>JAQJVK010000009.1:1471893-2671893 GCA_035578135.1 Flexamia atlantica
TAAGTTGATATCTAATCTGCATCACACTGCCTTTATACCACGACGTACGAATGTGTTGATCATATTTCCTAGCGGTCTTTTCCTTTCCTCAAAGAGAAATTGATTCAAAATAATAACGGATTTACAATTTTATATTTTGTGTGCTCTTTTAAAATAAAAGGAATACCCCCGTAGCAGCAGACCTGCATACTCGGCGAATTTCATTGCAAACAACATTCAATCCAACATAGTGAGATTTGACATGTTTTGGTAAGCTCCATAAGAATAACATGGGGAATGAGTATGCAGGTTTGCTGCTATAGGTATATTAAAACTGGGTGGTTTTAATTCAATATTAGTAGATCTGAACTAGAAGAAGCTATTTACCAAGTTTTATTAAGATATGTTGAGAAATAACCGGGATATAGAATTTTACTTATTTCCCATTAGGTTAACATTGGGACAACGTACTGTGTTTACCACTTTCATATCTCGGTAATTAATGGACATAGAGCAGTGATTCAAAAAACTAATTGTTTTTTGTTTTAGGTAAATTCAATGGTGCCAACAAAAATTCGCAAAATTTATTTTTCTACGTAAAAAAACAAAAAACCCATTTTTGGGGGGGTTTTCCCCCCTTTCCATTCAAAATTTCGTTAAGATCGGACAATTTTACGCGAGTTTAAGTCGTGCTTAAAGCACACACGCACCCACACCCACACCCACACCCACCCACCCACCCACACCCACACACACACACACACACACACACACACACACACACTCACACCACACACACACACACACCACACACACACACACACCACACACACACTCACACACACACACACACACACCACACACACACACACACCACACACCACACACACACACACACACACACACCCACACACTATATATATATATATATATATATATTCGAACAAACGGTGTTTTTTGCTTCTGGTGGCCCCAAAACGAAAAGTTAGCATAGTCACTAGCTTAGGTCTTACCATGAGACCTACGGTAATAGCTTCTTCCCTACAGTGTAAATCCGCTAAAATCAAATCAACCACGTTGATATATTGTGAATGAAAGTACACACTCGTGGTTTGTAAAATTGTCTATTAACGATAACGTTTTTTTTAATTCTTCCCCTAAATATTAACATTCATTAGATTTGCCAATTAAATAAATCAGATAACATATGAAGTTGAATAAATCAAAAGAAATACAGACCCATGCATTTAATAAAAAATTCAACCGAAAGTGAAATTTATATATTTCTTTTTTTGGAGGACTACAGTTTGTTTCATATTCAATACTTATATAAACTATACCTCAAATGAAAGCCTTTTATACACTAAAAGGTTACACACCTAAACATACATAAAAGAATATAAAAATTAATGAAACTAAAGAGCGTTAACAAACATAATATTTCGGAGGAATTATAATTGATATGGTTGTCTACCTTGCGTTAGCATGAATTTGGCTATTTATATTATAACGAAAAACGGTTCTCCACTGATGGTTCTTAGACCAAACCATTTCCAGCAACATATAATTATGATATAGCTCTTTTAGAAGTTATTAAAATTATGATTTAACCCGGAAATACATGAAAATAATAACAATGTTGTAAATTTGAAACTCTCATAGAAAAACATGGAGAGGATTCCTGATAGAGTGCAATTTGAATCTTGCGGTAGATAAATAAATGCAAATGCTTGATGGCTAATCTGCGCAAACATACGTTTAATAAAGACCCTAGCTATGAAAACCGGTCGGGTAGAAGAGACAAACTTCCTAAAACCGATATTTTTCAATTTCAATAAGATCAATAAAATAATCGAATGAGTAATATAACACATTTAGCGAATTTCCCCTATAGGGAAGAAGCTATTACCGTAGGTCTCATGGTAAGACCTAAGCTCGGGACCACTATAACTTTTCGTTTTGGGGCCCCCAGAAGCAAAAAACACTATTCGTTCGAATTTATATATATATATATATATATATATATAATATATATATATATCTATATATATTAGAGTAATTGTGGATGATTAGGGCTACTAATATAGTGATAAGATTAGTTTTCATAACAAGTACCCTTTTTTTGTTTTTATTTAAAAATTATTTTATTTTTTATTAAATAAAATAATTTTTTAAATAAAAAAAAGGGTACTTGTTATGAAAACTAATCTTATATCTATATATATATATATATATCTATATATATATATATCTATGTGTCTGTTAGCACGATAGCGGCCGCAAAAATGGTCTGATCTTTATGAAATTTGGTATGGACATGTAAAGTGGTAATCAATTGGACGAGTTCGTGAACCAGCCCGATCGGACCACCGGAAGGGGGGGTAAAGGGGGGTAAACCCCCCCAAAAATGGGGTTTTTTTGAGTTTTTCACATAGAAAATAAAATTTATCAAATTTTTGTGGGCACCATTGATTCAGCTCAAAAAAACAAACATTTAGTATTTGAATCACTGCTCTATGTCCATTGGTTACCGAGATAATGAAAGTGGTAAACACAGTACGTTGTCCCAATGTTAACCTTATGGGAAATAAGTAAAATTCGATATCTCGGTTATTTCTCAACATATCTTGTTAAAACTTGGTAAATAGCTTCTTCTAGTTCAGATCTACTAAATATTGAATTAAAACCACCCAGTTTTAATATACCTGTAGCAGCAAACCTGCATACTCATTCCCCCATGTTATTCTTATGGAGCTTACCAAAACATATCAAATCTTGCTATGTTTGATTGAAATATGTTGTTTTGCATTTGAAATTCGCTGAGTATGCAGGTCTGCTGCAACGGGGGTATTTTTTATTTTGGCGTGTTCATAATCCGCTTGATGTTTAAACAAACTGTTAACCTACAACGTTTTCGTCAATTTTAGTTTATGCTCTAGGGTCAGAAAATAATTACCCATTTAATAACCATTAACATCTTGTATTGTTTCAGGCATGTATCGGTGTCGTGGTTCTTGCCTATGTCACACTCTGCAACGGAGGACCACATGGTCAAGGAAGGAGAGGGGGAGGTTGTCATGATAATCAAGAACCACATCTTATAGGCCTACTCGTTTTCCCAGCACCAAATCAACAATCGACCGAACAACCAACCACACAAACAATACAAACCTCAAACGGTGACAATATCCGAGTGACAAACTTAGAAGAAGATCGGGATATTTTATTCAGGCGAAAACGCGATGAGCGAAGTGGAAGTAAATCTGAAATGTCTTCATTAAAAAAAAAAGACAAATATAAAGCTTCTTTTAATTTAACGGCTGGTGCCATAGGTAAAGCCGAATATCAAGATAAAACAAAGCGTCAAGATGCCCGAGTTAGTAAAAATGTTACGGGAAGTTTGCTTGCTAGTTACCATGGAGGAACACAGGGAGGAAACAATTATGGAGCCATAACCTCTTTAAAAAGTGAAAAAGAGTCAGAAGCAGACAATTCTATAAAAGGATTGCATGGTGGAACTGGTAAAGAATTGAAGATGGGAGGTAAAGTTGGTTCCCAATCTGGTAACTCTTATTCAAATAAAATTACAAAAGATAAAGTTAGGGCAGACTTAAGTGAAAAAGTCGATGCAAATGCTGAATTTAGAGTAAATAGAGGAAAATCTGCAAAATATAGTGGTGGAGGTCAGTTTGCGGTGGATGAAGAAGCGAAGTTAAAAAAAAAACTTGACAGTGTATCCTCTCATGGGAAAGGTGGAGAAACATTTGTAGGGAAAAACGTCTGGGGGGATAAAAGTATTAATAAAGCACAAAACGAAAGCTTAAAAGACATTCACAGATCAGAAGCAGACAATTCTATAAAAGGATCGCATGGTGGAACTGGTAAGGAAGAGATGGAGGTTAAATTTGGTTCCCAATCTGATATCTCTTATTCAAGTAAAAAAACAAAAGATAAAGTTGGTGCAGACTTAGGTAGGAAAGGCAATGCAAATGCTGGAGTTAAAGTAAATAGGGGCGGTAAGAACAAAACTAAGGTTGATAATAAGACTGAAATAAAACATCAAGAAGGCATGCGTAGAGGTGGAGGTAAAGGAGAGTTGGGAGGTAAAGTTGGTTCCCAATCTGGTAACTCTTATTCAAATAAAATAGCAAAATATAAAGTTGGGGCAGACTTAAGTGAAAAAGTCGATGCTGAATTTAAAGTAAATAGAGGAAAATCTGCAAAATATAGTGGTGGAGGTCAGTTTGCGGTGGATGAAGAAGCGAAGTTAAAAAAAAAACTTGACAGTGTATCCTCTCATGGGAAAGGTGGAGAAACATTTGTAGGGAAAAACGTCTGGGGGGATAAAAGTATTAATAAAGCACAAATCGAAAGCTTCAAAGACATTCACAGATCAGAAGCAGACAATTCTATAAAAGGATCGCATGGTGGAACTGGTAAGGAAGAGATGGAGGTTAAATTTGGTTCCCAATCTGATATCTCTTATTCAAGTAAAAAAACAAAAGATAAAGTTGGTGCAGACTTAAGTAGGAAAGGCAATGCAAATGCTGGAGTTAAAGTAAATAGGGGCGATGAAAAAAAAATTAAGGTTGATAATAAGACTGAAATAAAACATCAAGAAGGCATGGGTAGAGGTGGAGGTAAAGGAGAGATGGGAGGTAAAGTTGATTCCCAATCTGGTACTTCTTATTCAAATAAAATAACAAAAGATGAAGGTGGGGCAGACTTAAGTGAAAAAGTCGATGCAAATGCTGAATTTATAGTAAATAGAGGAAAATCTGCAAAATATAGTGGTGGAGGCCAGTTTTATATGGGGAGCCGCAAGAAAGTCCAATAAGTGATTGGGCACCGAGAAAAAAGAGTCTGGACCTCATCTCTTTCTGATGTTTAAATTACATCAGTAAAACGTTTGTTCAAGTAAAATATCTCTTTTTCAATTGTATTCTTTTATGAAGCTAATAAAATACTTTTGAGATTTAAAATTGCACAGACTTTGTTGTCACATTATATTAAGTACAATATTTAAGTACACTCTGTGTGCAGGCATACAGGGAAGGAAACTGGCAAAAAATTTGGGCCTATATATGGGCAAACATACACACTCATACATATGGCCCTACATATAAATTTCTTTGCTTAACTTATAAGAGAAACACCAACGAATAGAAAAAAGCACAGGAGAAACTAGAGAAACTGTAAAGCTATCATAAATTATTCATGCATCAAATGTTGTGCACCGAAATATGTGGCTCTGCTGTTTGTTTATCACAGACATGCAAATCATAACAAATGTTTTAGAGAAGAACTCTTTTCATAACGTAAAAATATCATTTGCGCGGTATGTAAGCCGGGGACAACCGAACCGCGCCGGCATTTTGGGCACTTTTGAAAGCATCGAACCGCGCCGGTCATTAAAGAGGATTCAATGGTTGCCTCGCCACCCGGCCAGGTAGTCGCTACGGGACAGGGGAAAAGGGAATTATTTTTGTCCCTGCTTCCTATCTGTGACTGCTGTCTTATAAATGCTACCAATATCAGGAATTTACTGGTTGATAAACTACCGCTTCGTTGGCCTTTAAAAAACTATTTGTACTTTGGTATTATACGGAGGTCATTGTTTTTAGAGAGATTGTTTTGCTGGGCACCAAACATAACTACGGTACATCATTGGGAAGAACGTACTCTAATCGACTTACGGTCCACATTTGACTTAATTGTGATGAACGGTATTTGTGTTCTGTCTCCCAGAAGGCAGCGATGTCAGCAAGGATTGAGTGTTCACGTCGTCACTGCCGCTCTCGTCCACACTCGATCGCCACCCTTATACAGCGCGCTGCGGCGGTTATGTTAGGTTAGGTTATCATAAATATGTTAGTAGGACTTTCCTCGTTATGTTACGAATCAAACGATACTAGATGAGTCATACTTTCGCCCGCCAAATCCCCTCCAAATAGGCATAGGTCTGGACGTTGACCAGAGCGCGCGCATCACCTGTCAACGGATTTTGCGGGCGAAAGTATGATTCATTTGGTATCGTTCGGTTCGTAACGAAATGAGGAAACTCCTACTTTCATATTTATGACAACCCAACTTAACATAACTGCCGCAGCACGCTGTATGAGGGTGGCCTCCGTATAATACCAAAGTAACAAAATATTAACGTTTTAAACCTGTCGTTGGTATTTAAAACTTGGGAACTCGAAAAGCAAGTGTAAAATAAAAACGAACAATATTTCCACTCACAGAAATTTACTGAGATGAATTTTTAATGTGATTCCGAATCCTAATATAACTCTTTGAAAACACACGGAATATTTAGGTCCAAGAATGTATAATAATTGACTAAACAACTAAGAAAAGAGAAAATGATGTCGATATTGTTCAACTACATAAACGTTTTTTGTCCCATAAAATAATTATTTAATTACTATAATATATGTAATTTTTCAATAAAGACTGAAGGTACGAAGAACTAAGTGGTAGGTTGTAAAATACAAACCTAAAAACAAGGAATTATAATTGGTGGTACATGGAGTGAAAATATTAATCATCTATATACTTAATACAATAAGGTTTTTTCTGTTAGATCCCTTTTTCAGGCGTCTTACTGAACTGATTTTTACGATTGAGGTGTCATTTTAAAGCTTATAACGTAGCGCACCTGCGAAAGATAGTTAAAATAGGCATTTCTTTTTCGGTTTCGACCCCCGAGTCTTTGATTTATTTCTAGAGGGCGCTTTCAACGGTCCAGTGCTGATCAACTTGCTTAACGTAAATCGTAATTTAACAGCTGATTACCTTAAGACAAACTGTCAACCAGTGACATTGTAAAGAAAAATAGATACCCTGAAAACTTAAATAAGAGCGAAACAACCTATGAACAGTGAACAGTTTTTGTTGTGATAATTTTATTGATTCGGGGTAAATCACTCTTTGATGTGTATATTGACATGTCTCAAATGTTGTAAACTATTAATTTTATTCATATAGAAAATTTCAAACGAACATTCACATTATTTTTATTTCCATATGACGATAGTTTTCTTGAATGTTCAAAGTTTTTTTCCAGCTAGGAAGTAAATTTATAAAAGGAAATTATTACATTATTCGGCCCGTAAGACAATTTATGAATCCTGAAAAAGAAAAAATAAGAATCCAAAGAGAAAATAGAGAAGACAAGATTAGAGGGATCAGGGAAAACAAGCGTAACCTTCGGCAAGAACAGATTACTGTTAAGAGACAAATATTGAACAGCAGAGCGACATTGTACCACCTATATACTTTCAGCGACTTAACGATTATGTAAGGGCAAACGTGAAAAGCACATGCGGTATCCTAATGTTGAGCGAAGTTATTTCCAGAAGACAATCAAATTCAAATAAATAGTGTGGGAACGATGGACAATATGAGTGTATGTTTTCCCAGCTAAGCTTAAAAAAAATGTAACATTTAAATTTCAAGTTTAAACAGGTTAACTTAATAATTGTGATTTAATAAAGAAAGTTATTATTTTTTCGAATTTTAGGTTATAGTTTCTCATAAACGAACACAATATTAAAATGCGCAATTTGCGCATGGGACCCCTAGTATAATATATTTCAACTGCTTGTCATATTGGTACAAAAACAATTATTGAGACTTGACAAGAAAAGCAGTCGACAGCAATAGAAGACTGAAGCTACTGTCACTGACAGGACGCAGGGAAAATATATTTCCCTTTTTCCCCAGTCCCGTAGCGACTACCTGGCCGGGTGACGAGCCGCCCCTTCCTAATCCTGTTAATGATCGGCGCGGTTTTATGCTTTCAAAAGTACCCGAAATTCCGGCGCGGTTCGAGTACGCCCATGTAAGCCTGCTGTGAAATATTCTGAAGGGTCGCCTAATCCCCTTACATCATCTGCGCGGTGTCCCGTCCAGGTAGCCTCAGCATGCCGACAACAATTCGCCAACAGCCGCCCTCCCGCACGTACCACATAAGGCGGGTCATAGCAAAACTGGCTGTGACATTTTTTCGAAATTGAAATTTTGATGTTTTCTTACTCTAAGGGAGTCGATACACCAGACTGTGTGCTAATTTTGTGTCAAAAATTGATATTTTCTATTTAAAAGCTATGTTAAAGTTTAGCGGTTGTAGCAAAACTCGCCTTTTTCATCGCGACTGTTGGGTGCAAAACTGGTCATTTTGCTGCCGACCAATGGTGTCGCAGCTTATGATCACGTGATTTTCAGTTTATTTACATTTCGACTTACTGAAGTTCCTAAAGGTTGCAGCTACCATCAGTGTATTTTAAAGTTTATTATTAAACTAATTATGGATACAATCATTAAACCTTCGCCACGTGGAAAAGGGGCGAAAGAAGAAATTTAATCCCGAGGAATGGAAGAAATGTTGACGATTTATTACTCTATGGGAATCGATACAACAGGCAGGGGGGCTGTTTCTAAACGATGTTGGTAAATTAATAATGTTGACTTTGTATTTTTTAGTCCTAAGATACCGTTTCAAAATTGTAAATATACAACTGCGAGATGGTTTTTAACTAGTATTTAGTAATTTGAATGCGGCTTCCGCCACCCCTCACCGCGCAGATGATGCATATACCTGAGAACCCCTTGGAACTTACCGCGCAGAACACGCAACCCTTCTACCTGGCTCTCCGCATACCGCGCAAATGATGTACGCCCGTTCTGCCATTCCAAACATTTAGAAGAAATAGAATAATCTCAATCAGTAAAAAATAAACTGTTTCGTTAATATACATTCCTTATATATGTCTATTGAAAAACATATTCATGGTAGTCATGCAGATCATTGTTGAAACTATATTTTTGTTTATAGGCCACGATCATACATATGAACAGGCTTTTGCAGCAGTTAGGTATAGGCATAAGTGCTATAGTCAATTTTCAAGTGAAATTCCCCGCGTGAAGAACCTGTCGCCGTATGTCTCATGGTAAGGCTAAAGAACAATGCTATCCATGAAATATAAAGATTCATTGAAAAATAAATTGTATTCATGATGTTAGGCCTATCCAGCATCCTTCATATTTTTGTTGCTTTGTCTCTGAATCTTTATCGTTTATGTTTTTGAAATTCATGGACTCTGACAAGGACGTTTGCCATGAAACTTGGTACATGTATGTAAAGTTCCACGCAACTCATCCATTTCGTCCTAGCTTAATCGGGCTTTCATATTAACAGTATGCAAGGATATTATTACATTTGGTGTACTATGTCTTAAACCATGGCCTACTTTATTGTTAAAAATTCTTATAAGTTAATCCTATTACTTTAAACGAGCAGTTATTGTATATATATATTTATAAATACTATCTCGAAAATGGCTCTAACGATTTTAATAAAACATTGCACCTAGGTGTAGTTTTTATGTTTAAGTTCATCTAAGTAGTTGAATTTGTTGTGGAAGCGCAACATTTTTAGAAAAGTGAAACTATAAGTTGAAATTTGTTTACATAGGGTCTTAAGAGTTGCCATGTTGGTACGGAATAACAGCAAAAAATAAAATACCCCCGTCGCAGCAGACCTACGTACTGAGCGAATTTCCATAGGATTTATTTTGTATATGTGAGCATTCAACTTATTTGAAGGAAAGTATTGTTTGAATAAGTTAAGTAAATAATATACTAGAACGTATATTTAATCATTCATGAGCTTTAAACATGAGGAAAATTAACAAGGAGACCACATTGGTTTACATTTTAACAAATACAATTTTGTATTTTATATAATTCTTGGTCTTTTAATTAAAAAAAGTAATCTTGTTATAGTGTATAAATGTCAACAAACATATAATAAATGAACTCAAAACACTCAAAACAAACAAATAACTTTATCTCATGAAAAAATTAAATTAAATCATATGATCAGTTTTATAATTAAACACCCGTGTTATAGCAAACCTGCATCTCCAGCCAATTTCAATAAAACATATTATCAATCCTCATCATTGTAAACATACCATATATTATACTACATTTTCGGGCAGTTTAGACCAAGACATCCCCCCCCCCACCAAATGCTCATACTTTCTTTATCAAATTTAAAAATAATATGTATTTTTTGATATAGTATAATATATCATACCCAAAAACACAAAGTGTTGAAGGGTCGCCAAGCCCTAAAAATATGTGATATCAAAGTGCATACCAAGTCAATTTAATTTCCTCTAGTCCAACAATGTTCATTAGAATACATAATTAAATTAGTTTGAATGCTATTGTTCTGAATACTGATTATAATTCTTCTACATGTACTTGGCCAGCAGCTTAACAGACGCTAAATTAGTTATACGTTTGTATTTTCCAAAGTGACCTACATAGAAGACTTTTAACATAAATATATAAATACATAAGCTGCTGGCCAAGAACATATAGAAGAATTATAATCAGTATTCAGAACAATAGCATTCAAACAAATTTAATTACGTATTCTAATGAACATTGTTGGACTACAGGAAATTAAATTGACTTGGTATGCACTTTGATATCACATATTTTTAGGGCTTGGCGACCCTTCAACACTTTGTGTTTTTGGGTATGATATCACTGTTTTTTTAATAGATAAATATAGTAAAATATAACATTTAAAGTAAATCTTTATATAAATAAAATAAATAAATATTTAATATAGACAGTATATAGTTTGAATGCAATAACCGATGTATTCTAGTTGTTCTCACAGATGTTTTAGGCGGTCTTTTAAAAATAATATTACGTAAACATTCTTTGCGCCATATAGTCACTTCTTGATATTTAGGTACAAAGAAAGATTTAGAAAGATTTGCCAAGTCGTAGAAAGATGGGAGTGGGCTCAAATTAAAGGTACCTCTACCGTGATGGCGGGAAAGATACAGAAATTGCTTGAAATTTTCCAGAAAACAAGAAATAACGTAAAATATCTGCACTGGGATCTAAAAACGACAGCTTTGTTTACATAAAACATGTGATGCTGAAATTTGATTGAAAACCATGAGCTATATCTAACAAATAGTAGATTTAAAAGCCAGTTTGCTATGAGGGTATTTCGTCCTAGGCGTATCCTATCCTATACTCTTAGTACCTGTTGGACCGAGCCTTGCTCGGTGTTATTTCATGTTTACCAGTTCATCCAGTTACTATAAAATATTCCAATGTCATAAAATTGATAAATAGAAACCTTTTTTATTGCTCCATGGATTCTTCATCCCATTGTATTTTCCTTAGATGACTGTAGATTCCAAACAGCTGTTATGATTACTTCATTTGTTTACACTTTCCTTGTTTATTTTCGTTGCTATCACGGCAACCCATAAGGCTAATGTTAAAATTTTACAACTTTAAAATTCGATTTATTACGTTATTAGATCTTCTCTGGCCAAGTAATCTGCATAAAACACGTTTTTGAGTCATAAATTACTTATTTACAGACTTTGAAGGAAATCCTCGGAGCCGTTTTTGAGATAATTGTGCAAGCATACAAGCATACAAGCAAGCAAGCACGATAACATTACTCATATAAGAGTATAGGATATGAGTAATGTTATTGTGCTTGTATGCTTGTTTGCTTGCTTGCACAATTATCTCAAAAACGGCTCCGATAATTTCCTTCAAAGTCTGTAAATAAGTAATTTATGACTCAAAAACGTCTTTTATGCAGATTACTTGGCCAGAGAAAATCTAATAACGCAATAAATCGAATTTTAAAGTTGTAAAAGTTTAACATTGGCCTTATGGGTTGCAGTGATAGCAACGAAAATAAACAAGGAAAGTGTAAACAAATGAAGTAATCATAACAGCTGTTTGGTATCTACAGCCATCAAGGGAAAATACAGCAAATGGGATGAAGAGGCCATGGAGCAATAAAAAAGGTTTATATTTATCAGTTTTATGACATCGAAATATTTTTTAGTAACTGGATGAACTGGTAAATATGAAATAACACCGAGCAAGGCTCGGTCCACCAGGTACTATATATTAACTGAGGATCGTTTGAATGTCTTCTTATTAGGGGCGTTTAGTCCCTTAAAGCCACTAGTGAAATATAATAACCACATTTTGTAGTTTCTCCTAAATTTAATATAGCATGTTTCACTTTGAATGTGTTTCCAATTATTTTAATTTCTATATTTTTAAGCCCTGGTATGAGAAGATTTGTAATTTTCATGTTGAATGAATTCCAGTTACTTGTAAAAAGTTGTAATTGAAAAATCAAATAGTTACTTTTGCTTGAAATTATTGTTTTAGCGATTTTTTTTAGAAATAAGCTATTACCGTCGTTTTAACAGAACAGAATGGACAAAAAAATATCCGTTCAGGGTAACCTCAGCAATCATATTAATATTCATATTATTTGTCAGCTTTTTATGTGTACTTTCTGGATATGAAGTGTGTTTATTGTTAAAACGCATTTTTTCAGCAAAAATCACGATTTATTTCAAAATTTAACATGGGCTTATATGGGAAATAGAATTTTTATTTTTTGGGTGTCTGTAAGCACGATAACTCTCGTAAATATCCTCCGATCGCAACAAAATTTGGTACAGACATGTAAAACTAGATTCTCTTGGACGAGTTCGTAAACCAGCCAGATCGACATATCCTAAGTGGGGTAAAGGCTCGATTTTACCCCACAAAAATGGGTTTGTAAAACAAGCTATAATAGCTATAATTTTAATATATAAATATATCACTTGTTTATTTTTCTTTTTTTAATAGCCTAATGGATTAATTACTGGATATTTTGTGATTGGAAATTCGCTGAGTATGCAGGTTTGCTGCGACGTGGGTATTTTGTAAGTAGTTGCGGTTGCAACAATAGGTACACTTTGAGTCCACAATTGGTTGCCATTTTTCACACTGACGGTTGAATAATTCTTCAAATTTGCTTTTTTACTGTTGTGAGGAATTGAAATTGGAAAAATAAAGTTACTCGCATTTACATCCACATTGTGGTTGCAGTTTGAACATGTTGTCGTAATTTTTAGCATATATTTGAAATGAAATTCAAGGGGTTGATACAATGTTATTAGTTGTTAATGGAATTGAAATTAATTAACTTGAAACAGCTGTTTATGTGTTTAACCTATAAGTACAATATTCAATGAAACTCTAGATGCAAACGGTACCTAACCCTTGGAA
The DNA here is from genome assembly GCA_035578135.1 of Flexamia atlantica. Classification (NCBI taxonomy): domain Eukaryota; kingdom Metazoa; phylum Arthropoda; class Insecta; order Hemiptera; family Cicadellidae; genus Flexamia; species Flexamia atlantica. The sequence goes on from JAQJVK010000009.1 coordinate 1,485,010, forward strand.
GTTTGGGTATTCTTAGGATCAGGATTAGTAGTTACAATGAACATGCATTGCAGATATTTAGCTTAATATGCATGCACCCGAAAGTTTGCTGTATTATCACAAAACAAATTGCTATTATTTATTGGTGAGATTTAACCCAGGGTTCTGGGGATCGATGTTCCTCGCTCTACCACCAGTGGACATACTTTGTGACAGAATCGTGAACCCTCAAACTTTGGATAATTCTTGAATTAGGACTTTTTATGATAGACCTTATCAAACATTCGGCGCTATGACTATAATCTTTGACTTTTTCCAGTTTGTGAATAAACTCATCTTTAAATATACAATGTTTAAGAGTTGAATTGCCGTTTTCTACCTTTGTAAGATTAGGCCTACTTGCGTCTGCAACCAAACTTCGTATTTATACGTGATAGAAGTCATTAATTATAGATAATGTATGAATCTGTGCTTTTTTACCTGACAATTTTTCCGCAAACAGCTGATATTGCTTCTGTTCAAACAATGAGATTAGAGTATTTACTGGAGGTACTGTGACGATGACTTTGTTGATGAAAACCGGCCCTTTCATTTTGGCAGACTTTAGTAATTTAGTAATGAAATACCATTCTTTGAACATAAATTTAAAACGATTCGAATCTTGAACATGAGTTTAGGTTGGGTAAAACGGAAATAGACTATATAAGACACACATTCATTATAATTTATATAGGTATTTGTAAAACTATATAAATAGGTTTCATTGGTACAGAACCCTGAAATAATAGTTTAAAAAATAAACCTATCATAATATAAAGAAATAATAAATTAAACAAATCAAGCGTATCTCCTGTCCTACCGTCCTCTCTAATACGCTTAAAACTTACCAGCTGATCAAAGTTTTACTGACGAAATAGTTTCTTCATGGACTAAGCTTGTTTACATTTGAAATGTCAACGATGGTTTGAAGTGCAAATTTAAAAAGTTACTAGTTTTGATATCTAGTGCTTTCAAACTTTGTTCAGAATATCAAAAGGCACTACTACGAGAAAAAATAGGAGTGAGTGTGAAGTTTCATTCAATTCTGATGAGAAATAAAGTCGCTAGGCTTTCTGAACAAATCGAGGTGGAGGATTCGTTCAAAAGTGCAAAACCGGTAACTTTTTTGGTGACTTTTAACGTTTATTATTAACTTAATAGAAGTATTTAAAACAAACTGTCGTGTTTTTTGACGTTTTTTTTCGGCCAGTTTATTATGTTGAAGCGAAGTTATATTAAATCAATGCTCTAATTTTATTTTTTGAAAAGTGAAAAATCGGCTCCTAATCTGCGCTGTTAATATAGTCACTCACGTCGTTCATTCGTCGTCTGCTGGTGGACTTGGCGACGAGACACGACCGTGCCTCTAGATTTTCTGCAAAATCTTGATCAATGAACTATAACTATTCAAAATAAACACAAATAAAACATTCATCTCCTAAAAATTCAATCATATATTCAGAATTTTTTTTTTAATCTGTTAAATCAGGGTAACTATACTTTTTGGAGGGTAAAATGAAAAATAATATTGGACAACGTACTGTATTTAGCACTTTCAATATCTCAGCAACGGATTGACGTAGAATAATAATTCAAAATGCTAAATTGTTAATTTTTTTAAGCTGAACCAAATTTTGACACTTACATTTACAAGAAAATAATATAAAGATATTAAATCCTAAAAATAATTATTATTTTGTCAAATAACCCTCCATAGAATTAACTTATCATGCTGGTTTTCGAACTCGAAGTAATAAATGTCACTCTAGACGTATGTACCAAATTTCATCGCGATCGGACCTTTTTTACGAAAGTTATCGCGCCTACGGACACGTATATATATATATGCAAATGAACGAACGGCGTTTTTGGGGTCTGGGGACATCAAAATGAATAGTTACCCGTGCTTAAGTTTTACCATGCCGCCTACGGTAATAGCTACTTCCCCATAGGGGGAAATTCGCTAAAAAGAGTCATTCAGCTGTTGATAAACAAGCGACTTAAAACATTTACATCATACAACACAGAAACATCTGTTTTCAGCGCCTTACTCTTGGCTGGAAAGTTACTTTGTGCCGATCTCTGCACGGCAAATTTACCGGGCACTAGTAAACGGAAATAATGGAAGTCAACAATCAAAACATTAAACTTAATGCAGTAAACCGATATTTAAAGCAAGTTTATTGGCTACTTTAGAGGAATTAAGTGGAAGCACTGGTGGCAGTAGCCGGACAATGAATACAAAAGCTATAGTATCTGTATTCATTGGTAGAAAGGAATAGAACTAACTGAGATAATACAATTAATTAAGTACAGATTGCTCTAGAATATTCTAATACGAACCTTATCTAAAGATTCCAAACATACAAACATATGTGTTTAAGGTTTTTGCATAAATGTGTTTTGATTAGTTGAAAAGATTTAATTTATTTATTATACTAATTCCCTAAGGAATTTCTTGTGTACAACATTTTAAATATTTTTTAAATAATAATAATCTTCAAAGTGGTGCTACAACAAAGGTTTTACACTCCAACAAGAAATATACAGGATTAGGAATAAGGAGGTTAGCATAGGAAATATGATTACTGGTTCGCACAAAAGAAGAAAGTAAAAATACGTACGAAAGAAGTATTATTCAAGTTTTGAAGGAGACTGAGTTTTAACAATGGGCCTCCCATCCACAAAAAGAGAAAACAATATTTTGATGTACAGGCAAGTCCTAAATGCCAAGTCTTGAAGAAATATGGATTATATCCAAGGATTGTCTTAAAATGACTGATAACGCTGAATGTTGGCAGATGCCCTAGTAAAAAATTTTATATACATTAGAATGGGTATGTATACGAATTAAAAAAAGAAAACTGGAAACCAGATAAAGAGAAGGACTATGCGTTTTGGATGATGCAAATTCAAGGAAAAATTGATGATAAAACAATTATCAAAAGGAAGCAAGATCAAACACTTTATAGTTAACCTCACATTCAGGGTTGAATGTGATTCGCAGAACCCAAAGAAATTCGCACAGGAAAAATCTATAAACACAATGCTGTACCTCAAGGGAGAGAAAATATCGATTATTAGACTTCATTTTAGCCCAAAACAAATCTTAATAAATAGCCATATATTGGATTAAAAAAAATACATCATTTGTAATTCAGCAAGCAAAATTTCAAATAAACTCAGCAAATTCTTACAAATCAACCAAACTAAAGTAATAACCAAAATTCTACTAAGATGACGTAAACTTATAAGATTTATGTCATCTTAGAGATAAACTAATAATTATATCTATTTTTTACAAGCCATAATATATGCCTGCTCAAAGTTGACAACATTTTCTCTCACCATTTAAATAGTTAATTTTATTCCGACTAGTTTGTTTACTAAATCTGATGATGACTAGTGACCAGATCTTCAATGTGAATGTGAAACGTTAGGAAATAGGTTTTTGGCCAAGGCATTTACAGTTTACTTTTTCTTACTGTTTCCGGTCTATTTTCAAAAACGTGATAAGTTCGGATTGATGTTAATAACTCGCCCTCAGCGACTTTTTTTGGTTTCATATCTTGGGTTATTTCTCATTTTCTGTATCGGTAAATTGAAAGAAGCAAAATTACCATTCATGAGGGAAACATGTTTAGAGGAAACCTTCTCTACCACAATTCATTTCAGTTTGGGATGAAATTGCCAGCTGCACCTTAAGGTTGAAATTGCTTGCCTATGGTCCATAGCCCACATCAGTCCATTTGTTTATTATTCCTAAAACTTGCACATTGCATAGCATAATTTAATTAAAATTAGTTATCATTTCAGCGGGCGAAGCAGTGGTATATATTGTGCCAAGGCTGCCCCCTCTCCCCTTGCCATCACACTTTTTATCAATGACCTGCCGAAGGTGCTAGAGGGCGGTTGCAAGGTTGGGGAAGCCTGTGTGTTGTCTGCAAGTATATATATATACTTTTTCTTTTTATATATATTTTTATACTGTACATATTTATACACATTATTTATCTGATTAAGTTTAAAAGTTAAACGAAAATTAATAAAAAACATACATTAATAAAAAATCATACATTAATTTATATATATATATACCTGACCTATAATCGCACAGCCCAAACTCCTTGACGTGGATCCTTGAAACTTTTCATGGACGTTCCTCTCAGTGCATAGGCATCCACTGTGAACGGATGTTAAAACATTCACTGAGCACTATGGTACATTAAAGTTTTATTGTTAACTATGGGGAAACTTATGAAGTTGTTATGGCAACCTAAACATATGAACCCAAAAGAGTTTTGGCCCTCTTAAAAAAAGATTCTTAGGGGATAGGCAAGGAAGTCTGCTATGGATCAAGATTCTGCACTCCCTCCATCCTCACTGTTGGCTCCATTTGTTTCTTTCATTAAAAGGACAAGTTTCTAATAATATTTGTCACATTATAAATTACCGTATAACATAGAAATACCGCCTCAACTTAATTTAAATTTTCTCAAAATACACAAATCTAGACTTAATTTTGAAAACAAGAGTTCATAAGGGTGTTGAAACCAAATATTTCTGTATTATTCTTTTTTGAAAATTTATGAAGATTCTTAATATGGGAATGAAATCCATAAAACACAATCTTTGATGCACTTATGGCCATTTAATCTGAGCAAGGACAAAAATTTTGAAAAAATACTATATAATATCAATTATTCACTTATTGCAAGGCTATGGAAACTTATATTTGTACCATTTTGTAAGAAACGCCATGTAGTTAACCACATAAAATTTTTAACACTAACTTCCTTCCACCCTGTATAATGGCTACGGGAGTGGTACCTGAAAGCTTCAAGAGATCAAATGTCTTCCCGTTGCATAAAAAAGGTGACAATAATAATAATGTTCAGAACTAAAGGGGCCTCCTTTCATTGACAGCATAAGTAAAATCTTTTGCTCTTTGGTTAACTTTCGTTTACGCGATTGGGCGGAGGAAAATAAAATAATTTTAGAATTTCAGGTGGGCTTCAGGAAAGGATATTCCACAGTAGACAATATTTTCAATTTAGCTAATATCATAAGTTTAAGGCTAGCGATGGAAGGAGGAAGACGTTTTTTGTAGATTTTTCAGCGGCGTTCGATACTGTAGATAGGAAAGCTTAAATTTTTAATTTATCTTATATGGGGGTTTCTACAAAAATGTTGAACGTCTTAAAGAATTTGTATGACGGGACAGCCACAGGGGTGTGGACAAGGGAAAGTGGTTTGACACTACAATTGGCTTGTGCCAAGGCTGCCCCCTCTCCCCTTGCCATCACACTTTTTATCAATGACCTGCCGAAGGTGCTAGAGGGCGGTTGCAAGGTTGAGGAAGCCCGAGTGAATATACTGATGTACGCTGATAATGTTGTCCTCTTGTCTCCAACGGCAACGGGGCTCCAACTTATAATAAACTTATATATATAGATAAACTCCAATCCTATTGCAACACTTGGAATTTAAAAGTTAATTTTGATAAGTAAAAAATAATGGTGTTTAGAAAAGGTGGGAAACTGAAGAATAATGAGAATTGGCGATATAAGTGGAATCAAGTAAAAACTGTTAATATGTATAAATACTTAGGAATAACTTTCACGTCAACATTAAATTGGGAAACTCATTTTTCAGAGAAAGCAAGAATTGCAAAATTGGCTTGGAATTCGGTTTGGAATAAGTTAATTCATAGTAAAAATGTTCCGTTGGATGCCGAGTTTGCCTGCTTTTTTGCTATTATTAGATCAATTGTTTGTTACGGGGCACAAGTTTGGGGATACATAGAGAGTTATAACGTGGAATTGGTGCAAAGACTATTTTTGAAGCGAGTTTTCGTCTGCCGTTTGATACTCCTAATTATGTTCTGCACATAGAAACAGGGCTAGTAAATTTTTTTGCTAAATTGTTGAATTTAAATTATATTATTGAAGTCTTGAATCTGCCCGCTAACAGATTGCCTAGGATTATAGCTAAGGAAATTATAAGTAAGAGAGGTAGTTGGTGTAGGAGTTGGGAAACATAGGCCAGGAAACATGATGTGACTTTGGATTCAGGTTGGACTGTGGGGAGGGGCGGGCGGGCGCGGCAGGCCTGGGCGATCAGCTGATGGCGATATTGGAGGCAGGTCGTGCACTGACTTCGCCACATCGCACGCAATATATAATGTTAAAATTTAACCTTGGTGCTAAGAGCATTTTTGCATCTAAAAATGATGAAGTTTGATCCCTAGTAATCTTCCTTGGCTACGCCCTAGACGTTTGTAGAAAGTTTTTGTTTTTCCACGGGTGAAAGCGGGGTGATCAGCTAGTGAATAAATAAAATAGGACAGAAAAATTGCTTAATATAGAGATTTATGAAGGAAGGTGGATAGAAAAGGGATAAAGCAACAAAGGGAAAATGAACATATATAATGAATAAAGTATAAAACATAATAAAATGATAAAATGTGATCGCCAGAGCTCATGATCCCCAACAAAGCATATTAAAAATATTTAATGCCCAAGTGAATGTGCGTTTGAAGAAATATTCATATTTGCTTCCATTTTGTAGAGGAGTGAAACTGTATCTATGCCAAGTCTTAAATAGCTAATTTTCCCCCATTTAGCCTCCCGCAGTCCCGCGTAATACTGTGACTACCACTTCAGCCATGTGAAGCGAATCTTTGTACTGCCGCTTGTTTGCTAACCATTACAACATCAATTGAAAATGTCACCAATTTGAGGTACGCTGTGTCATTACATTTCAGTCAGTTCTTTGGTATACCTTCAATGCTCTGACCCTGCTAGCAATATTCTGAGATTCCTTCTGATTTTCATTTTCTCAATTTCGGACTTAAACTTTAATGATTACCTTTATAGGGTATTAATAATAAAGACCCACAAATAATATGCAACATTTTTCAAAGCTTGTTGCTCGCCCTCGCGAATGCGGTGAGTGGGGTAGTGTCCGTCGGAACCACCTAGCTGAACACTTACACTTACCATAGCGGCAGCACAATTCACGCAAGCGCTCTTCGCCTTCTTCCACGCCTTCCATTAAAAAAAATCCCGTACGAACGCAATACTTGGTGTGGGACAGCTCGCGGTAAATAGTCAGCTGCGATACTCCCGCCGCGGCGGTGGCTGCAGATGTCAATTTGAAATGACCGTAATGTTTATGTAACTCAACTTATTATTATGGCAGCCATGATTGCATTTTATACTCGGCAAGAATAAATTGGCAACACTGTTGGCAGCTGTAATACTTCGAAACTCTTGGAGTATACGTGTTTAAACAGTCTAATGGCTGTCATATTCAAAACCGTGCCACAAACCACCAAAACGTATGGCAGCTACAATACACCTTTTTTAGTAATTAGTTACTTCCAGACTTTCAAGGGAATCCTCGGAGCCGTTTTGAGATAATTTTGCAAGCAAGCACACAAACATTGCATATAAGAGTAATAGGGTTAGTTTATTTGTAAAAGGGTACACTTTTATCAACAACTTATGTTTTACTAACAACTAGACCAATATAAAAAATATAGATATATTGGAGAAAATGTCCCGTTGAAATGCTTCAGGTTAGTTAATCGTAATATAAGTGTAATGTAACTTATCCTAAGAAAGAAGAAAGAAAAGTTACTAAGATTCTAACCGAGAGTTTTATTCAAGGCACTGAACTTTAGAGATCAACAGGATTACGAGTATATATTTAAATTTGTCATATTATTTTCGCTTTGCTAAGGATAGTAGTACGATGAATAATTTGTGGTTAGCATTTAAAAGTAATGGTTCAACAATTATTTTACTGATGTTTGGATCTATTTTCACCAACAATTTTCCACGTGGATTCGTTTACGTAAATGAAAATTGCTTTATGGAGCTTAAAACGATGATTGGGCTTAATAAAACGACATTTGTGTTCTTTCTTCGATAACATGTTGTGTATAAGAAACTGGGGCTAAGGCTTTAAAACACTCCAATCATGGCTCATTCTTTGTTGGTAAGTAAAATAGTTTTATTTATTTATATTTTTTCAATTATTTACTGTCCAGGCACATGTAAGAAACGTTGTACATTACGGGTTGTTTAATAATTTGAATGTTAATAAATATAATATTTTTACTGTTTTTGGGTAACTTCTGTTATGTTAATTAATTTCATGACCTTATTTTTTGAACCTTTCACTAAAGTTAAAATATCGCACTGTACTCAATCCTACTTTATATTTTGTTTAAGTTCTTTTTGCCTGTTTTTGTGCACAAAAATTTGAGATCAAATCTAAACAGCTGTCTATATGCTGTGACTTATTAAAGAGTTAAAAATATTTCCTACCCAAAAATTTCCTCAGAGAAAAGTTTAATATTATAAACAAATTTTATGTTTGAATATTTTTTTATTTTTGAGTATAAGCTCAAATTTAAGGAGAAATTAAAAACAAATATTATAAAAATTTTGTGTCTATATATAAATAAAATAGAGTTATTGATATTTTAAAACAAATTAAATTTTTGCAAGTAGATTTTCATAAAGGATTATGATTTTTAATGCTTCACATAAATACACATAACTTCTGAACCCAAATTAAACTGGCATGCGAATAATGCCATATCATCTCTTAGTATAAGGTAAAAGGAAAGGTGTGTGCACAGTCAACTGTCATACCGTAACTGGGCTCCCGCAACTAGCTGCTATGACAGCAGTAGAACATAAAATAAATAAAAATGTTTATTGAGTTGTATTGACTGGTTTTGTATTGTAGTCGTCGTAAGCGCCAGTCTCGTGAGCCGAACTACGTCACACCAACTGACTGGGCACAAACCTTTCGCTTTTCGTTACATCGTAATTTCGGCTTTACTTGCACTTTAAGCCAAATGGTGCTTCAGGAAGTGCCAAATTACGGCAAGAGGCTTGAATATATTAATCAAGTTTCATGGCAAACGGTCCAATGGCATCCAAGTCCATTATCAGGGTATCCTACTTAACTGTGCTAACAATTGGCATCTCAGAAACTAGATTAACTAGATTATTAGATCTCAGATTCAAGAAAACTTAAAATGGGAGACGTCACTTACTTGTTAAAGACAATCATAAATAATTGGCCACCACATATTGATTCTAATTCTTGTAAATGTCCTCCACTTTCCAATACGACGGACAACTTTGGTTTTTTTCCAATTTAACATCCAGTTTTTATGATGTTTTGGGATTTTAAGCTTAATTATAAAAACTTTTTATCTTTTGACAAATAAATATAAATTTTTCGGAAGATGGAGCCATGTTTTTTCATAGACCCTTTTTTAAGGACATATGAGGAGTTACAGTTTAATATTTCCCCTGTAGACATACATTGAGAAATTGCTGGTAGGCTGTATATATCGAAAACGAATGGGTTGAATAACACATACCGAAGAATAAAAGTGTCTTAATTTGAGTTAAGATTCAGGCATAGTTTCCTTTTAGTCGAAGTCCACCCATGGAAATGTTTTTGAATACATTATACTCCATAAAGGCTGCATTGGTATGACACTAAAAAAATACTCAATGCATTTCAAAAGGGATAAAATCATACTGTGACGGCTAATATCCCCTCAACCATTGGGTACAGGAAAAATATCAACGAATAAAAGCTCTCAAACTCAAGCGTATAATCCATAAAATACGATTGTACGTCCCTTGAGAAAAAGCAAATGCCCATCATATTGGAGATGGCGGCCATTTACAGTAAAATATAATTCATATTAATTTATGACTAGCAGCTCGTATCACTTCGTGACTTAAAAACAACTAATCAAAATATAGGCTTTAGTTTCATGTTGATTATGTACGGTGTTTTGCAGCGTAAAACACCATTTAATGAGGAAATATGTGAATATTGTGTTTTTTTTTTTAATTTTCTATGAATTCTTTGTGTCATAGTCCTGGAAAGAAACTGCCAGTAATCGAGCTTCTCATTGGGGCAAACTTTCAAAAATATCTTATTACTTTAGACGTGAAACTTCAATATGAGTAAGAAATTCCTCAGAGGATTTGAGAAGTTAATTTATTTCATCTGCTTTAAAAGTGTCTATGTATTCGTTCTACACTTAGAAATTTCGACAGTACAAAAACATTCATTTTGCATAAAATAGGGGCTATTTTACATGGGTCTTCATTGCTTGGCACATCTTCAAGTCTCTGTTTTAGAGTTTTATTTTCAAAAGTATTGAATCTTTATGTTAGTTCTACACAACATCTACGCATTAGTTTCTTGTAGGTCTCAACAACAAATGGTAAGAAGATGGACAAACCGCTGATCTATGATAAACTCATTTCTAAATAACATTTATAAAATAGCCAATCGTCGTAAAAACAAATTATTCAATGCTCAGATCGGCCAAGAAATTAAATTTTCAAACTGACCCGCTATTTTTTCGCATCTTTACGTACACACATGTTTGGAATATTTATACCTAAGCAAATAACATAACTTTCTATGAAATGTCTTCATAAAATAGGCATATAGTTATTGGTAAATTTCAAAAACTAGTAAAATAGGTAGGCTGACTGCTAACACTTCAATATATCCTAAGCATACAAAGTACATTTTACAAAATACAGGATTGAAATTTATAATGAGTTTTAAGACTTGAATTCTTTAGGATAATATTCAACGAATATTGATATTTTTAAACTCTAAACGTTGAAACATACATCAGTGTGTCGAAACATGTAAGTATATTCAGTGCCAATAGTTTGTTAGAAAATCCCATCTCCAGAGCACCGCCTGAGTTACTTAGGTTCCTTTTGAAGTTGCCTTTTTAAGAAAACAAATACAGTAAATTAAGATGATTATAGTCTATTGGTCTTACTTTAAATTTGGCTAGTACTCTTGCTTACTTTCTGTTTTCTTAAAAACCGTCAATATTTTAAGAAATCAAAATCATAATGTAGATGAATGGTAACTGACTTTTGCTATCCCTGCACTCTTTGGTAGATCTCTGGAACTATTTCAAATCCTGATCATCTGTTTTGTTACAAATAAATGTGAATTAGAAAAAGTTTACAGGTTCTACCACTGATAGCAGCACTTTCGCTGGAATTTAAAAAGCCTCCTGTGTGAAGGACTTTAATGGGATATTTTCTAAGCCCGCAAAAGGCAAATCTAGAGAGTAATAGTTTTAATTTGATACCAAATGTTTGTGGGAAAACAAACAAATTTCTAGGGGTCGATTTGCTCTGTACAAATTCCCAGAAATTATCTTAATAATTATGTATATATATAGATTGCCTTTAACAACTACTTGAAGTTCCCCCCCCACACCTTATAAAATAGACATTTTTAGCGAATTTCCCCTATAGGGAAGAAGCTATTACCGTAGGTCTCATGGTAAGACCTAAGCTCGGGACCACTATAACTTTTCGTTTTGGGGCCCCCAGAAGCAAAAAACACTATTCGTTCGAATTTATATATATATATATATATATATCTATATATATATATCTCTATATATATATATATATCTATATATATATATATCTATGTGTCTGTTAGCACGATAGCGGCCGCAAAAATGGTCCGATCTTTATGAAATTTGGTACGGACATGTAAAGTGGTAATCAATTGGACGAGTTCGTGAACCAGCCCGATCGGACCACCGGAAGGGGGGGTAAAGGGGGATAAACCCCCCCAAAAATGGGTTTTTTGAGTTTTTTACATAGAAAAATAAAATTCATCAAATTTTTGTGGGCACCATTGAATTCAGCTCAAAAAAACAAATAATTTAGTATTTTGAATCACTGCTCTATGCCCATTGGTTACCGAGATATTGAAAGTGGTAAACACAGTACGTTGTCCCAATGTTAACCTTATGGGAAATAAGTAAAATTCTATATCTCGCTTATTTCTCAACATATCTTGATAAAACTTGGTAAATGGCTTCTTCTAGTTCAGATCTACTAAATATTGAATTAAAACCATCCAATTTTAATATACCTGTAGCAGCAAACCTGCATACTCATTTCCCATGTTATTCTTATGGAGCCTAACAAAACATGTGAAATCTTGCTATGTTTGCTTGAAATACGTTGTTTTGCATTTGAAATTCGCTGAGTATGCAGGTCTGCTGCAACGGGGGTATTTTCTGTATATAATAGTTTCTGAGATGCACAGAAGTGGTGGCACAGTTAATAGTCCGGTGCAATTAGACCTAAACCTGGACATCCAAAAAAAAAGTTTCTAACCAGCGCCAATTTGTTCAATACACCTCCCCCAATATGTAAACAAAAGTTACACTGATTTGAGCGTCGGGTTTGAGTGGGAGGGGGCTTAATAGAGGGGGAAATGTAATTTTTTGACATTTTAGCAAATATCTTGAAAACGGTGCGGTTTTTCTAAAATATTTTACTTTACAAAAATAATCTACATTAAATTTCGAACAAAATGATACCATATGTTACCCATCTAACGTAGACGGTTATTGAGGTAATGAGGGGTAAATGTAAATTTATTATTATTTTATAACAACCAAATGTCCCATAATATCCACTCCACATGCTCCATATTGACATTTTCCATTATTTTAGATAATATTTTACTTCATGGAATCATTACAAGTCAAGGGAAGGATATTTTTGGTCCTTCTAAATTTTTACTCCCTCCATCTGAAAAGTGGGAGGTAAAACATTTTGAACGGAAACCCTATCATGTTGTATATCATTTTAAAGGGCATGATGAAAGGAGATGTATGGTGAAAACTAGAGATCTCTACGTTGATAATAAGCAATGTTACAGCAAATCAAATTTTTAAGTTTTACAAAAACTACTGCAACTTTTCTTAGGATCAACTTAGAGACCTCTAGTTTTCACCATTCATCTCCTTTCATCGTGCCCTTTAAAATGATATACAACATGATAGGGTTTCTGTTCAAAAGGTTTTACCTCCCACTTTTTAGACGGAGGGAGTAAAACTTTAGAAGGACCAAAAACATCCTTCCCTTGACTTGTAATGATTCCCTGAAGTAAAATATTATCTAAAATAATGGAAAATGTCAATATGGAGCATGTGGAGTGGATATTTTGAGACATTTGGTTGTTATAAAATAATAAAAAAATTAACATTTACCCCTCATTACCTCAATAACCGTCCACGTTAGATAGGTAACATATGGTATCATTTTGTTCGAAATTTAATGTAGATTATTTTTGTAAAGTATAATATTTTAGAAAAACCGTACCGTTTTCAAGATATTTGCTAAAATGAAAAAAAAATACATTTTCCCCTCTATTAAGCCCCCTCCCACCCAAACCCGACGCTCAAATCAGTGTAACTTTTGTTTACATATTGGGGGAGGTGTATTGAACAAATTGGCGCTGGTTAGAAACTTTTTTTTTGGATGTCCCGGTTTTCCCATTTTTAAAGCTAATTGCACTGTACTATAAGTTACATAAACATCAACAAGCTTAAAAATACTTTATAGATATAGCAGAAGATAACAATATTTCAAAGTAATTTAAATATAATTCTAAGCTATAAAACCTTTAATTCTGTCCATCCTTTGTTGTCAATTAAGATAAGATTAAATTTATTAGGATGATAAGACAAAGAAACGTTAAGAAATACAAAAAGTGTAAGTACTGTAACAAATATCCTGTACTGTGATTCCCTCGTTAATTTCCCTTTTGTATCTAGGTCATGCATGGATGACACACATTTTTTAGTGCATTAATTTCATAAAATATACAAAAGATTATTTTTTTCTAACTAAGTATATTCATATATATAGAAAAAAAAACCCTGTATAAATTCTCTGAGTCGCAGGTTTGGTGCGACAGGGTTTAGATTGTTTGTTTTGCGTGATTTTAGGTGATAAAACACTGCACTTATATCATAACTAAACACGTCTTGTGTTGTTTCAGGTAGGTATCGGTATCGTGGTCCTTTGCGGCATTCTGCAACGGGATGACACACAGACACAACTGTGGACATCATCAACCCAGACATGAATGGGGTTGTGGTAATCAAAAAAAATCAACGCAACGTATAATGATAGTAGTACAAGAATTAAATTCAACATCAACCCAGCAACCAACCACTCAAACGACACAGGCTACAAACGGAGGGTCCAACAGCGTTACGGCAAACTTAGAGGAACCTGATGAAGGCAACGGTTTTTTCGTCCAGGAGAAGACGCGATGGTGACCAAAGAAATATTGAAAAAAAACATGGTGATCTTTTGATAAATAGTCAAAGGCTTGACAACGTCTGTCGCTCACTGATGTATCTCTTTTGATAGTTATTAAAGATTTTGTTTGTTTTACGTCTGTAAATAAGGGAAATTAGAAAACTTGTTTTTTTTCGCTTGAAATTTCCAATCCAGTAATGCCTTTGCTGGAATCTGGGTTTCCTCCATTCAGCTGTTTATTTGAATTTTATACTCCCATGTAAAATACTATAGAAAAAAAATTTTTGAGGGCGTCTGAGGCTCTTTTCTTAAGAGTGGCTATCATATGTTTCCCAGCAAAAACTTCATACTAACCTCTTCCCAACGATAGCAAAATTAATATTGGATCAGAACTGTAGGATCTTTGATCACAAATAACCTCTTGGGTATTTAATAACCATGAACACGAAACAAAACAGGAAAAAATAAAAAAAAACATGGTACAAGAAAAAAAGGGCGTAATACTTTTTTCAATTTGATGATCAACATAGAATACTGATTAAGTTCTTCAAGGAAGTAATTCACAAATCAAAATCAAAATCATTAAAATAGAATATAAGACCTATTGCTTGCATCACAGCAAGAAATCATGAGCCTTAGTGATAACATATTGTAGTCTAAAATATATAGTTACTAGGTAACATTTTGCTCGAAATCGAGAAATTTTTAGGTACTGGAAAGATCAATTTCAGTAATACTAGGCAACCTGTTGCTCGAAATCGAGCAATATTTAGGTACTGGTAAGATCAATAATTTTAGTAACATAATTATGTATAATTTATATTTATAGTGCTTAAGGATTGGGTAGTTGAGCATGGACAACATGATCAATACCGTCAACTTCTTGGATTCGGTCTTGTTTATCTAAAGTTAATAAAATACGTGCATGTGGTAACCCACGTTTATGAAACTATATTGTGTATATCAGCGCAATAGCATTTCTAAATAATTTTTTTAATTCCTAATGTAAGCTCCTTTAACTTGCTGTGAAATACTCTCGCTATTAAATCAGGTCTAAAATGTGCCAACTCTCTAGGTCCCAAATTCTCTGTTATTTCAGACCACCAAGGATTAAATATAATTTTTATGAATAAGGAAGGTTTCCTAGACCGTTGAATGATAGCAGTTGCGTCCACAGAGTTTAGACGCATGTTTTTTGGTAAGGGTTAAGGATTGGGTAAGTCCCAATAATTGAAGAAGGGAGGATTACCCAGTCTTCCAATACAAACGTTTTGGGCTAGCTGTTGGACAAAGTCTGTTACATTTAAAAACATATAAATTAATACGAATAAAGTAAAGTCAAGTGCCTTTACATAAACTACCCTTTGAAAAAGCAGTTTTTGGGACCCATACAGAATATTAAAACTATCAAACTATCCCATACAGCAAGTCGATAAGAGGAATATACTGCGACATGATTAGATGGTTACGTATACCCTAAAGGTTTCTTGAGCATCTTTCAAACCTAAATGCCAGCCATTATCTGCATTTGAAAATAAAAGAAGATAAAGCATGGGATCAAGAGAATGTTCAAGAACTGAAGTACTGTACTGCCTATACAGTTAGTTTTTGAGTACACTGCTAGGTTTCTGTCACCAGGCGGAGCACGGTTAAGAGCCCGAAATGTAGCTGCTACGTCAGTTGTGGTTGCTTGGTTGCCTCTTCTTTGGTCTGTATCTGTAATTAATAAAATGCATGGTAACATCATTGGCGCCAGACTGTTTACAAATCCAAGCCATTGTTTTAAAAGAGCGGACACGTTTGTTCACATTTTTATTTGCTTCAATTGCCATTTTTTGGTTGCTTGCTGTGTTAACGTCATATATAAATATACCTGAGCGTACTTAAGTTGATGACTTTCTGCAGAAAGTTTCAATGCAATGATAAAAATTATTGCGAAATCGAAAATTATACATACCTCCTACGATGGATTCAACTAGATGTGCTACAGAAATCACCATTGCAAATGCGGAGTTGTAGGATCTGATTTTGTTTAGGTAGTTCTTTGATCTTTTTGTTTCCCTTAACAGTAATAAATTGACTCCATCAATGAGATGTTTAATACTTTTTTTCATGGGCGTATTTTTCTAAAACCACTATACTTTTATAGGAAACACGGATTACATAAATAAATAAATGATTTATTGTAGGTATACATACATAATAAAATACAGAACATACAACTTTATAAATAATGCAACAAAACTGAATTACACTTACAGAAAATAACTTAAAACAACTGATAAAAAACAAAACAAAATTTCACATACTACAAAAACCCTTAGACCCGCAAAGGCTTTCCCAACAGGCACAACTGCCCAATTATAGGGGGAGCTTGATACTATTATAGGGAAAAAACATTACCAAATATTTATATTTGACATCCTTAACGTATCAGTTTTTTTCTGCCTTAAAGTGTTTTCCTCTGCAATGATTACAAAGGAAGTCCATATTTTCTAGTGAACTTGGTAGTTCTTCGACAAGCGTTCGCTTTCCTTAATTCCTGGGAATGAATGTTGTGTTCTTTATTGACCGGCAAACGAACGTTTCTCACGTAGTTACGATTATTAGTTCTTGAAAGGTGGATTTCCCTATTTCTTCTAATTGATACATATATTGTAAATTTTATACATATCCAGTTTATTTTTAACAAATTGTTTCTATTTATTTAGAATTTTTTTGATGAATTAAAAATTTATTTGTGACATTAAAAAAAATCTTAAGGTAAATAAAAAACCCTTCAACACCAGCTGATTACATGTTACTTGAATTTCGCATATGGCTTATAATATTTAAATAAATCCTATCTGGTATGAGAATAATATAGTAACTTTGCGAGCTACTGGGGCGAAGCTCTTAACATACATTGACTCATTTTAAGGGACGCACAACTTCAGAGTAAGCTCTTTAAAATGACTCCAAAAACGTAAAAATCAGTTGAAAACTGTGAGAGGAGTTCTGCTTACAAAATAACCCCTAGAAAATAAATTATGTAAATAAGACACTCCAGGAGTGATAGGTCAATAACTCTTTGACCAGCTATATATCCGCAACCTCTGTACTTAGAGAACTCAAATTGGTGTTAAAGTGTTGCAATTTTCGTCTACTTGAATTCCATGTATGGTTTATGTTAGGTAAAGCTGGTTCCTTGTGGGTGATTTTTTTTATAAAAATACAAAAATAAAAACTAAATCTGGTATTTTATGCATGCTTGCTAGGTTCGCCCTTATTTATGTTTAAATTGACTGGCCTGAAAGAAAACTAAACGTCATCTCAGTGTCTTTTACTGTTCCACATACAAGAAACTCACCAGAGAGCAGCAGCAGCTGATCCCCACCTGACGATGGGAAGATGAAATAACGTACTTATAAATTATACAGGTACTTATAGTTCCACTAAGCAATGTAAAAGCCAAATACATTGCTTAAAAATAAAAGTGTAGAATTATAAATCCAACCCTGAATTTACAGTTTACTGTTAAACCTTAACCTCTTGAATTTAATATGAAATACTGGAATTTAACCAAAAATACTGAAAATACTGGAATTTAACCAAAAATACTGAAAATACTGGAATTTAACCAAAAATATCTCGGAGACTGTAGCGATCGCCAAATATATTATAGAGATAGCATTGTCTCGAGTTCAGTTTTCTGCTATGTCGATGTAGCCCAGTCATTTTACATTAAACATTTCCAGGAAGAAGGAAAAAATCTTATGGTTTTGAAAATTATTTCAAAATGTTCTCCTAGGTGTATATTTGAATATGCCAAAAAGCTACAATGGTGCGTGGTAGGCAAGGAGACGGCCGACATCTTGGATTTTAGTTACACTTCCTAGGATTTTCCGTAATATCTCTTACACTATCAAGTTTTATACTCTATTAAATTTCAAAATAAAAGGAAATTGAATTCCCTCCAAGAAAAGTATATAATATGTTTATTTTGGTCCAACCATTTTCAAGATAAACACTAATTTTATTAACATCTTAAAAATATCCCTTCCTTACGAAAGACATGTAAATTTGTGTTTAACATTTGCCCAATGGGGCAAGACTAATCACCTAAAACGGAAAATGATCTACATTAATGAAATCTTGACAAATTTTACAGTAATTGGACACCTTGGTCATAAAGATTATTCCAAAGTAAAGGTGTATCACAGGAAAATTGAAGTAACCTCATTTTTGTAATAATTACTTAAGAAATAAAAATATTATCAGCTCACCAAGGCTTTTATTTTGGACAAATTTTTATGGTTAAGGTGTTAAGTTACTTGAAATTTCGTCAAAATTCCACCAATATATAGTTTATTAGCGAATTCTCCCTATAGGGAAGAAGCTATTACCGTAGATCTCATGGTAAGACCTAAGCCCGAGACCATTATAACTTTTCATTTTGGGGCCACCAGAAGCAAAAAACACCATTCGTTTGAATTTATATATATCTGTATGTGTCTGTTAGCACGATAGCGGCCGTAAAAATGGTCCGATCTTAATGAAAATTGGTACAAACATGTAAAGTGGTAATCACTTGGACGAGTTCGTGAACCAGCCCGATCGGACCACCGGAAGATTAATATACCTGATTTAATATACCTGTAGCAGCAAACCTGCGTACTCATTCCCCAAGTCATTCTTATGGAGCTTACCAAAACATGTCAAATCTCGCTATGTTGGATTGAAATATGTTGTTTTGCATCTGAAATTCGCTGAATATGCAGGTCTGAGTATATTTTCCCTTTATATGAATCGGCGTCCCCCGTCGGGCATTTATGCTACACACAAATTACCATTCATTTATTATGAGAGGAATATTTGTTATGATAAAAATTAGTGGTTATGCTGTAAGTGGTTGGAGAAAAATAAAAATATCATATACTTTTCTTGCAGAAAATTTAATTTAATTTTCAAATTTGATAGAGTACATTAAAAGTTGATCTACTAAGTAAGTTGGTAGTAGTTGTTGGGCTCCACAAAAAACATCAAATTACAAAATTGTTCTGCAAAATTTCTGAACTTTTTATCAATGATGGCTTGATAATTTCTTTTTGTCTTTTATTAGTAAACGTTTGGTTTCAATTGGTTTTAAACGATTTGTAATAAGTTTCTAAAGAGGAAAATGGTAAATTACTAGCTACTGATAATATGTTTGTACTTTACAAAAAAATGGTAAGTATAAAAATGTCCACATTACTTGTTGATTTAGTTTTTCCATATAAACCGAATAAAAAATGTATATAAAGAGTTCATAAACAAATTTGCTTTTGTATATTAAAACAAAAATTAAAATAAAATTAATTTTTTGAAATTTTTTGCTTATTATGAGCAAATTGCGTTGGATTATAACTAAACTTGACTAGTAAAATTCAAATTTTAGGGAAATACTCTAAATCTCTTTCAAAATACGGAAAATTCACTGATAACTGTAGGGCAAATTTAGAAAAAAATTTTGCAATTCAGCATTATATATTAAAATTTATAGTGCTTTTCAGAGAGGTGTCGCACATTGGTCAAATATGCATTAAAAATTAATAATAGTGCAATATATTAATGAACTCAGAGGAAATGTTATAAACGGTGTATTTTGGTAAAACAGATTTTTTTATAATTTGATTTATTTTATACAATCTATTATTCTTTAGGGATATTGTATATGTATATTAAAATAAGTTAACATTGAATAGCTCCTTTGATATTAAATTACCTATGGTTTTTTAACTAAAATAAAACTGCAATTTAAGTTTTAAATTCGAATTCTATTTCACATTGAAACTATTCATCGTCAATATAAAAAAAATAGAAAAAAACCATCAAAGTATAAAGTTGTACCAAATGTTGTCAAACGTGTCGCATGCTTCTATTTTATTTGATATTAAATATTTTGTTATTCACGAATTTTATGATCCAAATTTTGTTGAAAATTATTATAAATTTTTGAAAATTTATCTTAATTTATTATAAATGAGCGATAATTGAAACAATAGTTAAAATTTAGTCTCTGGATATCCCTTTACCAAAAGTAAATATTGATTTTAATATCATAGAATGTAGACAACAATATTTTTTGCGTGTAAATTAGGAGAAAAATGACTACTGGGCGTCACGGCCTGGCCGGAGGAAAATTCCTATTAAGGATTATAATTTTTTTAGGAAATTTAAAAATTGAATTACCAACACCTAATTGCACATAAACTCCAAGCCATATTTTCTAAGATCTATGGGTAGTGTCATTTTATTTGTTATGTTAGGCACTATAATATATCAATTTTTTTGAAAATATTTATTCTTTTTTTAACTAATCACGCTTAAAAGTCGAAGTTAAAAAATACCTGCATCGGAACATACAAGAATTCCGGTTTGAAAGTACCTTTACATGTTTTTCATCAAAATGGAACTATTGTTTTTCCATATTCAAAACAATTTTTTTTTATTCAATGGGCACTATTACAAATATTTTCACAAGCAATTAAAAACAAAAATAATTGACGAAACAATTTGTTGTATAATATAAAGACGCATAAATTCTCTTCATCTACCCGACAAACTAGAAACTAAAACTTATGTACGAATATTTTTTTTTGAAAAATTCACTGGCAAATCAATGGTCAAAGTATAAGATTCTTAAACATATTTCTTAAGGGGAAAAATGAAAATTTGGTAGACCATAGCGTCAAAATAATATAGGTCATATCGAAAAACGGAGGTAAATCACCTTTTAAAGATTACAAAAATTTCCAGTTTCCTTGTTGGTTGTTATTTTTTTCATTTTTGTAACTGATAGGCCTAATTTTCTCTTGGAGTTTGTCAATGTCCTATCAATACCAAGTATCTATTGTGCTGAGGTATTGAACAGTATGAATTTTGCCTTGTGACTTTTCAATAACCGAGCCCCGGCCCCGCCCCCAAACACCCGGGATTCATAATAATCGGAGACCTGCAGCTGGAGCCCCTAGCAGGTCAAAGACAATATCTCCCTTTTTACTTTTACTCCAATATATATGTAAAGACATATATATGGGAGTAAAAGTAAAAAATTATCATTTCCGGATCAAGTTTGTACTCTAGCCTCTAATTAGAGCATAAATCATATCGGCTGGTATAATTTCTGTTTGCTCCTGTAATATCTGTTTTGCTAGTTCGCAAATGAGGATAGAACAAACGTGTAGCCCACCCATCGGCTGTGTCGCGCCATCGGAGATAAAATAATATTTTTTCATGAGCTCTGTATCAAACGTCCTTAAGTTTAGTTTCCAAATATATTTCAACCAAGCATTTTACATGGATTGAGATAAGGTAATAAACTCATGAAATAATATTTGAGTGATTGTAAATTGCAGTAATTTGGATAATCGCTCAAGCTGTTAGAAGTAAGAAATAAATTTGAATTGCTAGAGGTGTCAACATTCACACGTTACCAGAACAAGCCACAAGATGATTCCACATGTAAGTTTAAATAGATTTGATATTTTACTGAAAAATGCAAAACCCATGTTTGATGATTTCTTTACGAAGTCTCATGGTAAGATCAAAGACCATGAGTTTTAAAGGAGCAAAATTTCAACAATAAAATGTTTTGTTTTCATCATTGAATTCAGCTTGAACGTAAAAAAAATTGTATTTAAAATTATCGCTACATGTTAATTGGTTAGCGATATATTCAAAACGATAAACAGGGCCATTGGCATAATTACCTCCCTCTGGGAAAAATAGTTTATTTACCATAATACATATATATTGATTAAAAATTGGTAGATTACTTTAATAAAAAATAGTTTCTTAACCCTCAGTGCATGGCTTCTTTTAGTTGAAAAGTACTCGCTTTCCACTAAAAGCACACCTGATACATATTCGTTCCAATGTCATGGTTATGGAGAAAACAAAAATCTCACATCACATTACGTGAGGTTGAAATGTGTTTTTAAGTGTATGAATATCACTGAGTGTGCAGGGTATTATGCCACGAGGGTATTATGTGAGGTCTATGGAAAATTATTATAGTTTTGTTAGCACTTATCTGGTAATAAGAGAGCAAATTATAAAATATGAGGTTCTTGAGGTAATACATAGGAAAACCGTTTGTATCGTAAAAAGATATTAAGAATATTAGAGACCAAAGAGTGGTATAAAATTATCTGGTATGCTTCCGAGTGATTGTTAATTGGTTTTAACGACCAATGGTTTCGGAACACATGTGTCCATTTTCAAGCTGACATCAAGTTAAAACATATTCCTCTTCAAGGTAGTCATATTGTAATTGAAGAGACGACACTACTACACTTAAAAACACGAAAACATTTAAAAAACGGTCGAAAATCTCATGTTTTTTACATAATGAATATTATAGAATCCAAAACATATATTTATGGACAACGTCAATTTTACTTAATTTGAGGATTCATGAAAATGATTTAATTAAACATTTTTAATTCGCTTTTTACGCATGTCATATGTGCTCATTGAAGATATTTTAATTAATTTATTTAATTTATTCAGTAAACCACATAAGCATGCAAAACGCAATGCAAATACTGAAATGAGCATCGATATTGACCATTCTAATATTAGATAAAATTTTTTTTTTAATGTCTTTTAAACCTGGCACTCCACCAAGAGCGAACATATAATTAAAACATTAATTATATGTTTTATCAAAATATGCCAATAGTAAACTATCAATGATGAATTTGTTACTTCCTCAAGCGCTCGCTTCGAAATTTTGTACCAGATTTGTTGAAAATTTCCTAACACTGACTAATCCAAATTTAAAGTCATCACTAAAAAATAAATGGTTTTGGAGTTTTTCACGCTATCTAAAATCTCAGAGATTTTTACCAATTGGCGCTAATAAACTAATTAATCCAGCATTTAACTATGTTACTAATTCTAAATAAATGAGTTTAACTAGATTTTCAGTTGAGTTGGTTGGTATGTGTATTATAACGTTTTCAAAATACACTTCAAAATTTTTTTGTGAATACAAATAAAGAATAAGATTTCCAAAGGTTTACCACGCCTCAACTTTATTAATCACTCATTCTTACTTGACAATACAATTGACAATAAGCAATTGCTTACATTAAGCTTTTTAAAATACAGGGTGTTCAAAAACCGGGGGTCACGGCTTCGAATCTCAGAATTTTCAAAAGTAAACATATGTCATGTTATGCATAATTTTAAAGCTGTAAGCAAGACAAAAAATTTTGTGAAAACAGAATTAATTTATCTTTATTTATTTCAAAATGGTGGTCATTTTCGTGAAAATTGTTGTTATTTACCTTGTATCTCAAGAACCACGAAACATATTTTTGTTCTGGTTAAAAATTATTAATCCTCATAAACTCAGCTTTTATTTGGTATACGACATGCTGAAATTTCAAAAATAAACGTTTTTGACAGTAAACTTTATTTTGTTTTAATGTTGGTAGCCCTGGAAATCAAAAATGTTAATGGTAGCGTTTGTCCAATAGCACATCATTTACAGGTCTTGCAAAGACCAACAACGTTTCAGCTTAACCCTACCTCCTGTCTCTAGTGGTTTTGTAGTTATAAGCAAAAAACTCTATTTTACCATATAAAGCCCATGTAAAATCTGCAGTCTTTAAGGCATTTAAATTTACATCCATGAAATCTAAGTATTGCACATTTAACATGGGCTTTATATGGTAAAATAGAGTTTTTTCTTATAAATACAAAACCACTAGAGATAGGACGTAGGGTTAAGTTGAAACGTTGTTGGTCTTTGCTAGACATGTAAAATGATGTGCTAATTTGCATATGCTTCCATTAAAATTTTTTATTTCCAGGGCTACCAACATTAAAACAAAATAAAGTTTACTGTCAAAAACGTTTATTTTTTGAAATGTCGGCATATCGTACACCAAGTAAAAGCTGAGTTTATGAGGATTAATAATTTTTAAACAGAACAAAAATATGTTTTGTGGTTCATGAGATACAGGGTAAATAACAACAATTTTCACGAAAATGGCCGCCATTTTGAAATGAATAAAGATAAATTAATTCTGTTTTCACAAAATTGTTTGTCGTTTAAATTTTTTGGTTTTCAGGGCTACCAACATTAAAAAAATTAAGTTTACTGTAAAAAATTATTATTTTTTAAATGTTGGCATGCTGTATATCAAAATTACAACTGAGTTTTCGAGGATTTATCATTCTAAAGCAGAACAAAATATGTTTTATGGTTCTTGAGAGGTATTAGTAAATACAACAATTTTTCACGAAAATGGCCGCCATTTTGAAATAAATAAAGATAAATTAATTCTGTTTCCACCGAATTGTTCATCTTGTTAAGAGCTTTAAAACTATGCACAGCATGAATAATGTTTACTTTTGAAAATTTTGAGATTAGAACCCATGACCCCGGTTTTTAGAACACCCTGTTTTTTAAAAAGCTTAAAAATATTTTCATGTTGTTCTTTGGGGTCGATTTATTGGGGAATGATTTTGTTTCATCTATGTAGGACTACCATAGTAGTTTATCCGCAATCCGTTCGAGACACCTTAGGTGAGACACCCTATATTTTTGTTAATATTCCATGTTACTAATGAATCCCTGCATTTTAAAGGCAGTAGTGATTGAACAAAATTAAAAATTCTTTATTTTGCTGGAGAAAGTTAGGGTCATATGGCCCTGTCTTACACTTTAACTGCCTTTCATGTAAAGAGAATTTGACTAAACTGTGTACACCAAACTCAATCTATGTTCAACAAAGCAAAAACATTCTAAACATTTCACTCACCCATTCAAACATTCATCTGTCAGCAACTATTCCCAAGACGAACCGACCAAGACTCACCAGGCAAAAACATCTGAAAAAGAAAACGTTTTTCAGCGTTATCACGAACCCACAACGACTTTCAAGGGATTATAGGGTTGATTTAATTATTATAGTGATGAGTAGCCAAAAATCAAGTAATAATAACGCCATCACGAAAAATTCATACCGTCAAGAGGATCGTATGGGATCGGGTAGGTTATTCCAAAGACGGCAAGCAGTCACAAAAAATGCGCTTTCACAGAATTTTGTCTTATGCTGAGGGTGAGGGTTAAGAAAAATGTGGAGGCAGAACGTGTACTCCTCAGACTGCCCAAATGTATGAATTTTAAATCATTTCCAGATTATTTTGAAAAGCCAATTTTTAATACCGTATCGCAAACGAGTTAAAGAATTTTAATGGGTCTTTGATTGTTAAGTTTTAATAAATTTGACTCAAGGTAGAAAAAAGTGTTATTCTCTGAGCGACTCAGATCACAGTCATGTCTCAGGCAACAGTTCTGAAGCCGTTGGATGATTACAGGAAGAGCCACAGTCATGACATTAATCACAGAGTTGTTGTAAGTGGTGGGGTAACACAAGAGATTTCATATATACAGTTTAAGATTTAACGGACAAATTGAGTTGCTTCGTAAGTGGATGGATTATTGTTAGTATTCCACGTTATCAATGAAATACAATGATTCATTGTATTTCACCAGTCTTTCGAATTCCGTGTCACCAGTCTTTCGAATGTCCAGCACTGCATCAATTAATTGGTTTTAACTGAAACTCCATTATTATAAATTTTTTAAACAGATTTTGTAGTTATTATGGTATACAATAAAAGTATCCCTATTATCAGCTACACATGCGGTTGTATATATATATATTTATATATAGAAGTGTTGAACAAGTTGTTTGGTGCCAGAATTAAAACATTTACTACAATCAGATGATTGGTGTAAGCTTATCGGGTAGAGTGCGAGAGTATAATACCAATGTCGCCTCATAGGTGCTGTCAAAAGTCTATAGTTATTTCAAGTTTTGATTCTTGGCCCAACCGTCATTGGTCATTGTGCTTTTAATTAACAGCCCCGGATTCTTCCCATTTTAAATTCCACCTATTTTAAATTCATATTTCTTTTATGTAATAAAAGAAATCTAATATTCTCTTACCAGTACCAAAAGTGGCGAGAGCCTGCGGTCATAGATCATTAGGCTTTTGAAAAAAGCATCCCAAGACATCACACCTGCATGTCGCTACTGCAATCGCTAGTTTGGGTTACAAAAAGCACAGATACTTATTATTAATTGTATATTGTTTCAGATCAAAGTGATTTTGCTTCTCTTCACTATCCATTGCGCTCTCTCGCACCACGGGGAGTATGGTGATTCTATGAAGGGATATGAAAAATGCGGGAATGAATGTGGAGACTTAAATACAAAGGGATATGGGGAATCAGAGAGTAGGAGCGGGCATGGAGACTCACAGAAAGGTTGCGGGGATTTGGCGAATAAAATTGGAGACTCAAAGAAAGCAAATGGGAATTCGAGGAATGAATACAAGGGTTCAAAGAAGCACAACGAAGAGGGATGGAAACACAATGGCAAACAACATAATGCGGGAAAGGAGAAAACTTCGAATTCTAAGGGAAAGAAAGGTCTTTCCAGAGGAGGAAATTACAAAGGTAATAAGGGAAAAAAGCCAAGTTCTAGTACTATTGAAAAATATCCCATCAGGGGTCAAAGCAGTGAAGGTAATGAAGGTCGAAGCGAAGGAGAGTACACGTCCGACCGCGACGTTCATTGGTGAAAAAAGTAATTGACATATTGAGTGTAAGAGTATAACACATATTGAGTATAACTGGTGTGCACTTTCCTTATTTTTCCTATTTGTGGCTACGCAAAAACTGGGATTTTGTATTTATTTCATATTTGACTAGTTTCATCATTTATTATTTTTAACACAAAAAATTAACTTAAAATAACTCAAAACAAAAACATCCACCTGTAAATGTTAACATATGTGTTTTAAATAACACTATACTACAAATAATTATGATCTTAGTTAAACATGTCTTGAATAAAAAACTGCAAGTTGAGATAAGCATATTGGCATTTATTTCGGCATCAGCAGGCAACTTTGATTTGAAAAAGGACAATCGGAATAAATAACATGCTTTTAAGTTTTTCCTGCGAAAGTCTTTCCTTCTGTCCACTCTACATTTCAAATCCAGGCTTTCAAAAGAAAAATCAAGCAAAAAAGTAGTATTTTATTGGCACTAACTCACTTTATTAGGTACAACAATTCTTTGATCTCCCATGGCCCAAGTTCACTTCCTCGCCAACGTGTCCAAGCCAGGAGGGTGGACTTAAAACAGAAAGTGAAGAAATAGAAAGCTCCAGTGTCGACGTTGAGCACGTAACATTAACATTCCTTGCAAGGTCCAACAATGACCTGGAAAGCCCGAGGGAGCGCGGGAAAACCAGATGACCCAATCAGCTGACTAAATACTATCAGCTGACCTTTAGTTAATCGATGTCATCTGGAGCTATTCTCGTTTGGTTCAGATGAGACATCATTTCGCAACGTGTCAAACTTGGAATTTTACAAAAACTTAGCCACGATTCAAAACATAATCATTGGTTAATTGTAATCCTGAGAACCATATAATACTATAATGCTTATAATCTTATAAAAATTTGAATTCAAAATTGTTTTAGGACTTTTTAGTTTAGGAGGTTATTCTCACTTTCTCTCGCAGTTAAGTATCTTACCATACTCGGCGAGTTACTATTGCGAGAGTCAAAATTAGTTAAACATCTAGTTAATAAAAAAAGGTCACTTAACTCTTTTATGTATACAGGAACAGCCATTTTAAGTAATAAATAAATAAATCTTTATTTTCGCAATACATATTTACAGTACAGTACACAATATTTTACAGGCTACAACAGAATACTATACATAAATTAAAATTAAATTTACAATTAGCAATTACACAAATTCTAATACCAGGCTGACTTTATTAGTTGTGCTTGTAATTTAAGAAATTTTTGAATCCCAGTGTTACGTCTTTTTGGATTTTGCAGTAATGAATCGGACAGATATGAAGGACTTTGAACGAAGCGAACCCAGAGGAATGAATCGAATTCTGTTTTAACTACATAACCTAAGAGTGTAATTTATTATCCAATATAGTAATAAAGTCTTACAATGTTCTAAGCGTGTAAGATCAATAAAACTATGTAGCCTGGTTATCTACAACCAGGCTACATAAACCAGGTTTATCGCGATGTTTTCAAAACAAACTTTTATATAAAACTTAATAAAACCAATGTATAAATAAGCTATATAATTGGTATTCATTCCTAAAACTGCCTACCAAACAAAACCAATCCATTAAACAAAAAAAACAAGCTCATTAAACATATTCAATTCGTTTTCTTGTTTAGTTTTTTTACAACTGTATATGAAAAAAATCTCAAGTCATTTGTGGTGAGTTTCGTGCGCTGGTTACACAATTTTCTCAACTGATTTAGTCAGTAACACGCACTGTTTGTTTAAACGTTTAAACATTAGACTATGGTTAAGGATGCTTGCCATAATCGGCAAAGTAGTTAAGGATGACAATGATCCGGAAAACGGACAGTGCGTGTGACGGGCTACATCGGTCTAGAAAAATCCTTGAATATCAATAAGGGGGGGATCTACTCAGCTGAAGGTTTTTCCTTAAGACATTGTTGGGATTAATTTATATTTCGATTGATTTAATTATTTGGGATTAATTTATATTTTCGATATACTCTTCTCACCATAAAGTATGATTTAAAACCAGTTTATTTACCAGTATTGCTGGGTTAAAGGTGAAAACCCCATCCCCAAGCTTAAAAAGCACAAAACAAGACGCAAAATATGTTACATTTCTTCAGGAAATAACCCCAAAACGATGATTCAGCATTTCCATGACCCTGAGATGTCATTTGCAAACCCATAATAGCGGTTGGACACGGCTCTGAGGGATCCTCCCGGCCTTGCACCGTGAAATTGAGATTTCTCGGCGACCAGCGATATAGCGGCGCCCCGGGCCGGCGACGGCACTCCCGACCATGAAGTGGACCCTGGTACGTAGCCTAGTGGTACCGTAGTCTCGTCAGTAGCCTAGTGGTACCGTAGTCTCGTCAGTAGCCTAGTGGTCCCGTAGTCTCATCAGTAGCCTAGTGGTCCCGTAGTCTGTCAGTAGCCTAGTGGTACCGTAGTCTCGTCAGTAGCCTAGTGGTACCGTAGTCTCAGTCTATAGCGTAGTGTTACGGTTGTCTTTTTCTATAGGAAAGTAGTAATGTACTCTCAGGCGGTAGCCTAGAGGTACAGTCCAAGTCGAATATCGTGGTCCAGTCCGTCAGTAAGCCAAATGCTAGAATAAATATCATTTCTATGGGTAAATTGGGCAAAGTAATGTGACTCGGCTTATAAAGTAGGCATGTCTAGTACTCACATGCTAGTCGTAAACAATTAATACGACCAAACCTTCTCATGGTTTCGAAATATTTATTCTCGTTTATGAATTGGATAACCACTGAAACTTTTTTAAGGGACGCTTTTGTTGGCAGTACGTGATTATATTTCAAAGTCAATTTAAATTACAGAATATCAGTTATCACTGAAGTTGTTTCAACCAAGTTTAAATTAAATAACTAGTAGCCCTTAGAGCATTAATAGAAGATCTTCTCCACTAAATTTATCCCAAAGAATAACGTAAAAATAACGTTTGAAATTCAGGGTATCTACAAAAAAAGGGGGGTCGCAGGTACAAAATTCAGGACTTTAAATTTAAACTTTCTAATTACACTTTCGTGAAGAAGAACTCAATTAACTTTTTAGTTTCAAAATCATGATGTTTGTGGAGAAAATATTTATATTTTTGGAATACCATGTATTTGTGACACCCAAAATATAATATTATTCTGATTTTAGATTCTTAATAATGGTAAGATTATCTTTAATAATAATCTTTAACACTACCATAAAGAATAAAATAAAATATTGTATTTTGGAAATTTTGTTAGCAATGAAAGTCAAAAATATTAAATGGTAACATTTTTAATCTTCACAATGGGACACCTAGTTCGTTTATTACTAAAATACAAGTTTTAATTTCAAGGCTAATAGCAATAGTTTTAACAGAAATAAAGACCGATAGTGAATAGCTATACAACGCAAAAATCAAGTCATTTATACTGTTTTAATGGATGTGACTTAAAATTCTACTAGGTTTCATAACATTTCTGCCATCAGTCTGAAATAAACTACAAACAAAAAAATAGTTTTATTGTATCGAGTTATGAGAAGCCATTCCTGAGTTCTTTGTAAAGAATCGTGGTATTGTGTTATTATTAAAAAAGTAAAACAAGTCACATTAAAAAAGCTCGAAAAATTGAGATGATGATTTCTGAATTTTGTAAAATCATTATAATACAGCTTCTTAGACCGGTACATTACTTAGGCTGCGGTGAAAGCATTGCACACTATTTTTTTAGTTAACAACTCACTTTTCGACTTGCCTCTTTGAACGTAAGAGTCTACTTTTATGAAATAAGTTCATTTAGTTAGTCTTTAGTGACTATAAAATTGCTTCCAGTTTGTCACATTGAGTTCAACGCACAATTAGTTCATGCTTCTTTAACATGATACTTTTTTTAACCTGTAGATAGTTTTTTTTATCATACTCGGTTACTTACAAAGTGACATTTTCAAGAAGAGAAACTTTCAGGCCCATAACACGCAAATAATTTTAAACAAGTCTATACAAAAATCAGTTTAAAACTTTAAAACTAATTTTTAAACAAAATTATTTATTAGGGCAACTATTTGTAGGTTTATTGTGTATAACAAAATCTATACAAAAACCAGTTTAAAACTTTAAAACTAATTTTTTAACAAAATTATTTATTAGGGCAACTATTTGTAGGTTTATTGTGTATAACAAAATTTTTAATAAGTATTGAGTTTGCCAGTCTGCTTATTGAGGAGACTTACTTCAAGATTTCGTAGGCAATACAAGAAATACAGAAGAAAAACCCTAGGCTTTCCAAAAAAACAATATTTTTTAAGACTTAGTCCTCGTTGCTATTGCATTTTACTAAACATCGAAGTAGTTTTAGATGAAGAAACAAAGCTTTTCCTAACCACACATTTTTATTATGCTTGGAACCATGATCATATAAATATAATTTGGTTTCGATATGAATTTGTAAACATAGACTTTTAACATAAACTATATGAACATAAATGTAATTGATATTGATCATTTGATAACATATCAAAATTTAGTCGAGTAAAAGTTTGTACAACAAAGTTAACAATAGGCCTACCATTCTAAAATTGCAATAGAGGTTAAACATTATTAAATACAGAGACGTATACCTTTTTTGTTACCAATATTTACGTCATTGTATCAATCAAGTTGTTTCTTAAATGTATAAAAATTAGTAACAATACTTTTTCCTTTAAAAATATCCATCATTTAAAGTTTGTGTATTTTGATCATTAAAATTACCTCATACAGCGTAGATAGTTAAAATTTGCGAGTTAGTGCCAAATTTGGTGCTATTATTTAAATTAAAGATTCCGAAAACGAAGAAGAATAGAGATAACAATTAGTTTGTTTATTACCCAGAGCCTTAGTTAAAAGGGTGTTTTAACTGACATAAAAATACTACGACAATGAACAATATTTAATAGAGAAAAACATAAAACACTGTTTTCTCACCCTAGACACAATTAACTGTATTAATTTTCTCATTGAAATCTCTGCTAAATAGGCTGTGGTTGATTACTACTGTTGAAAACATCTTATAACTAATAAAAATATCTTAAATAAATTCAGATTTAAGATTTTCCCAACTAAATTACTATATACATGGTTCATGTTCCAAGGAGAGTACTATCTCAGCAATCTTGAGTAATGTTATGGCCACAGCGCTAGTATACGTGGCTACATGCGGAACTTGAATTTGAAATAAATGTCGAAGAACTAAACATACTTTCCCCCAACGCTAACAACTTGATAATGCCAACGAAGTGATTTTAAACAACAATTATATTACAGTGTTAGAAAAAAGATACCTCCTATCTTTGCGCATAAGCTAATGGCCTGTAGCAATCAGGATACCCAGGGAATCGTTTTTTTAAGCAAAACATTTGTAAAGCAGCATTTCCAGTTCAAAGGATGTAAACTTATTGCTTTAGATAGATGTGGGGCTGTAAATAAAACCCATTTACATAAAGTGGTATGTACAGTCTGGGAATTGTGTTCCAAGTTTGTAGACTCAGCTTTTACTATCCAAAACATTGCTATTCCGTCTCAAAACATTTCAACCCCCTTTGTTTGTTTTAAAAATTAATTTATTTAAAGTGCTTTTGCCTAGCTTTAGACAAATTACCACTGCAGAGACTAAGCAGGAATTAATTTAAAGACAAATTACGAAATTAATTAAATAAAGTATCGAGTATGTTGTAATGTCTTAGGCAGATTTCATTTTTCAGCCAGTCCTCGCCTTTTTCGGCCTCTCCAAGGTCTCGTGTGATTTGGACAAGATGCCGACCGGGATTTTCTTCTTCGGTAAAGGTGTCGGGCCAGGGGGGCCAGGAGTCCCAGGAGTCCCGGGATTCAGAGGGCACGGAGGCCATGGAGTAGGATGGGGGAAAGGTGAAGGAGCAGGAGGTGGAAGTGGATGCGTCGAGTGCGCGGAAGGCGAAGGAGGAGGACCTGACAAGGGCCCAGCAGGACCTGGATTCAAGGGATTCGGAGGACCTGGAAGTCATGGAGTCGGATGGGGAAAAGGCTGGGGAAAAGGAGGTGGAGGTGCCGGGTGTGTGGAGTGCGGAGACGCCGATGGTTGGGACTTCGACAAGGGAGGTTTTGGAAAAGGGCACGGACACGGACACGGACAAGGGTTTGGAAAAGGTGGAGGAAAGGGGGAATGCGCTGAGTGCGGGGACGAAGGGTTCATCGGTCCCGGCTACGGTTTCAACAAAGGTTTCGATCCAAGCTTTCACGGGAGCGGGTGGGGTTTTGGAAAGGGCGAAGGCGAAGGAGGCTACGACTTCCACGGTACGTGGGGGTTCGGAAAAGGAGAGGGTGGTGGAGGGTTCCACGGAGTGCACGGGTTCGAAAAGGGAGGGGGAAGTGGCTTCGGTAAGGGAGAAGGTGGGGGTAGCGGGTTCGGTAAGGGAGGGGGAGGTGGCTTCGGTAAGGGAGAAGGCGGGGGTAGCGGGTTCGGTAAGGGGGGAGGAAAAGGTGTAGGTTTCGGGAAAGGAGGTGGGAAAGGCCACGGACACGGGTCGGGAGAAGGACATGGGTTTGGGGAGGGACACGGGAAAGGAGGATGTCCCGACTGTGGTGATGTGGCTGACGGGGTCGCCACGAGCTTCAGTGAAGCCGAGTCGTTCGCAGGAAGCTCATCTAAAGGAAAAGGGAAAGGTCGATTGTTTGTATTACCAAAAAGAAAATAAATGTAATTTATTGAATTATTTTTCTTTATTTTCCCTGTTAAAAAAATAAAACTAAAATAAAAAATATCATGTTGTTAACAGTTAATTACAGGCTGCTATAGAGATGGTGATCGTTACAGTACCTGCTGGTGTTGGTGGTGGTGTTGACCTCCGTCCTCGCCGACCTTGAGACGGCGGAGACCGGCGGCGGCTACGGCAAGGGCGGCGGCGGGGGCGGCCACGGCGGGGGCGGCAAGGGCGGCGGCGGCCACGGAGGCGGCAAGGGCGGCGGCGGAGGCGGACATGGAGGCGGTGGCAAAGGCGGCGGCCACGGTGGCGGTGGAAAGGGAGGATCTAAAGGATAAAAAGTGATTGAATCACTATTAAGGATGATTTCATTCTTTAGCATATTCCATCTTCTCTTACTCGCATCTAACTTCCAACTGTTATGTATATTCTGTTGCTTCAAACCAAAATAAATCTATATCTTTGCGTTACAATTTTGAGTGTTAATTTATTTTAAACTTGTAATGAATGATTATCCCAGGCGCTGAAATAAACTTACTCCGGTTAAAAATTAAAGAAAAAATGGGTAAAACTATTTATTGAAGCTGTATAACAGATGGGTTTAGATTTTAAATTATTATTATTGTCGTATGGCAACCATGATAATATTTTATAAGGCAAGCAGTATAAAATACCCCCGTTGCAGCAGACCTGCTTACTCAGCGAATTTAAAATGCAAAATAACATATTTCAATCCAACATAGCGAGATTTGACATGATTTTGTAAGCTCCATAAGAATAACATGGGGGATGAGTGTGCAGGTTTGCTGCTACGGGAATATTGAAAATGGGTGGTTTTAATTCAATATGTAGTAGAACTGATCTAGAAGAAGCCATTTACCACGTTGTATGAATATATATTGAGAAATGAGCAAGATATAGAATTTTACTTATTTCCCATAAGGTTAACATTGGGACAACGACCTGTGTTTACCACTTTCAATATCTCGGTAACCAATTTACATAGAGTACTGTGATTCAAAATACTAAAAAGTTGTTTTTTTAGCTGAATTTAGTGGTGCCCACCAAAATTTGATTATCTTTGTTTTAATACGTTAAAAACTAAAAAAAAACAAATTTTGCCCATTTTTGAGAGAGAATCGCAAAAAACCATATTTCTAACGCCTTTTAACTCGGTAACCATTAGGAGTACAAAGAAAATGTGAAACTATTTTTGTAGCAAATTTAACAAGCTTTATTTTGTACATTTAAAGTTTATACCTCCGACCAACAGTTCTCGAGGTTTTTGAGAAAAACCAAAAAAAGTACCTGTTTCCGTCAATTGCCACTAGAGCTCTCCATATACGCGAGTTATCGTGCTTGAACACATATATATACTATATGAAAATATGAAACTTAACGAATAGTGTTTTTTGCTTCTGGGGGCCCCAAAACGGAAAGTTATCATGGTCTCGGGCTTAGGTTTCACCATGAGTACTACGGTAACAGCTTCTTCCCTATAGGGGAAATTCGCTGAATGGAGAAAGGGAAAGGTTGCCGGCCAAAAAGCCTGCCAATTTATAAAATATAAAAAGGAATAAAGTAACCTCAGAAGCAACGAGTCTGATCCCTACAAAGGCAATTTTTGGAAATTTTGGAATGTGTGAAGCTGACACATTTTTGGAATGTGTCAGCTTCACACATTCCA
Organism: Flexamia atlantica; assembly: GCA_035578135.1. Taxonomy (NCBI): domain Eukaryota; kingdom Metazoa; phylum Arthropoda; class Insecta; order Hemiptera; family Cicadellidae; genus Flexamia; species Flexamia atlantica. Next base: position 1,520,215 of record JAQJVK010000009.1, read on the forward strand.
AAAATATCAACGGCGTAAGTGGTTGTCATCCATAACGCTGTGGCCTTAGATGATCCACTGAATATCGAAATTTTTACCGAGATGACATACGGTTAAAATACTCCTGTTAACATTTTTATAACTTTATTCATGCCAGATCTTTTTTATATTTCATCTCTTAATTTGTTTCCCTAACTTCTTCAAAGTGTTTTACAAAGAGCAATGAGATCGAACATGGTAGCAATAGCTAGATTTTAATCATTATTAAGGAAAATTGAAGTCCAAGTTCAGAATGAAGATACCAGTATTGGTAAATAATCGTCCACCCGCAATTACCAGGTTCTTGTTTACCTTAATCATGGAATATATTCAAAGACTTAATTCTTCCTTCTCTCTGTGGGAGCTTTGCTCAGAGTTGAGTAGATAGAAGGGAAGTCGGGGTGGTTGAGTCCGAACCCTTGTTGAAGACATCGATATAGCTATTAGTCTCAAAATAAATTTAATATTTAATATAAATTTTAATTTATATACTAACGCATAAGGTCTTAGACGTCTTATGAAAATACTGATGTATTTTACTGATGTAAAACTGTTATTTTGATTTAAACCGATGATAGAATTATCATCGGATGCTTAAACAATATCAGCCTCGGAATATACAAAATCAGAATGATTTTTAAGATTATATTTCATACTATAAGTAAGGGTTAGTACCCACTATTTTGTCGTTCTTTTGATTGTTTCACTATTTTAACACAAAAATGTATTTATCATATTTATAATTACCATTTAAAGTTAACTCTTATTGCCTAATATCTATATTTTATAAGGATACGGGATTAATTCTGATTTAGTGTATTCCGTGGTGAAAAATCCCAGGCACTCGACTATAAAATGATTATTGATTAATGATTATAAAATAGCTGAGGAAAATTAAAACTACCTTCATCTCAAGTTAATTAATATGTCTAACAATATAAACGTTTATACTAATAAAGTAAACCCATTTTATGAAATTTCATAAAACTTGCTATTTCTACAAAATAATAAAAAAACAGATACATACTTAACGCCTTCATCAGGTTCTACGCACAATGTGAGACTCACGAGTTGCGATAAGGTAGAGCTGAAATGAAGGAGCGAGTTGTGGATAGGTGTCTTATTTTTATTTTCATTGACCCGTACAATGTATATCTTAAATTGCTTGCTTTTAGACTCATTTGAATTGGTGTTTAATGCTAGGTCCTTGATATTTATAAAGCAATTACCTTTATCATTTGTGTTATGTTCTATAAAGCTACTGAAAAATCACCTTAAAAAAAGAACCACACACTTAAATGTCATTGATAAAACACAATCGTATTAACAAATTAAACTTGTCTTGAAATCCGATTCATGGTAATTTCTAGCATAAACCAAATATAAATTCAAGAGGGCGCTCCATTCACAAAATAATCGAATTTTTCCTGATTCTCCCATATAAGAACCATGATGAATTTTAAATTAGGTACCGACTTACCGATCGATCTGAAATTGTTGCTTTTTACCTCATTTGAAATGTGTAACAATAACATATGCTAAACCCGTAGTATTATCTAGCGATTTCAGTGAGCAGAATTTTTATATCTTAATTATTATACAACTACTATTAATACGTAATTTCTGTTTTCAGTTTTTTTTTTTACAATAGAACTTAAACTAGTATAATTTTGTTCATTTTTAAAAGACATTGGTGGCCTATTTTCAATTTGCATTCCTGTCTCCTTCTCCCACGTGGACCTCATGACTTGTGTAGAAATTATTAAGCAAAGGAAGGATTGATCTGATATAGTACGAAATAGTACAACTACCACTGACAAAGTTAGCGGAGGCTTCAGGAGATGCAAACCCGGAATGTCGCTGCCATTGTTCCATTGCGCGCTACAGAAGTGGCTTTGAATTTTACATAGGCCTATACTTGTTATAAACTCTTTAATATATTATTTCAGAAGCAAATATTCAAATCAAGACTATATACAGGGTGATTGAAAAGTCTGGGTACGGCTTAATATTTTGAAAAATAATAAACGTAGACCTACAAAACTTGGAATCAAGTTATAAGGCATATAAATCTATCTTAACACATATCCAGTGATCCGCTACCTCCTCAGGGGGACGGCCCGCCAGGAGTCAGGAGAAAATCTTAAATATAAGCATAGGTTGATATGCACATCAAATTAAAGGTATATTTTTGTAGAATACAACGCCGCAAACCGCACTCAAAAAGGTTGACCCAGTACAAAATGGCAGCTGTTCAAAGATTCAAATAAATACCAATTTCTTTGAATACAAACAATTTTTATCATTTTAATTTTTATCATTTTTTATATCATTTTAAAGAGCTTTTTAAGCAAAGAAGAATGCCGCAAACCGCATTCAAAAAGGACCACCCGTTAAAAAATTACGGTTGTTTAAAGATTTAATAAAAATTGTTTTTTTTTTATTAAATCTTTAAACAACCGTAATTTTTTAACGGATGGTCCTTTTTGAATGCGGTTTGCGGCATTCTTCGTTGTTCAAAAAGCACTTTAAAATGATATAAAAAATTATAAAAATTAAAATGATAAAAATTGTTTGTATTCAAAGAAATTGGTATTTATTTGAATCTTTGAACAGCTGCCATTTTGTACTGGGTCAACCTTTTTGAGTGCGGTTTGCGGCGTTGTATTCTACAAAAATAGACCTTTAATTTGATGTGCATATCAACCTATGCCTACATTTAAGATTTTCTCCTGACTCCTGGCGGGCCGTCTCCCTGAGGAGGTAGCGGATCACTGGATATGTGTTAAGATAGATTTATATGCCTTATAACTTGATTCCAAGTTTTGTAGGTCTACGTTTATTATTTTTCAAAATATTAAGCCGTACCCAGACTTTTCAATCACCCTGTAGACTAGACCGTGGTGGGAATTAGTATGGAAAATTATTCAGACGCAGTTTCTCTTTTGAGTTTCATAACTAATTGAATTCCACAGAAAATGAACAAAACAAAGAAATTCTGGAGGTGATTAAAAATATGAACTATTATCGCAAGCACCAAACAGGGTGGGTGACAAAAATTGTAAACTCATCAAATCATTCCTGTTGAAATGTTTTCGTTGATCCCTCGAAATTTAGTTTTGGTTTTTAGGGCCTTTTTGACATATAATCATACAGTTAATTAACAACCCAAACAAATAATAAACAATAATTTCGATACCAGCGCACTCACTCACTCGCCATATTTAGTGCTCGCGATAATAATACAAATATTTTTGTATATACAACAGCTTTAAGCATAATAATGTAGCTTCATGAATTAGTACACTACTAGTGGCTTGAAGAGGCCGAGAGCCCCTAATCGTAATAGGTGGAAAATTAAATTAAAACGAGGTAAGTCGAGCATGTGAAAATGTACCTGTCGGTAAGGCAGAACGCTCAGCGGGTAATATGTGGCAACCCCAGGTAGCGAAAGTGATTCGCTCGAAATAAAATTAACTCGAAACAATTTTAAACCAGTCAAAATATCAAATATTACTAACATTTGACAGAAACTTACTAAATATAATGAATATGTTTTGTTGGTAGTTTGGTAGACCTAATGTAACAAAGTAAAAACGGTAGGCTTATGTATTCCCTCCGGGAGGGAAAATTTCCCTCCGGAAATTCCCGACTCCCAAGATACATAAGCCTACCATTCATTTAGTGCAAAGAAAAACTGTTTAGGTTCTCGCATGTTAGTAAACGAATCTTTCTAGTTAGCACCTAATGACTTAGCAGTATTGAACATATATATCGATATGACAATCTTTTGTTTATTTGAGGGTCCTCATGGATCTCGTTAGGAAAATGAAATCAAGAGAGAGCAGGGTGTCTGGATCTGGAAGGCTTTCCGGAATCTAGAATAATTTTATACCAATTGGCCCATATGGTATACAGCAGACCTGCATACTCAGCGAATTTCAATTGCAAAAGAACTTTTTCAATCCGACATAATGAGATTTGACAAGTTTTTGTAAGCTCCATAAGAATAACATGGGGAATGAATATGCAAGTTTGCTGCCACGAAAATGGGAATATCGGGGATTTTAGACCAATATACATTAGATCTCACCTAGATGAAGCCACAAACCAAGTATTATTAAGATACGTAGAGAAATAAGCAACATATACAATTTTACTTATTTACCAAAAGGTCAAAATTGGGACAAGGTACTGTGTTTACCACTTTCAATATCTCAGTAACAAATGGACAAAGAGCAGTGATTCAAAATACTAAATTATTTGTTTTTTCGAGCTGAATTCAATGGTGCCATCAAAGCTTGGTTTTTTTTTAGTTTTCTACGTGTAAAACCAAAAAGCTCATTTTTGGGGGATATCCCCCTTTCCCCCCCCCCCCTTCCGGTAGTCCGATTGGGCTGGTTTACGAACTCGTCCGGGTACCACTTCCGGGTCCGTTTGTACCGCTTCACAAGTCTGTACCGAACTTAGAACAAATGGTGTTTCTTGCTTCTGGGGGCCCCAAAACGAAAAGTTATCATGGGGCTTATGTCTTACCATGAGTACTACCGTAACAGCTTCTTCCCTATTGGGGAAATTCGCTAATAAAAGTGTCTTAATAAATTAACATTGAAGCATAACAGAGATAATTAAGCTACAGATAAACCATCCTTTCTCGCTTATACCTAGCAAGTGAAATAAATTTGTTCACATATCTTGTTAATAAATTTGTTTCACAACAAAGTTCTATAAATAGGGGCAAAAACACAACGTGGAAGGTTTCTTAAATTTCTATAATTTTTTTGGCAGATAATGCTATTTTATTAGCGAATTTCCCCTAAAGGGGGAACGTAAAAACAGCATAATGTAAAACATGATATGCTGATATTTGATTGACAAACATGTGCTAGATATTAACGGTGGATCTAAAAGCTAGTTTACTGTATGAAGCTTTGTTGTACTATAAAACAGAACGATTGCATTCATTAAGACATTCTCTTCTTCAAGCCATTAGTTTACGTTATATCTTGTTTTGTGGTAAATTTCAAGCAATATCAGTATTTTTCCTGTTATCAAAGAATACAGCCTCTTAATTTGAGCCTAGGGTTACCATATCGCCCGATTTCCCCGGATCTCATAGGTAAATTTTCAATGGGAAATCTCCTTTTTTTTTGGCTTTACGCTGACATTCGTTAAATATGATGAATATCAAGTAAAAATCGTATTTCATAACAGATAAATATTTACATTTAGAGGTTTACTGCAAGATCCCATTGTTTTTTACCTTCTAAAATCCTAAACATTGTATTGATGGGAAATTTCGTTTTCGACTGTACAGTACTCCCTTTTCAAAGTGCTTACAACTAAAAAGATCGCCGAATCATTTGAGGTTAAGACGGCATACAGAGTAGTTGATTTAGATTCGTCTGAATTGGGTTTAATTATTCTTGACACTGAGATTTGTTGAAAAATATATTTTTTAATATGTTGTCGTGAAGTCAGATTTTGACTTTTTAAGTTTTACATTATTTTAGTATTTTTTGTTCTAGAAAAGGAGGTTTACTTACTGATCATTACTGTAGCAGTTACTGCGAATAAACTTACTTAGTTTTATACAAAGTAATAAAATAAATGCATGATTAAAATTAACTTGCATTTTCCTCCTTTGTTTGAAAAATGTACATATTAGTAATAAACTGAACTATTTTATTACAGATTTTTTTGTTATTTGGATGCAAGAGAAAAATAAAATTGTTAATGTCTGCTTCCATCCAAATTTCCGGGGGAGGGGTATTCCATACTCCCAGGCCCCTCACGTTTTCGGGGTAGCGTGCTAAAATCTCCTATTTTTCCCATATTACCAAATGGGAACCCTATTTGAGCCCCCATCTTTCTACGACTTGCCGGACGCCCACAATTTTGTCGCAAAGAATCTCCTTACGAAAGTATATAATCTTATCCATTGTTAAGAAATTAAAACATCAATGTTTTTGGAAACGTATTCGCCTATTCCCCTGCACCCATCATGTGACACTCCTTCGACTTAATGCTTACAACCGTTTTCTCAGCCCACTGAAACCGCCTCATAATATTTCGCCATTTCCAACGATCAACAAGCTAACGAATTCGGATAAACTGTTGGGGCTGTACCGATTTTAAAATTTAACATTTAACAAGAAGCAGGTATTCGCGCGGGACTGGAGCTCTTCTTTATAAAAATGTTTACGCCTTCCCGAGGTTCGATGCATTCCGCTGCGCACAAGCGTTGCGAGGCTGCTTATCCAAACATGAAGGGGAAAACTTGCACGGTTTTAATTTGTACTAATACTTAATTGAAATTTATATGCTGAGAGCAACCCAAACAAAATTAACTATGTGGAATATTTATTAATACATTTCAATATGCCAATTGAGAGGGTAGTGTGCAAAATGGTTTTCAATAATGAGAATACATATTGTTTTAACATTTTCTCCACGATAGTAATTTATTACAAGTTAATTTTACCTGATTCATAGTCAGTAATAAGAAATAAGGATAGTAGAATAATCATATAGAATTTTTTCTATATGATTAATCATATAGAATAATAATGTAGAAATAAGGATAGTTAGAAATAATGACATCGGGATGAAATAATTCTATCAAACGACTAATGCACATCAGTGCAAACCCCATTGCAATATTATATAATTTTAAATATCACAAAATGTGACACTCTTTCTTATGTTATTTTATTAGTTTTAGTCAGTTATTACTTTTAATAGTGTTTGTGTCTTGGCTTGGGATTTTTTTCCTTAAAACAATTATTTCTCAATACTGCAAACCCCATTGCAATATTACATAATTTTAAATATCATAAAACGTTACTCTTTCTTATGCTATTTCATTAGTTTCAGACAGTTATTACTTATATTGGTTTTTTTTTTACTGTCGAAGCTTCAATTTACGGTCACGGTTGTGAAATTTGATTGAAAATTATCCATACAAACTAGCCAATCGTACCCCTCTTCGCTGGTTATCGACATTAAATAACGACAGGTACCGTCCGTTCTCAGTAGGGGTCTATGCTGTCCTTAGAGTAAGGGTATATGTAAAATTTTGTATTTTAGGGGCATTGTTTGAACCCGGATGGATTAGAATTTCATCTATAAATACAGTTTTAAAAATAATTGTCATATTATATTCTTGTATGACATATATTTGAGTTGGGGGGTATGCTTGCTTAATTGCAAATTTATCTCAACAAGGTACCCAAGAATTTCCTTTCGATTTTGGAAATAACTAATTTTTATCATGGTATATACTTCTTCTTTTGAGAGTATTATAAAGCTAAAACTGCCATGGAGAAAGTTCTTTTTTTAGATTAAATAATATATGAGTTTGAAGTTAGCTGCCCTGCTTCATTTAAAATCGGTTGCCATATATTTCTATAACACAGGGTATAAGAATAACCCTGAATTTAAAATTATTGCGCCACAATAATTTCCGTTGTTTTAGAGGACCCTAGTAAAATATCGTATACATTCATCGTCTGGAAAAATATAAGCATTTTTTCCACGTGTGTTACAATACTCCAAAGATTTATTTTTGCATCTTAGCGAAATTCTGGATGTATATCATGTTTTCTACCTTGAACTTCTCTGTCAACACAGCCTTTGTAAACAAATTATTCTCTCAAACACTTCCTTGAAGGAACAACAAGAATGATTTACACAGGTACTTGTATTTTAATTGAGTGGAAACCTAGGAGAAAACACTGTGTTGTTCGTAAATGATTTAGAAGCTAAACTTTGTTAGTTGTTATTTCTTAAAACTGTTCATTTTTCTGCGTATCTGACTGTAAACCTAATCAATAGGAAATTCCCTTTCTTTTGTAATGTAGAGTTAATTTCAAAAGTTATTTGGTGAAGAATCCAATATTTTTACCGTCTTTGACATTATACATGATATCTCTTTGTGAACGTATATATACCGGTAGACATTATGATTTAACGTCCAATGCAGGGAAAAAAGAGAGAAGACCTTAAAAAATAGGCCAATTTATATCTTAGTATATTTTAAAAAAGATACTAACAATTCACCTATTGGTCCTAAAGTGTTTCATTTTCCATCTGTGTGTCTGTTTGTGATTTTTACACATTTAATCATATCTCACATGAACCACTTAACTTTTAAACTTCAAACTTGGTATATGGATGACCACTATTAAGTACTATTTTTGTAAGAAGTCAAAAATATATATATATTTCTACTTTGTACCATTTCAAAATAGCAACTCTTTTTGTTTTTTTGTTTTCAAAGCTAAATATCTTAAAAACCGTAAATTTTAGAAAAAGTATTCACGAGACAAAACAGTTGCAAAGATTAATCTAATTAACGTTGATATTAAGATTATAATAATCGGACATCTAATAATGGAGAAATTTTAAATTTTCCGAATAAAAACATGCTAATTTCAGACAGAATGTTCTAAGGAACCATGTTTTTATCTTTTTAACGTTAACGATGTTTTTTTTGTACTTCAATACAGATATTCGTTGAATAATAAGGGGAAGGCAAGAAAACAACACAATTAAATGTTTAACACTTTTATTCCATTATCACTTCAGTAGCATTCACCAGCACCAGAGCTTATACTTGGCCGTGTCCGCTGGGCTCAGCCGTGGTGGCCGCCGCCGTGGCCGCCCCCGCCGTGGTGGCCGCCGCCGCCGTGGTGGCCGCCCCCGTGCTGGGGCTCCGGCTCCGGCGCCCCCAGCGCCACCGTCGCCAGCGCCACCAGCAGCAGACACATCTGGTCAACAGAAAGCAGATGACTAACTAATCAACCATTAGTGACAAGGTAAAGCTCGATTTATTCAATGCGATTTAATTTTTGTCTTAGCCAGGAATAGCGTGAAGACTAGTCCAGGCAACGAATGCTAAAAAAAGGTATAAAAGGCAATGCATGGAACACATTTTTTGACTTTGCGGCTTTGCTTGGACTATTTAGGAGGTAAACATATCGAATGTTCCCGTCCGTAGTACTTGAGCGGGAGGAGAGCGGAGGGTCTAAAGGTACCATTTTAGGTTTTTCCTAAATATCTTGAAAATTATCAACTTTTAGTATTCTCTATTGGATTGGAAAAATAAAGAAAATTAAATTTCTGTAACAAAGAATATAATATGAATATTTTGGTTCAACCATACACAAGGTAAGTACTCCCATATGGAAAAATTTATATTTAAAATATATTTTAAAAAATATATAAAAATATATTTTAGAATAAAACGTCATATATTTGAAATATATATTGAAATATATTTAAATATACAAATTATGGGACCCAGAAAGATATAATTATATATTTACTAAATATATAATTATATATATAATTTATTTCTAAAATATATTTAAATTATATTATTGTTTGTTGTTAATAATATATTATTTTATATTTGTAATATATTTAGGTAAATATATTGTTGTTTGGAATAAAAATATATTATAAATATATTTCATTTATATTTCAAAATATTTTTCAAAATATGATTTTTTTCAATTTAAATGTCAAAACTCTACAAAAAAAATCAATAAATTGATATATAAATATATAATATTAGCCTTACATTTGATTTTCATGATCAAAAAAAGGGTGACCCCGCTGGGATTCGAACCCCGGACCTTCGCTCTACCTACCCTAACTAAGCCTACATCCTATCCTAACCTAACCTACGCCTTAACCCACTCGGCCATTTCGACTCATGGGTGACATGGCATAACTTGGGATGTAAAGCTGATTGGGAACGCTGTTTCCTTTTGGAGTTGGAGTTACAATGCTTTTGCGTTGTAGCACTAAGTTTTAGTCTATTTTTAATGGACAGCATTCAGTAATTAAATAGTTGCTGTTGTATATAACACACGTTGCGTACTTAAAGTTTATCATAGGAGTTGGTGAAGACTGTAAACGTTCTTTGTATCTTATTTGAAAATTTATTCTAAAGTTTGTCCTAAATAGATGTTACCGTATCGCAGTTCCAACATTTAAGTTTATACACTCCCCTGCTTTCGTCAAGTCATCTTTTTTATTTTCTGCCGTTGCTTGTGATCGCTTATAAATCAAATGAATTATTATTATTTTTTAGTTCCATAGGCTATTTTTACTTCCGCATTTTTAAAAGTCTCATACAGTAGATGCTTTGTTAATCGTACATAATCTGATTTAGCATTGGGCATTACATTATGTGTTGAGTGACAGTATATTGAGATGTATTTCAATAGTGTTTCCTTAAATATAAAACATCCTATATAGTATAGGATTGCATAAAAATTGACTAAGAAATATCAATTATTTTACATGTAATTTTTCTTTTTCATTTTTATATGAGTACATTCTGGTCAGTACTTTTAAGTTTTCATCTATATTGGTGTGATTATGTTTACTTCATATGATGTAATTATGTTTACCTCATGTATTATGTGTTTGGTATAATTATGTTAGGGTATCTATAAAAGAACTTCAGGGTTTTGAGGCAAAATATTGTTATGAAGCAATAAGCTTATGTAACTGTTTTATACATGATTAAAAGGTTGCATTTTGAATTTTTCTTTAGCAATATCATAAAATTCAAAATGGGCTCCATTGGCGGCACAGAACACATTGTAACGATATTCCACCTCCTTATATGTCCTGGATGACATTTCTGGGGGGGGGGCGGTTGCCACAGAATTAATTATTCGTTGCCTGAGGTGGTCAACATCACGAATTTTCGAAGGATTCTGTGCACCGTAACGACAGATTTAGTTTATACTAGCCAAATAACGCATTGAGCCTTTTGTTGCGGCGCTGCCTTTAGCGCAGGAATTCAGACAGCACTTGACAGCCGCGCTAAGTTGTTTCAAGGCCAATGTTCCGCAGCGCTGCCACCTCTTGACAAAAACATTCCCAATTGTTATGAGTTAAACCTTATGAGCTACTCGTTTCAAAGAAATTAACTGCATTTCGCTACCTTTTACAGTTATTAAGATATTAATTTTTAAAATCCCGGAGATCTTTTATAGATACACTGTATAAGATGTTCCGCATATTTTGATTTTATGTTTTTTATATTTGCAATATATTGTTAATAATATATTTCCAAATATAAAACTAAAGTTATATTTGAAATATATTCATGATTATATGTTATAAAATATATATATGGTGTTAATATATTTAAAATATATATCACTAACAGTATTTCGTAATATATCTGTCTTACTTTAGTTTTAGTATATTTGTAATGTATTGCAGAATATATTTCAAAAATATATTTCATTCAATATATTTTAAATATATACAAGAATATGTTTAAAATATATATCACTAACAGTATTTCATAATGTATACGTCTTACTTTAGTTTTAATATATTTGTAATGTATTGCAAAATATATTTCAAAAATATATTATATTAAATATATTTGAAATACATACAAGAATATATTTCAAATATATTTCACTAACAGTATTTCGTAATATATTTGTCTTACTTCAGTTTTAATATATTTGTAGTGTATTGCAAAATATATTTCAACAATATATTTTATTAAATATATTTGAAATATATACAAGAATATATTTCAAATATATTTCACTAACAGTACTTCATAATATATACTCTTACTTGAATTGAAATATATATATATTATATATTTAAAAATATATTCCTAAAATATATTTCATTAAATATATTTTAAATATATCCTGGTATATATTTCAAATATATTTTCAATATAAACTAAAATAATATATATTTTATAATATATTTTATATATATTTTGGTCTTTTTAAATATATTTTAAATATATTTAAATATATAATTTTTCCATATGGGCTAATTTTATAATATTTTAACAAATATCCCTTCAATAAGAAATACATGTAATTTCCTTGTGTAACATATGTACCCAATGGGGCTTTTTCAACTAAAGAAAAACACAACATTCCTGAAATATTAGTCTTGAAAATTCGTCCAAAATAAAGGGCTTGGTGAGCTCATATAAACTTTTTTTGTATAAGCTCGCCCACACCTTTATTTTAGACAAAGTTTTATGATTGAGGTGTCAAATTACTGGTATTTTGTTCAATATTTCATGAATGTTGTTTATTTTTATTTAGGTGAAATAGCGTTGCACCATGGGATATGTATGTTACATACAAATTTACGTGTATTTCTTATGGAAGGGATATTTGTTAAAATAATAATAAAATTAGTGCTTATCTTGTAAATGGTTGGCCAAAAATAGGCAAATTTAATATTTTTCTTACAGGTAATTTAATTTTCTTTAATTTTCCAGCGTAATAGGGAATACTAAAAGTTGATAGTTTTCAAGATATTTTGGAAAAAAACCTAGAAAAGGTACCTTCAGACCCCTCTCCCTCCCCCGCTCGAGGGCAACGGACGGGGACTTTTCACCTCCAAACCAGTCCAAACAAAGCTGCAAAGTTATGCACTTGCACTTCATGCTTGCTATGTAATTTCTTGATCCTCTAAAAATACTATGGCAAATATATTTTTATAACGCTAACTTGAATAATTTATTGACAAACCTTTTTCATAACTTCCTTATGTTTCAAGATAAAAACAATTGGCCACTCTCCTCAGGCCTGCCGTGGATGCCAGGACACCAGAGGAGGTGAAAAGGTGCCAGGGTGGGGAGGAGGTTCACTATGAGGAGCAGGAGGTGGAGTTTTGAGATGCTTGTATGGTAACGATTCATTTAATTAAATTGTGGGTATGCATTTGATAGAAACTTCAAATCTAATTGTTAAAATGTTTTCCTGTGTAAACTTATGTAATCTTGAAGGATAAAAAAAAAACTTATTCGAATAGTAATATTTGATATCGTTAAAATAAACAAGAGGCCTAAGTTTCAGAGGCAAGAAATTGAAGGATGTGCGAACAAAAAATAGTTTCCGATTTTTACCCCTAGGCCTTTTTGTTGTTTATACTGAAAAATGATGGGGAATTTTTATAACACTGTTTAATATAAACTATGAGAATTAAACAAGTCCCAAGTTCCAAAAACAGGAGAAAATCAGATTTTAGGAACAACCTGAGGAGAAACCCCTTTGATCTAGAGGGCCTATTCTTTTAATTTTTATGACTTATTATTGCTTTAAACCCACCATATTAATAACTTACAAAGATTTTGTTTATTTGAGGCCGTTGTATACTATAAAATGCTTGAGCTTAGATTACAAAACTTTTCTCTGTGGATTGATACAAAGAATTTGAACTTTGCATATATATACTTTTTACCTTATATCCTTCCCTATAATTTGACATTAAAACCTTTAAGTACCATAGGTCGAAACCCTTTGGAATTTTGTAAAACCGTTTCTAAGGGTGCATCTAAGACCCAAGAGGAGCACATGTGCCAAATTTCATCTCTTTAGGTATTGTAGTTTTGGAGGTTTGCTGTCCGATAGAAACCCCCTTCTCCTTTATATATATAGATTGGTTTTATTGGAGTAATTGATTAATAGATTTTATTGTAGTAAACAAATTTCAACGCTTATTTTAAATTGTTACATCTCAATAGTCATCTAAATCTACCTCTTTCAACCAATAAATCACATTTTGATACATCTCAAAAAGTATAAATTGTATAATTATCAGCTTTAGATACGATCGAAAAACTAACCAATGGACATTGGCCTAAACCGCTAAGAGAGCCAAAAAATGAATACTCTGAAAGTAAATGGTATCATCAAACTGACATATACTTTCTCCCTTAAAGCAAGGATATATACAATAAAATAAAATAAATTTACAATTATCCCTCAATTACATACCAAATGTTATCGAAATTGGTTAGCAATTAACGGAGATATCAGGTTTTTTTATATTTGCCACAACAATAACATAAGACAACGCACTGCGTTTGCCGCGAAACGAAAATGTCAATTACTTACCTTCGGAACCAGTTAACGTAGCCTACACTGATAATTCAAAATACTGGATTATTTATTTTTTCAAGCCAAATTCAATTGTTACAAGTATGTTTACTTTTCAAGTTACAGATTTTGTGAAATCAATAAAATATGAATTTTGTAACACTGAAACCCCCATAACTTCTACAGAAATGTGGGTGGTGTCATTTTGTTTGTCATCTTAAGCACTAAAAACCATGAAAGTCTTATCAAAATTGTTAGAGCCGTTTTTGAGAAATTGGGTTTTATGTAGTTTTATGGGGTTTTATGGGGCAAATATCCTAATAATAAAACATTAAAAATTAAAAGAAGCCTGGAAATATCACGGCTTTATAACTATATGCCAAGTGGAGATGTCGGTTTTTTAATATTTGCCATAAGAATAACATAAGACATCGTACTGCGTTTACCGCGAAACGAAAATGTCAATTATCTCCGGAACCAGTTAACGTAGATTAATCATTCAAAATACTGGATTATTTATTTTTTCAAGCCAAATTTAATGGTTACAAGTATATTTTCTTTACAAGTTACAGATTTTGTGAAATTAATAAAATATGGATTTTTTGACACTGAATAATAACTACTGAACCCGAATTTTTACAGACATGTGGGTGGTGTCGTTTTGTTTGTCATCTTAAGGGGGTGGTCTGCCTTGACAGAAAAATCTGCGTCACAGAGCGAAATAACATTGTAAAGATAGGGCTAAAGCGCGCTGAAATACGATTGCAGACGTTTCGTATCTGCACGACAAGAGCTTTATTTTTTAAGATTTAATAAAAATGAGAGTGGGTTCACGTTCCTCAGAATATTTTATAGGTCTCTACAATTTTTATTTTTCTATAAAGCGTTTCTGTCGTTAGTTATGTGACTTTAAAATCTATAAAAAAACTACCTTTTTTGAAAGATTTACACAATTCCTGTAAATAAACGGGGATAAAATCGAAAATTCTAAAATTATAGCGGCCTACAAAAACATATCCTTTTTAAAATGACACCAAAATATTGGAAATCATATGAAAATCCAGCGATCAATGAATAAGATACAAAACCCTGTTTTAGCGCTCGGAACTTGAGGTAGACCGCCCCCTTAAGCACTAAAAACAGTGACATTTTTATCAAAATCGTTAGAGCCGTTTTTGAAAAATTGGGTTCTATGTAGTTTTTTATGGGGCAAATACCATTAAAAATCAAAAAATACAAAACGAAAAGAAGCATAAAATACCACGACTTTATACTTCATGCCAAATTTCATGAAAATCGGACCCTTGGTGTCTTCTCTACTTTTGTTTACATCCAAAAATCCACACACACACTGCAAACAGGCACCACTCTGGAAACTGCTTTTTTGTATTCAGGGAGCACTAAAACACACATATCCACTAACAATTCAAATTCGAAAATTTTGAAGGAAACAATACTTTCTCAATATGCATGGGGGGGAAAGTAAAAAGAAAACATTAAAACACCAATATTTGTTTACTTACAAAGAAGAGGCTCTTGAGCTGCATTGCGTCCTAGTCCCAGAGAAGCCCTCGTTTCACTGGTTTTGTTTGGTCATACGTGCAGCCTTTTTGTTGAGAAACCTATTAGTAGCTATCATATCAAAATAAGGAAATTACGTTAATATTTCTGTCAGATTTCCTCGGCTGCGCAGTAGTCAGGTCAATAGACACTGGAATATAACTATTTTAAGGATATTCATTGTTAACTGTTGTTGTTTACATCAGTCTGCGCTCTATTTCTATACTACCCCAGGGCTTGGGTTAAGTTAAAAGTCATTTTGTTTTATTTCATTACAGACACGCAGATTATATATTATTAGTGAATTTCCCCCTCTGAGAAAGTAGTAGTATCACAGCACAGGCGGCAATAAGCCTGGGGCCATATTATTTTTCGTTTACAATAACACTGTTTTTTTTATATCATATTAAATAAAAATACCGAAGTAGTCTACATTGTAAACAAACGGGGAGAACGACGTTCTTGACTTCAGCTCTAAACCAGCCTACCAGCAAGATAATTCTATGAGGTTTTTTTTGGAAAATAACACTTATTTTTATAACGAATGTGTTTTTGTTAATTTTATTGTAATTTACTGGTTAGAATTTAGTTCAGCTTAAAATTAAAAATTAGCTCTTTTTATAATTACTCTACGTCAGGTTACTGAGACATTGGATATTCTAACTGCTGTAGATTAATCAATGTTCTTTTTCTCAAGGGAGACGAACTATCCAAAAACCAGGTAAAGAATCACAAAACTTGATAATTTTTTTTTTCAAACAGGTTTTCAAAAATTATAATATTTGCTAATTTAAATAAAAAAATTCTCATATCAGAAAATTTAGTATATTGACGTTTTATTAAATACGCCTGTAATTTGTAATTTATATTCTGTTTATAATTTCATATATGACTTGACAAAAGTTTAATGAAAAAATTCACACTGGTTTATAAATATTCAAGCTCTGTTTTTGGCATATATTACTGAACACATCTTAATTCCTTTGACACCAAAATAATCACTGTCAGCTATTAGATCTAAATAAGACAACTCAATAAGGATAAAGATTTTATAAAATGAGCTGATGTATCAAAAGTGAAACTTTGTGACATTATGTAGCAGGGATGGTAGTACGCAAAATAATTTCCCTTCAAGGGAGATGAACGCAAAAATAAATGTTCCCTTCAAGGAAGAACATACGCTGATTTCCCACACCAGTCTCTAAGTTTGTAAATTGAAATTGAAACTGGCTCTGGAATAGGGTTAAGATGAGAAAAAACACATCAGACACAAACATGGTACTTCATTTCAATGTTCGTTTTACGGGTTACTGTTAAACCCGGGAGTTTTGAGACTTAAGAGGAATTCAATGCACTTTTTTGATTGGTAGTAAGTCGGAAATAATTTTCTGATTTAGGTTAATTTGGGTAATCAACCGGGCTTTTCTTCACCCCTATAGAAAAGGGTTACTAATTTGTTTTCTACTAATTTTAAATTGTTTACTTTTAACGCCTCTTTTTAGCAAGCAGGCTCTGTGTAATCCGCCCTCAGAAGCAATGGTATATAAGTACTGTAAATAATTACTAAAATACTTTTCTAAACATTTTAAATGTGACGTAAATATTCCAGGTTATTTTCAAGTGATTTTACGCTACATATCGAAAAGCTTCAGTCTATATCAGTCAGCATCATTCAGCATTCAGTCAGCATCCAAAATGAAGAGTAAGGAGGGAAGTAACTCATAAATATATGATAATAATTTTAATTCTCAAACAATATTTTACAGAGTTTTGTTAAAAACAGGACATTGGACATTATCAGTAGAATGCGACAGTTTAACCGCAGTGGCGTCCATGGCAGCCGCCGCCGCCGCCCCCATTGCAGTGGTGTCCGTGGCAGCCGCCCCCGTGGTGTCCACCCCCGTTGTAACCGCCACCGCCGCCGTTATAACCACCCCCGTTGTAACCGCCCCCGTTGTAACCGCCTCCGTTGTAACCGCCTCCGTTGTAATCGCGCTGCGGTTCGGGCGCTCCGTGGGCCAAGGCTACGAGAGCCACCAAAAACAGGCAGACCTGGGCAACACAAGATAAGAGTTATTTTTTATCAGGAGATTATTATTAGTAAATTTCCTGTTTGAGAAAAATCTAGAGACAGTGTTTGATGAAATAGCATCCAGCAAGCAAGTGCCACAGTCAATGAGTCTCTTTGGCCGAAAAAAAAACAGAGAGCACCCTAAGCGTTCACGAACAGTCATAACATGTTTCTGCTTTAAACAATCTTCAAACTTTGAACTTATCCAGTGACTGATAAATATTTTGAAATGATGTTTTTACTAACAATCTTTTCTCACCGTCTCTTATAATAATCATTAATTTTAAAGAAAAATAATCTTAAAAATAAAATAAAAGACAACAATAATGCTATGATTTTTATGTGTTGAATATCTTACAGGTTTGTTGCCAGTATTGCACTAGAAACATAGTGAAATACCGGGGGTGGGTTCTATCGGGGCTAGAAAAATCTTGAATTAATTTGGAAATATCAAAAGTTAGCCTTGATTTATATGACAAAAGCACATTGTAATGAAAGAAGTCAAAACGGAAAATTTATTTATTTCTATAACAAGAGTAAAAATATCTCACATAATATTAACTACAATATATTTCATTATGACAAATATATAACAGGTAAACATTATTAAACAATTTAATTATAAACCAGTTCCCAATGAAAGGGGACGTTATAGATTTGTTACTACTACAATTTTGATGTCTGTAAACTTTTCATTTGAATCGTCAAACGCCTTGAAACCAATGACCGTCGCACTGAACTTGACAGTTTCATTTAATTTACCTTAAAGACAATAGAATAGATCTTCGTGAAATAAAAATAAAAATATTGATGAACTTACAAAAAACAGTTTCTTCAACATTGCGTCGTTGTTTCCCGAGTTCTGCTTCCATTGTTTATATTGGTTTTAGCCTAATGCTTTATCTTTGGAAACCTATTAAGGATTATCATATCAAATAAAGTGGAAATTCCTTTAGGTTTTGTCAGATTTCCTTTTGACCACTAAGTGACAGGTCATAGCCCTCAAATTTGTCTACATTATTTATTCGCTTAGTAGCTCAGACGTTTAGTAGTTTTTACTATTAAAACGTTTTTGTAACAAGATTTTTAATGTTTTATGCAGTAGGGTTACATTTTGTGTGTGCCTAATTTGATAAGGTAAAATATATGGTTGTAAGTTCATGAATAAAGTTTTTGTCCAGAAAACGAGTCTAAATGTACATCATTGGTTGTTTTAAAAACGGTGACATTTTTCGGTTTTCGGAGACTTTGTTTAGGTTATACCATAAATTTGTGTTTTCTCTTTCAAAAACTAAACAGTTATCTAATCCTAGTTAAAGGAAAATCAAAAAATCTCTACATTCTCATTTAAATGTATTTACAAAGATTTATGCTCCAATGGCTACGTTTGTGCTTTAAGGTCCCAAAGCAGATGATCCAACTTCTTGTCGAAAGAATGATCGGTCATATTAATGTTTTACATAACAGGCAGTATATTTTATTTATCCTGTTGACCTTGTATACATGAATAAGGAAAACGGTACTGAAAATCCAGACATAAATTTCAAAGCCCGAGTCAAACAAAGACTATTAGCTGGATCAGTGAAATACAATAGCATGGAGTGAGGGAAATAAATTACTTTCAGTGTAGTCGTACTAAAGGTACAGAAAATAGACTTTTAAATCAGAAACAACACGATAGTCACTGACTTGAACAATAAAAAGGTAGACCATTTATGTAAAGAAAAATACTAAACAGTGTTTATAATTATGCTACAACTGTAATAACACTGAAATACAATACAAATTTTTATAGCTCTCTTACAAAATTGAAATTTGAACTGTTAATGAAGCTTTCATATTAAACGGCACATGTTGGTGAATAATATCTTATCTAAATATAAATTAATTAACTCCACCCAAACTTTTTCTGATATTGGAAATCGAGAGATTTCGTTGAAACTTTGGTGTTTGCTGTAAAACTACATTCTACTTATCATATATAAAATACATTTTAGATACTTAGTCTTACTTTTCATACCATTTATTCTACCCAAACTTATCTAAAACTTTGAGTCTAAAAGGGGTTAGGAAATCTTGGGGAAAATAAATAACATGAAAATTAAGACCAAGTGCTTGTAATTTATTATAAATATAATAATTTTTATAATGCCTACGTACTAAAATAACTGAGATATTCTACTTTTTTGTCATAGGAACACAACGGTATTAATTATATAAGGGGGGGGAGCGAGGCTAGTTGAGGCAGTTTCAAGATTTCTTTAGAATGTATTTAAAGTTTCAAATGATGATGAATACAATATTTTGACAGCTGAAACCATTACAGGTATTTGACTTTTCTTAGAGTAAAAATTTATTTTACAAATTTTTAATTTTTTTTGCCAAACGACTCAAAGTTTCTCAACTTAAACTACATCGGGGTAAGTTGATACTGTGGTAAAAGCGATTGATCTTTTTTAAGGGTGGAAAAAATTGGAGCTGAATCAGGAAAAAATACTTTATTAATAATTATAAACAAAAGGAAGGGTAGTTTGTACACCCGCAAAGTCAATAAAATATTTCGTTATTCTTTGTTTGGAATTGATTGTTGGAGATGGTGAGTTAATTTTTTAGTTTTGATTTTGCGTATTTGGTAAAAACAAGTTTCACAACTAATCAGCTTTGATTTTACTAATCGGTGATGGCAAATGTCCACAAAGATCGAACAGTTTCGCTTAAAAATCATGTTGGGGTATATTGATGAATTGTATCAACCTGCCCCCAAAAGAAACATATCAACGTGACCACGTGCTGCAAAAACTAACATAACCAATCAAATATGTTACCTGATTTATTGGAAATTGATATGAATTTACTTATTAAAATCTGCTGAATACCTGAGGTAGTATTTCCAAATATGACTTTGAGTTCACTTATTTACACTCAAACTTGACATAAAAATATACTATCTTAGAAAAAAACACAAATATTTTGTCACACAATAACCCAGCGGCAGCTTGACCAAGAAACTATCCGCATGACTGCGCCACTGTTCAGGGATATTGTACCAATTACCCTCTTGAACGTACGCATTCGCGTTGAATTTTAGTAATTTTTGAACCAACCTTCCCCCGTATCAACTGGCCCCAGTCTTTCCTACCGTTTCTGTAAAACTCCTCTCTGTAAAAGATATAAAACTATGGAACTTTTAGACTAGCTTATGTTTTCCTTTCAAGCCAACAGTTGTTATGCTAAATAGTTGACCTTCCCAAGGTTGGATTACCAGTTTCCTTAACCTTCAACCGACCATAACTCCAGCCATAACTCTCAAAAAGCTCTACAACACACGTAAATTAACTCTGTCTCCCGAGCAAGGCGTCCGAGCTGTCATCCATAAATCAAAGGATAGATTCTAGCACCTCATATAGATAATACTGCGTAGTTGGTATTCCCTTGTTTCTATTCGGTCACCTTATATTTAAATATGCAAATGAACAAAATCTTTAAACGTCCGAGAAATTTCACACTTTGACAATGAGCGGCATTACTCTACAGTCACAATTATCACCTTGCAACAAAGCTATAGTTTCTTCCGCCACATTTTTTTTTACATTTCTCACACCATTTATCCAAACGTTCGCACACAGTTTCCCAAAATTAAATCACCCTCTTAAAATTGCGCTTTAAAAATGGTTTCTACACTTGAGTATCGACGGAGCGGACGGGGTTATCGCCATCGGGCAGTGCGGCAGACACACGACCCCTGACCTTGACCACTCTCTCCGGCCGGTCGCAGCTTCAAGGTCGTCCAGCCGCTGGATTTACCTGAATTCTATAATTTACACAGTCATACTGAATTAAAACTTTATAAAGGAGCTTACTCAAGTCACTATTGTAACCATGTTTTGATAAGCCAATATGTCTAGCCACCTGCTGTAATCTGGCACTCCATGAAGTGTCCAGCTATCATCTAACTTAAACGAATAGCTTTTTTTACAATATACTTTTTCTCAATCAGAATTTTTACTCTCTTCACTCTTTATTAATTCTTCTTTTCCAGATATTTGATTCGGCCTTTGAATTAATACATCGGTTAATTATTTTCGAAACTATATTTTTTTATCTAAGCTGGTCCATTTTTTACTGCTAGACAGCAGACGTACGGGCTGCTTATCTGACTACTGATTTCAAAGTAACATTTTGTGAAAACATGTGTATACTCAGTTCCACGTTCACCTTTCAGTATGGAATTTCCATCAGCTATGTATTTCATATGGCATTTAAAGTTGTATTAGCCACATTATATTATAATCAGCTGATAATTTTATAACATGTTGTTACGGGTGGTTGTAAACAAATGTACCCAGGAAAGGTAATAGAATAGCTATCTCCCATATGGCCTTTACTGAAAGGTGAAT
The DNA here is from genome assembly GCA_035578135.1 of Flexamia atlantica. Taxonomy (NCBI): domain Eukaryota; kingdom Metazoa; phylum Arthropoda; class Insecta; order Hemiptera; family Cicadellidae; genus Flexamia; species Flexamia atlantica. The sequence continues at coordinate 1,542,159 of JAQJVK010000009.1, forward strand.
GTGGAATCGAGTATAGTATACATTTAGAGTGGTTTGTAAATATTATAGTTTCGACTATTTTTTATTTTGGTCCATTAAAACAGTTAAGTGTTTTTTTATCATTAAAAAGTTCTTCATAAATATCTCTTGGTAGCCGGCTATATTTAATTTACTGGTACTAACAAACAATCTGCCAATTATTTTTACAAACGCAATTGTATAGTTACTGCAACAACGCAAGCAGGAAAACCTGCAAATTCTCAGAAGAAACTAGTAACGAGTTGAGATAGAAAAAACTGCATTTGTGTTGTATGACAAATTTGTTGTTCTGAGTAATAACCTGTCTTAGTTGCTTAATGCAACGCATCGTTTATTGTCTGATTTTCTGGGAAACGTCTCTTCCAGAGGACCCATTAAGGGGGTCTTTTCCTCTAACCCCCATCGCCCCCATACACCGACCCCCCACCGTTTAACCGCCCGAGCACTACGTCACGTGGGTTTGTTTTATGCGTCATAACCCAAACAGACCCGGTCGCACGTGACGTAGAAGGTAACCTAGAATTAGCATATCCAGTTTCCTCCAGTCTAGCTCACAACGTATGCTCAGCACCAGACATGTCTGCTAAACTGACTCTTGTAAGTAATATGTATAATGCATTTCTTTGTATTTTATTAATTTGTATCGATACCAACAAACTGTAGAAGTTAGGTTCTTTGGAGGTTATATTTCCATTTTACATCACATGATAATACGGTCCTTGTAGACGTAGACTTACACTCTCATTTAAAGGCTTATTTGTGTTTTTGCCTTCGTTTTACAGTTCTTTGATTTGAATTTTGTTATTAATCCAATAATAGACATCGAAATCATTTGTGCTTACTTTAATTTTAACAAGAAAGTATAATTTTATTCATGGATCCCATCAGCAGCAACTGATGAACACGCTGTTCTACTGCATGGTGAATTATTAAAATCAAATTAACTGGCAGCTGTATTTTTTATCAAATTTTATGATTGACGTGTCGGATTAAAGAATTGTTAAAGATGCTTAGACAAAATTTATCTGCTAAACACAATGTTATGTTATGTCAATATGGATTTCATATAATATAATGAGCAAATTGGTGTAAAACTACTGCAGGAAAGGCTACTCCATAAAACGATTACGTTAAGTTTTGCTTATATTTCACCATATGATGTTTGATAATTTAGATGCGGCCTAATGTGCTTTCCACCATTACTTTTATCAGTGCCTCCCTTTTGTCAATTGTGATTGCTAAGATGTAATATTGTATAATATGCTCCTGCTGAACTGATTTCAACGTTACATTCGTTGTTATTATCATACGTTTATATTATTTAGCTTGTTAACTACACCGCATATTAATTTTGTTTAAAATCTTTGATTACAGATCAATTTTATAGTTTAAGATTATAGAAAATACCCCAGTTGCAGCAGGCTGCATACTCAGTGAATTTCAAATGCAAAACAACATATTTCAATCCAACATAGGGAGATTTGGCATGTTTTGGTAAGCTCCATAACAATAACATGGGGAATGAGTATACAGGTTTGCTGATACAAGTATATTAAAACTGGGTGGTTTCAATTCAATATTTAGGATATCTGAACTAGAATAAGTTATTTACCAAGTTTTATCAAGATATGTTGAGAAATAATCGAGATATAGAATTTTACTTATTTCCCATAAGGTTAACATTGGGACAACGTACTGTGTTTACCACTTTCAATATCTCGGTAAACAATGGACATAGAGCAGTGATTCAAAATACTAAATTGTTTGTTTTTTTTAGCTGAATTCAATGGACTAACAAAAATTTGATAAATTTTATTTTTCTATGTAAAAAACTAATTTCTATCAAAAACCCCATTTTTGTAGGGGTTTATCCCCCTTTACTCCCCCTTCCGTTGGTCCGATCGGGCTGGTTCACGAACTCGTCTGAGTGATTACCACTTCACACATCTGTACCAATATTCATTAAGACTGGGCCATTGTTACGGCCGCTATCGTGCTAACAGACATATATATATATATATATATATATATATATATATACATTATTGTTGAATTCACAACTTAGGGCTTCTAAAATATTTGTAATAATGATAATAAACTTGAGCACCCTTTTATCATTATTTTTATTTAAAATCACGACACGTTTTCGGTAATCATCACGGTGAATGAAAACTTAATTTAACTTTAAATGTAAACAAACATCAGTCATATGTACCTTCCTTTTAGATCTTCAATTAATTAATGTTCAGGGCTAAGGTATTAATATATATAAATTCGAACGAATGGTGTTTTTTGCTTCTGGTGGCCCCAAAATAAAAATTTATCATGGTCTCGGGCTTAGGTCTTACCATGAGACCTACGGTAATAGTTTCTTCCCTAAAGGGAAATTCGTTAAAATGAACAGAAAGGTATGGTACATTGTAGTTTTATTATTTTATTTATCACAGGAATTTGCAAATGAATAGTAATAAATCTTTTTCTTGCATTTAGACAATTCACAAATAACATTGCAAAAGTCAAAACATATTGCACATAACGCAATATGACTAGAATTTTCCGTTAACTCTCACTTTTTAATAAATACGTACATGATTACCATCCCTTCACTCGCCAATTGGTTGGTGGCCCCTCTCTTGTAACTTTGATTACTCATTGTTAATTTAGAAATTCTTCTGTCCTGTAAAATTTTTGGGAAATGAGAATTTCTTTTAGGCGAGGCTTAATTGTCATGGTCATTTCAGAGCAGGTTATTATTTCCCAAAAAGGAACATATTTTTCACAAGAGAGAGTTTTTCAAAAATTTTGCCCTGAATTGGGAGGATTGAAATAGGTCGATAGTTTGAAATAGAACCCTTTTTGAAAATTGGGAGCCACTAAAACATTTAAGTTAAATGGCAATTTTTTTTTGCAAAGTTACTGCAAAAAATGTTTTTTTGCATAGATATTTATAGACAATTTCAATACGGTACAGTATTACATATCAACAACGAGCTGCATGATTTGTCTGATGAGTTCGATAGGCTAACAATGAACTTTCTCATCCCCAGGTGCTGCTCACGGCCGCGGTGGCGACGGTCGGTCTGGTCGGGGGTGCGCCCAGGCTACAGTCCAAGCACCACGGTGTCGGTCGCAAGGGGCTCGGGGGAGAGCCCAACCTGGAGGGAGCAGAGTCCAAGCACCATGGCGCCGGTCGCAAAGGCCTCGGGGACGCGTCCACACCGGAGGGGGCGGAGTCTAAGGACCACGGCGTCGGTCGCAAGGGACTCGGGGACACGTCCACACTGGAGGGGGCGGGGTCCAAGCCCCACGACGCCGGTCGCAAGGGACTCGGGGACACGTCCACACTGGAAGGAGCGGAGTCCAAGCCCCACGACGCCGGTCGCATGGGACTCGGGGACACGTCCACACTGGAGGGGGTGAGGTCTAAACACCATGGCGCCGGTCACAAGGGGCTCGGGGTACACGGCCTTAGAGGATACGGAAGTGGTGAGTACCTAACTTAAAATTATTCATTTAACCAATCTAGCAGGCATTCTGATCGGAAGGTGGGGAGGAATGATTGTGCTCTCCTAAAATTCTGTTTTCGCTTAAAACACCTTTTGGTTAAAAATCATTTCAAAACTACATTCATGATTATAGTTGTAGTTTGAATATTTTTAGGTTCCTGCATTTACTCGTGTTTATAAAATAGCTTTTTGCACTACAAACGAATTTAACAATGTGTCAGAAAAAATAAATACCACAGTTTAACTCAGATCCAGTATTTTGAAAAAAATGAAAAAAACGTGTGAAAGCTTGTTTCTAAAGGGGCTTACAGATTTTAATACACGTATGTACAAAACCGATATCTTGAAAAATTAACATGGCCGGACAGTAGCGTATAAAGGTTAATTTTTTGTGGGGAAAGGGTAATAAGAAATGTTCTTAAACGTTAGAAAGTGTAAACAGAATCGGAGGTTACTCTCAAAACTTTTTAACGTATTTAAAGCAAAATGGTTAGTTTTAGACACTTGTGGTGGTCAAAATTTTATTATACGCAGACGTTTAATCCGCATAGAATGTTCAGTCCATCTCAGAAGTGTTTGAATATCTACTAAGAAACCTATATTTACCTATTTTAACAAAACTATATTTTGACGAAAATTATTAAAAGTTTGAAGCAAAATATTGGGTTACATATCCAAGCCTATTACATTCTTTGCTAATCGTAAAGATTTAAACACTGACAACATTTAGGCTGGCTTGTATAGCTAAAACCAAATTAATCTAATCCTAAATCTAAAGACTACGTGCAAATGAAAATACCGAACACTTTTACAAGACACTGAATGCTCATGATTTTCCTGCCTCACCTTTACTCCTCTTCGAATCATCATCAAAGTATTATTTAATTTATGATAACTTGGCATCATCTATATATACTTTTTTAATACGCTTGGGAATTTCTGTGATCAAGACCCCTCCTATAGTACTAAACTGGGAAGAGATTGATAAACGAACACATAAGGTGTAGACCTTAAATAAAACATTTCAACTATAATAACTAATATCATAAACCCTTTCCGAAAAATATAGAATTAGAAAGACAGTTGTTTTCCTTACCAACTATAAACAATGATTCTACTTACCCTATAAAACATTAACTATTTTCCTTACCGTAGAATGCATTAACTACCAATTTGTTTAAGAATGTTTAAGACATTTTTAAATTTCTATATATTTTTAAATTTTATAGCCGTTATTAATAGTAAAACATAATTCGGGCGTGCACCCTTTTATCATTTTCTTTATTTAATTTACATTATACATGTGTTACGGTTTGAAAACATCTTGACAGCGTGTTTGCTTTTCAACCAACATTGTCGTGTAAATTAAATACAAAATGAAGTCAAGAGAACTCGAGTCACCTATTATTAATAACAACATTCGGTGTAGCCTTATATTGTGAATTGTAATGGTATCTTTCGTTATTAGAGCCAAAAATAAGGTTTTGTGGGCTTGAGAATTTGAGAATTTGAAACGATCGTGAGCTTCAAAACCCTTTCGGCCGAGGTGCGAGCAATACATTTTTTCACCACACTAATGAAATAAAAACCGTATGAAATTTAACATCTAAATATTTATTTGACACCCTAAAAAACGAAACTTTGAATTGATGAACGAAATATCTTCTTTTTATGATTGCTAAGCAACTAAGCAATGAAAATCATATGATTGCCACGAACCTGTCGTTGGAACCTCTTGAATGCTGTAGAGTCATGTAATGTTTACACGTTGTTTCAAGCAAATAAAAGATCGGTTGACTTTCGGCCAGTAGGCCCTCTGACGAAAAAGAGCCGTGTCCGTACTCGTTATGGCGTGGAACAGATGATTTCGCCGTAGTGTGCTGAAAAAATATATTATAACTGTTTTTCTTATAAACGTATTGTTATTACATTACAGTAAATGAATGTAAATTGTCAATAATTTTCAGCGGCCGTCAATATTCAGATGCTTAGTGATTATTTCCCTTTATGTAGGCTTAGAACAATTCGTCAATACTGGCGCGCCGTTGGGGAGAGGAAAATGATCACGACATGAGACCCATCTGACTAAAACTGGCTGACCTTGGTTGAGCGAGTATAAGGTCCAGCAGAGAAATACTTCTTATTTAGTAATCCCAACAAGGTTTTTTTTACTTTCCGTGCATCATCAGCCTAATGTGTTTGCCATTTATCTTTTGTACCAATCATACAAAGTGACCTGAAGTAATGACATATCATCCTTTTTAAATTATTTACTAGTTAAAACTGTTGTTGCAGGCTACCACGGAAGTTTCACGCACGGAGGGGGCCAGTACCACCACGACGGCGGCCACGGCAGTAAAAAGCTTCACGGTTGAGCAACCACTGCTTCGAGTGATTCTCACCTGTGTCCTTGTATATAATGTATTATAATAAATTATTTTTTGTGATAAATATTGACTAAATTAATTTATCCTACAATTAAAAAATTATTAAATGTGTGCAAGAGACCAAATTACTTTATTTTACAATTAAAAAATTATTAAATGGACAATTAATCTTAAGTGTACTATTGTCGGATATACTCCGATCATAATGATGACTTTCGTGTAAATTACCTACAATAATGAGAGAATCGAAGTTACAGCTCGTGGATGAGCTTGGAAAAAGATTTCATATTATTTAACCACATATTTTAATTGTTGATGATGGTTATTTAAACAGACATATTCTGGAAAAATTTAACTGTTATAACCTAAAGTTAAGCATCTCACACAAACATTTGTTTGCAACGAATTCCGTTATCAATAATAATTAAGGGACTTGGGGTGTAATATTCGAATGTCACAAGTGTCACGATAATCTAGAAAAATAAAAAAGTTTTACGTTATATTTTTATCATAGTTTTACATATCACACCTTTGGAAACATAGAAAAATAAAGACTGAAAATAATCATTGGCTTGGCAGGGTCTGAATGTCGATTCATATTTTTCCACTTAGATCTAGTAAAAAACTAAATAATATCTACATAACTTGGCATTATGTAAAAATGTTGTCGACCACACTCTTAAAAGTTTTGATAAACACTTTTCTAAGTCAGGCTTCGTAATAAATAAGTCTTAAAAGTGGAAAAAAGGTTTTATTTTAATTTAAACTATTAATCTTACAATAAAGGGCAACATTGAAAGCACAAGTGGCCAACGAGTTAAGTTTTTCCAGTTACTTTGACAGATTTCTTTCTCAATACCCTTGTGCTGATACAGATTAATCTGGAGGTCTGCCTGCGCCCATGACTCTGTCCTGTGTAGGTGGCTGATGAGGTGCGTGTGCTGAGAAACTCAAACCAAAGAGATTATCTGACATTGACGGCTCGTCTGTGGTTCATGAAACATTGTTACAAGCAGATTTTGCAACAATTACAGCAGTAATAAATATTTCCATTCAAATTCCTTGTGATAAAAAAATACCACTTAAAAATACAATCCTTTTATAACCAACATCCATCGGCCAATTTCAATATCACCCGTTTTAAACAATGTACTTCAGAAGGTTTTAATTGAAAGGCTGTTAAAGTACCTTGAGCGTTTTAAAATTCTCTTCAAATTCGAATAAGTTTGATCTGAGCAAAAACAACTCAACAATTGATTCCATCACAAATTTTATTGACATTTTGGTTGACAATCTAGACGAGAACATATGCTCAGTAAATTTCTTGAGCTTTCGAAAGCTTTTGACAGAGGCATCATGAGACACTGTTGAACCGTTGATCCAGTTAAGGACTACGGTATTTGTGGTTTGTCACACAAGTGGATTGGATACAATGCCTCCACAAGATTCAACTGTGTCACTGTGTCCAGGAGGATTCCACTGTGTAGTTAAAAATTTAATTTTTAAAGAGAAAAAAAGAGAAGTCACTGTGGCCCGGGAAGTCACTGTGGGTAAAACTTAAGGAACAATTTTCATTTTGTTGTACGTCAACAATAAAAACTCGTAATTTCAGAGTGGAAATCTGTACAATACAGATGTCAGAGCAATAAGTAAAAACGCTCAAACAAAACAAGGGTTAGAAATAATATCCTATACTCTTATATGAGCAATGTTATCTTGTATGTATGTATGCTTGCTTGCTTGCTTGCTTGCACAACGATCTCAAAAACGGCTCCGAGGATTTCCTTCAAAGTCTGGAAATAAGTAATTTATGACTCAAAAACGTCTTTTATGCAGATTACTTGGCCAGAGAAAATCTAATAACGTAATAAATCGAATTTTAAAGTTGTAAAATTTTAACATTGGCCTTATGGGTTGCCGTGATAGCAACGAAAATAAACAAGGAAAGTGTAAACAAATGAAGTAATCATAACAGCTGTTTGGAATCTACAGCCATTAAGGGAAAGTACAGCAAGTGGGATGAAGAGACCATAGAGCAATAAAAAAGGTTTCTATTTATCAATTTTATGACATTGAAATATTTTATAGTAACTGGATGAACTGGTAAACATGAAATAACGCCGAGCAAGGCTCGGTCCACCAGGTACTGACTCTATAATTACAATTCTGTAGCGTTCAACCAACAATCAAAAATCAAATTTAATTTCATTTTGTTCGTGGTGGCTGAGGCTGGACCAATCATCTGCAGTGGAAGATGGCCTCTTAGAGGAAACTGATTCCGTGAAATTCCTGAGAATAATATACGTCGATAAAGACTGATATGAGGAATTACATTGACATCACATGTACTAAGATTACATCTGTAATTTATACATAACGATGTCAAATTCTGTTCCAAAGACATGTCTTTATTGGTGTATTTTAGCCTGATCCATCCCTACATTTCTTATTAAAAGAAAACCTCTTGGGTAGTTGTGAAAATTTTAAACAGGAAGAGTCTCTACATTTCAAAATAAGGCAGAATATTTACAATTTGTAGGCCAGAGAATCTTGTAGGAATGCCTTAACTATTAGTTGTATTAACTAATAAGAGCAATACTTTTAAATGATTGAATTGCAGTTTCCAAGGCTGAAATTTTAGGAAGTAACCGTTTTAGTACTGGGGACTCTGGTTTTTAAGTTAAGTAAACCAATCAAACGTATTGCAAAAGTAAAAAGTGAGTTACAACAGCATGAAATCTGTTCAATCTAGTAAAAGGCGGGTCTCAAGCTGTACCCAGGATAGAAGAGGCAATTCTATCCCTGTAAACCATTCAAGGGGTTCGGGTCAAATCTATCCAAAGGAGAAATATAAAATAAAATGTCATTTACTAGTTTGAAATTTCATACTCAAAGCCTCTTTTCAAACTAAGGGTAAATTGAATTACTGATTTTTAAATTAGTAATATCATTTTATAGGACTGCCAAGTTAATAAAAAAATTCTAATAAAGGCCAATTAAAATAAAATTTATATAGAACTAAAATTTACAATGCAAAATACAATACTTATGCTTACAGGGGGAATCATCACAATTTGGGCCAAAAAGTGAGCTATGCGCGAGAGAATTATTACCCAGCTAAAAGAAGCATATTCGAACAAAAGAATGTTGGTTAGTTATTAAGGAAGCGGATTCGTGTGTTAAAAAATATATAAAAGCTGAAAAGAACATTTGACGTTTCAAATTTTTTTAACATTACAGAGTGAAATTATTAAGATTTTAATTTTATTGCAAAAATTAAAGATTATAAAACAAAGGAAATCGCCTTGCAGGAAGGGGCAAAGGTAATGTTATATGACATTTTGAAGGACTTTTTGTATGTGTGTGTGGGGATGCTGTGTTAATGCTGTGTGAGTTCCCGAGGAGGTTTGTACAGGGTGTTTTTAAACGCAACCCAGAACTTTATGTTATCAGGGAAGGATTATTCTCCCCCAAGATTTCCGGATTTGACACCACTATATTATTTTAATTGGGGATACATAAAACGTAAGGCCCACGAAAAACATTCACAGGATATTCAGCACTTCAAAACAAACATAACAAATTTAATAAAATAAGTTCAAAGAGGTTCTTTGCAAAATGTGTTCAGGAATTTGTAGGAGAGAGCACAGTTTCGTACGAATGTTAATGGCAGATTGTTTGAACAAATAATGTAAGCTAAATGGGAACAAACTTAAATAATAGGTCGAATAAAATGTAAACACCCCCGTTGCAGCAGACCTGCATACTCAGCGAATTTCAAATGCAAAACAATATATTTTAATCTAACATAGCGAGATTTGACATGTTTTAGTAAGCTCCATAAGATTAACATGGGGAATGAGTATACAGGTTTGCTGCTACGGGTATGTTTAAACTGGTTGGTTTTAATTCAATATTTAGTAGATCTGAACTAGAAGAAGCCATTTACCAAATTTTATCAAGATATGTTGAGAAATAAACGAGACATAGAATTTTACTTATTTCCCATAAGGTTAACATTGGGACAACGTACTGTGTTTACCACTTTCAATATCTTGGTAACCAATGGACATAGAGCAGTGATTCACGATACTAAATTGTTTGTTTTTTTGAGCTGAATTCAATGGTGCCAACAAAAATTTGATAAATTTTATTTTCTATGTAAAAAGCTTAAAAAATCAATTTTTAGGGGTAGTTTATCCCCCTTTACCCCCCCTTCCGGTGGTCCGATCGGGCTGGTTCACGAACTCGTCCAATCGATTACCACTTTACATGGCTGTACCAAATTTCATCAAGCCATTTTTACGGCCGCTATCGTGCTAACAGACACACACACACACATATATATATAAATTCGAACGAATGGTATTTTTTGCTTCTGGGGGTTGCAAAACAAAAAGGTACCATGGTCTGGGGCTTAGGTCTTACCATGAGACCTACGGTAATAGCTTCTTCCCTATAGGGGAAATTCGCTAAAATGTAAAGAATAACAAAACAATACTTATATCATCTTTATGTTTGCATTATTCAATCCTAAAAAAATGTTTGCGTGAAAAAAAACACCCTGTATTTAAGAGGTACTTTACATTACCATTCATAAATTTACCAACTAACTATTAAATAAAGCAATAAAATCATTGAAAGTAATCATTTGATTTTACGACACGAGCTAAAATAGAAAGAACCTGCATTCGTAACTACAGGCTTTTGTACCAACCAACGTTTGTCCTTCTCAGAGTAACTAAAATATCAACAATCACATTTGAACAAACTATAAATTGCACATAAGGAAAACCATGGGATTCCCAACAATTAAGAGGTGAGTTGAAAAACAAAATTTGCATTGTACCTTGCGCGACGGGTAAGTAGGTTTCCCGGGAAACCTTGCACAGTCGCCTGACAGCCAGAGGGCAAACGAGGGGAACGAGTTGCTTGATGGAGGGTGGGAGGGGCTTCACATGATGGCTTAGCTCATGTCCTAGCTGTAGCCGACCCCCCCCCCTCCCTAGGGCTACCTGGGCCCCCTGGGTGTTACCCCTCAATTACAGGAGGGGGTTGTAGTTAGGTATAAAGTTGCTGGCATCTTTGGACATTCTAGAGAAGTCCTTCATCACTCGAGATATGACTGCTAAACTGACCTTCGTAAGTAAACTATTGGATAAAGCATAAACAATAGCTAAATATAAGTAAATATGTGCTTTTTAATGCTTTTTGTTCTTTTTTCATTTTTTTATCAATGACGTTTATTTATAACTAAATATTGCTGCGTATAGATTGTTTGTATTTTCTTGATTTGTTGGCAGTGAATTTTGATTTGCAATTAAATAAATTAACGATTAATTCCAAAAAAGATGGATTTTCTAACAGTTTAAAATAGTGTTATCAATAATTTTTTAATTTTCTGGTTTTATGCCAAAATATTAAGGAATTCTTTTGGTTATAAGCCACCAGTTTGAAAAATCTATTAAATCGTATTTAACAACGGTTAATATTTACAAGCATTACAGTAATATCATTGGTAAAAGGTTGGATTTAAACCAATATACCGTGTGTCCGTCCTCGAAAGGCTTAATAACTTTTCAAATAAATTATATAAGGTGTCCATAAATTATGGTAAAATATTTTAGTACATGATAGTAGAGGTAAAAATAAGAAAAAAAGTTTATATAAACATAGGTTTCAGAAAATCATGTTTATAAGTAAGGGATGGTTTTCACTTTAATTTCGATCAAAAACACTACTTTTTGCAGAACTTGTCACATATTTGGCCCTGTCCCCAAGATGAGTTTTGGGGGTGTTGCCCAAAAAATTCAAATACAAACTCCCATTGAGTGACCACTTATTTTGAAGGCTTGATAAAACAAACAAATCGCCATAAACAAACCTGAGGTCAATATACTATACCAAAATTACAGCTGTTTGAAAATCTAAAATATTTATAAGGTTTCTATTGAAACGTACCTATATGACAGATCAGTGCGATGCTAAAAAACTATACTAAAACTGTTAAAAACTGCTCTTAAGCCATCCCTGGCGAGCTAGTCCGTTCTGTAAAAATTTTGGTAACACAATCTACAGAATCCAAATTTTGGGAAGGTATTCCATGATAAAAATTAAACCTCGTTTGAGTGACCATTAGAAATGAAAGTAATGTTTCGAACAGATCACCAGTTCATATTTCAAATCAATTCCCAACCCTTTTCAATAAAACCCAACCTTCTTACAATTTAAGGCCTTAAAAAATGGACTTATATTGAAATGACGAGTTAAAATCCTGTTGACATACGAGTTGAAGTGAAATTTTTTTATTTCCTTCTGCATACACAATTTCTATTACGTTTATAAAAAAAAAAAACATGCATAGTGAAACGTTTTTAGCACTGTTATGAACTAAGCAATCATGGTATTTAAATAAGCAATGCAATGTTGTATTAGCGAATTTCCTTAAAGGAATAAGCTATTACGGTAGTACTCATGGTAAGACCTAAGTCCGAGACCATGTTAACTTTTCATTTTGGGGTTCCCAGATCGAAAACACCAATCGTTCGAATTTATATATATATATATATGTGTGTGTGTGTGTGTGTGTGTGTGTGTGTGTGTGTGTCTGTTATCACGATAGCGGCCGCAAAAATGGTCCGATCTTTATGAAATTTGGTACGGACATGTAAAGTGGTAATCAATTGGACGAGTTCGTGAACCAGCCCGATCGGACCACCGGAAGGGGGGGTAAAGGGGAATAAACCCCCCCAAAAATGGGTTTTTTTGAGTTCTTTACATAGAAAAATAAAATTTATCGAATTTTTGTGGGCACCATTGAACTCAGCTCAAAAAATGAACAATTTAGTAGTTTGAATCACTGCTCTATGTCCATTGGTTACCGAGATATTGAAAGTGGTAAACACAGTACGTTGTCCCAATGTTAACCTTATGGGAAATAAGTAAAATTCTATATCTCGGTTATTTCTCAACATATCTTGTTAAAACTTGGTAAATAGCTTCTTCTAGTTCAGATCTACTAAATATTGAATTAAAACCACCCAATTTTAATATACCTGTAGCAGCAAACCTGTATACTCATTCCCCATGTTATTCTTATGGAGCTTACCAAAACATGTCAAATCTTGCTATGTTTGATTGAAATATGTTGTTTTGCATTTGAAATTCGCTGAGTATGCAGGTCTGCTTGCAACGGGGGTATTTTATATAATGAAGGTGAACGCGGCCATTTAGAATATTTTGTAATAGGAATAATTATTGGGTTAAACGTTCTATAAACCGATTAAAATGAATGATATGTGAAAACAATATCGCTGAACACACTGAGACCGCAGTGGTGGGTTGTGGCAGGTTCTGCTGCTGATGCTGGTGGCGGCCTGCCTGGTGTGTGGCGCCCCCGAGCCACTGGCGGCCCTGGAGCCCGACCAGGCCTTCGCCGGCCACCACGGTGGTGAGAGAGCAACTTGTTGTTTATCCTATACTCTTACATGAGCAAGCAGTGTTATCTTGTATGTATGTTAGCTTGCTTGCTTGCACTATTGTCTCAAAAACTGCTCCGAGAATTTCCTTAAAGGTCTGTAAATAAGTAATTTATGACTCAAAAACGTGTTTTATGCAGATGACTCGGCCAGAGAAAATCTCATAACCTTATAAAACGAATTTTAAAGTTGTAAAATTTTAACATTGGCCTTATGAGTTACCGTAATAGCAACGAAATAAACAAGGAAAGTGTAAACAAATGAAGTAATCACAACAGCTATTTGCAAACTACGGTCATCTAGGGAGAATACAGCGTGAGGCATAAATATTGCATAGAGTAATGAAAAGAATTTTATTTATAAATTTCATAGCCTGAAATATTTTATAGTTATTAGATGAAATGATAAGTATGAAAAAATACCGAGCAAGGCTCGGTCCACCGGGCACTATACTCTATATGAGCAAGCAGTGTTATTATTGTATGTATGTTTGCTTGCTTGCTTGCACAATTATCTCAAACGGCTCCGAGGATTTCTTTCAAAGTCTGAAAATAAGTAATTTATGACCCAAAAACGTGTTTTATGCAGATTTCTTGGCCTGAGAAAATCTAACAACGTATTAAAACGATTTTCAAAGTTGTAAAATTTTAACATTGGCCTTATGAGTTGCCATGATAGCAACGAAAATAAACAAGGAAAGTGTAAACAAATAAAGTAATCATAACAGCTGCTTGCAATCTACAGCCATCAAGGAAAAATACAGTGAATGGGATGAATCAATAAAAAAGGTTTCTATTTATCAATTGTATGACATTAAAATATTTTATAGTAACTGGATGAACTGGTAAACATGAAATAACACTGAGTAAGGCTCGGTCCACCAGGTACTTACTTATTTATAATAAAAGATGTGTCGTTTCATTTTATAACTGCGTTATCTTAAGTCAGTAAGATAAAGTTTCTTTAGAGTAATTCTTACAACGTTGTTGATGAGCGTTATTAAAGATGGTTGTTGTGATTTCTGAATTTCGAAAAGCTGAAAAACTATAGTACAGTGGCGAATCAAGTGCTAAATGCATGTATTACAATGAGCTAACGCATAGGGAAGGGTCTAGCCGTGCTATGCATTAGCTCTTTAGACTATATATGCACATGAAAAACAGCATAGACTCGGCGCTTGCTCCTTGACTCGCCCCTCAACTATGTTTCACCCTTGACAGCACTAGGCAGAATCACTGCATAGATGAGTTTGTGAGGAAACCTATGTCCCAGCTGAGTTGAGAGCTAGGACATATAATCATTTTCATTTTCATTTTTACGCAGACAAAGAGTAAAAAGTTCATTTATGAATGTTAACGTCAATTGTAAAAAAGTAGTTAGGTAAAATCTCAATCTCTCGTTCGTAAAATCTCAATAGATACGAGTTTGATTAACATTGAAAAAAAATATATATATTCAAAATTCATCCAAAAAAATTCATCTATGGGTATTGGAGCTGTACACTCAGGGTCGTGCAATTGCGGTCATGCAAACAGCTGTTTCCTTACATAACAAATATACGTAAATGACAATTTGTTGGAGTTAACTCGGAATTTTACAACCTTATTTTAGTTATCGGATAGTATTCGTCTAAAATTATCCTCCTTCATTAAAATTTCAATGATGATAATTCTTAAAAAGGTTCTATGTCGTTTTCTAAAATAGTAAAAAACTTTTTTTCAGGGGGGCACGGAGGTCATCACGGAGGTCATCACGGCGGTCACGGCGGCTACGGCGGCGGCCATCACGGTGGTCACCACGGCTGAGCAATCAAATAATGTACTACGACTTATCAAAATAGTGTGAAATTGGCGCTTTCTTCAATCTATGACTCCATTGTCTGGTTCAAAGAAAATAATAAAAAGATGTTTTTAATGTTTTAATCTTTCGTTTATTCATGCTCTCCCTGGTTGAATAACATAATAAAACAAATAATATTAATACTCAAATTTTTAATCATAAGTAAATAATTTTTATACCGTAGTTTAGTATGATACGATAAACATGCCAGAAGAAAATAATATTTGATAGTATTTCAAATACTGTACCTTGACACAAGTGACTATCTATTGTGAAAAAGTCTTTAAAAAAACATGAAATGAAAGTTACCGATGGTAAAATTGCATATTATAGATATATAATTTATATTACGTCATATATTTATTATAGGACGGTGTAGTATATGAATGCGTCTTTGATTTAAAGCATATTACTTCCGGTTACGCGTCATAATGCAAGTCAATGGCCTGAAACATTTTCGATCGGCTACACAGCTCACATTATACTTTTTCTCGTTATTATTTAATATTCCTTACAGCAAACCTGCATCTCAGTGAGATTAAGTTGCTGAATACACGATTCAGGATGAAGCATTAATACAAAACATTGTATAAAACACAGGCTAGTGTTGACGTTATACGTCTAATATTTCTAAAGATTTAAGTTGACAATTTTAAACTTTTCGAGAACATGTATCTTTATAAATTCATCTTGTAATAAACATTGGAGTCACACACTCGATCATTAAAATAATTGTAAATAAAAAAAGTACAATTCACGAGATATTAACCCAAGTAAAAGCCCATTTTCTATAATTGCCCCTCAGAGACTTGACTTCGGCTAATACGTGTGGAACTTTTCGGGCGCGCAAGATTTCAGCTGATTATCACGTAATGTTCTTAACTCTCACTGACATATAATAAGATATAACTTTCCACTCCAAATGCCTTTCACATTTCCTGGAAATTTCAACTAAGATTATTATCTATGGTTTCATTACTTGCATGCTCTAATGATGGTATTCTCACTTTCGCAAATAAAGTGAAAAAGAGTGCTGTCATACTTTCGAATGCGTATCATATCCGACTATTGTTCGTTTAGCAGTCTAATGTTTAGTCTAAACAACTACATAAAATGATTACGTAGATAAGTTTATATGTAAATTACTCAATAAGGAAAAATAAACCTTCCTCGATGTTGGTTTTAGCTTAAGTATCGTGAATTTATAGTTATTATTGACAGTTATTCGTATACAAGCAATCATAACTTATGTATTTATAAAACACTAGCTGATCAACACGGTTTTACCCGAGGAAAAACAGAAAACTTCCTTGGATTCATGATTTAATGTTAAGATTGCCATGACAACTACATGAGCTTCCTTATACTTTAACAATGAAACTTTGATGTATCACAGGGCGTAGCCCTGAGGGATTTTGTTTTTTAATCCGTTCTTAATGGATGCCTACGCCCTGAGAGGAACGTCCATGCAAAGTTTTAAGGTTCTAGGTCAAGTAGTTTGGGCTGTGCGATGATTGGTGAGTGGTATTTGACAAATAAAAATAGTAGAGATAAATTAACAGACATGTTAATAGAGTCCAAATGCATTAGGGAGTTACAAAACCTGTTCATTGAGTAAAAGAATTATAATTTACAAAATTACAGCTATTTGGTCTTCATCTTTATGACTAAAATCTATTTTCTAAATACGGCTATCAAATTTGTTTACGTAGGTGTTGTTAACTTTTCTAATCAGTTTCATTGGTACGTTATAGATGATGTGTGTTAAATAAACGGAATCACTTGACTTCCCACCGATAATCCATATAATGTGGAATAATATCAGCTATCAGTAAATCTGTTAATATACCAGAATTTTTATCCTAAAATATACTAAATAAAATTTAATTTTTTACAAGAGCTAGTGCAACGGCTGAAACATTAATAACTTTATCTTTAAAATGAGTGAAATAAGGGTATATCCATCGATGTAAATGGGTATATCTAGGTCATAAGAAAAATAAGGATACGCTGGTTATATTATGGCTTTAGTTATAATGAGGGGTTGATCGCAACGTTACTTTTACTGTGCATACCCAGCTTTTTTAATTATATAAAACCATATACAAAAACAATAATCAATCAAATTACTTATCCAGTTACATAAATAAAAGGCCCTTTTAGTTTGTTACAGCTCTCTGTACTTGTTTTACTGGCTAGCCTCCATAGCATTACAGCCTATGGCCTCTGATGAAGCAACACAATAGAAACAACACAATTATTTGTTTTGCATTAGTGTACATATATGTAGGAAGATTAAACAGCATACATTTGCGGACAGTATAAATGCTAAACCGAGGATGATTCGAGTCCAATATCGGCAGGTCCGGGGCGCTTGGCTTCACCTGTGCCTTCATAATCAGATGGGGAACCACGAGGCCCGGTCAAAACACACCGCTCTACTACTAAAGCAGTTTTTGATCTTTTAACTCTTACAATTTTCTTTTTTTATCTGTCTTGATTTGGGTGATCCAATTTACTGAAGGTGTTGAAATAGTCGTCTCTAATGTGAATTAGGCTTCTAGCATTGGACTTACTTGATAAAAAACGGAAGATTTATGAATCCCTAAAGTAAATTTTTGGTGTTAAAAAGTTAAGTTTTGTGTTGATATTTTGTAATTTTACTATGACTCGTGGGTCTTTATGTTTTATTGATAATTATATTTTAATAACATTCATACAATAAAATTTTTTTATCAAAAATTGATATAATACGACATCAATGTATTTGATGACAAAGAAACATATTAGTACCCTCTTAATATACAATAACAATGCAATACACTAGTATATCTAATTTATAAATATCAGAAGTTTCAAATGTAGTTAATCTTCTAAAATTAACAATAATATTAGGCTCTAGTCAAAAACCCAGGAAGAAAAGAGTAGTAATGAATTATAGTTTGTATTAAAATTTATCACAATTATTGCAGTGAAAAGTAAGTAGTGTAGTGCCTTAGCATAATACGCCCATAAATAATGCAATACTAAGATAGAGCTTAAGGATAACTCATAGCTTAATAATGCGATACCTAGATAGGACCTCCGGACTGAAGAGTGTTACTGTAAGGTGTAACTAAAGAGAATCTCGCGCCTTCATCTCCTGTAGGATACTACCTGCTTTGCTTAGGTGTAACTCGGTCCACGTCCTGTATGAAGGCGGTGTTTAATCTAGCGGTGGGGTTAATATTTTCCTCTTCAATGCTAATTTGTCAAGAACATATTTATTTGTTTTTATAAAAAAAGAAATACCTCTTAGTACTGGGGGTAGTATTAGGAATAAAATGTAAAGCCATAAAGTATTCAGCGTTGTATATATCGTTAACTACTAAATGAAATAAGTAATTATTATTTTGACAGGAAACAGCATACACGTCATGTGATAACGCTGGTTATCATTAATATACCAACTCTGTGATAAAGAAAGATGATTACATTTGCACGTTTATTTATAGTGTTGATTCTTGGTTTTACCTTACATCATGGATGTTTACGGCAAAATCTATATAATAAGGGTTTGCACAAACTAACATGTCATCTAAGACATACTTATTATTAAAATTTTGTATGAAACCAATAACGATGATGAATTGGAATTAAAACTGGATTTTCATTCGATTAATATGTTCAAAAGTACAGCTCAAACGACTCCTCCACATTACACACCCCGCACGGCTTGGTAACATTAAGATTTCCTACTTGAATGTAATTAGGTTACTGCAAGACGTGATCTGTAAACTCAAGTTAATTTTCTTATCTTAACCCTAAAGCTACTTACAGAACTTATCTTATAGTGTAATTAAGATAAATCATCTGAAGTAGAAACAACCTTGAGTTTTCGGAATGTTTCGAATGGTTTTTTCTTTTCTGTGACTATTAGTAAAAGGGAATAGGGAATTCTACCTTTTTTGCGAGTAATTTATAAAAGAAAAATAATGATTTTACTATAGTCAACGTAGATTCTAGACTAAAAATTTTGAAAATTTTTAACGAAAACGTCATGTTTCTGTTGAAAAGTTTTATTTATGTAATAAATTACAATAAATCTCATCTCGTAAGAAACTCTTCTCATGAGTCAATTAACCTGAAATTCCATATTCAAAAAATCCTAAATGAGCTATTAGGTGACCAGAAGCAATAATTAATAAAATTTGACTTTGTTGGAATAAGAGCACAATAGTTTGACTCTTTGTGAAAAACCCAAGATTAACAAGAGTAACATGTTATTAGGAAAAGCTGTACGTAAGTATTCTTTATGCTGACACCAAATATCATTGGCATTTGCTTACGCTTATTATTTTACTATATTCAACATATACAACGGTAATATCAGTTTCTCTAAAGAGTAATCCGTGATGATGATGACGACGACAGCCTATTCACGAAAGCAGCCTTATCTGCTGATGAGCTATTGTTGCTTGATGAGTCTTCGCTCGCCTCCAGCGAAGTATCTGACTACCTCGTAAGGAGTCCAATCCCTGTTAAGCACCTCCTGACTCGTTAAAATAACTCCGTTAAATAATTGCTTACAAAATTTCTTATTAGGCAGATAAACATTTAATAATCGTTTAAAAGGAAAAACGATTTGTCACAATCACCAATCAAAATTAATGAATCGTAGAGTTTATGAAGTGATAACAATATTATTTACCATCTTGCTTCAAAAAATTGAATAATGGATTTAATTTTTATTTTAATTAGGCAAACGAAATATTTAGACGGTTGTTCCCAAAGTCGTTATACTCAAACAATGTAATGAAAAAGTAGTAGTAAATTGTAAGATAGCTACTCAAAATTACGGATAGGTGCTTTCGATTCTAAATTATAAAAATGTAAATGAAACCGTATACAAATCTTTTAAAATCTTTACAAAGAAATATAAAATTTTCGAAATTACGATTCATTTATACTTCTATGAATATCCTAAGCATAGCAATAAGTATTCATTATTTTCTTAAGCATTATAATACAGTGTCATAATACATGCATTAGAGTGGTATAATGTAACCTCAATATCGGAGACACTTAGAAACACCAGCTCCAGTCTGATAATGCAACCGCACAACTGGCGTGTTAGGCGCAACTGTTGAAGCCAGATTTTGCAACCACTATATTTTACAAAAAGTTTACTAAAATGTTGTTAAACATTGAG
The DNA here is from genome assembly GCA_035578135.1 of Flexamia atlantica. Classification (NCBI taxonomy): domain Eukaryota; kingdom Metazoa; phylum Arthropoda; class Insecta; order Hemiptera; family Cicadellidae; genus Flexamia; species Flexamia atlantica. The sequence goes on from JAQJVK010000009.1 coordinate 1,562,578, forward strand.
GATGCACTAAAAATATAAGTTTCCTTTTAGGAACGTGTAAAATCAGATCTAAAAAGTTTTTTCTCCCTTGAGTGTGTAAACGTTCTAAAAGATTTCGTAAAACATGTCATTACGTCATTCATCATAAAAGTATTTGAACTAATAAATCAGCAAAGTTAATCAGAGTAAATCATTCACTCTATTTTCCTCTGTTTGATAATATAAATTTGTTTCTTACCTACTAAAAATTGATTGTATTCAATATTAAAATATAGCAATCATTTTATATTATACTCCAGTAGTGATCGAGAAAACTGTTATAAACAGACTTAAATTTAAGGTGTCTGATGATGCGACATGTTTTGCTAAATAAACAGACTATTTTAAAATTTTAGGTTACCAATAATGTGACATGCTTTGCTCAATTACACGTATAATCAAGCAAAATTATATTCATTGTAATGTTCCGACTGAATTTTCCCCGTAGACAGTTCCTATATATTAGAGACTTCCCGATCATAAAGATTTTTATTGAAGATGAAAACAAAACCAAAAATACTTTCTGACGTAATTAGACGGTTATTTTACCTACTAACTTAATCCGTTTCCAAATCCACTTGCAAGTGCGAACGGAAGGTGGAGGAGACATTGCGGTCTAGTTATCGAAGAGACGCAGGTGTAAATAATCGGTCCCTATTTCGTACAGGCTGGGATCAAGTAATCCTCTTATTAACATTTAGAAGACACTCCAATATTACGAAAACGTGGGCCTTTACATTATTTGTCGAATAATATTGTATAAAATTAAGGGATGAATACTTAAAACTACGGTTTAATTTAGGCCCTAGTACACATTAATATAGTAATCATCGCGTTGAAGTGATATCCGAACTTCATCCCTAATCCATACTACTTTTAAATTCGACTACAAAATAAAAATCTCGTTATATTTTGCAAATAATGACAAAATGTTCTCACAATACTAATTTTGCATGAATAGTTACTCTTCATTGATTTAAATAATGAGTAGTTACACCGACCACTGAACAAAATTACCACTTTACCATATTTTGTTACTTTTTATTGATTTAAATAATGAGTAGTTACACCGACCACTGAACAAAATTACCACTTTACCATATTTTGTTACTTTTTATTGATTTAAATAATGAGTAGTTACACCGACCACTGAACAAAATTACCACTTTACCATATTTTGTTACTTTTTATTGATTTAAATAATGAGTAGTTACACCGACCACTGAACAAAATTACCACTTTACCATATTTTCTCCTAGACCAATCAATATTACACCACCAAGCAGCCCCCTTCGAAAGATTTAAAGGGTAATTTAATGAAAAAAGTTTATTTTCATTCTGCGTCCTTCAAAGTATACCCTCTGCCTTTTACTATAATAATTGTTGTCATAATGGTTATTTAAAGATCAACAAAATTATCGCTGCATAAGAAACCTTGAGAAAGTTCAAATATTACCAATGTATCACTTGAGATTTTGAAATTCAGAGAAATGATAGAAACTGATGAGAAAACTGTGTTTCCAGTACACATAAACCAATCACAAATAAACGCCTTGTGAAAATACATTTCGCTTTAAACTAATTGCTAAATCTGACAGTATGGATGCTAAACTGTGCGTGATTCTAATCCAATATCAGGGGTGGTGACTGGGAGCGCTTAGACGCACCTGAGACTGGTTGATAATCAGACCGCCACGGCTCGCATCGTCTCAAGCCTTAAACCTATAAAATGTTGGGTTATTGGGTATATTTTTGTATTGGGCACACAAAAAAAAATAACCAATCAACATAAAAAGTAGCAATAGATTTTTTAAATAGTAAATTAAAAGAATTTTATCTGCGGTACAATAATAACTTGAACCAAATAAGTGGTTTTGTAGATGTTTTAATATTTCAAATTCTGCTTACAAGTTGCCATTTATTTAAATAATTCTGGTATGTATGTATATATATTTATTCATATGTACACGTTGGTTAGTTTTTATCAAGATGTAAAATGTGTCCAGTAATTAATGACTAGCTGTAATTCATTATCACAATACTTGTATTCCTCGTAGTGTTTGTTGTCATAAGCTATACTGACTCGTTTTAACCAATAATATCTTAAACGCGTTTTAAAATATACTATTTTTGACTATATTTTTAATCCTTAAAGTTCATAACTTATTAATTAATTCGTTAAACTGTTTGAACTCTTTTTTTTTCAAAGAAATGTGCTCTGTAAAAATTTACACTGTGCCTAAAATTCTTAAATAGATGAAGATGAACTTTTTCCTATGGTGGCTAAGTATATTGACTGTAATTTATAAATTTGGTTTGTTATGTATTAAGCTTTGAACTATTAGAATAAACCGTAATACGGGTGTTAAACCGGTTCGAAACTCAACACCACATTTACTCTAAAACGAGATATAAAAGTATTCAATACAATGTAATAATTTATTACTAGTGTACCTGGCGCACGAAATCGTGCGCTGTCAAGGAGAAAATCTGTCCACCAATGCGTGTAGGTAGTTAATCTTAAGTGTTGCTATTTAAAAAAATCAAGATAATACTCATTTGGAAAACGTACTTATGGTGTTGTATTTCAAGCAACCCTTGGTTATGTTTTGATTTTGTACAAATAAAAACTGGTGTTTTGTTGCCAGCTGTACGATCAATAACCATTTTTCAGAGTCAGATTTTATTTGTTTAACCACTTCCTTAAATAAACAGCTGATTTCTCGATCGTTGGTTTGTAACTGCATATTATGTCTATGGGAAAAATCGCGACTTTGACCCCATGTTTTCCCATGACCACGGTGACTTTTCAAAATTTTTTTAATTGATGGCAAAACTACATGCTAAGACCTATCTAACGACACCTTGGACATGGTGATCGGTAGCACCACCGCTCCAAAACAATTATCACAAAAATATGCCTAGCGTATTAAATATATAGATTTCAAAAAACCGAATATCAAATTAAAAAAAGATTATGGGTTGAGATATATTTACTTGAAAACTGTTTGGTTGTGCTCTTTGAGAGATGATATAGATTTCAGTTCATACTAAGTAATCATGTACTTATATTACATTATGTAAAGGATATTTACAATAAGACCGATTACATCTAGTTCACAATTGTAATAACGCAAACCCTGTTTGTTTCCAAGTGTCACTTTATCGGGTCTACATTGTTCAACACAGAGTTAAGAATACAAATCCAGAGAAAAAAAAAAAATATGCCTAAATAACATATGATAACATATATAACATATGACATAACATAACATATATAACATATTTAACATATGATAAATATATATTTAATCCTTTGTTAAGCTACAATATCACTCTCTTCCTTGTAAAATAACGAATAAAACCAAAATAACCTACTTAACTTGCAAAAATAGGTTCGTTAGAATTTAGAATAGGTAGTTAAAATTTACCATTTTAAACTAATCTATATATTTAAAAATTGTGTTTTTCTTTTTCGAGTCCATTCGGCTCTTCTACTCAACCGATTTTCATAATAGAGGTCTTAAATTAAAGGTATTCACGCATAGATTTGCCATCAAACATCGGCATTCATTTTTCAACTGTATTACTCAACCAAAAAAACATAAATTTGATTATTTCCCGGATTTTTAATTCAATTAAAGATATATTTCCCCAGATCTAATTACGTAATTCTATATGTTTTGGTCTAAGAACCTTCAGTTAAATACCAGCTTTCATTTCAACTATTGATTATTAAGATCGGACGTATTTGAAGCGCGCTGCTGAATTCCGAACAACACAAACAAATTTTGTTTTTCTTTTCCGAGTCTGTTCGGCTCTTCTACTCGACCGATCTTCATAATTGAGGTCTTAAATTAAAGGTATGCACGCACAGATTTGCCATCAAGCATAGGCATTCATTAATCTACTATATTACTCGACCAAAAAAAATTTGATTATTCCAGAATTTTTAATTCAGTTGAAGAAATATTTGCCCAGTTCTAATTTAGTCTAAGAACCTTCAGTGAAATACCAGCTTTCATTTGAGCTATTGATTAATATGATCGGACCTACCTGAAGCACTCTGCTGAATTCCGAACAACACAAATCTTAGACTATATACCTATATAAATTAGGTTTTTATTTTCCGAGTCCGTTTATGGTCTGATCTTCATGAAATTCGGTACAGACGTGTAAAGTGGTAATCAATTAGACGAATTCGTGAACCAGCCCGATCGTATCACCGGAAGGGGGGGGGGGGGTAAAGGGGGATAAACCCCCCAAAAGTGGGTTTTTTTAATTTTTACACATAAAAACAAAATGTATCCAATTTTTGTTCGCACCATTGAATTCAGCTCAAAATAACAAACACTGGTCTATGTCCACTGGTTACCGAGATATTGAAAGTGGTAAACACATAGTACGTTGTCCCAATGTTAACCTTATGAGAAATAAGTAAAATTTGATATCTTGCTTATTTCTCAACATATCTCGATAAAACTTGGTTTGTGGCTTCATCTAGATGAGATCTAACGTATAATAGTCTAAAATACCCGATATTTCCATTTTTGTGACAGCAAATCTGCACTCATTCCCCATGTTATTCTTATAGAGCTTACAAAAACACATCCAATTGAGGAGAGGGGATGACGTTGTCTTAGTGAACACGTGCCACATCAGCTCTGTGTTTTTTGCAGTTTTTAGTGGTATTTTTCAGTTTTATGAACCATAAACTTATACTATTGTGTTCAGTTAATTTTGTCTTTAAAATAGTGTCACTAGTTTTTTCTAAGTAATCAGTGCTCGATTATAAATTAAGAATCGCGGAATTACTTTTCATGTTCCGGTCGCCGCCAAACTTGCGATCGGGTACGAAGGGCAAGCCGGTAGCGCTATCTTCATCTGATAGCATACGTCAACAAAATCTACAGCGCTTGCTATCCGCGTCGTCTGCGACAAGCCCGCCCGCCACCGCCACAACAACCATGCCAGATGTAAACAATGATCGAAGTCGACCCGGCGATAATCAAGAGTGCTATCGTTTCACACTTGACCAGTGAAGATGTGTTATCGGAACTGATCACTCGGCTTACGGAGGAAATTAAATCCATCGTGGAAGCAGCGGTTTCAGCTGTCATCAAACCATTGAACGACAAGGTGTTGAGTCTCAAAAACGAGGTCATTGATCTCAGAAAAAAAACCCCGAACGCTCGATAATAGTACTTTCAAGAGAACCGATGACCTTGAACAATATCAGCGCCGGAACAATTTAAGAATCTTCGGCATCAACGAGTCAACAACCGAGGACACGGACGAGCTAGTCAAGAAGCTGTGCCGGGAGGAGAAGCTTAACATCGAGTTGCCGCCTGGAGCCATCTACCGCAGCCACCGCGTCGGGAAACAGCCCCCACCCGCTGCAGACGGAAGAGCGAGGTACCGACCCATCATCGTCCGGTTTGTAGGCTACCAACATCGGAAGCGAGTGTTTGCCGCAAAGAAGATGCTGAAGGGATCCGGCGTGACCGTCCGAGAAGACCTGACGGCCCGGCGGATGGAGATATACAAGGCAGCGGCAGCGAGACACGGACCCCTGAACACGTGGACCTTGGATAGCCGAATACTATGGATAGACAGTAACAGCAAGAAAAGTGTAGCAACTAGGATATCGGACTTAGATTATGGTAGCCGTTACGTAACAAGTAACCTATTCGTTTAGTTCGTTTTATTTGGCCTACAGTAATGTATTTTTTTGTTTTGTTTTATTTTATTTTTTATGTTTTTGAATAATGGTCAAACCTACTTATTAAATCGAGAATTTGATTCAAGTAGCGAGCTTAACAATTAATCATATCAATTATAATCATCCTCTTTTAATTTATTTGTTATTTGACTACACAAACAAAAATCACTTAATTTATTTGTTCTTTCAAATTTAGCACAGACTTTTCATAAACTATTTAAATTACCGGCACTAAGTTTAGTTGTTATAATCTGTATTTTAACTTGAAGACTGTATTTATTTATTTGTATCATGAACACAATGACATTTATTTATTCATATGCCTAGTAATTAATTATAATGGACGCCTATTCAGATTGGCTTGAAATTATTAAGGTGAATGATAAATCAGCATCGGCTGTTGTCAGAGCATGCAAAGACGTTTTTAGTCGTTTTGGTTCCCCTGATGTTCTTGTGGCTGATAATGTCCCATTTAAGAGCGCTGAACTGAGGAGCTTTGCCAAAGAGTGGAATTTCCAACTAGTTACTAGAAGTCCTGGTTACCCTCAATCTAATGGCCTAGCAGAGAGAGGAGTAGGGATGGCCAAAGATCTGTTGAGAAAATTGAATTGGGATGATCAAAATCTCTCAAGGGCTCTTCTAGAACATAGAAATCTTCCTCTGAAACATATTGGGTACTCGCCTGCGCAACTGATGTTTGGTCGAGTCTGTAAAACCTGTGTTCCAGTGACAGAGCAAGTTCTGGAACCAACAACCATGAAAGATGTTCAAGAAAAATTGAAGCTTAGACAGGACAATTATAAGAGATATTACAATCGTTCAGCTAAACATTTGTCAGTATTGGCACAAGGAGAACCTGTGTTGTTCAAAGTGGATGATAAATGGAAACAAGGACATGTGTTGGCAAATGCAAATACGCCATGAAGTTATTGGGTTAAAGGGAAAGATGGGAGTGAGCTGAGAAGAAATAGAAGACATTTAAAAATCAGACCTTGCAGCCCTCGAGACCAAAATGAAAGCCAGAAGGAAGGTGTAAGTGTCCCCTATCAGTGTGGGAGACCATTGCGTGAAAGGAAGAAATAGAAGACATTTAAAAATCAGACCTTGCAGCCCTCGAGACCAAAATGAAAGCCAGAAGGAAGGTGTAAGTGTACCCTATCAGTGTGGGAGACCATTGCGTGAAAGGAGACCATTTCATGAAAAACGTCAACCTTTAACATTTCAAGATTAGACAACTTTATTTTTTGTGTTGACGATTGTTTAAGCTGATTTTGTTTTTATTAATTCTTGAAAAAAATTTATTTTCTTTTAAAGAGGAAAGATGTGTTATATTGTAGACTGTGTAATAACAGGTGATTATATTTTCATTGTAAAAAGTTAATGTCATAATAGTAGAATGTTTATGTTTACTTAATGGGAAATAATGGATAAGTTTTAGTTGTGAGATTTCTGAATAAATATGTGATCAGAATTTATATATTTATCTTTGATTTTCTTTGAGTTAAGTTAAAAATAATACAGTAATACTTTATGGTTTTGTTTTAAATTAACTCTTGCTTAAATCCTGCTTTGTTAAATAAATAATGTTTGCACTTATTTTCTAATTTCTTGCGGCAGCATGCAGTAAATTATGTACATAAATATCAATTTATTTATTTAACTTCTTTTGGCTGATTGACATAGTAATGTTTTCGCTTTTCCCACTATTTCAACTATCAAATTCAGCATGCATCTTAGATTTGATATATTTATTATTACTATTAACCTGGAAATTTTAATTAATTGTGGAGTATATATGCAACTAAATCATACAAATAATCAATTCTAAATATTTACTTTTTAAGTTTCGTTTTAATAATTTAATTTGAGCTGATGGACAAATATAACTTTGTAAATGACTATTCGGCATCGTTTTGCCCAACGTTTAATAAGCTGCAGGTTAAGTTCAATGAGTGTGAGTGAATGTTGCGTGAGTGTGTTGCCCGTATCCCGGCCGCCGGTGTCATCGGCTCTTCGCTGCCTGCTCCCCGCACGTCGCCGCCGCCGGCGCTGTCGTCACTGACAACACTGCCCCGGCCCAGCGCGCGCTTCCTCCGCTTCCGTTACCACAGCTTCTCTGCTAAACTCTCACACCCTACACCAACTTCTTAAAGGCAGCTAATGTAAATGCACTATCACTTTTCTGTCATATTGATGAATTCCGCTTAATTTTTCAATGTTCTTCTGTCGATATTATTCTAGTTTCTGAAACTTGGTTAAAACCTTCTTTGAGTGATAAAAGTGTTGAATTAACCGGTTATATTATTTTTAGAAATGATCGTCTCTATAAGGGAGGGGGTGGAGTTGCAATATATGTTGTCACATCTTCCATCTGTAGTACTTTTATCTTCCGACACAACAAGAGTTGATCGACCTGAATATATGTTTCTAGATATATGTGTTAATCAAACACATATCCTGCTCTGTGTCTGCTACAGAGCACCCAACTTAGGATTTCTGGTAGAATTTGAGCATGACTTGGTGAATTTGATGGCTCGCTACGGTCATGTTGTTGTGATGGGCGATTCCAACTCAGACTCACTTGGAACACCTACTTACGACCAAACTTCACTGACTAATTTGTTTTTTTCCTGTGACATGACTAATCTTCCTTTACAAGCCACACACCATACTGCAACTGCTGACACACTGCTGGACATCATTGTTGTTAGTGGTCCTTCCCTTATCGCTCACCATGGTCAATTTTCAGCCCCGGGTCTCTCCAAACATGACCTCATTTTCTGTGTCTATAAGCTAAAACACCCCAAATCCGGCCCTCTGCATATCAAATACCGAGACTATCAACAACTATCAACCGAGACTGGGACGGTGGCGTGACCTGTAATCCAGCTACTTGGAGGTCACGAATTGTGGATAGTTATGAGCGATGGCTTGTGGACGCGGTGTTCCTTAGTGGGGATTAACGTCCGCACTATTGAGTACTCGTCCATGGGACCATCCTCATAATTAGACCAGTTCGTAAATTGTTAACCGAGGCGAAATCGTAGTTCGGATCCCACGTTAAAATGTAGGTCCCTTAGTTGCCATTGGCTGTTGGGCTATTAATTAACAGTCCTGTCTAAGGAATATGTCGGCCTTAGTCAGTAACAAGACTACAAGATCGCGCCACAATCATCCTTCACTCACCTGTCATTCATACTTGGCTTAAAATACCTACCTGGGTAGGTCGCCATTTCAACCAATGTATCTAATGTATGTATGTATCTAAATGAGATTACTCTTCTTCAGGATGCTGCATGGCAGGAGATCACCCAGGCACACGATGTTGACAGTATGGTCAATCGATTTTATTTCTTTCTATCTAATCTTCATAATAAGCACTGTCCTTTAGTATCAAAACGAGTTTCTAAGCCGCTTGCCCCTTGGATTAACGGCTCATTCGTCAACTTCAGAGGCAAATAGTTTACATTTTTAAGAATAAATTATCTATTTTCGACCATCCCGCCCATAATTATCCGACTAGATCAGTTATAAATACAGGAATTCAGTTCCCGAAAGTCATGAAAACTATTAACAAAACCTCTTCTCATTATATTGCTAGCATTATTTTTTCAAAACTTCCTGATGAATTAAAATATCCTGAGCCGTGCAGTTATCTTAAATATAAGCGTCTGGTAAATAAGTGGATTGTTAGAGTCGGCCGTGAACAAATAAATCGTTTCCTCATATCAATTTACGCATAGTTTCCTTGGATAGAGATAAGGGTTTTTTGTGAGCGAGCGCGCGTCTGTGATTTGTATGTGCGTGTGCGGGCGTGCGGGCGTGCGGGCGTGCGGGCGTGCGGGCGTGCGTGTGTGTGTGTGTGTGTGTGTGTGTGTGTGTGTGTGTGTGTGTGTGTGTGTGTGTGTGTGTGTGTGTGTGTGTGTGAGAGTGTGTGTGTGTGTGTGTTTTGTGTGTGTGTGTGTGTGTGTGTGTGTGTGTGTGTGTGTGTGTGTGTGTGTGTGTGTGTGTGTGTGTGTGTGTGTGTGTAAGAGAGAGAGAGAGAGAGAGAGAGAGAGAGAGAGAGAGAGAGAGAGAGAGAGAGAGTTGGTCCAGGTCTCTGTTGACTCATCATCCTACATATTTTTGCAGATTTTTTTTCCTTTGGCTTTCGGCGTAAATGCTTTATGCTTGCATGCATCTTGATATTTTTAGTTTCATTAATCTATTTTTAAGTCAATTATTTTTTTAAAATTTACATAGTTTTAGTTCTTTTATGAAAGTGATGAAGTGCTTGTGGAAGACTCAACTGATAATGAACTCATTTCCCACGCACAGGTTTACCTTTGTAGGAAATATTTCCAATATAATACTGTATATATTTTCTATGTCTTCTGTATATTCAAGGAAATAAAAACAATTCATTCATTCATTCAAAGAGATGCAGTCTTCCGTAAGGCCAAGCGTCCTTCCTCTAAACAGGGCCAACTATAAAAGACTTAGGAATCACACTCAACAACAAATTAGGAATTCCAAAGCCAGATTTTATTATAGATCTTTTTCCCAGAAACAATCTACCAAAGTTTTATGGAATAAATTAAAAAGCCTTGGTGTTGGTAAGTCAGTGAAGTCCCATGACATGTCTTTAAGTCTTGACTCTGTGAACGATTTTTTTGTTAATGTCCTTATCTCTGCCACTGGAACTCTTGATCACGTTAATGACTTTCTGTCAAGGCTTATTGATTTGCGAGTAAATCCATTTTTCTTTACTTTGGCTACTGAGTCTGAAGTTTACAAGGCTATCATGAGGATGACTAGTAACACAGTCGGTGCTGATGATATTCCTATTAGGTTCATTAAAGAGACTCTTCCAGTTGTACTCCCCATCATTACTACAATCTTCAACAAATCTTTAAGAACTCATACTTTTCCTTCTATGTGGAAATCCGTAATAGTCCGTCCGCTTCAAAAGTCATCTTCATCTAAATCTCCTTCTGACTATAGGCCAATCAGCATCCTTTCTGCTTTGTCTAAATGCCTTGAAAGAATTGTTCATCAACAATTTTCTGCTTATCTTGAACAAAATAGTATTTTATCCAACTTTCAATCTGGTTTTCGCTCCAACTTCAGCACTGCTACAGCTCTTCTAAAAATAACGGATGATATTCGTTTTGCAATGGATAATAGGCAAGCCACAATTCTGACTCTTTTTGATTTTTCAAAGGCATTCGACTGCGTGTACCTAAGATACACCCCCCCTGCGTGCCCCCCCTGTACCTGCGTGTACCCCTCTTGCTCCTTAAGATTCGAAAAGCTGGATTTTCTTATGGCTGTGTTGACTGAGTTCAGTCCTACCTATCTGATCGACAGCAGTGTGTTAGGGTTGGAGAACCTCATCTAGTTGGAGACCAATCACTAGGGGTGTGCCTGAGGGATCTGTATTTGAGCCACTTCTGTTTTCACTTTACATCAATGACATCACAGAACAGATCACTCACTCTCACATTCATCTTTATGCTGACGATTTACAACTTTACTCACACTTATCAGTCAATGACATGGACATCACAGTTCGGCAGATCAACTCAGACAATGACTCAATCACTCGCTGGTCTAACCAAAACGGTCTCAAACTGAACATTAACAAAACTCAAACTATGATTGTCGGTTACCCAAGACTCATGACTAATATAAACTTACGTACTGCCCCCAAACTAAATGTTGATGGAAAAGACCTTGAATACTGTGATGAACGAAAAACCTTGAACTTCAAATGGACAAACACTAAAATGGGTTGACCAGGTAAATGTTAGATACATTAGATACATTAGGTGAAATGGCGACCTACCCAGGTAGGTATTTTAAGCCAAGTATGAATGACAGATGAGTGAAGGATGATTGTGGCGCGATCTTGTAGTCTTGTTACTGACTAAGGCCGACATATTCCTTAGACAGGACTGTTAATTAATAGCCCAACAGCCAATGGCAACTAAGGGACCTACATTTTAACGTGGGATCCGAACCACGATTTCGCCTCGGTTAACAATTTACGAACTGGTCTAATTATGAGGATGGTCCCATGAACGAGTACTCAATATTGCGGACGTTAATCCTCACTAAGGAACACCGCGTCCACAAGCCATCGCTCATAACTATCCACAATTCGTGACCTCCAAGTAGCTGGATTACAGGACACGCCACCGTCCCAGTCTATATTATATGTAACAGGGTATTTGCTGGCATTCACAGCATCAAACGTTTTGCAGCTAATCTTCCTCTAAATCTGAAGATAATGTTAGTAAAAACCCTTGTGCTGACTCACTTTAATTATTGTGATGTTGTCATTGACGACATGACCGTCGAGCTGTCGAATAGACTTCAGCGAGCTCAAAATTATTGTATCCAGTTAATTTTTGGCTTGAGACGCAGTGATCACGTTACGCCTTATTTCAACTCATTGTCCTTATTGAAATTGAAAGAACGTCGTGAATTTCATTCTCTCCGTCTTTTACATTCAATAATAAGGAAAAAAGTTCCAAAGTACCTCTTTGACAGCTTTAACTTTGTTTCTGATATTAGCAGTCGTTCTACTCGAAGGGGCTCACTATTTTTATCTGTTCCTACTCAGAGAACAACAGTCTATAATAAATCATTTGTCGTTTCTGCCTCTAGACTTTGGAATTCTCTCCCTGATCCCATCAAAACTCAGGAAAGCCGCGCTCGGTTTGGGGCTGAAGTAAAAAATCTTTTACTGCGAGGTGGGCGGGAGTGATTGCTGTGGCCCTGGTGTGGAGGGATATGGGGCAACTTGGGTTGGGTGAATGTTACTTATTTAAAGTGAATTTTAGTTCTATTGAAAATTGTAATGTACTTATGTCTGATTTGTTTTTAGTTTACCTACCATGTTATATATTTATTTTTAGTCGAAGTTAAGTGGTAGAGAGGACTTGCTAGTCCTAACTTCGCTTCGTTAATAAAGCCATTTTTCATTTCATTTCATTTTAATTTCATTTAATTTCATTTCATTAAATCTCGCTTTGTTGGCTTGAACTATGTTCTTCTGCATATGAAATTCGCTTAGTATGCAGGTCTGCAACGGGGGTGTTTCAGCATAGTAGTTAGTTTGAAAAGTCGTTTGTGCCGGGCTGACATGTCTCTGTCCCGAAAGCTTAAGTACAGAATATCTCATTAAATTCATACTTTTTCCTTCGTGGAACAAATTATTACCAATTTGGTAATAAATCGTGGTATGATTGGTTTTCTGATATTCCAACATAACCGGGCCACCTACTTGCACCTCTTTTTCAACTTAGGCAAGTGTCGGGCAAGTCACATTGAAGTCATGAAGCTGCATTGTATGTAACATTAATTTTGTAAATGAAGAATTATTTGATTTGAGTTGATTTTGTGTCTTAGTACCAAAATTTACTGCTGCGGAGCAGCGTGAGTCCTCTAGTTTCTTTTAAACTGTAAATTTTAACGACTGTCGTAAATACCATTAAATAAATCGATTGGTATAAACTCTAATACCACTATACAATAACACTTCCATGATTTAAAATAATTTTAATATAGCTAAACAATAATTAAAGTCTTTCATTATGTATAAAGTCAGGAAATTGATATTGTTAAGTAGTTAGATTGATGAACTAGCAAGTTAAAACATTTTCAAAGTATACAACAATTTTTTTCTGATTATCAGAAAGATACATATTTTTTATGAGAGGTTTAATGTTTCAGACGATTGAGCAGGTTTGCAACGCGTAACCTAAGAATCGTCCGGAATCTAATTTCAGTCCTTTTGCAATGACGATATTTTGGAATCCAGTGCCTTTAAATGTCAAGATGTTTTGTATCTTTGAATAAAAAATATAGGCTACTTCTGTTTTAAGTATTTAATGCTATCCAGGAACACGGTTTGAAAAGAGAAACCTTTTCACTAATTAATTATCATAATCATAGATAAGCCATGGATTCAATGTTGGATATTTTAAATATTGTATTTCAACTAAATATGAATTATAATTGTGACGCTTTACAGTTAACCATCTTCAAAAGTAGCAAATAAAAAAGTGAAATGTAATTAATAACTTACTTACATTTTATAATTTATTTATACAATTGAATGAAACATTGAGCTGCATACCACGTTTTTTCAAAGATTTCTAATTGATTCTAATACATAATAAATGGGAATAATCCTTTTTTAAGAGAAGAAAGTTTTAGTCGTGCTATATTACGTCGTTAAAATAATATCCGATCTTTTTTTCTTTGTAACATCATAAGAAACATAAGTCTTCATGAGAGTGCATAGTCCGTTTGACCAATATTATAACAGAGCTGTCATTTACGTGTGACAGCTTTCATTTCCTGTTCCGGATGTACAAATATTGAGGTTTCTGCACGTTTTACATGCACTCGTCAAGATATAAGAAAAATGTGTTTTCATTACTGTTTAAAATTACATACGCGCTCTCAAATAAATTGTACCCTGTTAGGGGTGTAATTCAAACTAATTTGATTTTAAATTCAAAGAAACTTATAGTTAATTCAATTCAATATTTCATGTTCTGAGTTAGTATTCTTTTGAGAAAAGATGATTTCGCTTTATTGAGGCACAAGAATAATACTTTATTTCGCCATTATCTGTTTAACATTTGAGTGATGCCACATTTTAATGAGCACTAAAACCAAGTCCTATTGTTTAAGAAAATTACATAGTAATAAAAGTCTAAATAATGGTTCAATAAGTGATTGTGATCATTACGTACACCAGTTTCACAGGCCTCCTCAGTATTCAAACACAGTACCATTTGAGTTCCTTCATTATGATATCCCTATTGAGGGTAGTCAATGTGCTATTGTTGGCACTAACTCTAGGAACACGTATGTATTAAATAAAATATGCACTAATTAAGATAGACATTCAAATTTAAATCTCAAGACAGTACTTCCATAACTGACACCACTTATTAATATATCCTGCCATCAATAATGTAAGATTATTATTGGAAACGGTGGGTAAAACAAAAGTTCATGAAAACTATGAATATATTTTATAATCCAAAATATAACGAAATCGTAAGCCAATCACAGTGAAAATTCACCATAATTTATTTACTAATTATATTTCTCATTGTGAGCATAAAACATATTCCGGAACCTTAAACATAAAAATTTGTTTTTTATTTGCACTGTTTGGTTACAATGTTTTCTATTTGATAGTGTTAAGACTAACCATGCTTAGCACGTACTCATTCAATCGTATGTTATATGTTTCAAACTATGCGATAAAGCTACAATATTTTATATGGCATAGTTGCAAGGTAATTGCCATTTTTTATTTGCCGATCCTTTTGAACTTTGGATTTGCGACAATGTACCTAAGGAGATCTTAATACTAATCGACGCTCAGAAAATGGATTGCCCTCTAACTCTTAGTATGCTGTTCCTCCAATTATCATTAGATATTTCAAAAAATCTAATGAAAATATCCTAATTTTATCTATATATCTTTTGGAAGTATTTAACTCATAGGAATATTTCCTAAATTATTGCTCTATAGATCTAACCAAAAACATCTAGGTTTCTGGAAGACATTTAAATCAAGTTTCACATCTTTTAGTAATCACGTGTTTCCAAAATCTCAAACATCGATTATTTGCAGTGCCTCACAAAATGTCCACGATCTATAAATTTCAATCAGCAGTATATATGATAATCGTACATGAAATCGATAAACAAAACAGATTTATGGGACCTACCCGGTACCATAGTTAGTTAGTCTCTCATAAAACCTGTGGTATCCCCTACTACGCTGTGAATTTTAAATCGAACATATTTTGGTCGTTAATTTAAAAAATCCTGAATTATAGTTTCTATTACAATATGCTTTACTTTTCCAGTCACTGAGGGCCAATTAGGTGGCCAATATGGTAACCAATCCAACGACCAATATGATGGCCAATACGGTGTCTTAAGCGGGGGCCAATATCGTAACCAATCCAGTGGCCAAGATGATGGCCAATCCAGTGGCCAAGATGATGGCCAATCCAGTGACCAAGATGATGGCCAATCCAGTGACCAAGATGATGGCCAATCCAGTGACCAAGATGATGGCCAATCCAGTGGCCAACTCGCTGTACGAAGTGGTGGCTGCTCAGGGATCTGCGAGGACGGAGCCGAGTGCAGGATGTCCGGCGACGTGCCCACGTGCTTCTGCCAACCCGGCTACGTCTTCGAGGACTACCGCTGCAAAAGATATGAAAAGCCTCGTAAGTATTAAGTTTAGTGAATTTCAACAAAAAAGGATGTATTCCTATACAACTGTCGAGCCAATGTTCTTGAAATGATGTTTCCCAATACGTATTTTGACACTAGTGCCGCACCCTATAGGGAACTGGCCTTAAGTTGAAATCATTATCCTTCGTTTTACTCATTTTCCTAAGTTGTAATCATCATTTAAGTAGAAATGTAAGTAATGATTACAACTTATGATAACGATTACAGCTTACGATTAGTTCCCCCGAGGATGCCGCACTAGCGGAGAAATACGTTCTGGTAGACCGGGAGCTGGGAGGTCGAAAATTACGTCATAAGGTGCACATGTAAAAGCTATGCCGTTTTGAAGAGGCATCCTGGGGGGGTTCAAAAATGGATTTGTTAACCCTCAATCTGGGGGCTTTCTCCAAGGTGGAAAAACTCAAAAATTCGAAAAAAGGTCAAAATTTACGTCATAAGGTGCACGGATTTGACACATACCATGACGTGAGAAAAGTTGAGGGGATCACAAAAATACCTAGGTGGACAAAAATTTTGGGGGCTTTGACCCAGGTGGACAAACTTGAAAATCCAAAAAAATGTCAAATTTTACGTCATAAGGTGCACACATATAATATGAGGCATTTCATTCCTCAGGTATTCAGGGACCTAAAACCGCTGAGGTGGACAAAATTTTTGGGGTCTTTACCCAAGGTGGACAAGATAGAAAATTTCATGTTTCGAATTTTGGATTTTTTTTAAATGCGTCTGTACCCCACCATAACTAACCGATTTCAATGAAAGTTTTTTTTGGAGGTCTTAGCATGTAACTAAAAAGATTTATATCAAAATGTTGTCCACCTCAGCGGTTTTAGGTCCCTGAATACCTGAGGAATGAAATGCCGCATATTATATTTATGCACCTTATGACGTAAAATTTGACATTTTTTTGGATTTTCAAGTTTGTCCACCTGGGTCAAAGCCTCCAAAATCTTTGTCCACCTAGGTGTTTTTGTGATCCCCTCAACCTTTCCCACGTCATGGTATGTGTCAAATCCGTGCAACTTATGACGTAAATTTTGACCTTTTTTTCGAATTTTTGAGTTTGTCCACCTTGGAGAAAGCCCCTAGATTGAGGGCTAACAAACCCATTTTTGAAACCCCCCAGGATGCCTCTTCAAAACGGCATAGCTTTTACATGTGCACCTTATGACGTAATTTTCGACCTCCCAGCTCCCGGTCTATGGGAAACTATAACATTTCAAGAACATTGGCTTAACATACACAAGGTAGTTTAGGATGTATTTCTATTTCTAATAATATCCGCAGGTGGAGGAATTAGGACTTATGTTCACAAAGAATGAAGAAGCAAAGGTTGTCTAATGTTGCTTCTAGTGGGTGTTGGTTAATGCCGTAGAGAAATAACGAGGGCTGTGTGCTCGGATGTCTATTTTCCTTTTTTTATTTCTAGAGAATTTCTCGATATGTTACTTCCTGGGTGTTTAGGTACAACATTACTGCCATAAGAAAGCGCCCTATAACTGTTTCTCTCTTTGATAAGTTTACTTTTACGATTATTACTTGTTTACTAGAGTTCAAAGGGAAAACAAAGGAGTTCAAAGGAATCTGTATTTCTCCTAATTTTTTTATCTATTCTGTTCTATTCTGCTTTTGATAATCCACTTTAGAGGACACGTAGCAGATGTAAGTAACAGCTGGTCACCTGTTTTATGCTATTATTATCTTTTATGTAAAAAATAACTTTGCATAAGGTTGATACGGAAACCCTTTCGGGCCTGTGGAGAGGAGCCCTGTTGAGTTAGGAGGAAATGGATAGCTTAAAAAACTTCTTCACGGAAGTTTACATATTTGTACCAGGTTTCATGGCAAATGATCCAAGGCCATAAACTATACGTATATACAAACCAACATCCTCTTTTAGAAATATATATATATATATATATATATATTTGTATCAATTAATTAGTGATAACGTGTTTCTTTTGCTGAAACCAACGTTTGTTCTCTGAAGATTAAAACTAAATAAAAGCAAATTTTTTACTTAGTTATCTGTCCTGAAAGTTTGATGTCGAGTACCCTTGAGTATTCAGTGAAACTCATTTTAAGGGAGAATAAATAAAATAAAAATACATCGAGGTTATAATTTAATGAAGATATAACGAAATCTATTCAGAGAATGTTTGTGATGTGGTACTTGGTGGGAAAATTAAATATTATATTAACCATATATATTTCTTACTTTATAGGTCCGACAAGACTACAACATTATGTGACATGAAGTTAAAATCCCAGTTTGCAAGTCCATGTTAAAATATACTGAACAAAATAAAATTTTAATTTTATGAGTGTAGCAATTAACGTAATGTATACGATCCAAAATGTGTTTTTGTGCAGCCGAACCACAGGGACCGAGATGTGACATAGACAGTTCCTGTTCCAATGACCGCCAGTGCATCGGTGGTTACTGTATCAACCCTTGCGGTACTGAAAGCTGCGGTAGAGGTTTATGTGCCGTGAAGCAACATCAACGCCGGTGTTGGGTGATTCGTAGCAGCAGTGGAAGTAGATGTAAGTGTTTGTTTTTACTTGTTTTTCATAAGTTGTAGTAATAAACCCTCAAATATGATTATAAATAAATCATTTTAAAATAACAACTGAACACTTAAATTTTATTGCAAAAATTAAAAAGCACAAACATATTTATAAACAATATTATTTCTCAATCACATAGTTAAAACCATATGATTATCACAGATATAATTTAAAGTCACTATCTTACACTTTTCTCCCCTTAAATGATGTCCATCTATTTTGTAGTCGATACAGGGTTTTCGTCTATAGCTCCCTCACGTTTCCGTATTTGATAGGAGTGTTTCCTTTTTAAAAGACCTCCACAAAGAACTTCAAATGAGTACAGACCATTTTGCTTTTTAATTGTTCCAGCTGACCATCCAGTACCATTTTTATTTCTGATCCACACCTCTTCCCCAGTATAAGATCAGAAATAAATCATTTTAAAATAACAACTGAACTCTTACATTTTATTGCAAAAACTAAAAAACAGAAACATATTTATAAACAATATTATTTCTCAATCACATGGTTAAAACCATATGATTATCACAGACATAATTTAAAGTCACTATCTTACACCTCAATTCGACAAACACTTCTAAGTATGGGTTCCTACAACAGGTTTGTGCGTGGAAAAAATTAAATGTCACACTTAATGGAATTTTTTTGAAGAAGAAATAGCTTTAGGATATACTGCTTTATGATGGCCAATGCTCTGACACAATCCAACAGTAAATTTTCTAAGAATCAATCATAGAAAAATAACGCAATAACAAAATTAGTTATTTCGACTGAAATAACAACTGACACTTCTGTATCAGTAAACCTACAAATTAAGCAAACTTTTACATCTAAAATTATATACATTTTTTACTATTAAACGTTTAACTGTGCAACAACTATATAGAGCTTTCATCATTGGACACTCTCGATTATCCGAGCTTGCTTCTGCGGGCTACTGTTGTGAAAATAACAGTAAATAAGTAATGAACTGGTTTTAAAATAATTAATACTGGACAACCATGTTATTCGATCATTCTTGAACTTAAATTTTCTAAATACATTCATATTTCTCTATATGAATTCATATTTTGGTTCGCTAATATTCCTACACTGTTATGTTATTTCAAAGCTAGATTACAAATTTAATTTTCTTGTATTTTGTCTAGGCGAGATGACAGGAGAATCTCTTCTCCAAAAGAAATTCGAGTTTGTTGATGCCGAGGTAAGATTTTTATTTAGGCAACCAAGCTTTCACCATTTAAACAATGGTTTACTATAAAATCTCAGAAAATTTATCAATGCATGATAGCACATTAATACCTAATAATAGAATCAACAGATATTTCTTTGCAATAATATTCCCCAATAAATAAAATTCAATATGCGGTTTAAGTAAGTATTTATTTATTTATTATTTGTTTTTTAATAGTTTTTCATTATTCGAAACTATTTCGAAACAATATTTCCTATATCGGGTTTTCATTTTATAAGTCGTGCTCGACCAAAAACTTAAAGTTTCTAATATTACTCAAAAACATTTGGCATATAGTAAAATTTTCCATTTTTTTTAAGGTGCCACCAAAGAGTGACTCAATGTCATAATTAATATTATTAAAAATTCTCAATTTCTCATGACTGCGTTCCCGCATACAAAGTTTATAGTTTCTTTTTCCATTCAAGCTGCCGTGGGTCAAAGCCCAATCTTACTGCTGGGAGCGAGACATGATTCTTGCAACGATTGACACCAAAGAGGACCAGATTGAACTCGAGAATTATCTACCGCAATTCAGGGATAAAGGTGAGCTGTTTGACGTTGTGTAAGAGCCGACACATCCCCGTGTTTGCTTTGCTTTGTTTACATAATTTTTGGCAGTAACCTATGTACCCTCAGCCCTTTAAGGATGTTTGGTCAAAAAAGTTGGGCCGGTCAATTTTGTAAGGTTCTGTTTATTTAAAAAAATTGTTTATTAAAAAAAATAAAAAATGTTTATTATTGTTATCGGTATCAGTCGAGACACATTGCTTAGCTAAATATAATTAAGTACTTGGACAAAGTTCATAATTTTGGTTAGCAGGGTAAAAACAACAAATAATGTATCGTTCTCACCCAACCATCGTAATGGCGTTCTCTCATGTCTTCTTGGTCTACGTGACCGTCTTTATGTATCTGTATATAGTTTGATGTTTCTCTGAAGCTTCTTCATGCATAAATTTTAAAACTTCGCTCTGCATTAATAGGAACCTTTTCCATACATACTAACATAATTAAATCTGCAACTTGATTCTAGTTCCAACTAGAATCAAAACTAGTTAAGTCAACGAAAATCTACGTTAAGACTTAACGTCTATCGTTAAGAGTTAACGATCAACTAGTTAAGTCTAGGCAACGAAAATGTAGGCCTAAAGAGGGACATTTTTGGCACAAGATTTTCGACTTTGCATCTTTGTTAGGACAAGTTAAGAGGTGAACATATCAAAAGTCCTTGTCCGTAGCCCTTGAGAAGGAGGAAGGAGGGGGATCTGAAGGTACCTCTTTTAGGTTTTTCCTAAATATCTTAGAAACTATCAACTGTACTATCAAAAGTATGTAGTATGTCTACTTTGGTCCAACCATTTACAGAGTAAGCTCTAATTTTATCAATATTTCAACAAATATTTCTTCCATAAGAAATACATGTAAATTTGTACGCAACATCTATGTCCAATGAGGCAACGTTTTTTCACCTAAAGGAGAATAAACAACATTGATGAAATGTTGACACCATTTCCAGTAATTTTAGCCCTCAATCTTAAAATTTGGTCTAATATAAAGATGTGGGCGAGCTCACTAGAAAGTTGTAGTAACGACATATTTGGAGTAATTCCTTGAAAAATAACTTATTTATGAACTCACGAAAACCTTTACTTTGGAAAACATTTTCATGATTGAGTTGTCAAATTACTGGATATTTTGTCTCTACATTTTCATTAATGTTGTTCATTTCCATTTCGGTGAAAAAGCGCTGGCTCATTAGTCCTGGAAATTACACAAAAATTTACATGTAATTCTTATAGAGGAAATATTTGTTTGAATATTGATAAAATTAGTGCTTGTCTTCTAAATAGGCCTGGTGGACAAAACTAAATATATTATATACTTTTTTTACATAAGGAATTTCATTTTCTTTAATTTTAAATTATAATAGGAAATACTAAAAGTTGATAGTTTTAAAGATATTTAGGTGAAACTTAAAAACGGTACCGTCAGACCACCCTCCCTCCCCCTGCTCAAGGGCTACGGACTGGAACTTTTGATATGTTCACCTCTTAACTAGTCCAAACAAAGCTGCACAGTCAAAAATTATGTTCCATGCATTTCCCTCTATACCTTTTTTTGAGCATTCGCTGCATGGACTAGTTAGTTGGCCACTATTTGTTTTCAAAGCAAAACCTATATATAACAAACCAAATATTTGCTATCGCGTTTTAATTGATTTTTTTTTAAATATTAACGTAACAATTGCACTAGGACATCCATAATCCATGATTGGATTGCGAGCTTTGAAATAGCTTAATAGCAGTGACAGAGTTAAAAGACCAACTGGTTAAGTAACTTTGGAACTCCGATTATTGTTTGGTGCACAGTATAACATATATATTCATATTTTAATATTTGTTTTTCCTCCGATCACTATTTGAATTAATACTAGGCGGTTGAAATACCTTATTCCGGCAGTGATCTGGTGTCAACCGAAGAGCCGGTTGGCAATTGATCACTAACGAAATAAGGTACGTTACCCTCTAGAACTATGTTCATATGTATGGGTGCATCATATCAAATTTAGTTTTTTCCACTAGAAATTACTCTAAAACCTACATAAGTTTTGACCGATACTTGATTATTTTCTCATTCGAGGTTCAATTTACAGTCGGCCAAGGCAGTCTTTGGCTCGGGAGCCGAGAGTATGCGGACAAAAATTTCTTCTGGACGGAGACGGGTGCCCTGTTCTCAGACGGGTTCACCAACTGGTGGAGCGGCTACGTCGACGGCAAGACCGTGACCTGCCCGGGAGCCTACCCGCACAAGTGCCTCGCCACCTCGCCGCTCGGGTACTCTCGGAGCGCCAGCGGCGCCGACGTTGCCATCGCTAAATGGTGCAATTACGACTGCCAAAACAACCAAAAGTTTGTTTGCCAATATTACCAATTAGGCAAAGATAAATCAAGTGAAAATAGAAAATAGAAAATCAACCACCTAAATTCCCGTTGTAGCTTTACTTGTAATATTTTAGGCTCAGCCTACAAAAATTATAAACAACTAATTAAAACTGATTTTTTTCTTCCTGTATTTACTGAGCCTTTTGTGAACCTTTGGATGGCTGTGGATTTATCCCTTAATACAATCGTAAATTCTCAGGAAATTTTACAAACCTACGCATTAAACTTGCATCAAATTAAATTTGCCACCCAAATTTTAGGATCGGTTCAGTAGTCACTGAAAACTCAGAGTACCTATATTATTTTTTGTTTGTTTTATAAACTTCATACTTGGTACATGGATGACCACCATTAGGAACTATTTTTGGGGGAAGTATCAAATTTATACTTTGAACCAACTCGAAATGGCGACTGTTTTTTTTTATTTTCAAAGCTAAAAATTACACAGCTTACAAAAAAGTTATGAAATTTAATCCAATTAACGCTGATATTAAGATTATAATGATCAAACTGTGTAATAATTATACAGTGAATATAATAATGGAGAAATTGTAAATCTTCCGAATAAAAAATGCAAATTTCAGATAGCACGAACTAAATAATCATGTTTATACGAAGAAAAGTTACAATTTCTCCGTTATTAGTAGTTCGATCATAATAACCTTAATAACAGCGTTAATTGCATTAGTTTTTGCGACTTTTTTGTCTCTACACTGCTATGAAATTACCTGTCTTCGGTATATGGTTATCAACTGCGAAAATGCATCATTATATTTCTGCGCAAAAACATTTACTATTGGCTGATGTGCTGTTAATAAACAGTTCCGTCTAAGAAATATGACCTTAGTCAGTAACAAGATTAGAAGATCGGTCACAATTATCCTACACTCATCTTTCATTCATACTCGGCCTAAAAAACCTACCTGGGTAGGACACCGTTTCAAAAAAAGTATAAAATGTAAAAATGTTACCATGCAAAAGTAATGTTTTCTCAGATCTGTAGATTATTGTACACTGTAGGATTATTGTACACTGTCAGGCTGAACCAAAGCTTGTGACGTCAATCGTAGACCCTTATCCGATCCTAAAAGCCTCAAATGAGGTGTCAGTACTATGATTCCGGTATAACTGACGCAAATTCTTGGGGCCCGCAATAGCAATTCTTGGGTGGATGCGCAGTAGCAAAAACGGCTAGTGCGCATGCGCGACAACACGTCGCTAGAGCGCAGCACTGTCATTCTGCTCTCAGCCGCCAAAAATAGCGTGTCACTACATGTAGTCCTAAAAACATTGACCGACGGAACATTGACTCTCATTAACGATTAAAGTAAAATATAGTATAAGATTAAAGAATAATGTTTCATTAGTATTTATTACAGCGTCTTGATACTCTGAACAACGATTGACAGAGAAGCAGTAACTATGTGCGAGCTGCCGAATGTACGCAGCCAGGCTAGTACACTGTCGGCTGCCGCTGCCGCTACTACTCCCCTCTCCTCCCAGCCTGACCACTCCCCGCCCCATGCGCGGGCTGGGCCCTAAGAACTGGCGCCAGTTATACTTTGGTATTATATGGAGGCCACCTTCATACAGCGCGCTGCGGCGGTTGTGTTAAGTTAGGTTATCATAAATATGTTAGTAGGAGTTTCCTCATTTTGTTACGAATCAAATGATGCCAAATGAGTCTTACTTTCGCCCACCAAAATCAGTTGACAGGTGATGCGCGAACTCCGGTCAACGACCAGACCTGTGCCTACTTGGAGGGGATTTGGCAAGCTAAGTATGACTCATCTGGTATCGTTTGATTTGTAACATAACGAGGGAAGTTCTACTAACATATTTATGATAACCTAACCTAACATAACAGCCGCAGCGCGCTCTGTAAGGGTGGCGATCGGATGTGGACGATAGTGGCGGTGACGACGTGAACACTCAATCTTCGCTGACATCGCTGGAGGCAGAACACAAATACCGTTCATCGTAATTATGTCAAATTTAGACAGTAAGTCGATTTAAGTACGTTCTTCCTAATGATGTAGTTATATTTGGTGTCCAGCAAAACAATCTCTCTAAAAGACAGTGGCCTCCGTATAATACCAAAGTACCATGATGGTTTTGATTCAGCTCTAAGCGCCTGCATTCGTTGATCTACAACATATTTGCAGGTATTCGTAAAAATTTGATGTCTTTAGATTTTCGAATCATCGATTTCAGTGTTCCGGGCTCACTTTGTCTCCCGCCGCGCCGGTTGGGGGTTAAAGTAACCAGTGTTGCCACTTTTGGGAATTTTTCGTCAAATCGGGGATTTTTCTTGGCCTTGGAGATTTTTTTGCCGGATTGAGTCCGATGGAGAATTTTTGGCGGATTTAAATTTTGGCGGATTTTGGCGGAGGGCTGGTAAATAATAAATTAGATAAGAAACAAATGTATGGTTATAATATATTTAGAGTGGATGTTTTACCCACATACAAATATTAACATAAGATCATAAATCTATATTTTGGAATGATTCTCAGTTGAAAGGGATTTTTGTAGAATTTGGCTATTGGATTGGGAAAACTTGGGGATTTTCTTTCGTTTTCTATGGCTTGGCGGATTATTGGAGGATTTTTACTTCGGCTGAGGATAAAATGGGGATTTTCTGCTCGAAAGTTGGGAAATTTCCTGGGTCAGGGGTGGCAACACTGAAAGTTAAACGCAATTCACAGAATAACATTTTAATAAAGTGATAAGAATTCCCTAACAATCCAATCGTCAACAATGCAGCCGTTGTCGCGTGCGTTGTGCGTCAGGCGGTGACGGAGCGGACGGACCAGACGGCGCGGGCGCCGCGGGGCGAGCGCAGGCCGACGTAGGTGACGACCAGGCGCCCCGGGACCTGCCACTCCAGCAGCGCCGGCCCCGCCCGTACCCGCAGCAGCCCGCCCGCCCAGCCGACCCGCACCTGCGTGTACCCGCTCGTCGTCAGCAGCTGCGGCGTGTCCACCACCACCTGCAGACAGACCGAGTAAAACTCATAAAAAAGAATACATACATATTTGTTTTAATTCTAGGTATTTTTGGGTTTCACGGTTAAATGTTAAATAAAACAAGGTTTCCCTTATGAGCAGCGACTATGTCCTGACAAACCTAACAAAAACCTACTAATTCAGAATTTGGGATTGAGGACCGAATCATTTTGCCAATCAATTAACCTAGACATACTTCCCCGGTAACCCCTCCCTTCGGAACCCTAGAACTACTAGAACATGTCTTTACCTTTGGTAAGCGCAGGAGTTACCTTCCTTTCCCTTGGGTGGCTGGATGTAGGAGGAGCTTCAAGTCCAGCCGTTGGCCGGTTTTAAATAAGCGCATGAGCAAAAGGATGGAATATTCACTCCTATCAGCTGGTGCTGCAAGTGTTCCAACGTAAAAATGTGATTACCTCACAGCTATTGCATAGACTCGTATCCCTCTGTTCATCAGTTACGATTTGAATGCACCGGTGTCGCTACCTGGTCGCGGCCGTTGAAGGTGATGGCGGAGGCGGAGTTCTGCCGGATGCCCAGTCTGATCACGTACGGCGGCGCGGGGTCCTGCGGCAGGTCCGTCAGCGCCACCTCCGCCTCGCGGTCCGCCCGCACCCTGATGTCCAGCGCCTGCCGTCCGTCTGGAGAGTGATAACTTTCATTTGTACCAAATATGTACAGAAAAATTAATTTATATCTCGATATACACTGTACAAAATCTCAGAAATTATATATTTATAATATAGATATTATAAAACAGAGGTGGTTTCTATGTATTTGTATGTCTACTGTTCTGAAAAAATTAATAAGAGACTGGGCTGCAACTTTGCATCAAGTAAGACCTTGTACCGGGCAAACGTCTATGTTGGCTTTTATGATCTTGGACAAGGCCCAGTGGACGTCCAAAGTTTCAGGTCAAGAACAGAAGCAAGAACAGCTGTCTCAAGCAAAAAAAAAAAAAAAAAAAAAAAAAAACTAAAATGCAAACTCCATTTACCATAGCCATAGTGTAATATAAACCCCCTAACTCATGCAAAGAACGGATACAGCGTCTAGTAGCAAATATAAGCTAACTTTAAATCAAACCTGATAGGCTTACCTCCGGCTCCTGGGATTTCGTAGTATTTGTACCTCTCGTTATCCCCTGTGCTGGCAACTGTAACGGATAAAACGTTCTTTTTCTATTATATGAAAGAATGACATAATATTACTATCAAAACTCTTATCATCTTAACTCGCTAATCGGAAAAACACAGAATTTCTTGAATTTGCGTTACAAATTTGTAGAATATTTCTAAGAATATAAACATTTTGTGTAAAACGGCATTGGTAATAATGAGTGCCAGGATGAACAGGCACTCATCCTGTGCCTCATCCATTGCCATGCCTCCTCATTGCCCATGCTTCCATTGCCTCATGTGGCTCCTCATTGGATGTGTCAGGCAGTTTAGTTAGCAGGTTCGACATTGCTCAGTAAAAAACATATTCAAACTTCCATGGAGTATAAAAAATACATTAATAAATACCTAAAAATTGCATAATAAATCGTAACCAGAAATTTTTCAAACAGAAATTAAAACATTTTGGCTTCTGTCTAAACTTATTGGTTTCAAAATAATAAACGTGTCTCGGTTGCAACGCGGCAAATGAAATTCGGAATAATATCGTGACAGACGAATCTTTTGGTTGTGTTAGCACACTAGCCACGCGCTGACTGCTAGTCCAAGACAGACTTGTCCGCACTGGCTAGTAGATTTTACAGGGCACAAATCTGTTCATGAATTAATTTTAAAACCTCTTCCTATAGCAAAACACCATATATCTCTCTTGTACACTCTGAGTTCAAACCTCCCGACAACCGTATCCTAGCATAGTGGTGGAAAGGTGGGAAACCAGTAAAGACTGTTGTTCCTGCAACAAAAAGGAAGCTCTTGCAATAAAGAGGAAGCTCTTGAAACAAAGAGGAAGCTCTGGCAACAAAGAGGAAGCAACAAAGAGGGTCCTGCAAGGAAGAGAAAGTTGTTCTAACAAGGATGAAGACGTAACTGCTGTTAGGAATAGAAAGCTGTTCCTCTAAGGAGGTACGTCGGGTCAAATTATTTGATTTTAATGAGGGGGGGATTTTTGACGAGGCCTCGGGAAAACAAACTCAAATTTGTCTAATGTACAGTGCAATATGATGAACGATTTTAATTTCATCACGCATAATACTTTCCTGGAATATATGTCAGTAGATTGTGCTGTCTTCTTAATAATTTGTGACTTATATGATTAAATTTATTTTAAATACAAATTATTCGCTTTATGCATTTAACATCAAGAGTCTAAAAACTCACCTATGTCGGAGTTTCTGTCGGAGGGATATCTCGACCCTGAAATCGCATAATTACAATTTAAATAATAAGTTATTGTCATTCCATTTACATTAAACTAAAAAATGTTTTAATGTTTCACTCTATATTATTCTCAATGAACTATTAAAGCCCTTTTAATAAATGTTTTTCGCTACACTACTGTGAATTAACCCGTTTCGTTACGTATTTATCACCTGCGAAAATTCATCATTACATTGTATATCAGGCAAAGTAGTATATTTTGCAACATGGACCGAAAATGGGGGTTTGTAGGCTTGAGATCGTGTTTCAAATTTGAGACGAAGTCAAGACACTTTCGGCCGAGGTGCGAAGGTGAGTGTCTATTTTCACCACACTACATACACAATGTGATATACCCTAAAATCTGATTATTTATTTGACAAACTTGAAAACAAAAATTTGATGTTATGCGCGATGATACTACCTCTTCGTCTTGGTTTAAACAAACACAACTATGAAAATCATATGATCGCAACTCTCCTGTCCTTGAAACCTATTGAATTCCGTAAATTATGTGATGTTCTCACGATGTTTCAAGCAAATAAACGATCAGCTGGCGGAACAGAGCTGTTTTCGGCTGCCAAATGACGTTTGCAAAACAGGTGATTACGGAGTAGTGTGGTGAAAATAATGTTTTCATCACTCTGTATACGAAAATTGCCCGTTACCGTACAGCTGAGATCTACGAAAACTCTCGATTTCCTTACGTCAAAACAAGTAATGATCAGCTGCTTTTTCGGTACCCAAACATTTCATTCCCGTACCCAAACAAACCATTTCCGTACCAAAACAAAATTTTGCCGTACCCAAACAAACGAATTCCTTAATTTGACAGTTCAATCAGCTGACTTTATAAACTACAATAGACAGTTCAGCCGTATTGTGTTTAGTTATAGAAAAATGACTAAATTATGAAATGTTGGATCATTTTTTATAAGTTTGGGCACTTATTTGCATCGTGATGAAAAGTACTGTTCACAACTCGTCACAAAAGTATCATTTCGGGGCTCGATAGTGTTTTACTTGCTCGGCTTGCGCCTCGCAAGTAAAACACTGTCTTGCCCCGAAATGGGCTACTTTCGTGACTAGTAGTGAAATATACTATTTCTATGCAAAAGTAATGTTTACTTTTATCGTAATAAACAAACAAATATTTGTTATTGTTTTATCAGCTGTGTAGCAAAAGTTCAAAACACGAGTAAAAGTGATTTGCATATTCTTGACCATGTAAATTACTCGATAAATCTCACTCCTAGCATATGGTCTCGTATATGCAATTTACTGGTGAAAATTGTGGTTAAACTGTAGGCGAATCCCGCGTTAAACTTTAGGCCCCTTAGTTACCTTTGTTGGCTTGGCTGTTGGGCTGTAAATTAGCAGTCTTTTCTTAGGAACAAATCTTCCTTAATAAGTAACAAGACTACAATGTCGCGCCACAATAATCATAACTGGGAAGGTCGACGTATAAAAAGTATAAAATATAAAGTCGTACTCACCGAGCACGCACTGATGTCCGTCTCTAAAGTAGCCAGAGTTACATTTACAAATCGGCTCATGGAGGTCAACCATGCAGTATGAACTAGAATCACACTGGGCGATTGTACAAGGGTCGACGCAGTCACCGCTAACACATGCTTTATCATAGTTGCACTCGGCGTTTGAACAGCAAGTCCCTTGTGGTGAACTACCGCCTACAATAAATGTATCAATGTTACCACATTAATGATAATATTAACATTCTCAAACCGTGCTATCTGCTAGTTATCCTTAGCTTCTTTCGGTGGGGAAGCTAATACCCGTTTTACCTAATAAAAGGTTGTGTTAAAAACATGCAGGCGCACTTAAGTCATGGGGTTTCTGAAGTCCTGCTGTATTTACATTATCGTTTTAATGTTGCCCCTAACCAATTTATACGAAAGGTATAATTATCCAAACCTCAACAGAAAGTAAGTAAAGGCAAATAAAAATTTTTCAACACCTTGTCTTTACTTTGGAAAAATGGTCTTAAGTGTCATAAAAGTTATGTTTTCATAGATTGTCCAGGCAATGAATGCTCAAAAAAAGGTATAGAGGGAATTGCATGGATCACAGTTTTTGACTTTGTAACTTTGTTTGGACTAGTTAGGAGTAAAACATATCAAAAGTCCCCGCCCTTAGCCCTTGAGCCGGCTGGGCTGGAAGGGCCTAAAGGTACAATTTTTTGGTTTTTCCTAAATATCTTGAAAACTATCAACTTTTAGTAATCCCTATTAAATTTAAAAATTAAAGCAAATTAAATTTCCTGTAAGAACAATACATAATATGTCTACTTTAGTCCAACCGTTTAGAAGGTAAGCACTAATTTTATTAATATTTTAAAAAATAGCCCCTCCATAAGAAATACATGTAAATTTGAGGGTAACTTAGATGCCCAATTGGGCAACGCTTTTTTCACCTAAAGGAAAATGAACAGCATTCAGGAAATATTGACAACATTTCCAGTAATTTGACACCTCAATTATAAAAATTGGTCTAATATTAAGGGGTTGGCGAGCTCACAAATAACGTTATTTTTCAAGAAATTATAACAAATTGAAATAATTCCTTGAAAAATAACGTTTTTTGTGAGCTGGCCAACGCCTTAATTTTAGACAAATTTTTATGATTGAGGTGTCAAATTACTGGAAATTTTGTCAATATTTCCTGAATGCTGTTCATTTTCCTTTAGGTGAAAAAAGCGTTGCCCAATTGGGCATCTAAGTTACCCTCAAATTTACATGTATTTCTTATGGAAGGGCTATTTTTCTTAAATATTAATAAAATTAGTGATTACCTTGTAAACGGTTGGACCAGAGTAGATTTATTATGTATTTTTCTTACAGGAAATTTAATTTTCTTTAATGTTCAAATTTAATAGGGAATACTAAAAGTTGATAGTTTTCAAGATATTTAGGAAAAACCAAAAAATTGTACCTTTAGGCCCTTCCAGCCCAGCCGGCTCAAGGGCTAAGGGCGGGGACTTTTGATATGTTTTACTCCTAACTAGTCCAAACAACGTTACAAAGTCAAAAATTGTGACCCATGCAATTCCCTCTATACCCTTTCGTTGCCTGGACTAAGATATCATCGTCATTTTTACGTCAAAAGCTTCGAAAATTGCAAAAGAAATAATTTTCCCGACATTATTTTAAGATAGTTGCCACATTGATATGTAAAAAATATACCACTATTGTTAGATAAAAACCAGTGACCACATAGCAGAAATAGACGGAGCATACGAAACGCGACTTTAAGCCTGAATTTGCTTCTAGTCCCTATGTATAGACAAAATGTAAAAAATACAAATATGGTATCAAATTAAAGTTCTAAGTCTCAGAATTACTATAGAACCAAATATAAATGGTTTACAGGTAGTTTACACAGCGTAAATACTGATAACCTAGAAGCTTTTCCTGATATTTTTTTAGAGAAGCTGCCGCCACGGAATGCACTTGTAACGTTCCTATGATATTATGTAAACTGATTCTAGACAATAATTTATAACTGGTATCTTAGTAATTGTGAGATTTAAACCTTTTATTTGATACCGCATTTGTATTTTTGTAGTCGACTATACAATTTTGTAAACAACAGTTTAGTATTGTCTTTGTTTTTATGCAGGCGCCGCACCGATAAACTCTCCCACAAAGACTAAGTTATCAACCAAACTACAGCAGCAATTAAAAAAAGATTTCTTTCGCAACAATTTCCACCGTTTTTATTTTACCTGACCAAATAATAAAAAAAGTGGCAGCCGACTACTTTTTTAATGTCAAGTTTTAAAGTTGAATTAAAACTTGCGATTTTTTTTAATTTTTTAAAATTGAAAAAAACAATTATTTTGGAAATATTATTGATACTATTACTGTTCAAAACTGAAGGACTCTTCACATACGAAATTTAAACCTTAAGCCTCATTGCTAAATAGTATAAACTACGAGTTATTTGAAACGTGAGCACTGTTACATTACGCGATTTTGGGCGCCGTTTTATGTTTCTATACCAAGACAATTTGGCGTCCCAGACTTCATTTGCTGTAATGCAAGTAAGATAGCTGTGCTCCGTCTATATCTACTATGTGGTCGCTGATAAAAACGGACATGGCAGACCTTGGTTGTGATGTCACGCACGGCAGACGCTTTGAAATTGAACATAGAATGATGTAAATGTATATGGCCATGATTTTCAAATTGTGCTAGAAAATAGCATGTGACTTTTGCACGTAGTTTTAAAGTGCATTAAAAGACGGAGCTTTTGGTGTTATTTATTTGATGCATTTTACATCTACAATACACTGTAAAATATGATTCGGAACAATAGTTCATAGGAATATTAAATCCAAATAGTTTTGGATCATCTTTTTAAAATAAAAGAGAATTCTAAAAATTGAATTATCTCTTAATACAATGTTTATTGCACTTGTGATAGTTTTATTACAAAGTTTTATCAAAGAAAATATTTTGTAACATTTTATTTTGTTTTCTTTTAATTACTCTAACAGTTGGAACCTAGATCGGTGTCTTGTAACCTATAATAATGAATTTAACACATTAACTATTTCAACCCTAACTTAATTCTACCTTTAAATAAGTAAAACACTACAAATATGAAAACACATGTTTTGAATTACAATAACTGAGTCCAGAATCTATACAGAGGTACCACCCTGACGCGTTATCCCATAACATATCGTGGATTGAAACTACGATAAATATGGCCTTAAAAGTTTAAAACTAACCAACTAAACTTTAGTGATTGATTGGCAAAACAAAACCTGCCTATCCCTAAAACAAAATGCATATTTTTCTGCCAATATAAACACGCAAACCATCTTTTTGAACATTAAATCAGAGCTTGATTTATTTTTAATACCACATTATATATTTTTCTCTGGTACTAAATCAACACATCTTAGATTGCAACTAACTCAAAATATAAAAAAGTTATACATACCTGATATTCTACAGCCAAATTCGTCCTCTATATATCCAGGTAGACACACACAGGTTGACTTATGGTTTACAACTTGACACCTAGAATTGGGCCCACACTTCCTGACCTCACAGGGATCAAAGCAAGCACCGTTCGCACAGGCTAAAGTTGGGCCACAGTCTGAACTTGAAGTGCATCCCACTGGACGAGGTGGGTAAGGTGAACCTAACAGTAGACCATAATCCTTCAATTTCAAACTCCAATGCATCACACTTTTACATATATACACTTTTACATATGCATTACACTTTTACAATGAACTTCCAATTATAATTTCCTAAGAAACATTCTATTAAAATTGTCTATTAAAATACATTACACTGAATATCTGTTTCATAAAACAATGTCAAAATTATAAAAATATTTTTCTTTTTGTTAAATGTTTCTTTAATTTCAAACAAGAGGAATTTCAATTTATTCTTCGAGGATTCTTATCAAAGATTTTTAAATCATAAAATGTCACGTATGTTTGGTCTATGGCATATGAGTTTCATTGGAAACTCAATGCATTATAAAGATTAATCATTATAAACAATACATTTATGCTCAGATTCGGTGTATTTTCATATTTTCACAAAATATAATTTGATTATAAACCAAAACTTATTTATATTGAATAAAAAGCTCATAAATTCATCAGATAATAATAATAATGTACCTAGAAAAAAACTCAGAAAAAACATAAATTAACATGCCTGACGGTTTGCAGCCAAATTCGGCCTGTACATATCCAGGTTCACAAGAACACGTTGTCTTATGGTTCAAAACTTGACACCTAGAATGCGGTCCACAGTCTCTGATGTCACAAGGATTAAAACAAACGCCATTCGCACAGGCTAAAGTTGGACCACAGTCGGAGCTTGAAGTGCATCTCCTTGGTTGAGGTTGGCCTAGCAGTCAAACAAAAGTTTTAAAATTCAAACATATATTACTTAAATTTACACTGTTTAAAGTGTCCGCTTCATAATATCCTGGAAATAAAATTAATGAAACAAAATATTTTCTCACAATATTTTATGTAAAATAAAAAACAGTTTAAACGTTGTTTTATGTTGACCTCAATTAATTGCTGTTTATAAATTGAATTGTCTTACATATTTTTTTACTATGGAAAACATTTGCTCTTATCAATGGAATTCAATATAAAATGTTTTTTATCATAATAATGCTGAAATTTATTCAGAAACTTGAAATTTTTACTTTTTTCTGGAAGTGATAATTTAAGGATTCTTATGAATGACAAAACAAAAGTTATCTTTATATTAATAGACAATCATTTTTCCATAAGGTTTTTGTACCCTTTTTCCTCAGCCTGTGTGCAATGTAGCAAAAATGTAAGAACACCGATAAAATTTTATGTTTGTGTAGATATGCACAATCCCATTAAAATTCAAAATAGTCTTTTAGAAAAAAAGGAAATTGAATTCTTAATTGAAAAAATAACACTGGCCTTATGAGTGCCATGGAGGAGATAGAGTAACAAAACAGAACTGTACATTTGTCATCATATGTAGCTGTTAACACATGCTATTTACGTTGAGTAAAGATTAAATGTAGAAACATTATGTGAGAGCGAAAATTGGGCAAAAATGTGCGCTGATTTTTCTGTTATTAGAGATATAAAACCAAAACAATAACAAATGTTTATCGAGCAATGAGCAAATGTAAGGAATTCTTTAATGACACGAGTGAGTATTCGTCCAGTAAAAAATACACCAGAGTTAAGAACAAATTATTATCTTCAAACAATTTCAAGCCACATGTTTTATTGGGCCATGAAAGAAAATTTAGTATTTGGTGAAATCAGGACTATTTAGAGAAGTTTGAAGATGTCATATTCAAATGTGTTTCTTTGAGATTTAGGGAGAAAATCAAGTTTGGACGCTTAGGTAAGATTAAGAGATAAAAATTTGCTGATAAAAAGGGAAGAAAATGTACATGAAGTTGAGTCTCTACCATCCCGTGTACTAACTGACGTGCAACTGGAGTATAAATGGACATTAAATTCAAATTGTGTTTTTCATTGGTGGAGAATGGGTGGGAATGATAATGATAGGATGAGAGGGAGGGAGATTAAAAAGGTCCGAAGGGTAGGGAAGAAGGGGAAAAAGATCCGAAGAGTAGGAAAGAATGGATGGGAGATGGTAAGAAGAGAATGAAGGAGAAAAGGAGGGAAAAGTAGAAAGAAGGTCGGGATGAAGGGCAGTGGAGGGTGAGGGAAGGAATTAATTGAGGGAGGGAGGGAACTATGGTAAGGGGTGTATGGGACAAAGTTATTTGATGTCTGAATTTTGACCGTTCTCTGAATCAATAATCAGCGCAGTCTTAAAAAAATAAATGTGGAATCTTAATAAAATACTAATTACTATAAATCATGCCATAAATATGCACCAGAAATGAGGTAAAATAATTAGTCAAAGATTGAATATTTATATTTTGCTTTTGGTTCCCATTTAGTTATATCATGTGTTTACGTGGAAAATGTGTAAATTATGAAATATATTCAGACACGCATTGCTGAGTAATGTATGCAAAGATCGTTTTCAAAACTAGCTTTCCCTATTCCTCAATTTTAAAATTGGTTGAATTTTCTACCACTGGCGATCTTTAGTAACGTGAAAAATAAATTTCTCCAAAACCACAGACTCAAGACATAAGTAAAAAATAAGAAATGTTTTTTCAGCCAATTTCGTCCATTATATTACGTTCATAAGAACAATCGTCTTGACTTATGGTTGAAAATTTAACACAAAAAAATCTATCAACGAGTGAGATTGACAGTGCCTGGCATATCAGGAATTGAAGCAAACAGCTACGTTAATTCATTTTATTCACTTACACATAGAGGTTTCTTTAACCACCCACCCTCCTATATATTTTCAAATCATCCCAACGTATTACTTACCTCCGGAAGGTTGACAGCCATTTGGGCCTTGGATATATCCCGGGTTGCATATACATAGAGCCTGATGATCACGACTGACGCACTGAGAATTAGGATCACTACAAGGCATGTTCTCACAAGGATTAATGCAAACTCCATTTGAACAGGCTAGCATTGAATTGCAGTCGTAGTTCGAAGTACATCTCTCTGCTGGCGGACCTTAAGTAAAATAACTTATAATATTAAAACTAATATATAATATTTTGAACAATTTAAATCTAAATCATGATAAAACAATGACTATGAAAGTATAATATATATTGTCTTGGTATACAAAAGAACATTTTAGTATATAAAACACCCCTGATAAATAACAAAATTGTTAAAAGAATAAAAAAGGTAAAAATCGATAACATTTACCATAACACATAATATACTCTAACATTTATTTGGCAGAATGAAGTGGATTATAGTTTTGAATCAGTGGAAATAAGTTGAAATATTTCTTCCTAAGTCCATCCTAAGGATAATTTTGAGGAAACGGGTGAGATATAGAAACTCCTCATTGACCCTACCCTGAATAGTGTGTACCCTAGCCTGAATTTTCCATTTTTCGAAGAGACATGTAGTTTAACTGCTACCGTATGGTTAAAAAAAATAAATGTAGTTTTCAATGTATTCAGCGTTATAATTCTTCACATGGGGTGTTTAAATTACATGTTCTCCCCTTGTGCTCCTACATTACCCCAAAACATTACTGTACTTACCACTCAGAGGTTGACAGCCATTTGTACCGTTTATGTAACCCTCTTTACATATGCAATGGGCCCGATGATCAAGGCTAAAGCACTGAGAATTCGGATCACAACAAGTCTTGAGTATGCAAGGATCATTGCAAAATCCGTTTATACATGCAAAGTATCGATTGCAATGGGAGTCAACAGAACACCTGGTCGTATTGCCAACTGAAAAATATAGTAATAATTTACAATCATAATGACTACAACCAGTCTCATCGACACCTTAAAAGTCCCCAAGTGATATTTTAAAACATTTGTATATTTATTAAATTTCTGCTATCTGTTATATCACATAAAAAGATAAAAAATTAAAAAGTATGTTCGTCAAGAAAACATTCGAAATCAATAACAATAAATGACAAAGCAAAGATTTTTCAGTTAATTTGAATTTACAATTTATATTACTTTAGCTTACTGTTCAGTTGTAAAATACGTGAATAAAATTGAAAAATACAAAAAAAAACGACTCCTGGAAACTACTACTGAATAAAACTTTTGTTATGAAATACAAGAAACTCAGTTCGGTGTCAACGGTTTAAATTGAGAAAACAACAATACCAGTCTCAAAGGGTAAGATGCTATAGAAAAGAAGAGGACGACAGAAAATTAGAATTTTTTTAAAAGCAAATGAAAGTACATAAGCATGCAGCTCAAAATAAAAATTATCAGACCAACAAAAAGATTAGGCTTGCATTATTCCTCTCAGTCATTTGTGAAAAAGCTCTCAAGCTAATAAATAAAATATTTAATTGTAATTGTATTGTAAATTAAATATAAATTTAAAGATTCTGAACCATTTTAAACTTACCATTCGATTATGTTCATTATTTTTTCATAAACGGATTTTAACTAGCTAGTTATAGGTACATAGCGGTTTAAAAAAAATTGGGTAAAAAGCTTTTGAGATAAAAAATATGTTGCGAAATTACAAAATATGCATACCTGCATATCTGGTAAACATGCATTGTGGGACTTGCGTTAATATCAACTTGCTTCTTAGTTTGAATTTAAGGATTCGCATCTCAAATCCCTGAAACGTTTTCAATGGACACCCTGTAGTGTGTCAGTTAACCTCCCCTCTGTCCCCCCTATACTCCAAAGTATTTCTTACCATCCACAGGTTCACAGCCATTTGGCCCGAACACATATCCCTGTTTACATATACAGTGGGCCTGGTGATCAAGACCAAAGCACTCTTGGTTAGGATCATAACAATCTCTTTCACTGCAAGGATCACTACAAAACCCTTGTATGCATGCGAAGTATCGATGGCATTGAGAGTTGTCATTACACCTGACCCCTAAAATAATTACAGTGGTATTTAATATAATCGCAACGAATATAAGCCTAAAAATCATTTAAGTATATTTATTATTTACATTTAGTGAAATAAATTGATATTAATAATAAAGAAATTACAAACAAAAAAACTTAAGCAGTCCAATTTATTTAGAATGCTAAAAATTGTTTCCCCCTATTTAATCAGTACCATAAGAGTCTGGTTAAAACATGTCTTTAACTTTTGAGTTCAGGGCGTTTGAAAGGGAAAATATCGCAGTTCATTTGATCATATATTTTTACATCATAGCCACAATGAAATTAAAATAAGAAATATTCATGTTACTATTTTTTTCAAATCATGTTTACATTTTTATTTTTTGTATTTACGTCAATGGCATTGTTTAAGGCTTTGATCGGGAACGGTACAAACCCTAGTCTTATTACTGTCTAACGGCACCTTTTATTAGGTAGTATCATTAATTCATAGCCCAATGACAAATGGCAGCTGGATCCAGTTCTGATTCTGGTCAGGATTTGAGCCGGAGACCCTCCGGTTATGAGATTAGCACCTTATCCACTCGGATATCCAGTCGATTGGACAAATAGATGATAACTTTAGACTTTAAAAGCTGTAAATTAAAAACTTACCGGGAGTGTAAGGTGTACACCCAGTTGTTTCGTGTACATATCCAGTAATGCACACACACACAGCCACATTATACGCAACAATACATATTGTATTCTGGATGCCGCAAGTCTTAATTTTGCAAGGATTGCCACAAACGTTATTTATACATGCTTCAGTTGGTTTGCAATGAGCGTCTTGAGTACAAGCCGGTCCAGTCACTAAAAAAGTATATGAGAAAGTCCTAAAGTATTAATTTTGTATTAATTTTTGTATTAATTTTGTGTTGAATAAAATACAAATCAAATATATATAAATACATATAACTCAAAAATATCGAGATTCTTGTATTTACATGCATTAAAAGTGCTACAGTGACAAAAATACCATTACTGTAACATGTGACATAACATACATGAGACAACATATAAGACATAACGCCTGGGTTATAAGACATAAAACCTTATATATGACATCTTTATGTAACATATACCAAAACATATCTTAAATAAGTAAATTACAAACATGAAAAAACTCATCGTCATCAAATCCATTTTATTTAAAATGCTAAATAAATAAATAAATAATAAATAAATAAAAATAAATAAATAAAATAAATAAAAATAAATAAATGCTAACCAAATGCAAAATAGGTGCTAAATAAATAAATAAAAGATATTTTAGTGCTACTGTAATATTTTCACACAACGATAGTGCACAATTAAAAATATCAGCAAGAACAAAAATGAAACAAATACTGTACATGAATAGCAGGCCTACGGCAAATGTGAAGAGACTTTGAAGTAACGTTATGATGCAAATTTAGGCATCATAAACAAAATAATCAAAACACTAGGAAACTATCAGATTAATATTTGCAGGAAATACATCGATAGCTCAACAAATACAACATGATGTATAATTCATAATGACTACGGTAATTATAAAATTGTTAATTTGTTAAATAAATAAAAAACATGAAAATCCAATTTTAATAATCTTACTTACATCTACATTGGTGATTCTAAAAAATATAATAGAAAATAAATTTCAATTGTGAAATTTATAATTCTTTGACTAGGAAGAGGAATAATCGGCAAAAAATAAACGTAAAAAGACCAAAACATAGAGAGCAATATTCTGAATAATATCCCAATAAGGTTATAACCCAGAGCTTTCATCTTGGATGTTGCAATCTGAAGGTTCATTTTTATGAAGTTGGAATTTGTTTTGTTGGTGGTGGGATACTTCAATTTTAAAATGAATGACAAATTAAATTTATGACATGATAATTCAAAGCTTAGTTTTCAAGGATTATATACAGTGTGAAAAAAATTTCCGTCCCCCCCTCTCTTTAATTTTTTTGTTTGTTAAGAAAATTAACCTTTGTGGAATGATACTAACTCAACCCAAATGATTTTATAATTTTTGACGTTAGTAAAAATTTTGAGTGTCCCCCAAAAATGGGGGATTTTGGGGGCAACTTAAAATTTTCAAATGCAAACCTCTTTTGAGTGACCCCTCATTTTAAAGAGCTTTCAAAAAGTAGATGAATGGCGAAAATTGGAGGTCTCTAACGTGTTTCTATCCAAATTGACAGCTTGTCAAAGTTTTTAATACAACACATCCTTGAAATATGGCGTCTAGGACGTTTGGAGTTTTAATTCACATTTGGTGACTTAAAAATGAAACGACCCTGGAAAAAATACTATTGAATGAAAAAGTTGTCTCTTTTGGTGATATTAAAAATTTTGAGTTGCCCCCAAAATCCCACATTTTTGGGGGACACTCAAAATGTTTAATATCACCAAAAGAGACCACTGTTTCATTTAATAACATTTTCCCAGGGTAGTTTCATTTCTAAGCCACCAAAGGTGAATTAAAACTCCAATTGTCCTAGACGTCATGTTTCAAGGGTGTATTGTGTTCAAAACTTTGACAAGCTGTCAATTTGGATAGAAACACGTTAGAAACCTCCAACTTTCACCATTCATCTACTTTTTGAAAGCTCTTTAAAATGAGGGGTCACTCAAAAGGGGTTTGCATTTGAAAATTTTGAGTTGCCCTCAAAATTTCCCATTTTTAGGGGACACTCAAAATTTTTACTAACGTCAAAAAATAATTTGGGCTGGGTTAGTATCATTTCCCAAAATTTTATTGTTTGTCTCTACAAACAAAAAAATTAAAGAGGGGGGAGGACTTTTTTTACACACAGTATAAATGTAGCATCAGAAAAAATCCGAACTTAAAAACGAACAACTATACCGGTTTTCATCCCACCAGCACTTTTCCTTTCGACCCTTACTTTTGCCTACTTTGTCAAAGACTTTCGGCTTTCCGAAAAAAATTTCCCCTTTATTGTTACCAATTCACTTCATTGTTCATTAGAGAAAATGTATAAATCGTCCATTTTGATATTGTTTTAATATAATTGAACAATGTAAATGTAATAACTGACTTCTCTTTTTGTTTCCCCTTGTTAGTTTATGCTTAATCAGTATTCAGGGTGTACATAACGTTTTCGGGCTAAAGAGTCCAATGGATTGCTTTCATAGTATAATTGATGGAAATAAAGTTAGATTGTTAGAGATTAAGTGCAGTTTGCTTATTAATGCATGAAATCATGGAGTCCATTGGTAATAAATAAAAAAAAACAGATAGTCATGTAAAATTTTTAAGCCAAACATGAGATCATATGCCACAAAAATTATTACATTCTGGTAGAGAATCTAGGTATTAACAAAATACCTTTTCATCCTCTCTTTTGCACTCCTCGTTTTAGAGTCTTAATGTATTTTAATCCTACTTCATATTTTTAGCCCGGTATAAGCAAAAATAACCCATGTTAGGGATACAAATCTAAATATTTCATTACCATGCTTGAAATCCCAACTCTGGCGCAACCGGTTGTGGCGAGCGTCGAGTTAATTTCGCGAGTGCTCAGTTTCTGGCTTCAAAACATCAATAAGCATGAACGGCAAGCATTGACTTTATAACTAAAAGGAGGCTTCCTTTTAGTTATAAAGTCAATATCAAAACTCTGAGTGATTTGGCGATCAAAGAGTTGTTTAAGAAGAGGTGGCACTGATGTCATTACACAATATACGATCATCAACAATCATGTCTCAAGACCCAAACTGATTTAAAAGATCAATCTTAAAACTCATATGGAGAGGGACAATTGATATCTTCAAATGGGCGCTTCAGGGCTACCCTTTTTGACTTCTTTGGACCTAAGGCTCGACTTTATCGCTTTTCTCCTGTATGGGAACGTATTTAATTATGAGTTCGGACGATCCAAGGAAAGAACTTCTGAAAGCCTAAATGAATTCATTATTTGTTGAACTCACAAACGCGAAGGGTTCACTTAGTGTTCCGCCCCTGATTATGAGTACTGGTTTAGCAAACCACTAACTATTGTAAACCGGGCCTCACCATGAGACCTACTGTTATAGATTTACCTATACAGGGTAATTTGCTAAACCTCGATATGTGAAATAATTTGGTTGAGATCTAATACAATATAGCATAAAATCCGACATTTTCACACTTCCAATCATTTCCCGCAAACCCGTATACTTCCTCCAATTACTATTCTTATTGTGAATGTTTGTAAGGGCTTCGTATTAATGATTTATTTTAGTAATTGAAATAAATAGTTTTTGCAGGTCTGCTGTGGCGAGAGCATTACTACGGCATAGCAATCAAGCTAGAGTGTTGTATTATATTAAGGCTTATTTCTATTATAGGGTACTCTACATATTTGCAATATGGTAAACATTTGCTTTTATTAGTGAAACCTAATATGAATTCACCATAGACATAACAATGGCTATGTTATGCCAGGTATTGGAAATTTTCTAACCTTCCAAATAACTTAGCACTAATCAAAACTCCCAAGACGATAAATAATGACAATATATCACAATAAATTAACCTCTCTGATAAGAGGCAAACTAAGAACATTTAATTAAATCAACACTCAGCTTTTATAGCCAGTTTACTCTATACAGGCACGCATAAAACTTTGCCGTAGGGTTTAAAACTTCAAACACTGAGTGAGGTACCCAGTA
Source organism: Flexamia atlantica (assembly GCA_035578135.1). Classification (NCBI taxonomy): domain Eukaryota; kingdom Metazoa; phylum Arthropoda; class Insecta; order Hemiptera; family Cicadellidae; genus Flexamia; species Flexamia atlantica. Next base: position 1,605,408 of record JAQJVK010000009.1, read on the forward strand.
TCTGACACATCTGGGACTGAAGCAATATCCGCTGTATAGGATAAAAAAAAACACATTTTCTGATTTTTATTGTTTCATACTGTTGATATGTTTCCAAAAAATATTTGGTCCATCTTACACCTGAATTTAACTTTCAACATGATTAAATAATTTTTTTTCGAAACCCTTGCAATCTGAATAAAGGGGACCTTGACTTCCCCGATGCTATTTTAACGCTTTGAAGTTAAGAAAATCCGAGAGTTCTATGAGCAATAAATGCGGGACTTGCTAAGCACTGATCCAGGAATTAGATAATGAAAATGCCCAGGATCTTCCAAAAGAAGTAGTCGACAACGTAGCTCCTGGTCCATGTGAACTTTCAAAACAAACAAAAGTGTACTGGAAGGTCAACAAATAAAAAAGAGAAGCTCAGACACCTAATACAATGTCATATTTTGTTAAGATTTGTTATAATAAATACTTATTTAAATATAAAATAAAGTTAACTTTAGTTTCAACTATGTAAAAAGAAGGTTTGTCTTTAAAATTTGTGTTTTTTATTAAGCAGTATTTGACACTAAATACAAACAGTTGGTACAAATTCAATGGTGTATTCATATTCAGCTTTAAATTTATGACAATATGATATATAAAACATAACTAATAATGCAAGGAGTAACAAAAAAATTAAGTTAGACATTTGTAAAACTTTAGACCTCGATTTGCTAAAATTTATGTTTTTAATATTTCAAATTCAACAATTTATATCTCCGGCATTTTTTAAGATATCTTGAAAATTCTTTCATCAGTTTGTTTGGTGTTCAATGTAGATTAACGATATACAAATAATTCAATTTCGAAAAAATGGGAGTTAAGGTCCCTTTTCCCTTGGCGGGTCACATATCCCGATTTACATCAGCCTGATGATCAAGACTAATGCAATTAGAATTAGGATCAGAACAAACCTTGGGCATACAGAGATCACTGTGATCATTTATTTATACCATAAGTTTTGGTATGTGCTCTCATCAATAAATTCAACAATAACAGAGGTAACGTAAAGTAATAACTAGGAATCATAGTAATTTTCTGAACAGCTTCATAGAAAATGTTTAACAGAACAAATTTTATCTTAAGAATTAACGTATCTCAAGCAAAGACTGATAAAAATAAATAATATTAAGGTGCATGTATTTTTACAACCAATTAATTCAATCCTGCATATGACCTTTCATAAACACATTGACTTATGGTTTGAAACTTTACACAATAAGTTTGATCGCAAGTCTTTGTCATCATTGAGACTAAAGTAAACATAGGTTGCCTATGCTAATCCAACAAACTCAATGTTTGGGGGTATATTATGGAAACTATTACTTACCACCCGATGGTTGACAGCCATTTGGGCCCTTCATATATCCCGGTTTACATGTGCATTCAGCCTGATGAGCAAGACTAATGCAATGAGAATTAGGATCAGAGCAAATCCTGGATATACAAGGATCACTGCAAACTCCGTTTACACAGGCTAGAGTTGGACTACATTCATTATTTGAAGTACATCTTGGAGGTTGAAGTTGACCTAACAGTGAAAAATGTTTTAATAGTTTAATAGTACAGTATTTATTTATTTCGGATACGAACAAGTTTTCTGAAACCATTGCAATGTGGCACATCAACCATTAAAAAGGTTTTCTTTCATGAAGCCTTGCATGTAATACCAGTTTCATGAAATGTAGGCAATGGAGTAACAAAAAACAAATGTTATGAACTCAAAGTGGTGCATTTTATAACGGTGTAATACTCAAATTTTAAGTTTCCTATTCAGGATATTTGCGAACGGTAGTTCACAAAACTCAATTATACATCGAGTCTACTTTAACTGCTGTCTCTTATACTCGAATAATGTTTTTCTCGCAAACTCAATAACTTACTAAGATAATTCTTACCACCCGACGGTTGACAGCCGTTTGGGCCTTGTGTATATCCCTGTTGACAAATACATTGGGCTTTATGATCGCGACTGAAGCACTGAGAGTTAGGATCATGACAACACATGTGTTCGCAGGGATTGTTGCGAACTCCGTTTACACAGGCCAATGTTGGAGCGCAGTCGTGATTTGAAGACAGTTTTTGAGGTTTCTGTTGACCTCAAAATAGTTTTTGTGCAAAAATAGTTCTTTAAACTTAAAGATACCATACTTAGATTGCAGAGTATGAAATATAATTTTCTTGAGCCCATGAACATGGAAATACAGTAATTCAAAAAACGCTTTTTATTTTTTGAGATCGTTGTAATACAATCTATAGTGGTTCAACGATAGATTTCTGCGGATTGTATTAAAAATTGTTTCTATTTTATCATCATTTTGTCTTTGTGATATGATAGTCGCATGTTTTTAAACAGTTACGTTCTTTGAATACACCTGTCTTACAAAAAGTACTCGAATTCTCTAATTAAAGCCTCCCTACAGTTTTTCTTTGTTTTCTTGTATTACACTTATATACTAAATAAAGTAGGTATTTTAGACGGCTCATAGCTCCTTGACCATTGGGTTTGGGAAAAATGTAAAAGATTAAAAAAATCTCTTAATATTGAGCGTAGAATCCAAAATAATACATCAAGTACTATAAGAGTAATCAAAGTTGTCTGCCATATTGGAAAATGGTGGGTATTTATGAGAAAATGGAATTCAAATTAATGACTGTCATAACCCATTTGAGAACCCATTTGAAGTTTTCTCTTAGTATAATAGTGTGTAAGATGCCAGTTTTGGCACATCACAGTTGAACACCCTGTACATCGTCCAGAATACCCTTGTTATTTGGCTCATATAATGAGAGTAGGTTTTAAAATAATTATTTTGTAGGTTTTAATATTAATCCTGGAATATTCACAACATTTCTCGGAAAATGGGTAGTATTAAACGTGTACGCATGCAGCATGGTGACGTAACAGAGCAAATTTCATATTCAAGGGGCTTAAACTGGCAATTTTAGACGCAAATGATTTTAAATCTTAAATTTGTGTATATGTTTCTGGAAGATACGGTGAAATAGTACCAACATGATCTGTTTTGATTTTTTTGTTTGTATTTTCAAGGGGTTTTAGGCCAATGCCGGCAAAAATAATATCTTTACAGGAATCAGGAACAAATGTTATACAATTTAAATAAGAATAACCAATAGGCTCAATTGCCATGAAACGAAAGGTCATCACGGGTCTTTGCCTCAGAACTACTGCAATATCGGCAACTGCCAGAAAATTTAACCGGCAATATTTAAATATTACAAAGAAATATTGTGGTAAGCTAAGAACCAGTCCAAGCTTATAAACATTCTAGCAACTGCTTTAAGTTCTCCGTGAAATATCTATGCTACTTACTTCTATTTTCAAGCAACTTTATTCAACATATTTTTAATTTGGACAAATATAATTTAAAGATTGCTGTACAATAATTAACAAAGAGTAACGATAAAGTAAATACACCACGAGTAGAGTTTCAATAATTCGTAATTGAAGTGGTGGAACTAATTTCATGGATCGGGTCCCAGGGGAGGGTGTAGACTTCGAGGGGGGCCTGGAGGGTGTGAAATATCCCCCAATAGTCGTCCCCTTAGAGATGTTTAAAAATTAGACCTTTAAACTCGCCTAATAAATTAATTAATAGGTTACAGACCTTTTTCGTCGTCAATCCAAAGTTTTTTTTTATACAGGATAACTAGTTTCGGGTCTTAGAGACCCATTTTAAAATATTTTGTCAAACAGCAGTAATCATGGAACTCGTTGTTGTAGTCAGTTTTTTAAAACTGTTTTTACACATACACACACGGACGGAGACACGGACACAGAAACATTATGTACATTAACTTAAAAACTCGCGAGGCCGGCCAAGGACAAAAACCAGACTGCGGGGTACAACTCGATTCATCGATTGTTTATTAGTCGACTAATTCGAATAATTTATTAGTCGAATTTCAATCCAGGAGACAAACCATGAATAAATTTTAAACTCACGTTTTCAGGCATTTCAGAGGCATAAAACGTGTTTTTAAGTCCAGAAATCTGAACTAATTAAGTCTGGTCAGATTCTGGAACATTTTTATTTTCCTGGAAGCATTAGTAAAATGTAATTTGCTTGACAAGAGAATTTGGATATTCATTTTTAAAAACGTTACTCGTCCTTACCCGCTACCGGTAAATAGGCCTACAAGCAATTTTATTGCCGTTTACGTCTTGCATAGTTTACCTATCATTTAGGCCGACGCGTTCGTGTATTTTGCATTTCTACCATCGACGTTGTTTACTTGTAATTAATTAGTAAATGTGGATGATTTTATTTTGAATATAAATATAATTCCACTGCAATATAAAATACAATTCAGAGTGGAATAACAACAAGTAAACTTATAATACTTCATTAAGACTTCAATTATAGTTTCAACTATTGAATTATCAAAAACGAGAAAATAAATCAACCAATGAAATGTTTTAAAGTTTCAGAAAGCTTATGGGAAATGGTTAAGATTTTTCGTAAAAGGTTATTTTAATGATATTTCAAAAAAATTAAATTTTAAAAGGTTTAAACACTTGTGAGCCTCAATGATACCCAAAGACACTCAAATTTGAGCCTGTTCTTTATAACTATCCAAAAATTACACAAATCTATCTAGAGTAATTTGGTGAAATACTAACCTTTCGTGAACCCTTACTGCACATCGGTAAACACAGCACGTTGTCCCAATGTTAACCATATGAAAAAAAATAAAAAAAATACCTCGCTTATTTCTCAACACGTTTTAATAAATTTGTAATGTGGCTTCATACAGTTGAAATATTTTGCACTATGGCCTTAAATCCCCCATTTCAACACTTTCGTAGCAGCAAACCTGCACTCTCACTTCCCACGTTATCCTAATGGAAAATAAAAAATATGTAGTTAGCTTACTTTTCAACATATTTATATAAAACTAGGTATGTTGCTTCTACTAGTTGAGGTATACCTGATTAATGTACAAAATCCCCACATTTATAGATGACAGTAGTGGCAAACCCGCGTACTAACATCCCCAATGTTAACCTCTTGGGAGATAAATATAACGGTGCATTTTGTTTGTTTATTAACATATCTTAGTCTTATTTTGTATTTGGCTTAATCTAGCAGAGAAATACTGGATTCACTTACCGTGATCCCGTTACTAATCCAAAACCACAAGAAACACGAGGCCTTCCTCATTGCACATGAACGAAACAAAAATCACTTTTAATACCGAAATGACACTGATACTGATGCCACTCACCACACTTACACTTACACTGGACACAGATTACAAGACCCACTTCCTACTCAAAAACGCACTAAAACCACTAGTAAAAGTAAAAAAAACCGTTAAGCCACGCGGTGACGCACCCCGGCCACACCGACACCTCGACTAACTGTCGGTCGGCCACCCGATCCCTACTTGCAAATTTGACCGCTCGCAGCGCTAGTCTCACATGTATTATAACTAATATATTTTTAATATATTACAACAAATATATTTGAAATACATACATAATCTAAACTGCACATCTATAGACTCTGAAAAACTAAAAGAAAACACGTTTTCCCAGAGACAAAAAACTTATGGAAAGTAGCATATTTTTCTCTAATTCAGCATGGAAAAATAAAAACAACTTTATTTATTTGGGCAAGATTGCTCATGGAGATTTCAAATATGTTTCACCTTGATGAATTCAAATTCGAGCAACTAAACCATATTTGTATTTCTTCCCAAGAGGTGCATATTGACAAGAAGGGGGAAGTAAACATTAATATGAGACTCAAAACACCAACTGAATAACGACAGGAGTATATCACGATAATGTATTCAAAATGTTTATTATTACTGGGGAAAGGGGAGAATATTAAAATTTTCATCCACTAATTTTTAATTGAATTTGTGATCCCGAATATATTAATGAGATACCTGTTTAATATATAATAATTCAATTAAATATATATTTTTAATATATAATCAAAACCATATTTTAAGCTCATGTATAATCTAAACTGTAATATAAATAAATATATTTAAAATATATTTATTTTAGAATTGAACGTTATAATTCGAATATTTTACTCAAATAAACATATGATGTATCATAATTACGAAACAATAACATTTTTATTACATAAATATCAATATTTCAAGTATAATTTGTAATATTTATGAATATTTTTTTAGCTCTAAAATTTAAAAAATATATATTTAAAATATTTTAAAAATATACATTGAATACACTGAAGCCATAATTAATATATTTTAAATATTTTAAAATATACACCTTTGTATATGGGTATTTTCAAAAAAAATTCTAAATAGAAACAAATTGAACCTATTTTTATTACAGTCAATTAAATTAGTCCTGTATATGTCCAGTTTCCTATTTGGCTTGTAGTTTAAACATCCAACACACAATCACTGTCTGCCATCGCAAACTCAATCACTCACTAACATATTAATTACCACCCGATGGTCGACAGCCGTTTGGACCTTGTTTATATCCATGTTTACAGATACATTGGGCATGATAATCGCGACTGAAGCATTGAGAGTTAGGATCATGGCAAGGAGTGTATTCGCAGGGATTATTGAAAACTCCGTTTACACAGGCTAATGTTGGAGCAGAGTCATGATTTGAAGTATATTTATTGAAGTTTTTGTTGGCCTAGCAGTGCAAAAATTGTTCTTCATGTTGAAAGATATTATGTTTTAATTGCAGTACATAAAATATAATTTTATAAGCTCATGTATACAAAAAATTGTAACCCAAACCATATTAAATAAACAATATGAAATTGTTCTGATACATTATATGTTTTAAAAATAATTAACTTAACACTTCTGAGGATTGTATTAGGCCCTAAGGATTATTACTTTCATAGTTCGTCCTCGTGTTATTATAGCCACATGATTTTAAATAGTAACTTTTGTAAATACCCCTGTCATAAAAAAGCGAACTAATTCTGTGAATTAAAAGCCTCTCTGTAGGCTATATTTGATTTCTTGTATTGTTTGTAAGAAAGTAGGCATTTGCTCCTTTCAATAACAGTGAAATCAAAGTCACTTTTAATTTCATAAGAAACTATAAAATCTATCAGGAATTTCGTATTTTTTCAATTTATAATACCATAACAGATAATAAATGACAAAATAAAAACCATCAAAAAGAGTTAAAGAATTACTTAAAAGGAATAACCCAAAAATAAAATGAAGTGAATATAACTGTATCTAAGCCAATTAATTAAATCCTGCGAGAGTACTATTTCGTATTTGAATTATAGTTTTAAACATTCTCACAGTGAGTGAGCCCAGACTTATCACTGGGATTAAAGCAAACACCGTCTGCACTGGCAAACCCATTAACTCACTAACATAATACTTACCACCCGATGGCTGACAGCCGTTTGGGCCTTGTGTATATCCCTGTTTACAGACACATTGAGCCTTATGATAGTGACTGACGCACTGAGAGTTAGGATCTTGGCAAGGCATGTAATCGCAGGGATTTTTGCAAACTCCGTTTACACAGGCTAATTTTGGTGAACAGTCGTTACTTGAAAAACACTTCTGAGGTTGTTGTCGACCTAACAGTGCAAAAGAGATATTTATATTCAAATAAATCATAGTTTAAAGATTTCGTTATAAGCCTATAAACGAGGAAATACAGTAATCCAATCAATAGTTTTAATGTAATGAAATAATTGTGATACAATGTATAGCCTTTTACAATTAAACTTCTGCGGACCGCATTAAGGATTATTTATATCATCTTTTTTTCTTGTATTATGATATTTTCAAGATTTTAAATAGTTATATTTGTAAATACGTACATGAAGTAATACTGCGAATCAGTAGCCTCTCTTTAGTTTTGTTTTCTCCACTACTCCTAAATACTCGGTAAAAGATAGTAATTTGCTCTTTTCAATAACAATAAATCAAATTCACTGTGATGTTGAAAAATCTCATATATATATATATATACACTATTAGAAATTTCATAAGGGCTACAGGCTCTGTTATCACTGAGAGTCAAGCAATCGCCGTCTGCCCTCGCAAACTTAATAGCTTACCAACAGAATACTTACCACCCGATGGCTGACAGCCGTTTGGGCCTTGTGTATATCCCTGTTTACAGACACATTGGGCCTGATGATCGCGACTGACGCACTGGGAGTTAGGATCATGGCAAGGCATGTTTTCGCAGGGGTTATTGCAAACTCCGTTTACACAGGCCAATGTTGGAGCACAGTCAGTACTTGAAGTACATTTTTGATGCTGTTGTCCACCTAACAGTGCAAAATTATTTCTTTATATTAAAAAAAAACAGAACTATTTAAATTGCTATTAAATTAAATTGCAGTGTATAAAATTTAATTTTTAAGCCTTGTAACAAAAAATACAGCTATCTGAAAAATAGTTTTTATGTTGTGAGATGGTTGTGATACAATCTATAATGTTTCATCGTTAGATTTTTCAGGGTCGTATTAAAAATTGTTTCTATCATCATTTGTCCTTTTATTATGAAAGTCTAATGATTTAAAAAAAAACGTTATGTGAATACAACTTTCATATAAATTACCCGAATTCTGTGAATTAAAAGCCCTCTGTAGGTTACCTTTGTTTTAATAACGTAGGAATTTGCTCTTTTCAATAAAAATAAAAGGAATGCCTTTGTTGTCTTCGCAAATAAACTTCATAATCTATTAGAAATTTCACATACTCTCGATTTACAACATCATAACTTTATATCAAAATAACAAAACAAATGCTATCAAAAAAAAAACTTCTTTCAAAAAAGGTAAACCTAGAAAATTAAAATATTTTAAAATATGTGTCCTGTTACAGCCATTAATTTAGTCCTGTAAATCCAGTTTTGCATGATTTCTTTAACAGTAATGTGGGAAATTTCATATTACTGAGTGAGGCACTCTGAGTTATCAGTGGGATTCAAGCAAACACCGTCTGCCCTCGCAAACTCAATAACTCAATAAATTAATACTTACCACCCGATGGCTGACAGCCTTTTGGGCCTTGTGTATATCCCTGTTCACAGATACATTGGGCCTGATGATCGCGACTGAAGCACTGAGAGTGAGGATCTTGGCAAGGCATGTATTCGCATGGATTTTTGCAAACTCCGTTTACACAGGCTAATGTTGTTGCACAGTCACTACTTGAAATGCACTTCTGAGGTTGTTGTCGACCTAACAGTGCAAAAAGAGTTCTTTATTTTCAAATATATCATAGTTTAAAAATTTCGTTACAAGCCTATAAACGAGGAAACACAGTAATCCAATTAATAGTTTTGATTTAATGAAATAATTGTGATACAATGTATAGCCTTTTACAATTAAACTTCTGCGGACCGTATCAAGGATTATTTAAATCATCTTTTGTTCTTGTAATATGATATTTTCAAGATTTTAAATAGTTATATTTTGTAAATACGTACATGAATTAATACTGCGAATTAATAGCCTCTCTTTAGTTTTGTTTTCTCCACTATTCCTAAATACTCGATATAAGATAGTAATTTGCTCTTTTCAATAACAATCAAAACAAATTCACGGTGATGTCGAAAATATCTCATATATTAGTACGGTGCAATTAGACCAAAACCCGGACATCCAAAAAAAAAGTTTCCAACCAGTGGCAAATTGTTCAGTACACTTCCCCCAATATGTGAAAAAAAGTTACACTAAATTGAGCGTCGGGTTTGGGGGGAGGGGGGGTTAAAAGGGGGGAAGTTGGTATATTTTTTACTCTTTTGCAAATATCTCAAAAATGGGGTGTTTTTGTTAAAACATGATGCATTACAAAAAGAATCTCCATAAAATTACAAACAAAATGATACCATACATTACCTATCTAACCATATCGGTTCGTGATTTATTGGGGGGGAAATGTGAGATATTTTTAAAATAATAAGATTTTCTTAAAAAAAAGGATGATGATCAACAAAAAAATTTTACATACAGTGCCAAATTGATCAATTCACTTTCCTCAAAATGTAAAAAAAAGTTACACTGATTCGAGCGTCGGGTTTGGGAGGATGAGGGGATAAAATGAGGGGTAAATGATGTATTTTTTTATTTTTTTGCAAATAACTCAGAAACTATGCTTTTTTGTTAATACATTATACGTTACAAAGATGATCTCCATTAAATGACAAACAAAATGATACCATACATTACCTATCTAACCATATCGGTTCGTGATTTATTGGGGGGAAATGTGATTTATTTTTAAAAATTTGAGATTATCTGGAAAAAAGGTATGATTACCCTAAAAAAAGTTTACAAAGAGTGGCAAATTGTTCAGTACAGTTCCCCCAATATGTGAAAAAATGTTACACTAAATTGAGCGTCGGGTTTGGGGGGAGGGGGGGTTAAAAGGGGGGAAATTGGTATATTTTTTACTTTTTTGCATACATCTCAAAAATGGGGTGTTTTTGTTAAAACATGATGCATTACAAAAAGAATCTCCATAAAATTACAAACAAAATGATACCATACATTACCTATCTAACCATATCGGTTCGTGATTTATTGGGAGGGAAATGTGAGATATTTTTAAAATAATAAGATTTTCTTAAAAAAAGGATGATGATCAACAAAAAAATTTTACATACAGTGCCAAATTGCTCAATTCACCTTCCTCAAAATGTAAAAAAAGTTACACTGATTCGAGCGTCGGGTTTGGGAGAAGGAGGGGATAAAAAGAGAGGTAAATGGTGTATTTTTTAATAACTCTGTACAACTCTGTAATAACAAATAACTCTGTATTTACCAAAATAAGTATGGATTTAATCAAGGTACAACGTTACATGTTTTAAAACTAAAAAAATATATATTTCATATAATACTTATATTCATAGGATTTGCACCGCTTTATGACTTAATGTTCAAAAATACAACTGATCCTGAATAATAAATCACACATGATAGATTAATAAAATGCCACTTTGAAAAAACTGTCATAGTTTCGTTGCTTAGCAACCATAACAAAGGATGATATCACAAAATATTGTACTTACATGTTTTAAATTTCAAGCCATATGAGATTTGTAAACAGATTGTTTGAAATTGTCATACGTATCGTTATTTTACTCCGGAATTAGTTAATCCATTATAAGGTTAAAATGTTAAAAACTTTGAACATAGTTTTTGTTTTGGGGAATATTTGTAAATAATGTAAATAGAAACAACATTTTTATATTATGTGATGGTAATTTAATAGTTTGTTTATCATGTCGGAGTGTTTGATGAAACCTTGCAGGGATAACCGTAATTTATTATTGTTTAAGTCATGTCAGAGTGTTTGTTGAAACCTTGTAGGGATAAGGGTGGTGAACTCATTTCTCTGAGTACGAAGGCTGTTAAAACAATAATACAGTGCAGTGAAATAAGGAGAGATAAAGTGAAAGAAAATATTATTCATGTTGCCTCGCCTCAAGTACACAATAAATGCCGACAGAACTACATATTAAGGCCAAAGCCACCTAAACAGGATGTACCTCCTCCAGCGAAGATATCTCGAATGTCATTTGACTTTAAAAGTTTATGTTTTCTTTGCGGTCAAACATGTGTGGATGTATCTAAGTATAGAAACTCATATAAAGAAAAGTGGAGCGTAGTCCGAAAGATTGATGTTATTGACGCTATTCAAAAGGATGCAAATAATAGACATGATCAGTGGGGTGATGAGGTAAGTTCAAGGCTCTCCCAGGTCGTTGATTTTGTTAGTTGTGAAGGGAGATACCACTGGTACTGCTATACAAGATTCCAGCGGCCAGTGTCTTCACAGCCCGAAAAAGGAGCAGCAGCAATCAAAGGAGGTTCAATTCCTGATGCAATAAGAGAACTTGCTTTTGAAAAGCTGTGTGACTACTTGGAAGAGAACGATGAATGCCAGTACTCTTTAGAGGAATTACAAACTATATTCCTGCAACTCAGTCCTGAAGTAGAGCCATATACAGATAAGCATATGAAAAGAAAACTAATTCACCGCTACGGGAGCAGTTTACATTTCACAGAGTTGCCAGGAAAAAAATGTATAATTTGCTTTTCTGGAACAACTTATAACATTTTGACAGAAAACTGGTACAATAACAGGAACTTGGATAGTGAAGCTCAAGAGGAATTGAGAGTAATAAAAACAGCAGCTGCTATTATTCGCCGTGAGATCAAATCAAAAAGTTACGACTGTTCACAGTTTCCAACTATCAGTGAAATTAGAACGGGAGGAGTTGAAATGGTTCCTGAAGTGCTTAAGGTCCTGATACATGATATTATTCAACCTACTTCTAAAAGACAAACACCGCAGAAAATTGAAAAAACGAAACAAACTATCGACAGGAAAACCATCACAATATGTCACAGTATAATAAGTGCTGCTCGTCCAAGATCATTTATGTCCCCAGTTCAACTTGGAACTGGCGTATCGTTACACAGACAGTTTGGCTCAAAATCTTTGATTGATGGTCTGTGTAATATGGGTGTTTGTGTATCCTATAAGGAAGTGTTGAAATATGAAAGATCTGTTACATACAAAGAAAGCACCAGAATTGAGAAAGGATATTTACAATTTGTTTTCGATAATGCTGACTACAATGTGCATACTCTAGATGGCCATAACACATTTCATGCTATGGGTGGAATTGCTTGCGTGACGCCAAAATCTGCTCTTCAGGTTGAAGAAAATGTCCCTCGAACAAATGTTAGTTCTCATGAAATTCAAGATCGAGGCTTGTTTACTGTGAAAACATACAGAGCCCCAAATAAATCAGGTTATTCCGAAATAGTAGCTTCGAACCTTTTCCCCAAGCAAATAGAACAGCTATCATATTATCATGACCGAGCATTGAATTTGTTATGGTTGAGTGGTACCTGGTTGGAAGGCCCAGAAGAATATAAACCTAGTTGGAGTGGCTGCATGCAAATGTTGTATGCAACGAAAGATTATGAAACTTCCGCTGTTGTCCCTCTTCCATTCATCAACTTGGCTCCGTCAAACCCATCAACAATATACACGGCCCTTCTTCAAGCTGCTGAGAAAGGTGCCAGCAATGGACAAAGCCTTACAATGGTGACATTCGATCAACCATTGTACTCTAAAGCATGTGAAATGGTAGGTTCGGCACCTAATGACAGCCCCTTAAAGTCACTTTTCATTCGCCTTGGGGGGTTCCACCTATTAATGTCTTTTTTGTCAGCAATTGGATTTATCATGGCAGGAAGTGGGTTAGAAGAGTTGTATGGCACTGTCTATGCTAAAAATAGTGTTCAACAAATGATGAACGGAAAGGCTTATTCCAGGGCCGTTCGAGCGCTCTTCCTAGCTGAAGAAGCAATAATTACTGTACTTCTGAAGACAAAATCGTCCAGCATAATTATTGCTAGAGACCAACTGGTGTCTGTGTATTCATCTCTTAAGCATGGAAAAACATCTGCTGAAGATATTATGGAGTCAGCAACAGTGCAAGACTTTATTGAAAAGTTGGAGAGTCAACTTAAACTATTAAAAGAATCAGGGCGAACACAAAAACTATGGATTCAGTTTATAGAAATGGCTGAGCTAGTTAGAATGTTCATTAAAGCAGAGAGGAGTGGCGACTTTCACCTCCATCTTTATTGTGTCCACCAAATGCTCCCTATTTTCTATGCATCTGGCCACCTTAATTATGCTAAATCTGCGTTCATGTATCTATTGAACTCAATAGAACTCAAAACAACAATGAATCCTGAAGAATACGAACTGTTCGTCAATCGAGGTTATTTTACCTTCAGACGTACGGAGAAATTTTGGTCCGGTGTGTGGAGCGACATGACAATAGAACAAGTTTTAATGCGGTCATTGAAGAGCATTGGTGGCTTGACGGGAGGCAGAGGAATCACAGCAGCAACAATTTCAACTTGGATTAACTCCATGCCAACCTGTTCCCAGGTAGTGGAAGCAATGGAAGATTTTGCAGGAGTGCGAAGCATCAAATCAGAGCAGCATGTTGAGCTACGAGAGGCAAGACAAAAAAGGAATTCAAAGGATCTAAACAACTTCATATCTTGGCTAGAGGAGCACAACCCGTTTTCAAAATCCCCAGAACTGTCATCCTTATCAACGGGGATTGTAGCAGATCAAAATGTTAACTGTGACAATGCTTTTGAAATCGGGTTATCAGCTATGGAAGAGATAGAAGGAAAACCGTTTAGTGAGATTCGCTTAAAGAGAAAGTTAGCTGTAAAGTCTCTCGCCTCTATGACGAAATCAGTGAAGATAAACAGTGACACCGTATGTGTAAACCCTAACACCCTCTTACATCGAATGGTTTGTACAGTAAGGAGTGATGAAAGACTGTCAGAGATATTTAAATTTGAATTATGTGCTTATCCTCCATCACTATTTGATGAATCTGGTCTAATGAGAAAGGGGAAAAAGTCTTCAATAATATCAGTTTTAGCAACAAATGATAAAGAAAATGAATCAATGCTAAACCATGAATCAGACGAAGGTCCCTATATCATTGACGGTGGACACCTTCTCCATCGTGTGGTCTGGCAGCGACCAGCTTCCTTTAAACAGATTTGTGACCAATACACAGATTATGTCTTAGGGCATTACGGGAAAGGCACTATTGTTGTTTTTGACGGATATGAGCAGGGAAACACGAAAGACGAAGAGCATTTGCGCAGGTCTCGAACAACCACGAGTATTCAAGTCAAAGTAGAAGAGTTAATCGTAGTGAACATCACGCAAAGTGAATTTCTCACAAATTCTAAGAACAAAATGGGACTTATTGCTCTCCTCATGGGTAACTTAGAAAGAGCTGGCTGCAGGGTTTACCAAGCACCAGGCGATGCAGACTTGACGATCGTACATAAGGCCCTTCAAGAAGCAGAGAAGGGACATGGAGCTTCTGTGGTAGGTGATGACACAGACTTATTAGTTTTGTTGACTGTCCTTTCACCTGTCAACAGCAATCTCAAAATGGTAGTTCCTAAGCGAGGCAACCGAGAAAAAAGAGTTTTCTCCATTTGCAAAATACAAAGAGAGATTGGGGAAATGAAAGACGTGCTGCTGTCTGTTTATGCATTCACAGGTTGTGACACTGTATCAGCGATTTATAATAAAGGCAAGAACGCACCATTTAGGAAAGTGCAAAGTAATAAGGCCCTTCGGAAAAAGCTTAGTATATTCAACAACCCAAAAGCTGACCCAGATGCAGTTGCCAATGCTGGGAATGATTTCTTTGTCTCAATTTATGGGGCAAAGGACACTAGTGAGTTAGATGCCCTTCGCTATCAGTGCTACTTAAAAGCAATCGCCAAACAACCGATCCACTCAATGATCAAGTTGGCTACACTTCCCCCAACATCTGCTGTTTCTAGGCAGCACTCATTCCGAGTTTACCATCAAGTGCAGCACTGGCTTGGTGAAAATAAGGATCCACTTGAGTGGGGTTGGAAGAAAGTCGGGGAACATCTAAGACCTCATGTGACAGAGCGTCCTGCTGCACCACAAGAGCTTTTAGCCCTGGTCATTTGCGCGTGTAAAGATGAGTGTATTCGAAACTGTGAATGCAAAATAGTGGACTAAAATGTTCAAGCATGTGTGGCAACTGCTCAGGTTTGGGATGTGCCAACCGGGAAACTATAACAGATGAGGATCTAGAAGAAGAAGAAGAAATCGAGTGTTTGGTCTAAATGTGCAGTCTTAAGTGTGTCAATTCTTCAATATTAGGAAATTCAGTGCATATTTTCATTACATACCTTTTTCCAGAATCTGATTTTTTTTTAACATGTATACCCCAACAGAGTTATTTGCAAAAAAGTAAAAAAAATACACCATTTACCTCTCTTTTTATCCCCTCCTTCTCCCAAACCCGAGGCTCGAATCAGTGTAACTTTTTTTACATTTTGAGGAAAGTGAATTGAGCAATTTGGCACTGTATGTAAACTTCTTTTGATGATTATCATCCTTTTTTTAAGAAAATCTTATTATTCTGCAACAATCTCACATTTCCCCCCCAATAAATCATTAACCGGTATGTTTAAATAGGTAATGTATGGAATCATTTTGTTTGTAATTTTATGGAGATTCCTTTTGCAACGCACTATGTTTTAACAACAACACCCTATTTTTGAGATATATGCAAAAAAGTAAAAAAATATACCAATTTCCCCCCTTTTAACCCCCCCTCCCCCCAAACCCGAAGCTCAATTTAGTGTAACTTTTTTTAACATATTGGGGGAACTGTACTGAACAATTTGCCACTCTTTGTAAACTTTTTTTAGGATAATCGTACCTTTTTTCCAGATAATCACAAATTTTTAAAAATAAATCACATTTCCCCCCCAATAAATCACGAACCGGTATGGTGAGATAGGTAATCTATGGTATCATTTTGTTTGTAAATTTATGGAGATTCCTTTTGCAATGCATCATGTTTTAACAAAAACACCCCATTTTTGAGATGTATGCAAAAAAGTAAAAAATATACCAATTTCCCCTCTTTTAACCCCCCCTCCCCCCAAACCCGACGCTCAATTTAGTGTAACTTTTTTCACATATTGGGGGAACTGTACTGAACAATTTGCTACTCTTTGTAAACTTTTTTTAGGGTAATCATACCTTTTTTCCAGATAATCTCAAATTTTTAAAAATAAATCACATTTCTCCACCAATAAATCACGAACCGATATGGTTAGATAGGTAATGTATGGTATCATTTTGTTTGTAATTTTATGGAGATTCTTTTTGTAGTGCATCATGTTTTAACAAAAACACCCCATTTTTGAGATGTATGCAAAAAAGTAAAAAATATACCAATTTCCCCCCTTTTAACCCCCCCTCCCCCCAAACCCGACGCTCAATTTAGTGTAACTTTTTTTCACATATTGGGGGAACTGTACTGAACAATTTGCTACTCTTTGTAAACTTTTTTTAGGGTAATCATACCTTTTTTCCAGATAATCTCAAATTTTTAAAAATAAATCACATTTCCCCCCCCCAATAAATCACGAACCGATATGGTTAGATAGGTAATGTATGGTATCATTTTGTTTGTAATTTTATGAAGATTCTTTTTGTAATGCATCATGTTTTAACAAAAACACCCCATTTTTGAGATATTTGCAAAAAAGTAAAAAATATACCAATTTCCCCCCTTTTAACCCCCCCTCCCCCCAAACCCGACGCTCAATTTCGTGTAACTTTTTTCACATATTGGGGGAAGTGTACTGAACAATTTGCCACTGGTTGGAAACTTTTTTTTGGATGTCCGGGTTGGTCCCTTTTTTAAGCTAATTGCACTGAACTATATATACTATTAGAAATTTCAAACTTTCTTAATTTACAATACTGTACATTTGGCGCATAATACCTTGACACTTAATATCTTGTGCACCTGAAGCAGTTGGAGTGGAGTGAAAGTTATCAGTACTCCACAGCTGATATGCTAAGTTGTATTAGCCTGACGTGTTAGCATTTTCCAACAGCTGCCAATTCATATCTTATTTCCCGTTTGTAATACACTTGATGGTTGTAGAAATTTGTTTTTATAATGTTTGTTGTCCGTGTTCATTGACAATAAAAAAACCGACAGCTCCACCAACGCAGTAGGCTATGGTTCAAGGTATATTGCGCGAAGTGTAACTTCCCGTAAGTTATGATGAGAGACAAAACAAAGGCAATCACATAAATATAACGTCGTTCAAAAAAGGCAAACCCAGAATAGTATATTATGCAACATAGGTGGAAAATGAGGTTTTGCAAACTTGAGATCGTGTTTCAAATTCAAGACGAAGTCGAGAATTATAAACAATCGAGAGGTGCAAGACCCTTTCGGCTGAGGTGCGAACGCTATTTTTCACCACACTATACAATGAAATTTAACCTAGAGCGTTGCAAAATTTGATAGTTTATTTTACACATTTGAAAACGAAACTTTGAGACTATGAGCGACGATATAAATATGGTTTAACATGGTTTAAACATGCACGTTTGCAAAAAACATATCATCACAACTATACTGAAATTGACTGAATGCCGAATGTGATGACTATATCATCCTTTGTCCTCGTATTACGATAGTTACATTATTTCAAATAGTGATGGTCTCACGTTGTTTCAAACAAAAAACGATTAGCTGAATTTCGACCGTAGGGCCGAAAGTTTTTGGCCCTCTGGCGAAAAAGAGCTGGTTTTGGCCAACAAATGGCGTTTGTAAAGCAGGTAATTACGTCGTTGAGTGGTGAAAAATGAATTTTAATTTAAAACACATTTATCTTTAGAGCCAATTAATGTAGTCCTTTACATTTCCAGTTTTTCACGAAAATTTAGATTATGGTTTCTAAAATTCACACATTGAGTGAGGGCTGCAGGCTCTATTATCACTGAGATTCTAGCAAACGCCGCGCCGTCTGCCCTTGCAAACTTAAAAGCTTACCAACAGAATACTTACCACCCGATGGCTGACAGCCGTTTGGGCCTTGTGTGTATCCCTGTTTACAGACACACTGGGCCTGATGATCGCGACTGACGCACTGGGAGTTAGGATCATGGCAAGGCCTGTTTTCGCAGGGATTGTTGCAAACTCCGTTTACACAGGCCAATGTTGGAGCACAGTCAGTATTTGAAGTACATTTTTGAGGCTGTTGTCCACCTAACAGTGCAAAAATATTTCTTTAAGTTAAAAAAAACATAACTCTTTAAATTGCTATTAAATTAAATTGCAGTGTATAAAATATAATTTTTAAGCCTTGTAACATGGAAATACAGCTTTCTGAAAAATAGTTTTTATATTGTGAGATGGTTGTGATACAATCTTCATCGTTAGATTTTTCAGGGTCGTATTAAAAATTGTTTTTATTATTATTTGTCCTTGTATTATGAAAGTCTAATGATTTAAAATAAACTACGTTATGTGAATACACCTTTCATACAAAGTACCCGAATTCTGTGAATTAAAAGCCCTATGTAGGTTATCTTTGATTTTAATATCATAGGTATTTGCTCTTAAAAAAAATAAAAGGAATGTCTTTGTTAATTTCTTCAAAATCTTTACAATCTATTAAAAATTTCACATACACTCAATTTACAACATCATAACTTTATATCAAAATAACAAAACAAATGCTATCACAAAGAAACCTTCTTTCAAAAAAGGTAAACCTAGAAAATTAAAATATTTTAAAATATGTGTCCTGTTACAGCCATTAATTTAGTCCTGTAAATCCAGTTTTGCATGATTTCTTTAACTGATGGTGGGAAATTTCACATTACTGAGTGAGGCACACTGAGTTATCACTGGGATTCAAACAAACACCGTCTGCCCTCACAAACTCAATAACTCACTAATACTTACCACCCGATGGCTGACAGCCTTTTGGGCCTTGTGTATATCCCTGTTCACAGATACATTGAGCCTGATGATCGCGACTGAAGCACTGAGAGTGAGGATCTTGGCAAGGCATGTATTCACAGGGATTTTTGCAATCTCCGTTTACACAGGCTAATGTTGTTGCACAGTCGCTACTTGAAGTACACTTCTGAGGTTGTTGTTGACCTAACAGTGCAAAAAGAGTTATTTATATTCAAATATCTCATTCTTAAATTGCAGTTTGTTAGATATAATTTTATTAAACCTGCTACTTGAAGTACACTTCTGTTGTTCTGTTGTTGTCGACCTAACAATGTAAAAAGAGTTCTATATATTTAAATATATTATACCGAACTTTAATTGCAGTATTTAATATATATCTTTCTTTATAAGCCCATGAACGAGGATATCAGTAATCCAGTCAGTAGTATTATATTAATGAAATCATTGTGATACAATGTATAACCTTTACAATTAAACTTCTCAGGTTCGTATTAAGGATTATCTATATCATTATCTGTCCTCGTATTATGACGGTTACGTGATTTTAAAAAAATATGTTTTGTAAATACGTTAATGAATTTTGCGAATTAGTAGCCTCTTTTTAGTTTTTTTCTCCATTACAACTACATATTAGATAGTCATTTTTTCTTTTCAATAACAATCAAAGCAAATTCACTGACATCGAAAAAAGCTCATATAAACTATTAGAAATATCACACTTTCTCAGTTTACAATTATAAATCTTCACTTATCGTGAATGACAAAACAAAGGTCATCCATCACAAAAAACATCGTTCAAAAAAGGCAAACCTAAATATTATATTTCGCAACGTAGAACGAACATGTGGTTTTGTAGGCTTGTGGTCGTGTTTCAAATTCGAAACGATTTTTTTACCACACTATACGATGAAATACAACCTACAACATTAAACATTTTATAATTTATTTTGCACATTTGAAAACGAAACTTTGCGGCTGTGAGTGACGATATAAATTTATCGACTTGGTTTAGACAAACATATTTAAAAAATCATATAATCGCAACTACCCTGTCTTTGGGATTGAAGGATGCCGAATTTGATGACTATTTATAACGATTAGCAGAATTTCGGCCGAAGGGCTTATATTTTTCGGCCCTCTGGCAAAGAAGAGCTGGTTTTGGCCACCAAATGACGTTTGTAAAACGGGCGATTACGTCAATGTGTGGTGAAAAATTAATTTTAATTCATATCACATTTATCTTTAAAGCCAATTAATGTAGTCCTTTACATTTCCAGTCTTTCATTAACACTTCAATTATGGTTTCTAAAGTTCACACAATTGAGTGAAGGCTACAGGCACTTTTATCACTGAGATTCTAGCAAACGCCGTCTGCCCTCAGCTCGATAGCTTACCAACATAATACTTACCACCCGATGGCTGACAGCCGTTTGGGCCTTGTGTGTATCCCTGTTTACAGACACATTGGGCCTGATGATCACGACTGACGCACTGGGAGTTAGGATCATGGCAAGGCATGTTTTCGCAGGGGTTATTGCAAACTCCGTTTACACAGGCCAATGTTGGAGCACAGTCATTACTTGAAGTACATTTCTGAGGCTGTTGTTGACCTAGCAGTGCAGAAATATTTCTTTATATTCAAAGATATCATTCTTAAATTGCAGTGAATAAGATATAATTTTACTAAACCTTTTAAAATGGAAATGCAGCTATCCGAAAAATAGTTTTTGTTTTGTGAGACCGTTGTGATACAATCTTTAATGTTTCATTGTTTAATTTTTGAGGATTGTATTAAGAATGTTTCTATCATCATTTATTTGTACTTGTGTTATGATAGTCTCATGATTTAAAATAATTACGTTATGTGAATACACCTGTCACAGAAAAAGTACTCGAATTCTGTGAATGAACAGCCTCTCTGTAGGTTATCTTTGTTTTCTTGAATTACACCTACATACTTGAAATAACGTAGGTATTTGCTCCTTTCAATAACAATAAAAGGAAAGTCTGTTGATTTCGCAAAAAA
Organism: Flexamia atlantica; assembly: GCA_035578135.1. Taxonomy (NCBI): domain Eukaryota; kingdom Metazoa; phylum Arthropoda; class Insecta; order Hemiptera; family Cicadellidae; genus Flexamia; species Flexamia atlantica. The sequence goes on from JAQJVK010000009.1 coordinate 1,626,839, forward strand.
ACTTTATAATCAATTAGGTATTTCACATTTTCTCAATTTACAACATCATAACTTTAAATCATGATAGACAAAACAAATGCCATAAAAAATAACTGCTGTTAAAGAAAGGTAAACCCAGAAAATTTAAATAACTCAAAATACGTGTGCTGTTGCAGCATTTAATTCAGTCCTGTGTACATCCAGTTTTGCATGATTTCTTAAAATGATGGTGAGAAATTTCACATTACTGAGTGAGGCACCCTGAATTATCACTGAGATTCAAGCAAACACCGTCTGCCCTCGCAAACCCATACTAAGTTAATACTTACCGTTACTTGAGTATTAACTTAGTTAATACTCACTAAGTTAATACTTACCGCCCGATGGCTGACAGCCTTTTGGGCCTTGTGTATATCCCTGTTCACAGAAACACTGGGCCTGATGATTGCGACTGAAGCACTGAGCGTGAGGATCATTGCAAGGCATGTATTCGCAGGGATTTTTGCAAGCTCCGTTTACACAGGCTAATGTTGTTGCACAGTCGCTACTTGAAGTACACTTCTGAGGTTGTTGACGACCTAACAGTGCAAAAAGAGTTCTTTATATTCAAATATATCATACTTTAATTGCAGTATATGATATATCTTTCTTTATAAGCCCTTGAACGAGGAAATACACTAATCCAATCAATAGTTTTAATTTAATGATATCATTGTGATACAATATAACCTTTTACAATTAACCCTCTGAGGATCGTGTTAAGGATTATGTATAATATTATCTGTCTTCGTTTAATGATTGTTACGTGATTTTAAATAGTTATGTTTAGTAAATACGTTCATGAATTTTGCAAATTAGTAGTAGCCTATATTTAGTGTTTTTCTCTATTAGACCTACATATGGAATAGTAAGCTGCTCTTTTCAATAACAATCAAAGCAAAAGTCACTGTGACATCAAAAAAATCTCATTTAAACTATCAAAATTTCACACTTTTGTTACATTACTATAACTTCACATATCATGAATGGCAAAACAAAGATCATCACAAAAATATAACCTCAAAAAAGGCAAACCTAAATAGTATACTTCGCAACATAGGCGCGAAAATGAGGTTTTGCAAGCTTGAGGTCGTGTTTCAAAGTCGAGACGAAGTCGAATTTTTAAAAAAGCTCAAAAGCTGCAAAACCCTCTGTGTTGAGGCGCGAACGCTCTTTTTCAACACACTACACGATGAAATATAACATAGAACATTAATCATTTAATGGTTTATTTTACACATTTGAAAAACGAACTTTGAGGCTATGAGCGACGATATAAATTTATCGACATGTTTTAAACAAACACATTTACAAAAATCATATGATCGCAATTATCCTGTCTTTGGAATTGACTGAATGCCGAATGTGATAGCTATTTATATCATCATTTGCCCTCGTATTACGATAGATGAATAATTTTAAATAGCGATGGTCTCACGTTGCTTCAAGCAAAAAACGGTTAGCTGAATCTCTGCAGTAGGGCCGAAAGTTTTCGGCCCTCTAGTGGAAAAGAGTCGGTTTGGCCCACCAACTGACGTTTGTAAAACAGGTGATAATGTCGTAGTGTGATGAAAAATGAAAATTAATAAAAAAATAATTTTAAATTTTAATTGAAATACATTTATCTTTAAAGCCAATTTAAGTAGTCCTTTACATTTCCAGTTTTGCACGATCACCTGGTTTCTGAAATTCACTCATTGAGTAAGGGCTACAGCCTCTGTTATCACTGAGATTCAAGCAATCGCCGTCTGCCCTCGCAAACTCAATAGCTTACCAACATAATTCTTACCACCCGATGGCTGACAGCCGTTTGGGCCTTGTGTATATCCCTGTTTACAGACACATTGGGCCTGATGATCGCGACTGACGCACTGGGAGTTAGGATCATGGCAAGGCATGTTTTCGCAGGGGTTGTTGCAAACTCCGTTTACACAGGCCAATGTTGGAGCGCAGTCGTTACTTGAAGTACATTTTTTAGGTTGTTGTCCACCTAACAGTGCAAAAATATTTCTTTATATTCAAATATATTCATTCTTAAATTGCAGTGAATAAGATATAATTTTACTAAACCTTTTAAAATGGAAATGCAGCTATCCGAAAATAGTTTTTATTTTGTGAGACCGTTGTGATACAATCTTTAATGTTTCATTGTTTAATTTTTGAGGATTGTATTAAGAATTGTTTCTATCATCATTTTTCTCTGTCTTATGATAGGCTCATGGTTTTAAACAATAACGTTTTGTGAACACACCTGTAATACAAAAAGTACTCGAATTCTGTGAGTTAAAAGCCTCTCTGTAGGTTATCTTTGTTTTCTTGCATTACACCAACATACTTGTAATAACGTAGGTATTTACTCCTTTCAATTAAAATGGAAGGAGAGTCTTTGTCGATCTCGCAAAAAAAGTTATAATCTATTAGAAATTTCACATTTCCACAATTTACAATACTATAACTTTAGATCACGAATGAAAAAACAAATAAATTACATCAAAAAATTACATCTTTCAAAAAAAGGTAAACTCAGAAAATTAAAATAATTTAAAATACGTGTGCTGTTACAGCCATTAATTTAGTCTTGGGTACATCCAGTGTTGCATGATTTCTTTAACTTATGGTGACAAATTTCACATTACTGAGTGAGGCACCGTTATAACTGAGATTCAAGCAAACGCCGTCTGCCCTCGCAAACTCAATAACTCACCAACATAATACTTACCACCCGATGGGTGACAGCCGTTTGGGCCTTTTGTATATCCCTGTTCACAGAAACATTGGGCCTGATGATTGCGACTGAAGCACTGAGAGTGAGGTTCTTTGCAATTGTATTCGCAAGGATTTTTGCAAACTCCGTTTACACAGGCTAATGTTGTTGCACAGTCGCTATTTGAGGTACACTTCTGAGGTTGTTGTCGACCTAACAGTGCAAAAAGAGTTCTTTATATTCAAATATATCATACTTTAATTGCAGTATATAATATATCTTTCCTTATAAGTCCTTGAACGAGGAAATACATCAATCCAATCAACAGTTTTTATTTAATTAAATCATTGTGATACAATGTATAACCTTTCACAATTAAACTTCTGACGATCGTATTAAGGATTATTTATATCACTATCTGTCCTTGTATTGTGATGGTTACGTGATTTCAAATAGTTATGTTTTGTAAATACGTACATGAATTTTGCGAATTAGTAGCCTCTCTTTAGTTTTTTTCTCCATTATACCTACCTATAAGATAGAAATTTGCTCTTCTCAATAGCAATCAAAGCATCGTAAAAAAGCTCATATGAAAATTAAAAAATTCACACTTTTTCAATTTACAAAAGTATAACTTCACTAGTTTATTTCGAAACATAAGCTGAAAATGAGGTTTTTCAGGCTTGGGGCCGTGTTCCAAATTTAAGACGAAGTCGACAATTTGAAACGATCGAGAGCTCCAAAATACACTCGTTTCAGGTGCGAACACTCATTTTCACCACACTACACGATGAAATATAACCTAGAACATTAAAAATGTAATAGTTTATTTTACACATTTGAAAACGAAACATTGAGGCTATGGCCGACAGTATAAATTTATCTACATGGTTTAAACAAACACACTAATAAAAATCATATGATCGCAACTATCCTGTCTTTGGAATTGACTGAGTACCGAATGTGATGACTAACTATACTATCTTTTGTCCTCTTGTTATGATATATGATTTTAAATAGTGATTGTCTCACGTTGTTTCAAGCAAAAAACCATTAGCTGAATTTCGGCGTCTGGTGGAAAAGAGCTGGTTTTGGCCACCAAATGACGTTTGTAAAACAGGTGATTATGTCGTAGAGTGGTGAAAAATGGATTTTAATTTAATAGATATCTACCTTTTAAGACTATTAATGTATTCCTTTACATTTCCAGTTATAGATGAACACGTAGATTAAGTTTTCTAAAATTCACACATTATTGAGTTAGGGCCACGCGCTGTGTTACCACTGATATTGAAGGAAACGCCGTCTGCCCTCGCAAACTTAATAGCTTACCAACATAATACTTACCGCCCGATGGCTGACAGCCGTTTGGGCCTTGTGTGTATCCCTGTTTACAGACACATTGGGCCTGATGATCGCGACTGACGCACTGGGAGTTAGGATCATGGCAAGGCATGTTTTCGCAGGGATTGTTGCAAACTCCGTTTACACAGGCCAATGTTGGAACGCAGTCGTAATTTGTAGTACATCTTTGGAGTTGTGGTTGACCTAACAGTGCAAAAGAACTCCTTATATTCAAAGATACCATTCTCAAATTATAAAATATAATTTTCTGAAGCCTTTTATTTTGGAAATGCAATGAGCTAAAGATTTTATTTTTATTTTATGAGATCGTTGTGATGCAATCTATAATGTTCTATAGAGTATTGCACTAAGGATTATATCCATCACCAAATGTCCTTGTGTTATTATAATTACCACATATTTTGAATAGCTATGTTTTTTAATTCCTTTTTGCAGATACATAGGGCCTGATGTTTGCGACTGAAGCACAGAGAATCAGGATCATGACGAGGCATGTATTGGCAAGGATTATTGCAAATCCCGTTTTCACAGGCCACCGTTGAAGCACAGTTATTGATCGAAGTACACCTCATAATTGGTGCAAGTAAAAAATTGACAATATTAAATTTAAGATAAAGTGTTTTGTCTCTGAAAGACATGATAATTTTTGGTGAGGGGATTTTCAATTTGTTTGTTGTTGTTGTTGTTGTTGTTGTTGGGCTACTCTCACCTAGTTGATTGGAGAGCGGCTGCTGGTCTTGTCTTTTTTACACTTATTTCACACTTCCACTCATACACAAAACGCACAAACACATACATTGTCCGGACAGTTCACTCTTAAATCCGACGTTTCGCCGCACCAGAAGTTGTTAATGAACGTGCGGCTTTTTCAAGGTTATTGTCCTAGCAGAACGGTCGCGGATGCGGTCCGAGCGCCTAACCAACACTGTCGACTCCAGTGGTGGCGGAGGGGGAGGGGGTGCTCTGTTATCACTGTCATCCGATAACAAGATCTTGCTTTTATTTGCATTCTTATTGAGCCCCTGTATCTCCTTCTCTACCATCCTTACGTAAACATTATTTACCTCCATCGATGGCCGTGAAAGTGGTTCATGTTCAGAGGCTATAAAAAGCGCTTCAACCAAATTTCTCTTTCTCCAATCTGTCTCGTTATATAAAATACAACTATCATTCCACTTGATGTCATGCCCCGTGTCATAAACATGTTCCGATATTTTTGAACCATATATTTCCTTTGATTCAACCTTCTTCCTGTGTTCCTGTACACGGGTAAGAGCAGGCCTATATGTTTGGCCAATGTAATTACGACCGCATGAGCAAAGGACTTTATAAACAACGTTTTTATTCTTGTGCCCACAGTTTGATGGTTTGACCTTAGATATCTGGCTCCGCATGGTATTTTTGCTCGTAAATACAGTTCTAATATTGTTCTTAGCATTTATTCTTATAATTTTTTCCGACAGATTTTTTACATAAGGAATGCAAACAGTGGCAGCAGGTTTTTCTATGACCTCATATGGGATTCGAGAATTTGGTGTGTCGGCCCTTTTAATAGTTTATTGATGACAAAAGCTATTATCAAAAAAACTATTACAAAAAGCTATTACAAGTTAATATGACAAAAGCTACTTTTGCTGCCCTTTTGGGGTAGGCCCTAAAAGATTGAGACAAATAGAAAATAGGTTTTAATTACCTACGTCAACAGCTTTCTTCAGGTCTAAATGGACTATAGATTTCAGAAAATCATAGTTTTTCTCTTAAGGACAATTTAAATAATGTCTCACTATGATTAACAAAACACAAAAATTTTTTACACAAACGAATTTTTTCACCCGCCGCGCCGGTCTGTACGCCTTAAAATGCACTTTTGCATATGTATATGTTTTTCGTTCTTGTAAAAATGTGTTGAGTATAAAACAAACTCAAAATATTTTAGAAGAACGTCTGCTGGCACTTTATGATTAAAACAATCATAAAGTGACAGCAGACTCATGTTAGTGTTTGGGTTTTCATTAATATTGACAAACTAATTAAAATGTAAAAAATGTTTTACAGACCTCATGGTGTTGTAACCATAACCTCATGCTATGTTGGTTACGAATGTAAACACAAAAGCAAAACAACTGAAAGAATTACCAGGCATATATACTTTATACTGGGAGTTCACTATCATCGGTCAAAGGAGAATCCGACTTGCCCAAATATTCGGTGAAATATTTGCCTCACGCGGTCTGATGCGAACCAAGGCCGGGGAGGGCAACAATGAAGGGCCAATCAACGTCATAGCCGCTGCTAGCCGTTCTGCACTGTGACGTTCTGGCTTGCAACTGACGCAGCGCTCGCCGTACAACGAGTACAATTGTAGCGCATTAATAAAGGTTTACATCTCACTTATTTATCAACATAATATTTGAATGACACAAATTGCTCTCCCCGGCCCTTATGGGAACGTCTTATAAACAAGCAGAACGCACCAGAACACGTTCGTATTGGTCTGGATTCGCCCTTGTTCAACGATAACGAATTCCCACCATTATTGCCCGCTTGGAGTATTAAAGAACTCATTGTAGTTTATTGTGTTACTTCTTAATGTAAGCGTAGTGGATTCTACGCTTTAATTTAAAATAGTATTTATTTTTTTAGTTTTTTCTAAAAATTAAAAAGAATATTCGATTGGTATTTGTTATATACGTACCTGATATAGGAACGCAGGTGTAAAAAGTGGTGCTATTATTCACCAATCCCTTTTTAAATCCAGGATTACATTTACAGAAAGGCTTATGGTATATTGGATAACAAGTAGCATTTGGGTCATCACATGTAGCACCAGTAGCTTTGCAAGGATCTGTGCAGATCCCTGACTGACACATTCCTGCTGTGTTGCAATCCATGTCTTGGAAACATCGTTCGCCCAGTTCTCTTCCACCTGAATTTAAGGGATGTTTTAAGAAGAAACTTATAGAAAAACTCACATGAATTAGGATCCATGAGTAAATAATTGCAATTAAATCTTAAAAAAAAAAACATTACACCAACAGTTCTAGGTTTGGTGTAATGTACAAAAGATGTCTTTTTATCATCCTTCATATTAAATATAATATAACAACACAGTTACTCCCCTAAATTCCGGCCGATTTGAATTATCTCAATCTCATGCGTAACCTTGTATTTCAATAAGTACTCCTAGTACAAACCTAATTATGTATCTTGATACAATGGGGAGATGTGTGCAAACCCCATGATAAGACAAGTCTGCAAATTTTGAACTCCCGTAAGAAATACACGGGGAGGAATTTTCGTTTCATTGCGGTAGAGTAATTCGGTAGAAAAATGCGTGCTGAAACTCGATGTAAATTCTGCGTGTGCATACCTTTAATTGAAGATCCCAATTAAAGACAAACCCGGAACAGAAAAAGAACTATTTTGTTCAGTGTTTACTACAATTTCGTAAGAAAAAGAGAGAGTGTGTCGGTCATCACATAATTTTAATTCATTTATATTTCTTCATTTCCTAACTGACTGTTTTATTTTAATCCATGTGTTTCTTTAAAATCTTATAATTTATAAACATGTGATATTTTTTCTTTGATTATTATTGATACAATAATATTGTTTTTAACAAAAAAAAGTAGGATTCCCTTTCTTTCAATTTCTCATATTTTTTCATGGTGTTTCCCTTTCCCAAAGACTATATAATTTTGATGTAACTTCGTTGATCAATCTTAAATATCATTATTAAAGCCCCTCACACATAATGTTTCAATAATTAACATTGATTCAAAGTCATGTTAATAAGTGCCTCAAGGCAGTGAACGTAACAGATCATGAACTAAAACAGGAAACTTAATATGACGGTAAAAACTCCCAATTTGAACAAGATGAACGACGGTAAGATGAATAATTTTTCTTCCTTATGAACTAGTCAAGTGATAAAGAAAACCATATTTATGACTTTAACTAGGTGGAAATTGTTGAATTTGTAATAATTATTGTAATGAAACATTATGTCTTTATCTTTTTCTCCCTATGTTTTCCTTTTGAATATTCATTTCAATGAATCGAAACTCTCTTGTCATTAGTATTTTTGCCATATTTTATAATTTTATTTTCTTTTAAATCTAACAAGTTATAAAATTCCTTTCATGACAAAAGAGGATGGTCCTTCGAATACTTCATTCTATCTTCTGAACTCAACCCCTCCATCTCTAATTGGTCCTATTCGAGCCTGATACCAAGGCCTTTGATCATAAACAGTCTCACTTTAATTATTTTACATTTATTTTACGTTATTTTTCTTAATTTAAGATGTGTCTGCCGTTCACTCACTCTAAAATAAGCTTTGAGATGTGAATGAAATAGACTTAAAGCATGTTCAATAGCTGATGGTGTTTTGTTGAAAATAAATAAAACATTTGTGACTGATTGATAACTTATTTTGTAATATTTTTATCATCATGGCGCCGACTACCCATTCCACAGAATTTAAGGCCGAAACTTATGAACGATTGACTACACTTTGTAAGGCACGACTGAATACCATTCAAATTGCAGTAGATCGTTTATGTAGCAATACGGATCCACTAACTTCCATAGATATTCAAACGTTAAATACTTATGCCACTGAAATAGAGAAAAAGAAAGCGGACTTTGAAGCCAACATGCAACGGGCTTCATTGATTAGCGGTGATGATGCTGTAGATATCGAAATTTTCTCTGCAGATCAAGACCATATTAATGACGCTTATATCTACATTTCCAGTCGTATTCATGCGTTGTTACCTCATGAGAATCAAAATAACGTGGTCGATAACGTAGCTCCTTCACGTTTTCAATCCAGTACGACTCTGCAGGTACGATTACCTAAATTGGATTTACAATCATTTTCTGTTGACCTAACAACATGGAAATCATTTATAAATTTATTTGATGCGACTATCCATGAAAATGATAACATTTCTAACGTAATGAAGTTTCAGTATTTATTAAGTGTTGTACATGGGGAACCTTTGAATTTGATTAAAAGCCTTAGTCTCACATCTGATAATTACCTCATTGCTTATCAGTTGTTGCGTAATCACTATCACAATGACCGACGTTTGAAATCATTACATCTAAACCGGCTTCTCGACTTACCATCCATTAGCATTTCAAATACTCGAGGTGTCCGTCAGTTCATAAATGAATTTACTGAAAATTCGCAAGCACTTGCAGCATTGAAGTGTCCGGTAGGTGATACTAATCCTATATTAGCAGCTACACTTTTAAGAAAAATGGACGTTGAGCTTCGAAAGCGTTTGGAAGGTTTTCGTTCTAAAGATGAAGGTAACAATCATTCGTTTCCTGAAGTCACAGAAATAATTAAATTTCTTAGTTTGGAATGCTCTCGAAATGAAGATGCAACCTTAATTCAGGGCACTAGTAGTAATGACTCAACTAAGACAAATGTTTCTAATAAACATTGGTCAAACACTAAGTCTGGCGTAAATAAAAAAGTATTACTGCTTTAACTACTCATACCCCACAGAACCCTACTGCAAAGGATGTACCAGGTATAACTAACGATCCTGATCCATTATGTTTCATTTGTAACTCTAAAAACCACAGAGTTTACAATTGCTCTATTTTTAAATCCAAATCTCCTCAAGAGAGATACAAATTGGTTAAACAATACCGTCGCTGTGTTTCATGCTTGAGTAATCACGACCTAAGAAACTGTCAATCGCGTGGTACATGCTCAACTTGTCAAAAGAAACATAACTCATTGCTACACTTTTCCAAAACTAACTTGGATACTAAACAATCTAATGCTGATAAGTTATCTAATGTTGGTAAAACCGCATTGGACCCTGACTTTTTAACTAATTCAGATACATCTGTGACTGCCATGTCGAACAACCAAGCATCAACATCGAACTATACTGTGTTATTAGGTACGTTACTTATAAGGCTTCGTGCATCTGATGGCAGTTACCATGTCTTCCGAGCACTTCTAGACTCTGGAAGTATGTGTGTGATCTTGTTTCGGAACGAGCCGTAAGCTTACTAAATTCACGAAGACACAAATCAAATATCCAAATAACAGGTATTGATCAATGTGTCACTCGTAACAAAGGGCAGATTTTTGCTTCCATAGAGACTTTGTCAGATCAACTGATTTCTCCTCACCATTCCTTTGTAATTCTAGATTCACGGTTGATCTTCCTCGTATGCAACTATCAGCTGATCTAGTAAAGCGTGCTCAATCATTCTTGTTAGCAGATCCTAAATTTCAAGTTCCTGGAAGTATTGATGTAGTCCTGGGAGGATTTTTATTCCCACAATTGTTTACCCGTGAACAGTATTCATTGGGCCAAAATATGCCTTATGTTCTGGGAACACAATGCGGATATGTTGTTATGGGAAATGCTCCTTGTGCAACCTCCAATGAAATAAGCAAGTCTGTTTCGTCCACAACAGCGGTTTGTTTCCATGCTGTCAATGACAATGATTTACATGCGTCTTTGCAAAGGTTTTGGCAACAAGAAGAACTACCACTTGCTTCTAGAAAAACATACGAAGAAGATTTGTGTGATAGGCATTTTGCTGAAACACATTCCAGAAATGATACTGGAAGATACATAGTCAGGTTACCAGTAAAAGAATCTCACCCTCCTCTAGGGAATTCAAGGTTTTCCGCGGAAACAAGACTAGTTGCCATGGAACGAAAATTTACTCGAAATGACAGTTTTTCTGAACTCTATCATGCATTCATGGAAGAATACATCGAATTAAGACATATGACTGAATGTAATGAAATTGATATAAACAAACCTCACTATTTCCTTCCTCATTATGGTATTTTAAAGGAAAGTAGTAGCACAACTAAATTGCGGACACTTTTTGACGCTAGTTGTTCTACAAGTACAAGTACCTCATTAAATGACATTCTGATGACTGGAAGAAAACTACAGACTAATATCTGTGATATTCTCATGAACTTTCGTTGTTTCAATGAGGTATTTTGTTGCGATATTAAGCAAATGTATCGACAGATACTGATACATCCAGATGACCGTAGTTTGCAACTTATCTTGTGGAGGAATCATCAATCTGATCCTATATCAACTTTCCAGCTTAATACAGTGACATATGGAGTAAATTGCTCACCTTATCTTGCCATTTCGACTCTTCGTCAACTCGCTGAAAACGAAGGAGGTAAGTTTCCTGACGCTGCACATGCTTTGAAACATCATACATATGTTGATGATATCATCACCGGAGCAAATACAGTAGAAGAGGTTCTTCAATTGAAAACACAACTGATCTCGTTATTGCAACGGGGAGGGTTTGAACTGCGGAAATGGATGTCAAACTCTACACATTTACTAGAAGGATTGCCTGAAAACTACCTGGAAACTCCTAAATTTCTTCAAGATTCACAAACTCCTCAATTTAGTGTTCTTGGATTGCAGTGGTCACCTATTACGGATGAATTTACTTATAAGATGCAATTCCCATATCTTAATACAGTGACTAAACGGTTGGTCTTGAGTACAACGGCCAAGCTCTACGACCCCTGTGGTTTTTTGTCCCCATTTATTCTTCTGATGAAATGCTTTATGCAGGTACTGTGGACCAAGGGTTGTAGTTGGGATGAACCGTTGCCCTTTGATCTCACCAACAAGTGGAAACATATCACTGATGATACCGGAAGTTTGAAAGATATTTCTATACCTCGTTCCTTATGTTTTTCCACATCGGGCAATGTTCAATTGCATGGATTTTGTGACGCATCTGAGTCTGGTTACGCAGCTGTAGTGTATTTTCGTAATGAATCACCTACTAAAGACGTTACTGTCCGATTACTTTTGGCAAAAAGTAAAGTCGCTCCCTTACGACGCGTCACTCTCCCCAGACTTGAACTGTGTGCAGCACATTTGTTAGCACAACTAATTGAACATTGTAGTCAAATCTGTTCAGATCAGGTAAAATACGAAGACGTACATTTATGGTGCGATTCCACCATTGCTTTGACTTGGTTGCAGACACCTTCGTATTAGTTGAAGACTTATGTGGCAAATCGAGTTGCCCAGGCCCAAGAGATGATACCAAGTCATTGTTGGAAACAAATTCCCTCTGCTGACAATCCTGCCGATTGTGCTTCAAGAGGCTTATCGATGTCTCAATTGAAAGAGCATTCTCTTTGGTGGACAGGTCCATCTTGGCTCAAGTCATCTCCAACTGATTGGCCTCAACGTGATTTTACCCCACTTCAACTTGTCACATCTATGGATATGAAATTAACCCCTCTACCCGTTTTGGCAACTCAAACTGTCGATGAATGTTCTTTATTGACTCAATTCTCGTTTTGGATCAAGTTACTTCGAGTGATGGCAATCATTTTACGATTCATCCATAATTGCAGATCATCAGTATCTGACAGACGCTCAGGATTCATTACGACAGACGAACTTCGACTATCAAGATGTAAAATATTTTGGTGTGTACAACAAACAACATTCAAAGAAGATTTTGTTTTGCTAACTCAAGAAAATGAATGTAACAAACGTCTCCTTCGATTGAGTCCTTTTATTGATGATCAAGGACTTATCCGAGTTGGTGGGAGGTTAAATCGGTCATCACTCTCTTATGATGCAAAACACCCCATTCTAATGCCAAAAAATCATCATGTAACACACATTTTAATTGACTATTATCATGTGAAATATCTACATGCTGGACCGCAATTGGTGCAATCATTACTAACCCAATTTGTTTGGATTGTAAGTGCCCGCAGTATCATACGATCACGTATATTTAGGTGCATACGATGCTTCAAACATCGACCTAAAAATCAAGTACCGCTAATGGGTGAATTGCCAAAATCCCGAGTCACCCCTGCGAAACCTTTTCTTTCCACTGGCATTGATTACGGTGGTCCCTTTACAATTAAAATGTTGAACTTTCGATTTGTTAAACATGTAAAGGTGTTCATATATTTATTCATATGCATGGTGACAAAGGCTGTTCACATTGAAGTCGTTGAAGATCTAACTACAGATGCTTTTCTTGGAAGTTTAAGCAGATTTATATCAAGACGTGGAAAATGTTCAAACATCTACTCTGACAGTGGGACAAACTTTGTCGGGGCAAATTCAGAATTACAGCGGGTGATTAAGTCTGCAGTTTTGAACGCTAAATCGAAAGAAGAAATTCATACTTTTGCTGCTCACCAGGAGATAAGACTTCATTTCAACCCTCCAAATGCCCCACATCATGGTGGTCTGTGGGAGAGCGCGATCAAGAGCGCAAAACACCACTTACATCGTGTGATAGGAAATGCAGTCCTAACATTCCCAGAATTAACCACACTCACCGTGCGCATAGAGGCTATGCTGAATTCAAGACCTCTGACGCCTATCTCAAACGATCCCTCGGATCTTGTTGCCCTAACTCCTGGCCATTTCCTAGTAGGTGGGCCGATGGTAGCGTTACCGAAAGTGGATTGGACTGCAACTCCTTCAAATCGTCTCAAACATTGGCATCTGTTACAACAAATCAGTCAGCACATCTGGCGAAGATGGAGTACCGAATATCTGCACACATTGCAGCAACGAACAAAATGGACTAACTCTTGTGAGAACATTAAAGTCGGGGATTTGGTGATTCTACAAACCCAAACTCCACCATATGAATGGCTTTATGTAAGCGTAGTGGATTCTACGCTTTAATTTAAAATCTAAGTATTTATTTTTATATTTTTTTCTAAAAATTAAAAAAAATATTCGATTGGTATTTGTTATATACGTACCTGTTATAGGAACGCAGGTGTAAAAAGTGGTGCTATTATTCACCAATCCCTTTTTAAATCCAGGATTACATTTACAGAAAGGCTTATGGTATATTGGATAACAAGTAGCATTTGGGTCATCACATGTAGCACCAGTAGCTTTGCAAGGATCTGTGCAGATCCCTGACTGACACATTCCTGCTGTGTTGCAATCCATGTCTTGGAAACATCCTTCGCCCAGTTCTCTTCCTCCTGAATTTAAGGGATGTTTTAAGAAGAAACTTATAGAAAAACTCACATGAATTAGGATCCATGAGTAAATAATTGCAATTAAATCTTAAAAAAACAAACATTACACCAACAGTTCTAGGTTTGGTGTAATGTACAAAAGATGTCTTTTTATCATCCTTCATATTAAATATAATATAACAACACAGTTACTCCCCTAAATTCCGGCCGATTTGAATTATCTCAATCTCATGCGTAACCTTGTATTTCAATAAGTACTCCTAGTACAAACCTAATTATGTATCTTGATACAATGGGGAGATGTGTGCAAACCCCATGATAAGACAAGTCTGCAAATTTTGAACTCCCGTAAGAAATACACGGGGAGGAATTTTCGTTTCATTGCGGTAGAGTAATTCGGTAGAAAAATGCGTGCTGAAACTCGATGTAAATTCTGCGTGTGCATACCTTTAATTTAAGACCCCAATTAAAGACAAACCCGGAACAGAAAAAGAACTATATTGTTCAGTGTTTACTACAATTTCGTAAGAAAAAGAGAGAGTGTGTCGGTCATCATATAATTTTAATTCATTTATATTTCTTCATTTCCTGACTGTTTTATTTTAATCCATTTGTTTCTTTAAAATCTTATAATTTATAAACATGTGATATTTTTTCTTTGATTATTATTGATACAATAATATTGTTTTTAACAAAAAAAAGTAGGATTCCCTTTCTTTCAATTTCTCATATTTTTTCATGGTGTTTCCCTTTCCCAAAGACTATATAATTTTGATGTAACTTCGTTGATCAATCTTAAATATCATTATTAAAGCCCCTCACACATAATGTTTCAATAATTAACATTGATTAAAAGTCATGTTAATAAGTGCCTCAAGACAGTGAACGTAACAGATCATGAACTAAAACAGGAAACTTAATATGACGGTAAAAACTCCCAATTTGAACAAGATGAACGACGGTAAGATGAATAATTTTTCTTCCTTATGAACTAGTCAAGTGATAAAGAAAACCATATTTATGACTTTAACTAGGTGGAAATTGTTGAATTTGTAATAATTATTGTAATGAAACATTATGTCTTTATCTTTTTCTCCCTATGTTTTCCTTTTGAATATTCATTTCAATAAATCGAAACTCTTTTGTCACTAGTATTTTTGCCATATTTTATAATTTTATTTTCTTTTAAATCTAACAAGTTATAAAATTCCTTTCATGACAAAAGAGGATGGTCCTTCGAATACTTCATTCTATCTTCTGAACTCAACCCCTCCATATATTTTAATACATTAAATAAATCTTTGCTATATACGTACCTGGTATAGGCACGCAATTGAAAATATATTCGTTTTGATATCCAATCCTCGACCAATCCGTTTGATATCCAGGAAGACATTTACAAAATGGCCTGTGGTTTATTGGTTCACACTCAGAATACGGTGTATCACATGTAGCTTCATTACATGGATTTGTGCAGATACCATTCTGGCAATTTTCTAATGGAGGACAGTCCTCGTCATTGGAACATTTCCCTCCTATTGGTATTTGTCCTACAAAAGTCATTATATAAGTTGGGCTATCAAAACTATCAAAAATATGTGTTTTAAATAAAGTTAAAAAACTTCCAACGTTTCTTAAATGATTTGTTTAACTACAGTAAACTTTTCAAAATCAATATTTACCGAACGCTGCTGCTCTAAGGCTGAAGATAATAGCAAACATACGAAGGGCCAACATCTCGGAGATCAATAGGATGGTTTTAAGCATAAGTGGACCAAGCGCCATTAAGTTGAAACTGAGATATTAGGGGTCAAAGTTTTTTTAGCATGATAATTTCCTTTTTCAATTACAGGATTCACTGTGGATTTTTCTGCACTAAGTATGAGTTTGGCTTTCTTTTAAATACATTATCATTAACGAATTTTTAGTTTCCTAGGAGATATTAAAGGTCAAAGTTAAAGTTGGCAGTTAGTCCTTTTATGCAAAAAAATTGGAAAAAAATTCAGCATTGAGAAATGTAATATTGTTATTTCAGTTATAAGTAATATACTGTATACTTCAACAAAACACAAAAGTACGGGTCATTTTACATTTAGCTAGATGTTATTAGCGAATATGTCTCTTGGTCCTTTTATGCAAATTTAGTGATGCCCAAAAATATTATAGTCTGTGTCTCATCCTGCCCCTTGGTCCTTCTATGCGTAATAAACTAAATAAATTTTAGATAACCTTTATTACAAAACGAAGATTTTGTATTACAGTAGGGACTTAAAAATAAAAATAATACATATTTGGGATTATTAACACAACTGGAAATGTCCAAAAAAATTTTCAATGATTGGTAAATGACAATGGAACACCTTGGAACGTTTTGGTGTTTGGTCCTGTTATGCATAATAAAAATGTCTAGTGTTATGGAGGAAATAAAATCATTTATTACAAAATAAGTATTCCAAAGAGTAATATGGAAACTATTGAAAAAATAGAGCAAAAATCTTCTTCCGGATGGTTTTAATAACTCAATTTCTGAAAACGTGGCGCTTGATCTACTTATGCTTAAAACCATCCAAAGAACGTATATATTACTGTACTAACAATAAAATTATGATGACATCTATGACAAATTTTCCCCTTGAAAGAAAATAGTCAAAAAATAGTCTGCCACTGATGGTTCAGCCTACTATTGATGGGCATTCCAGGATTCACTGGCCCTCAGGGACACGCAGACCTTCTGCTGGTTCAGGTCTGGCTCATAAAAAAGCAAAAACAAAACAAGTGCAACGCACACGAGCCTTAATCACGGCCAAACCTGAAAGAGGGGGGGTACCTATCAGCGTGACGTAACTCGGGTAACGTGGATCTATTTGAATCTCCAAACACCCATCAACGCACCCAAAGCAATATCGTAACACGCGAGGTATATCGCCCACAACGCATTAATTTAAACTCGGGGCCTAAAACCCACACAGGCAAATCATAAAACGATATCGCCGCATTGCGCAATTCAAACAAAAAATACAGTAATAAAACTCTGTAATATTTATATGACTGTCCTACTGTCCAGACTGTAAAGAAATTAACGGTATCAGGAAACTCACACATACTTTCTCCCTTCAAGTCATTTAAAGCAGAAAACATATATAGTGAAATAAACAAATTAACGATCGATTATCACACAAATATATACCGAATTTTATCAATATCGGTTAGTGAAAAACGGAGATATCGGTTTTTAAATATTTGCCATAAGAATAACATTGGACAACGTACTGCGTTTACCGCCGAACTAAAATATCAATTATCTCCGCAACCAGTTGACGTAAACTAATGATTCAAAATACTGGATTATTTAGTTTTTCAAGTGAATTTAATGGTTGCAAGTATATTTTCTTTCGAGGTTACAGATTTTGTAAAACTTGAAAAATATGAATTTTTTAAAACTTAAACCCCCTTAACTTCTAAACCTGAATTTTTACAGACATGCGGGTGGTGTCATTTTGTTTGTAATCTTAAGCACTAAAAACCATGAAATTTTTATCAAAATCGTTAAAGCCGTTTTTGAGAAATTTGGATTTTTGTAATTTTTATGGGTTTTTATGGGGTAAACACCATTAAAAATCAAAAATTCAAAAAAATGAAAAATACGCCTGGAGATACCACGGCTTGGAGATACCTACATGCCGAATTTCATGAAAATCCCATCACTGGTGTTGTCTCTAGCTTTGTTTACATCCACACATACATCCACACACACACACATACACACACACAGACAGACAGACACCACACCGAAAACCACTTTTTTGGATTCAGGGAGCACTAAAACGAATATATCCACTAACAACTCAAATTCGAAAATTTTGACGAAAACAATACTTTCTCCATAGGGGGGAGAAAGTAAAAAGCTATTAACACTGATGGTCTGGTACACTGAAATTACTTAACTCACAACATGTTCCAGCTGGTCTCCAACTATAAACTACACCCTATCAGTCAACATGTTGGCCACAGTAGAATAATAATTTACTAAAGGAAATATTCGGCCAGGTTGAGTTGGCGAGAGAAAATACAGTTAAGTAATAAGTTGGCGGTCGAAACTATTAAATAAATAAATTAATTAATCAATTACCGTCGGACCTCCAGTTAGCCACGTGCAAACTCAACTTGCTCAAACAGGCCTGACGCCGTCAGGCCTCTAGAGAAATTAGTCCTCAAGTTTAAATAATTAAAAACAAATATTTAACAAAATATTTAATTCTAACAAGAGGCAAAATCTGGCTACTACTCAACTCTCAACTCTATTACTAAACTCTCACTAGATCGATAATTGGCCTAGCCTAGACGGCTTTCTAATTAGTTACTCCTTACACTAGAACGTGTCTGGGCAGGGTCTCGAGATAGTTAAAAGATTGAATATTATAATTAGAATCTCTCAATTAAATTCATCAGACCATATTCACAACTAGTAAATATTATTATCGAGTTATAATAAGATTGTCAGTGTCACTCACCAAAGCGGGTCACACTACCCAAATATCCCAGAACCGTCGCACTCGACACAGCACGTACACCACCCGTACACCAACAGCAAAACTTCACTCGATCCGTACCGCGACGAACTCAGGATCAACTGCCTTCTCCGGCCAGGACCCGGCGAGGCGATAAGCCTTATCACCAGGTCAAGGGGCAGTAGGCTGCAACACACCTGTGCCGCTGCCGCTACAACCTGTCTGTGCCACAGCCACTGCTTGTTGCCCGCCGGCGCCGCCGCCGTCGATGCTCATTGACCGACCGGCGACGAAATCCAGTCGGCCGTACCCCCCTCAAATAAATAACTCGCTCCACATCAACATTTCGGTGCACATTTTTATGCAGAAGAAGATAAACAAAGCTAAAGATAATCCATGTTTTGAGTCGTATGAGACGGGCTCACATTTCATTTGCCACTTCAAAAGACTCATTTTTTGTAAAGTATAATTTCCTTCATTCATTTAACTACAGTAGTTCAGCGGTGTAACTGAGTGTCTAGCCTAATGTTTTCCAATAGCTAACTTTGTTTTATATGTGACACTGAAATTCTTACGGAGGACCTCTCTCAATTGAAATACGTTTCAGGTACGTATTTCAATCATCGAAATATTATGATATTTTTCCAATATGGCGTTCAACGTAATTTTTGTTTAAAGAACACATTATAGTTTTTTTTTTTTTTGGATTCTGCGCTTTCATTTAAGGACTATTTATTTATTTTTATAGTTTTTTTCTAAAAATTGTAAATAATTATATCTGAGTGGTATTAGTTTCATACGAACCTGTGTTACGCACGCAAGTGAAAGAAGTGGTGCTGTTCTTCGCCCATGCCTTTTGAAATCCAGGATTACATTTACAAAAAGGCTTATGGTTTATTGGATGACAAGTAGCATTTGGGTCATCACAGGTAGCACCAGTAGCTTTGCAAGGATCTGTGCAGATGCCTGACCTACACATTCCTGCTGTGTTGCAATCAATATCTTGGGAACATCGTTCACCTAGTTGTTTCCCACCTTGCGCTGCAACAGTCATTATACTGTAAAATAAAATATCAATATATATTTTAATTTGTTTCGTAAAAGGAATCCCAAAGTTTTAATCGTTGGACACACCTTGGTTCTACTACAGAGGCAGAATAGCACGAAATTAATTTATATTATCTGCCATTAATTGAAACATTAATTTCATGAATCTTTAATACTTTCGTCACTATCTTGGATGCCATCTTGGATATAGGGAATTTTCGATGGTCAAACTTTGGAAACCTTTTAGTATGTTTGTAAGACGAGACAAAAAGCCTAAATTTCCCTATATAGTGCAGGAAAGAAATGCGAAAAAATAGCGTAAGAGCGGAATAGTTATTTATCAGGCTGAAAATTGGTGGAGAGGTCGTAAGCTAGGACCATCATACTAAAATTTCCAAAAAATCCCTCTTGGGAAACGTGCCGCTATCTTAATAAAACCATTTCCTGCTCGTGTTAAAAAAATAATTACCAAGAAAACCATAAGTGATACAAAATAGTGTAAATGACTTCTTTGTAGAAGATTAAATTTCTCCAATAAAATTAGTACAAAAATTACTAAGGAATATCGATAATTAATTGCTGTTGATATTATTAATTTATTAAAGTGGTGTAATTATAATCCCCCAGCCATAAGGAACACATGAAAACTTTGATGTAAAATTCATTCCATAGGGGGCGAATCCCTTTGATCTTGATGAATAATAAATTATACCCATATGATCCTTATAAAAATTTCCGTTATTTGACACGTCAATCACGTATCATCATAAAGGTGAGGGTAAGGTGACAAAAAGATATTCCTTAAGGAATTTTTACAAATATAACCGTGAGGAATAATTTTTTGTGAGCTTACCCACACTTTTATTGTGAACCTATATTGATT
This sequence comes from Flexamia atlantica, assembly GCA_035578135.1. Taxonomy (NCBI): domain Eukaryota; kingdom Metazoa; phylum Arthropoda; class Insecta; order Hemiptera; family Cicadellidae; genus Flexamia; species Flexamia atlantica. The sequence continues at coordinate 1,647,382 of JAQJVK010000009.1, forward strand.
ACTGAGGTGGATGTAACTGGAATTTTTATCAGGTTTCTATGGATATAATTTATTTTGTAATTGTTGTCAAAGGGATTCGTCCCCTAGGGAATGTACTTGATATCAAACTTAAGATGTATTCCTTATAGCATAGGTATTAGAATTGCAACATTTTAGCAAATTAATATTATCAACAGTAATTATCAATATATCTTGCACATATTTATACTCATTTTATTGGAGATTTTAGTTTCTAAAAAATCGCCATAAACTTTTTCCGTATCTCTTATGGTTTTCGTGGTAATAAAAATATGTTAAAAGATATACGGACCGAAAATGGGTTTTTCAAGATGGCGGCATGTTGCTCAAGTGGGATTTTGTTGCAAATTTTAGTATGATGATCCCAGCTGTATGTAAGACCTCTCGACCAATTTTCAGCGTGTTAAATAAAAATTCTTGAATCCTACACTATTTTCCTGCACTGATAACGATTTCTTAAAAGTTAAGAGTTTTTCTGCTATTTTCCCTCTACTAGGGTTGCCCTCTAAAAAATATATTGAAGTTTCTTACTAAGGGAAACACGTACAGAGCTCTTGATGCTTACACAGTAACATTACTAGCCGTATAGGCCTATCAACTGTATCCTGACTAGAAAGTAATAAAAAATCATGATATCGAAAATTTTTTGAACGATTTTGAAGATTACAACATTTTTATTTCTATTTTGGTAGCCATCTGGGATTGGGGTTGTAAAGTACAACACAAATCATTTGTCACTCCACAAGACTCATTTTTGTTAAGTATAATTTCCTTCATTCATTTAACTGCAGTGGTTCAGCGGTATAACTGAGTGTCTAGCATAAAGTTTTCCAATAGCTAACTTTTTTTATGTGTTACACTAAAATTCTTACAGAGGACCTCTTTCAATTGAAATACGTTTCAGGTACGTATTTCAATCATCAAAATATTTTGCTATTTTTCCAGTATGGCGTCAAAATTAATTTTTGTTTGAAGAACACATTGCAGTTTATGGTGTTTTTGGATTCTGCGCTTTAAGGACTATTTTTTATAGTTTTTTCTAAATATTGTAAATAATTATATTCGTGTGGTATTTGTTACATACGAACCTGTGTTACGCACGCAGGTGAAATAAGTAGTCTTGTTCTTCGCCCATTCCTTTTGAAATCCAGGATTACATTTACAAAAAGGCTTATGGTTTATTGGATGACAAGTAGCATTTGGGTCATCACATGTAGCACCAGTAGCTTTGCAAGGATCTGTGCAGATCCCTGACTGACACATTCCTGCTGTGTTGCAATCAATGTCTTGGGAACATCGTTCACCTAGTTGTTTCCCGCCTTGCACTGCAACAGTCATTATACCGTAAAATCAAATATCGATATATATTTTAATTTGTTTTGTAAAAGGATGTTTACTGTGTACAAATAAATAAATAAATCAACATTTAAAACAACGTTCACTTCATGATAACAAGATAAATGCAATTTTATGCAGTCGCTTAGAGAAGTTTTTTCCCACAGTTTTCAAGTTGCACCTTGCTCGCTGGGGCATATTATCATTCTTTTTTTTACCTGAGAGGAAGGTTTCATCCATTTAAGGACGAGGTTTGAGCCTCACCAAAGTCCTACCCACTAAACTACCTCTTCGTTCTGGGCGGACCTCCCCCGGAACCGCGTTAATCATCACTCTAGGAAAAGGCGCTGTGCTGGAAGCCGAAGCTGAGAACCACGGTCTAGCAGAAGGGTTCTGCTTCCCTCTTATATGGTAGTAGCTGATTTAGCCATGTATTTTTTATGTCCTACATTTAGAAATTAAGTTTGGCTAAAATTATTCAATTTCTAGCAGAAAATACAATAACTTTGTTTATCTACAGAGCGACATTTTTTTCATTTTTTTCATTTAATCTCTTAGCCTTCCCCAAGTTCCAATCTTTTGACACACCTTGGGTCTACTACAAAGGCACAATTGCACGAAATTAAATTATATTATCTGTCATTAATTAAATTATTGATTTCAAGTATCTTTAATACTTTCGTCACTATCTTGGATGCCATCTTGGGTGTAGGGCACTTTCGATGGTCAAACTTTGGTAACCTTTTGGTATGATTGTAAGACAAGACAAAAAGGCGAAATTTCCCTATATAGCGTTGGTTCGGTTTTGATGAATAATTTTTTGTGAGCTTACCCACGCTTTTATTGTGAACCAATATTGATTATTGAGGTAGAAAATACTAGAATTTTTATCAGGTTTCTTTGTATATAATTAATTTTTTAATTGTTGCCAAAGGGATTCGCCCCCTAAGGAATGTACTTTATATCAAACTTAACATGTATTCCTTATAGCATAGGTATTAGAATCGTAACATTTTAATAAATTAATAATATCAACAGTAACTATCTATATTTCTTGTACAAATTTATACTTATTAATGGAGATTTTAGCTTATACAAAAACGCTATACACTTTTCCCGTATTTTTATGGTTTTCGTGGTAATCACAAAATGCTTAAAGAAACACGGTCCGAAAGTGGTTTTTTCAAGATGGCGGCACGATGTCAAAGTGGATTTTTTTGCAAATTTTAGTATGTCTGTATGTACGAACTTTCGACCAATTTTCAGCTTTTTAAATGAAAATTCTAGAGTCCAACACTATTTTCCTGCTCTAATAACGATTTCTTAAAGGTTAAGGGGTTTTTTGCTATATTTCCTCTACTAAAGTTGCCCTCTAGGAAATATATCGAAGTTTCTTACAAAGAAGAACACGTACAGAGCTCTTGATGCTCACACAGCAACATTACTAGCCGTATAGGCCTATATCAACTGTATCGTGACCAGTAAGCAATTAACAATCATGATATTGAAAATCATTGAACGGTTTTGAAGATTTTTATTTCTACTTTGGTAGCCATCTCTGATTGGGGTTGTACATAAGCATGAAAAATATCGGAACCAACTCATTTTTGTCCTGAAGTAATCATAAACAATTTCTAAAAGATTCTTTTTTCAATTTTAACGCTTTAATCTAGCGGAATATTAATATATGTCCGTACTAAATAGTACAATACAAAGATAATAGAGGTTTAGTACCAAGTTCATTATTATATCTAATAAAGAGGGAAATAACAATGCTCTAATCGGAACTCATAATGTATTTTTGAAAAATAATTGTAACGATTGAAAACACATATAAATTATCTATAATACGGTTTTTTTTTAATATAATAGGAAGTTTTGAAATCTACGATAAAACAACATGATGAACGTTCAACAGTCAAACCAGCTGATTTGACTGATTTATTTAACACAATGTTGTGGATGGCAAAAACTTCCTTTGCATCCTTACTCTAGTTTAACTTACCACAAGGAAACAGCACTGAGAAACTTTTTGGTAAAATAATAACAGAATTAATATCCAAAATTTACATACCCTGTCCGGACGGTACACAGCCCCCTGTGCTTTTTACGAATCCAGGTTTACATCTGCACATAGGTTTATGGTTGGACGGATAGCATTCACTATTTGTATCGTTACATGCGGCAGTTTGACAGGGATTTATGCATTTATTTTTAATACATCCCTCCACGGCAGCGCAATCCTCATCTTTAGTACAAGCTTCCACAGGTCCACCTAAAATAATTGCATTCATCATACGGTGTTAATTTGAACTGACAGTTTTTATCCTACACTGTTTTGTTTTTTTGTTTACATAGTGATTAATGCATTCAATAAATAATATTTCAATATTTTTTGCTAATTTCTTCGATTTTTTCACTTAGGGACAATAAAATGGAATAAAAGTTTATAAATACCTTAATAAATTAATGAAATACCTTGATTTAAGTAAAACACTAAATAGGGAAAAACTGAAATATAATAATAATGTAAATAATATAAGTACCAAAAGAGCATAAGTCAACATAAAACAAAATCATTTATTGTTGTGCATTCCATCTTTCAAAAAAATTAATAAAAATGTCTGTATTTATTTGATTTGATCAATTAATCAATTTACGAGATTTAATCGAAAAACATGAAATGAATATTAAATTTTTATGGAAAATTTTCTAGTAAATCGGAATTTGCCCATTTTAAAATATGTTCGTGGTCTGTATTGCAGGTATTTTGCTAATTCTTCAAAGCGATTAATCGTAAGGCATACACGGTTTCAATCGAGATCCACATCAGTGTTGTTTTTGTTATGAACACTGAAATAATTCTAAAAAATATTTGGAACTTATACATTATATAAGTTCCAAATATTTTTTAGAATTATCTCCGTTTGTCTAGAAAATAATTTTGAGTCAGGGAAGAGTTTTTGAGCAATTCAAAGTCACTTTATATTTTATAACATATTTTGTGAAGTCCAGGAAAGTAAAAGGTTATAAATTTGGCTTCATCGTTAACGTCTGTTGTCCTGGAGGATTATTTGGCAGTCATAACTATTTTTGATTACTTTTTTCTGATAACCTCTTTGACTAAAGCCACAGTTCATTTAATGTATAGTAGCCTATTTACATTAGGTCTGGCTGTGATTAGAGGTTTTTGGGTATAAACTATGTTTTATGATCAGAAGGCCTATAGCGACTGCTGTAATGCAGATACTACAATTTGTTCATTTCTTTTTGATTTAATTTCAGTTTTCAGAAAACCACCTTCTAGGAAAAGGTATAAATCTAAATATGTAGCAGTTCTGAAAAATTACATGCAAAATTGTGCCATAACAATGTTCTTTAAATCTGTGGAAATTTTAAAATATTTTAACGTCGCACAACTAAACTACAAAAGATTTAGTCAAAAAACCAAACCATATCTTTTGACTGTAAAATTTACTTTGAATTTGCTGTTCAAGACCCTTGAAAAGTTTTCGTTTCGGAAACCATCTCCCGCGGCTCCTTTCCCTGCCAATGTTTCCCTCTGTAAAAGTAACAATTTTCATCTTAAGAACTATTTGGATTAGGGTTGATAGAAAAATGAATTGTTTTGAGGATACTTACATAGGCTAAGGCACAACGCAATTCCAATAACCACAACTTTAATTACCATATTCAAATTTCATTGATGGTGGTTCAATACAGAGATATATCAGGTTGATTCACTCATTAATGGTGGAAGACTAGCGTTTTTAATTATTCCATGGTGATAAATTAAGTTTATAAAGATCATTAATGGTGTAAGATTAGTGTTTTTATTAATTTTTTGATGATATTTTCTCAATGGTAACAAACACCTGTACCTGTCATGGGTTATCTTTTAATTAAAACCGACAGAAATGCATTATCTTACTTAATTATATATTTATGTAAAAGTAAGTTTAAAAGGTCTAATTTACTTAGAACTATATCTGTAAAATTAACTAAGGTAAGATTTGTAATTTTAAGCTCATCAAACTGTTATGTTCCCTTTTGATTTATTCAAATTATGAAGAATTTAAAATTTTCAAAGATAATAAAAGCAAAGTTTTTCTGACATAGGGTACGCCGACATTTTGTGAATATTCATAATATATTTATTTACTACTCGTATAATCTATATAAATAAAAATAAATTCCATGAGTAGTAAATGTCCCAATTTTAACCTTATCTTATATATATAAATAAAACAACTCCATTTCTATGTAATTCAATAACTTTTTTATTCGTGCACCAAATTAGATAATTGTTTTTATGTTTTCTTCGTATTTGTTACGACAAAAATTTTAACGAAAAAAATTTTTAAATTCGACCCCGGGGCTCTTTCCCACTGTCCTTTATAGTTATTTGAGTTAAGTGTTTGGGTTAAGTGTATGCATTCTGTAGAGTAACTCGAGAACGATTTCAAATGATAACCATATGTGTAAACATGTGTGAATTTGAAATAGTTCATAAGAAAAAAGAATTCAAATTTTATTAGTATAAAATAAAATTAATAAATTAAAAAAAATTAAAGATTTGTTTATTTATTTACGTGTAGCTTATTTACTTTTGTAGTTCAAGGATTTTGTAAAACTAAAAAGTCTACTCAGAATTTATGAATACTGATTATATGACAATTTAATACATTTAATTGCCTACCTACATTTAATTGCCTAATTTTAATCTACCTTTTTATCCAACCAACCTTTTATGATGTACAGAAATAGATAAATCCCATAGTTTAGTTTGGTTCTAGAAAAATTAATATTGCGAGCCTTATGAGTATGTGAAAAACTGTAGTATTTTATTTGACCAGAGAGGTAGAGAAGTGTTTGAGTTCATAGTTCACTATGAACTCATAGTTCATCACAAACATGACTGTATTTCAATTTTAATATAACATTAATTTTGAATTATTCTGATTCTTAAAATTGCTACATCAAATACGCTTGTTGCAACGACCTGGGTCGCAGAGCACGCAGTGCTGTGAATGTCAGACTCTTCCGGGCAAGTCAAAATGACAGGCAAAACGAGGCTCGAAATGAAGATGAACGTGCTCTATTTAATCTAAACCATCAACGAGGAGATCTTGCATTCAATCCCCATTCAGCTGCGTTCAATTATAACGCGACAATCGATAGCTGTTTATTGCTCATAGGTGCTGTTGGATCAATGAACATTGTGTCTCAGCAATTGCAATGATTTTAGGTTTAAAGGTACTTTTCCATTATACGGAGGTCACCCACGAGGTCCATTATACGACCGCGAAGTTAGGGTAGCTTTTTATATTTTGAAAAATCAGTATTTTTATGATCACAATTTTACTATAGTATAAATATAATCTCCCATACTACCCTTTACCTCCTCGTTTAATCGAACTGATTAACGTTATAAGTAGGTAGGTATAAACTGAAGGGAAAACAACTCATTGAACGAAACGAAAACACTTTAATCACACAAAATGAACGAGATAATGTAGTGACTTAATTGTCGTCCTTAATGGACTGCCAAAACTTGGCAATGTCACCAATGAGTTTATCAAAGAGGATATCGCCGGCCGTTGTGCGCCACATGTACTCGGCGAGGTACGAGTCAAGGTGGTGTCTGCATGTGCCTCTCTTGTTTTTTGTTTCTCTACTTTGCTGGAATAAGAATTCAACTGAGGCGGAATGATGGTCATGCAGCAACAATGACAGGTAAGAGATAAGGAAAGGTAACGCATTGTTGTAACGCGCTGTCCGGCCACACGGTGCATTGACATTGATCTAGTTAAATGTGTATTTTCTGAGCCGCACTGAACTTTCGAGATTTTTATAAGGGTAAAACTATTCATAATACTATTGGCATTACAGTGAAGACACATAAATTGAATTTGAAGCATGTATGAAGATGTACTGGAGTGACATCCATATAACGGAAAAGTATCGGTTCAAAATTAAGCCCCTGTATGTGCTGCGCCAGTGGCTAACTAAAATTGACACCATTGACATGCAGGTTAAACCAGGCAAAGCTCTGTTCCGTGGATTACGCACATCTTCGGGATGCCACCAATGCTGATGGAAATGTATTAAATGTCGGTAGAGTATCTATTCTACCAGCAACATATGCTGGAAGTCCGCGACATATGCATGAGTACGCTCAGGATGCTATGTCAGATGTACGTCATTATGGTACTCCAGATTTGTTTATTACGTTCACGTGCAATTCAAAGAGGCCAGAAATTCTACAAGAATAATTTAATGGTCAATCTCCCATTGACTGCCATACTACCACAAGAGTTATTAAAAGAAAATTAATGCTACTCATGGATTTTATTCTCAAGAATTGGGTGTTAGGCGAGACGAATTGGTGGATATATTGAGTAGAATGGCAAAATCGCGGGTTACAACATGCACACATCCGTTGATTTAGAGGTTATAGCAGAATGAAATCGATTATTACGGTGAAATCGATTCATGTCGGCGGAATTTCCGATAATGAAGAAGATCCATTCAAATAACAGTTGGTTCAGTAATTATTATTATGTTGCAGAACATGAACTCACCTCGAATTTGTAACGGCACTCAGCTGACGGAGAAATATATTAATGAACATCATAGTTTAGGCAACGATTATTCAAGGAAACTGCAAAGGTAAAGTCATTTTTATTCCACGTATCCCAATGATTCAAAACGATACGCCCTTTGACTTTAAGGGGCCACAAGTTCCAGTGAAGCTTGCATTTGCAATGTCCATTAATAAATCAAATCACTTGGACATTCGTTGAATGTTTGTGGAATCAATCTCAACTTGTAGTCCATGATTTTCCATGACCAATTGTATGACGCCTGTTCCCATGTCGGAACACCGAAACAAATTATTTTTGCGCCAGAAAACAAAACTATCAATATTATTTAGTAATAAAGCAATAAACTAAAAGCTGTGTTATTGATATGTCCATTTATAATATTTATTTAGACTAAAATAAATCAACTTATTCATAAAGAAGTTTTTGTCGTAAAAAATCACATGTTTCCACTAGTACAGTTGTGGATTGTTCATGACAACCATCAGTAGCGTTTGTTATCAAAATCAGCATGTTTGAATTAAATAAATAAATAAAAGCAATTTATTTACATCGTAAAAAAGTAAAAATAGTGATTTTTACATAAACAAGGTTAAAAGTATTTAAAAGATTTTTATTAGAATATTTTGTTTGTATATTGATACCGGTTAAAGAATTTTGATTCTTAGGAATCCAAACTTTAATTGGTTGGTACTTTCTTCAAGAAATTGAAATTTTGTAGTGTTTCTTTGTAACATGTCGTAGTATGGATAAGTGTAAGAGGAATTCATATTATGAATCAAAACAAAAAAGTATTCAGTGGTTTACAAGATACAGGTTATCAAAAATACCTCTAAAAACTTTAAGGACTGTATCTAGCATACTAGCGGGCACAATTATGATTAGATTTCCTTTTGTTTTAGAAGTGATTTTATTTTTATATTCCTTTTGACAAGTTAGTCGGGGGAGATGCTTAGAGACGTTCTTTTTATTAATTTTTGGGGCATCAAGACCCAAATTATGGGATTTCGGGCCTAAAGTTAGCAATTTTAGCCTCATGAAGTTGAAACTCCCTCCCTCACGTCAGAATGCAAATCCTAAAAGTTTGGACTCATGTCCAGCAATAAAATAGTTGCTTTCAAATGAAATAACTTGGAGCAACGGCACAGCAAAGTTATTCGAAATAACATGATTGACATTCTCGGACATCATAATTTTAAGCAATGATTAGGAGCACAATCTCAATATGTTCAGTCTGCAGCTCTAAGAATTTATAAATGCCCCCGTTGCAGCAGAACTGCATATTCAGCGAATTTAAAATTAAAAAAAAAACACATTTCAATCCTCACATGGGCCTCAGACCTGTGCGTGGAAGTTATCAAGCAAAGCAAGGAGTGAGAGGGTACAGTACAAGGATGGATAGTACTGCTAAAAGTATGCGACATCATCGGGACTCGATCCTACGACGCTGCCAACTGTGCTAACTGGCCTAGTGCGCTACCAACTGCGCCACCGTTTCATTAAAAATTACAAATGAATTTTTAGCACGTTAAAGAAACATGTACATGCAGTTTTGGAGTAAATGAGGATGCAACGTTAAAAACACCTCATAATGCTAATGAAGTTATCTTTATTTTCTTTACATATTTAATAATCAAAATAGTTCGCAAACAATGCTAATTAATAAATATAAACAAATAAAAATAGGAACCTAACCCAAACCTAAACTAAATTAGTAGGGTACCCTGAGACTTAGAACCGGAAACAAGATGGCGGCCTTAAAGTGCGGGAAAAATCTAACCTCACAAGTACACAGAGTATAAAACCTAACCATAGAGTGTTTATGTACCTCTTATTATATATTTATAATGGGGCTATGTCACGCTACCTATGGGGGTAAATAGTTGCACCTTAGAGTGCTATGTTACGCTACCTATGGGGGGTAGACAGTTGCACCTTAGAGTGCATAGAGTATAAAACTTAACCATAGAGTGTTATTATGTACCTCCTATTTATAATGGGGCTATAATATCATGTTATATGATACTTTGGGGGTAGACAGTTGTATCTTAGAGTGCTTATGTTACTTCTTATATGATAGGTAAACTGTGGGGGTAGTGTGACAGTTGCATAAAACCTTAGAGTGCTATAATATCATGTCACGCTACCTCCTATGGATATATATTCATAGACTTATAATAGTAGGAGGTAATAACTCATAAAATAATGTAATATCTATAAGACTGGGAAAAACTTAACCTCATAGTAAATATAGTGCTATAATATTATGTCACGCTACCTATGGGGGAGGTAGACAGTTGCATCTTAGAGTGCATAGAGTATAAAAAATCATAGAGTGTTATTATGTAATAATAGGAGGTATCCTATTATATATTTATAATAGGGCTATAATATTATGTCATGCTACCTCTTATATGTAATAACTCATAAAATAATGTAATATCTATAAGACTGGGAAAAACTTAACCTCATAGTAAATAGAGTGCTATAATATTATGTCACGCTACCTCCTATAGATATATATTTATAGACATATAATAGGTAAGATTAAGCAAAAAAATAATGTAATATCTATAACACTATTTATTTACATACATGCTTTTAATTATTCTTACTCCTCTTCCCCCTATCTTCTTCTATCTTCAACGCCTTCTGTAAAAAAGAAAAAACAAAAATTTGGTTGGTAATACTGTTGCGCATGCGCGGGAGGTGTTGTCAGTGTACTCAAGTGTACCCTGTGCCGGTTGCAACCTGAAAATTTCAAGCCCTCTCATTGGTCGAAATATTCTGCTCTGTGATTGGCTATAATTAAGTGTACTACTCTCTGATTGGTCGTGGGAATCAGCGTCCTTTTGGATTCTTCCCCCGGCTCACTCTCTTACTTGCTCCCTTGGTAGTAAGACGTCCCTGCGTTACTTTGCTCTTTGATATTGCACAACCTCGCTTTTGTGTAACATAACCTCACTTTTGTGAAACATAACCTTACTTTTGTATGATATAACCTTACTTTTGTATAATATTACTTAAATATCCATGTATATTATTCTTGATTTAGCTTTTTGTAAAAATATTTGATTGGTGAGAAAATGGCTGGTGAGGAACAACGGATTGATGAGCCTAGCTTTATAGAGGAAACAAACGTTGTTCAGCCTGTTCATTTGATCGGTAAAGACGACACTTATGTGAAAAAATTTAGGTTGTACGGGTCCAGAATTACTTTCAAATTTTCTAACCCTCCTCCTGAAACTAACGAAATTGATTGGCTGAGACAGGGGTTTGGTCAAATTGTAACCAAGATGAAGGAAGAAGCTTCAGACAGCGACTATTTGGGATTTACATTAAACAGTTTGAATTTAAAATCTAAAGAACCCGGCTTTGTTACATTCCGTCCTGTAAGTGAGGTAAACGAAAATATAATTTGGGGAATATTTAGCGGTTTGATTCAGAGTAATGCTGAAAACATAAAGTCAACAGACACCTTTTCAGTTGAATGAACCCGGGTAAATCTCCCTGTAGGCTCTGGTACCCGTATGCGGCCCGGCCTCTACAACAGTTTTGATGAGGAATGTAAGGCTAGGAAAGGGATTGTAGTTATTAATAATTAAGACAACTTGTGCCTCCCTCGTGCTTTAGCTGTGGCTATAGCAAAACTAAATAATGACCCCCAGTACAATCTCATTAGAATGGATAAAGGTAAAAGACAAACTATAATGGCCCAAGAACTTTGCCGTAGAGCTAGGGTAGAGATCCCAGAGAGCGGGGCTGGCATCCCTGAGCTTGAAAAATTTCAAGACTTGTTGAAAGACTTTAAAATCACCGTGTATAACTATGACAATAAAGGCCGTGATGTCTATTTTGAAGGCAACGTTGAAAACCCAAAATTCAAAATCAACCTGTTGTTCCACAATCGGCATTACAACGTGCTTAACAGTTTGACCGCGGCTTTTGTGTGTCATTATTTTTGTGAAGCCTGCCACGTCCCCTATGATCACAAAGGTGAACATAGATGTACAAACATTTGCTCCCAGTGCAAACCATCTCGCCTCCCTGTAAAGAGGAGCATGGGGGAATAACTTGCCCTGAATGTAATATGACTATGAGAAATCAGCGCTGTTTCATCGCCCATAAAGTAGATAGATGCAAAAAAGTAAAGAAATGTTTGGATTGTGGGAAAATAATGTGGCTAAAAGACAGATCAACCCCTCACATGTGCGGGGAAGTATTTTGCAAACCTTGCGGAACCTACTGTGAGCCTAACCATAAATGCTACATGAAACGTAACAAAGGCAAGCCTAAAACTAAAGACTTTTTGTACATTTTCTTTGACTTTGAAACCAGACAGGATGAGACTTTGGCTTCTGATCCTGGTAAAAATGTTCACAAAGTTAACTTGTGTGTATCCCAACAGTTTTGCTATCGGTGTATCGATGGAAAATTTTGTGAGGCTTGTCAGAACCGTACAAGAGTCTTCAACTCTGACCCGGTTCAACAATTCATGGACTATGTCATGCAGGTGAGAAAACAGTTTAAAAACGTCTGTGTAATCGCTCACAATGGTCAGGGATTCGATTTTCAGTTTTTGGACAAGTACATGTTGGAGGAAACTAAATTCACACCGGAACTGATCATGAGGGGAACCCAAATTATTTTGATGGAAATCGACAATGTGAGGTTTGAGGACTCCCTGAGCTATTTCCCCATGGCCCTCTCTGCACTCCCTAAAGCCTTCGATCTACCTCCCGAGCGTAAGAAGGGCTACTTTCCCCACTTGTTCAACACATTGGCGAACCAAAATTATGTGGGCCCTATGCCCGACAAACAGTACTACTGCTCAAAGGCGATGTTCGAGAAAAATCACAACGCCTTTGAGCAGTGGTATGATGAAAGAGTGGCTGAAAACTATTTGTTTGATTTTCAAAAAGAAATCCTAGAGTATTGTATCTCTGATGTGGAAATTCTGGCACAAGCCTGTTTGAAATTCAGACAGATTTTCCTGGAAGAGTGCAATGTAGACCCGTTTCTCGAGGCTGTGACTATTGCGAGTGCCTGTAACTTGGCCTTCCGCCGAAACTTTTTAAAACCAAACACAATCGGTTTAATACCAAAAGAAGGGTATAGATTAGTAGATAATCAGTCAAAAGTGGCCCTTCAGTGGTTGTCTTGGGAAGAGGAGAAGCGAGGTGTGAGGATTGAGCATGCGGGAAGGGGGAGGGAAGTGAAAATTAATGGTATGAAAGTTGATGGGTTCGACGGGGAGAATGTGTATGAGTTTCACGGGTGTTATTGGCACGGGTGTCCGAAATGCTTTCCCTACAACAGAGAGGCTCCTCTGAAGGAGGATCCCTCTGATTCGCTTCACTTGAGACACGAGAGGACTTTGAAAAAGATGTCAAAAATCAGCGAGTATGAAGTAGTTCAGATGTGGGAGTGTGAGTTTAGAGCTTTGAAAAAACAAAATGATTTGAAACATCTGGACAGTCTGCCGATCCTCAACACCCTTCCCCTTGACCCACGCCAGTCATTCTTTGGAGGTAGAACTGGAAATTGTAAAACATACTACAAATGTGAAGGGGGCAATGAGACCATACAGTATGTGGATGTATGTTCTCTGTACCCGTACGTTTGCAAGTATGGGAAATATCCGATTGGCCACGCTACAATCTATGTGGGCGATAGGGAGTGTAGGCAGAGAGGTATGGAAGTAGATGGTTTGCTGAAATGTAAAGTCCTGCCCCCTCTGGATCTCTACCACCCCGTACTCCCGGCTAAAATGAATGACAAGTTAAAGTTTGTACTGTGTAGGACCTGTAGGGAAACTCAAAATCAAGGGGAGTGTGAACATGAGAGTCAAGAAAGAGCTTTAGTGGGGACTTGGACTATGGATGAGATCAGGAAAGCTGTAATGAAGGGTTATGTCATCTTAGATATGTATGAGCTGTGGGAATACGAGGTAGCTACGTATGAGAAAGGAGGTCTCTTTACCGATTTTATCAACAAGTTTTTAAAAATGAAACAGGAAGCATCGGGGTACCCAGAGTGGTGTAAGACTGAGGAAGACAAAGAGAGGTATATTGCAGACTATTTTCAACATGAAGGGGTGAAATTGGAGAAGGACAAAATTGTCAAAAATGGGGGTTTGAGATCATTGGCCAAGTTGGTGTTGAACAGTTTTTGGGGTAAATTTGGACAGAGGGAGAACCAGACTAAAGCATCGATTGTTAGGGAATCCAAAGTGTTGTTTGACCTGTTAATAAGCCCTGAGGTTCAAGTCAACAAGATCAATGTGGTAAACGAGGAGGTGGTTGTTGTAAGTTGGGAGTATATTGAAGAGGTCGGTGAGCCTTTGAGAAATGTAAATGTTGTGTTGGCCGCCTACACAACTGCTCAGGCAAGATTGAAGCTGTACGAACATTTGGATGCTTTGGGCGGTCAGATCCTTTACTACGATACCGATTCGGTTTTGTACATTTTGAAAGATAAGTTGTACCGTGTGCCTATAGGGGATTACCTCGGGGAAATGACTGATGAGCTTGCAGAGTATGGACCGGGTTCGTATATTGTAGAATTTGTATCTGGGGGGCCAAAGACTTATGCCTACCGTGTTTGGTCAACTGACAAACAAGCCCTTGTTTTGGTGTGTAAAATTAAAGGATTGACATTGAATTGTAAGACTTCGAGGACTTTGAATTTTGAAAAGTTGAAAGAAATGGTTTTGAGTGAAGTGAAATAGACGTTGGAAATTGAAGCGAAACGAATCAGGAGGACTAAAGACAGAGACATTGTTACAATTAGTGAAACAAAATTGTTTAAAATCACCGGACTCAAGAGGAAAATGGTTGAAGACAACAATACAGTACCCTATGGCTATAAGAAGATCCAAAGACTTACCAGCTAATCCCACCACTCAATCATCTGGTGTAGTACCTTTTGTCGCTTCTTCAGTTTTTCACTTTCATACTCGAGTTGAATATATTCAAAGTAAGCCCTATTGTCAATATCCCTCACTAAATAACTATATAAAATGCACATCACCGAAAGAATTATGATGACAGAATGAGAGTCCTGCGAGGGGGATTGCTCCGCCGCACTCCCATTGGCTCCCCCCACTCTAGAGCGGGCGGAGCCAGGAGGCATGGCGGCCCCCCTCTTCTGCCTATCTTGGCTCAGCCACTTTTGTAGCTGTAATTGTAAATATTGTGAAAAAATGGTTTTTTACTTACTTACTTACTTTGTAAATATTGTTGCAAAAAAAATGTAAAAAATCACCCCACTTTGTGTGTGAGTGAGAAGTTAGTAAGGCTTAGTCTTGAAAGCTTCTTCTGTTCTGTGGTCAGACACCCGCATAAAGGCCGGCTTAAAAAACCATAAGTCCACTTGCGGATGGCGGGTTGGCTTAGTTGCCATAGAAAATGATTTCCCGCGTCTGCCACAGACAAGGGCCTAATTGATTGTGGCACCTAGATCCGAGGAGGATCTAGGCTACACCTTTGAACAGCCCGGTGTGAATGTGATGAAGGGCCTAGTAGACTGTGGCGCCTAGATCCGAGGAGGGTCTAGGCTACACCTTTGAACAGCCCGGTGTGTATGGAGGTTCCTGGCGTGGTGTAAAAGTCTCCTCTGATCTAGGTGCCACAATCTACTAAGCCCCACGCACACACTAAACTTGAAGACTTTGTTTTATTAACTTTTCACTCTCACATTCATACAGTGGGGCTAGATTACTTTTGTGAAATCATTTCCATTAAACAATCGAAAGAATCAAAATTTTCTCGTAATTTAACGATTGTCTTAAAAGTATCTGGTGGTGCCTCTCGCCTTGATATTCTTTTAAGAAATCGCTATTTACAGTCAATGAATCAAGTAAGCTTCCGTCTTTATCATAAAACTCTAACGTAACCCATATTCGGCTCATATTTACCAGCAGAGCACAATGGCGAAACCTCCTCTTAACAACACAAGTGTTGCGAAAATAATGAAATAAAGAAAAAAATGCTTTAAATGCTTAAATTTTTGCAACCAATCAGAGAATAGAACGCTAATTATAACCATCAACCTTTAAAGTAGGCTTACATATACCCACATACCAAAATAATAAAAAAACATGTCTAGATACATGTATCAAGTAGGATACTTATGTTCCTCCTGCTGCGGGAGCCAATATGGGTTCTTATGGGACTAAAATAGGGAGCCAAGGGAGCCGTCGAGATCAGGTGACATCATAGCCCCTTCCTCCATTCCTCCTCCCTTCCATCGTCCTGCTGAACTTTGACGTTTCAACAAAAGCATAATCTTTGTGATTATGTGATTAAGAATTAACCTAATAGCTCTGTCATTTATGTGGCATTAAATGAACAAAGTTTAATACTGCACTAGATCGCTGAGCACTTTAAGAACCAATTAAAATAATGTGGTTGTGTAGGATTATTAATTGAACAAAGTTAAATTCCCATCACTTATATTATTAAGAATTCAACGAATTACATTGATATGACTGCTTTAGGGTTGGAATGTATCACCGTTTATAAACTTGTATATAGCATATATTTTAATATATGCTGGAAAGGAATATACCATTTAAACTGAGTTGATTTAGGAAAAGTGTAACTGAAGCCAAAAAACAGTTGCATAGTACGACAGTAAAAAATACTATATAACATTTAGTAAAACGATTGAGTCTAAAATGGGTGAGCCAGTTTTTATAATGAATAAACATGATATCTCTTGATTAAAATGTTAAACGTAGTTTTTGGGGATTACTAACATCGAAATGCAGTCTATATATCAGGAGTGGAGGATAAGACAGGCGTTCTCACACTGTACTCGCTTGAAACTAGTCTTCAGTCTTCAACCGTGTATTTTTTCTTCTTTTTCTTGCTGTTATTGTTTTACTCTTGTTTGTTCAGACGAACGAGGCAAGCAGCATTAAGGTTAAAGTGTAAAAAACACTTAACCACAGTTTTAGCGGAGTTTTACTACATCATATATTAGACATTGTAGTACGTTAAAATTGCAAAAAATCATATGAATAAGGAAGCCTCTTTATTTGAAGCGTTTTCTAACTCCTTAAAAGCTTAAGCTATATTTTGAATATTTCTATATCTAACATGATTTCTAACTTTTTAAAAATTTCTGACTTTATGAAATAATATTATACCATTGTATTTCACCAGTTTAATGCTGAATATTGGAGTGTACGGTTTAATTTATGTAGCTTAATATCACTAAATATTTTACATTAATATATCATTAATTCATTGAATACTAGCAGTTGCCAGTGGCTTCGCTCACGATAAAATTGCAGCTGATCTTACTTCTGCTCTTTGAACTGTCAAATTGTAATACTGACAGCTGTTTACATTTCGGTATTTGAATGTTTACATCCTTATAAAATGTAAACATTGAAGCTAAGGACGTTCACGGGGCGTAGCCCGAGGGGATTTTTAGATGTATCAGACATGTATGGCTGTATCCTAAACATCATACTTGTATCCATAACATGTATCAAGATGTTTGCCTTGATCATAATTATTATTATAGACCTAGTATAAAATTCATTTTAAATCGCTAGATTCAAATGGGAACCTTTTTTGGGTTAAAGTAAACATTAAATAATCATAAGTATAGGATACTCTGGACTCAATTCAAACTCGATTATAGCTAAAGGAGGGTCTAATTCACTTATAGATTATTTAAGTTGTTTATTTATTCTTATCAATAGTAGTAGTGATAATTGTTTTTATCGTGTCTTTTAGAATGCCTATAAGTAGACTGCAATAGATAGAAATACTTAAGCAATGACATAAGATTGAAATTACAAACAAAACTTTTTCCCCACCATATCAAAGCTTTAGTCATTACCGTCCAGGTGTCCAGCTCTTGAAACCCGTAAAAACCTTATAAAATAAAAAAGATTATTTATTATAGTACATCAACCCTCATCATTAGCTAGCTTTTAGGATGATAATTTCATTTAATCTAGCATATGTCTCATTAAAACAGCAGAAGCAGCAGCAGCAGATGTTTCGCCACAGCCGACATAGACCCTTAAATAGCTTATAATTTTACAATATCAGAGCTTTTCAAACGGCCCCTATAGGTTAAATATAGCTCTTTGGTAAATCCATAAACAAAGATTCACCTTACAGTTAATTAAAGATATAGATTTTATAAAAATAATTTTTTACACCTAACACGTATATTTCATATGTTTTAGGATGGATAAACAACTGCTTAAGGAGTTGGCGGTGTTAGAGAAATACGAGGGTCCGCCAAAATTTAGCTGTAAAGATCTCACAGCAGAGGAGGGATATTCAATCACTTCGATGAAGCGAATCAACACAAAGTTTGGATAATCCATCGTGGCAGAGATTATCATGCCAGACAGCGGGGAAACAGGCATTACGTTTCTCCCTCAACGGTTTGTCGACCGGCTAACCAACAGCCAAATCGAACGGATTAACCAGGGAGGCTTTAAAATGCGTTGCTCTGGTATGACCGGTAGGAGTATCAATTTACAGTTTTTCGTTTAAAATAACATATTGCTCCAGGTCTACTTTCTTACTCCGCCCTCTCTCATTTCTTCTGCTTCACATTATTAACGTAAAATATTTACCAAGTTAAGACAGCTTCTCCACACTCTCTCTCTCTCTCTAATAAATTCTAAGATATAAAATTTTATAGGTCAACTCACATTGAAATCTTAAACGGCGGCTTTTGCTGCGGGTCAGCGGACCCGCTGTCGCCGCTGCCCCCGCCGCCGCCTCCGCAACCGCCCCCGCAGCCGCAGTCGGCGCCGCAGCCGCAGCCAGCGCCGCCGCCGACGCCACCCCCACAGCCGCCGCCGACGCCACCCCCACAGCCGCCGCCGCCGCCGTCGCCGCCTCTGTCTCCGGGGAGCCTACAAGCATATATTGTAGCCACTTTACAAATAGTTATTTTAACAAGGGTTTTTAAAAAGCATACAAGATTTTTTCCATAAGTCAATGTACAATCAATCATATATACACTTTGATAGAATTTTGCCTTACTTTCATTAGTCTACTAAATAGTTTTTTATTTTAGAAAAATTTCAAAAACCAAGTGTTCAAAGTTAACCAAAATTCCATGTTAAATTAAAAGAATATCTTTTTTTTTATAAATATCAATGACATAAATTGAAATCTTTATCAGTACATAGCTACAGTAATAGGAAAAGAAAGAAAAAGGTTCTATACTCAAAGATCCCAGGGGGTTTTTAATTTTATCTTATATTCTAAACAATAATTTTTTACTAACAGTTAGTATTAAAAGAGCTTAAGTTAGAACGACAAATTAATCAAGCTCTCAACCCCATAGTAGATTAAGCTTAGCTGCTAATATTCATGTTAAAATACTTACAATGTTGTGGATGGTGTTTTTTTATATATTTAGGAATCTCATTCTCCCCGCCCTTTATTCCAGATTTGGACATTTTTGAATCTAAAAAAGAACAATTACGACTTTTTAACAATAATTATAACTAAACATATGTCTTTGAAAATTATACTAACACTCACTTTTTCACTTCACACACTCTGATCTACAGCGGAAGAAATAACTCGAAAAACATCTGAGCTAATCTCAATATTACTATCCATTAACAAATATAAATTATTAATAACTACTTCCACAGCAATATATCATTTCAATTATACCCTAAATTATTACTAACTTTAAAGCAAACTCTAACCAAATAATTACTAGGTAAAATATCTCATAATATGTGCTCAACCACCTGACAATTCAACAGAACCACTGCAGCAATTAGAATGTATGATTCCTTGTAGACATATTTTATACACTTCTTGAGAGATTTTTAAGTGCCCCTATTGTAGAACGCCAATGGGATAAATATTTTCTTTGAGTAAAGTTAAAATAAATTTATTTCAAGATTTTTCTTTTAAATAATGTATATGTAGCTGAATAAATTGCTTCTTTATAATTTCTTAGACATTACACTCGGATTTCTTTTAAAAAGATAAGTCTCGATAGTAACTGTATGATGACCGGCTCTCAGTAAAAACATTCTATTTCATAATATGAAATGTATAAAATACACAAGAAGAATAGGATAAATATTTTCTTTAAGTAAAATTTAATAAATTTATTTTAAGATTTTTCCTTTTAAATTGTATTAGCTGTGTAACGGTTGACTCTCAGTAAAAACATTCTATTTCATAATATGAAATGTGTGAAGTACACAAGAAAAATATGGATTAAACATTATTCTTTAATAAGCTCCAGAATTTATTATACTCGATAAACACAAGAGTTTGTAGCTAGTTTCTCCATACCATAAGTGTTAACAATATACTTTTTTTGTTTTCACTACTTGACAATGTCATCTAAAGCTCACAGTTTGTAAAGAAAAATGAGTACAATTTAATAAATTGTATAATTTTATTTTAAGATTTTTCCTTTAAATTGTAAAAGTAGATGAATAAATTGTTTCTTTTTTCTGATAATTTCTTAGGCTCGGGTTTCTTTTAAAAAAAAGATAAGTCCAGGCAGCAGCGGCAGTAGCTGTGTAACGGTTGGCTCTCAGTAAAAACACATTCTATTTCATAATATGAAATGTATAAAGTATAAAAGAAAAATATGGATTAAACTTTATTCTTTAATAAGCTCCAGAATTTATTATACTCGATAAACATGAAAATATGTAGCTAGTTTCTCCATACTGTGCAAGTGTTAACAATATACTTTTTATGTTTGCACTACTTGATAATGTCATGTAAAGCTCACAATTTGTAAAAAGAGATATTTTACAACAATAAATAATTTTCGCCAACTGATTATTATTATTTTCTTTTACCCTAGTTTATAACTTTAACAATAGAAATACTTACCCCAAAGGTGCAAGATGAACCGCTGTGATATAACTCTAGTTTATAAATGAATCTAAAATCTAGAACACACAATTAGGCCCTCGCACAAGAAAAACCACACGCCGATAACAATAATTGTGGTTGTCGCCACACGGCCACACTGATAAACCCGCCGACCACACAACACACCTAAGAACAAAAATTAATCTTTATATGTCTATGAATATATAGGAAGCACTCTAAGGTACAACTGTCACGGACAGCACTACCTTCAAGAACATAGTTTACCTATCATATGTCTATAGGAGATAGCGTGACATAAGCACTCTAAGGTGGAACTGTCACGCACTACCACCATAATATCATATAAGAGGTAGCATGACATAATATTATAGCCCTATTATAAATATATAATAGGATACCTCCTATTATTACATAATAACACTCTATGATTTTTTATACTCTATGTACTCTAAGATGCAACTGTCTACCTCCCCCATAGGTAGCGTGACATAATATTATAGCACTCTATTTACTATGAGGTTAAGTTTTTCCCAGTCTTATAGATATTACATTATTTTATGAGTTATTACCTCCTACTATTATAAGTCTATGAATATATATCCATAGGAGGTAGCGTGACATGATATTATAGCACTCTAAGGTTTTATGCAACTGTCACACTACCCCCACAGTTTACCTATCATATAAGAAGTAACATAAGCACTCTAAGATACAACTGTCTACCCCCAAAGTATCATATAACATGATATTATAGCCCCATTATAAATAGGAGGTACATAATAACACTCTATGGTTAAGTTTTATACTCTATGCACTCTAAGGTGCAACTGTCTACCCCCATAGGTAGCGTAACATAGCACTCTAAGGTGCAACTATTTACCCCCATAGGTAGCGTGACATAGCCCCATTATAAATATATAATAAGAGGTACATAAACACTCTATGGTTAGGTTTTATACTCTGTGTAGTTGTGAGGTTAGGTTTTTCCCGCACTTTAAGGCCGCCATCTTGTTTCCGGAACAGCTGATCAAAACAACAGCCGATCAAGGTTGCCGCCATCTTGTTTCCGGTTCTAAGTCTCAGGGTACCCTACTTAAATTTACTTGACTTACCTGTCAGATCCTGATAGGTCATTGGTATGCAGCCTTCTTTAGAAAATTTGAATCCAGATTTACATTTACAAGAGGGGAAATGGAAGAGAGTGACACACTCAGTATTGGGCTCCTCACATTCGGTTGTTTGACAGGGATCTTTGCAGAACCCACCACCACAGGTTTCTGATGAAGTGCAGTCATAACTTTTATTACAGCTTTTGAATCCATCTAAAAAAGATTAAATAGGTAGTCAAACTGGACGTAAGACGAACTAACTCACAAATAATAAGCGTCTAGATGATAATTAGAACGACGCAGGTGGATGTCTCTAAGTTGGTAAAACGTAAGTAACAACAAAATAACTAAATATTGAAACTGCTTTGTCGTAACCTTGCTTAGGGTCAACGTAGGATCTTTGATTTCAGCATTTTTTCTTATTTTACTACGCCCATAATTTGTTTGGCCATTATAGTGTCTCAATCATATGTTACAACTTTCAAAGATATTAATGTTTTGAAAAGATCAGATGGTAAATATTATGTTCCTAGTTGTCTCGAATTATGTAGTAATAACGATGGTTAACTTACTTATTTCTCTATCAATTTGTTTTATGCATGTAATAAAATACTAGTGTCAAAATGTATCGACTGTATTATTTATCAATCACCTCCATCTATACGCGTGCATCACACACGGTCACGACAAGTTGATTGGCAACGAATAAACTACTAGAGCATTGATGTGAGTGATTACCTTAAACATTACCAACTAGACTATCAAATTAGAACTAATTCAATTCAATTCATCTCTACAATATATCGAAAACTGTGTGTTATATTTATTCAAAAATGGAGCCGGAACAGTTTAAACAGTTTTTAGAAATGCAGCAATTAATGATCAATACTTTAGTAAATACACTTTCGACCTCATCAAAACAGCGAGGCTCGGATCGAAATGACGAACTAGAGGTTAAACAAAATGTAGCCTATGTTCCAAACTTTGACAATTTCGATCCCAAAAAAGAATCCTTTACAAATTACAAACAACGTTTTGATAATTATGTTCAAATGAAAAATATCGAATGTAATCAGGAATATTGTGCCAAGCTATTAATAAATTCTATGGGGCCAGGTAATTTTAACGTAGTTGCATCTCTTTGTGCTCCAAAGTTACCTAATGAACTTCCCTATGATGACTTGATAAAACTTTTAGGAGAACACCTAGAACCTAAAAAGAACATCCTTGTCTCCCAGCATCAATTTTTATCATTATATCAAACAGACAATCAATCCGTTTCTGATTTTGTCACCATCCTACGAAGTAAGATAACTCATTGTAACTTCATATCTCCTTGCGAATGTAAAACATCTATCGCTGATATTTTTCCCGTACACAGTTCGTCCGGGGAATCAAAGACAATTCTATCCGAGAACATCTTTTGCAATCCGACATTTCAGACTTCAAGGATATTGTATCAAAGGCGATAGCTTTAGAAGCTTCTCGACTTAACTCCAAGTTGATTGCCCAAAATAATCCTACATCATCAATTGGTCTACCTGATATCAATAAGGTTTCCCACACATTGAGAGAACGTAACCATTCCCGTTCCCGATCTAAACAACGCAACTTCAACAACAAATCCAATTCTAAATCTAGTTCAAGAATAAATTACGAAGAATTGGGTATAAACGGTTTATGTTTACGTTGCGCGAAATCAAACCACCTATCTAAGGATTGCCGCACGGACCGAAATCGATTAAAATGTTCCCATTGCTCTAAACTAGGTCATCTTAGCAAAGTTTGTATTTCCAAACTCATGGCAAAAAGGTATGAATCTAACAAACAATCTACTACTAATCAAATAGATGACAATTACAACCAATTGGGTATCCGAAATGTGATTGACATTTATCAAACAGAACGATCAAAAGATGCTGAGCGGTTCCACATTTTTGTAAATATTGAAGGTAAACCTGTAAAATTTGAAGTCCGTGTGTCCGGGTCCGGGTACACACTCTTACCACGAGAAAGGTTCGATCAGTTAAATCTAAATCTTACACTCCAGCCTACAAACATAGTTTTTAGATCTTACACACAAAATGTTTTCACTCCACATGGAAAAGTAGACGTTTGTGTAAGTTATGGCACTAATGCTTTCAAAGGTGAAATCTACATCGTACCAGACAATTATCCACCCATACTAGGTCGAGTATGGATTAGAAATCTAAAAGTCAATTTGTTTGAAGTCGACAACCAGCAATCTAACAACACTTATCAACCTGTTCACGTTATTAATAACGAAAATGATGTTGCATCCGACTTTCCAATAATTTTTGAACAGAAGATAGGTTGTGTACCTAACTTCAAAGTATCACTCAAGCTCCGAGAAGGTACTAAGCCTGTGTATCATCGAGAACGTGATGTCCCTTACGCACTGCGTGAAAAAGTAGACCGTGAGTTAGACTCCCTCGAAGCTGAAGGAATAATTTCAAAAATCGACACCAGCGACTGGGGTTCACCTCTTGTCATCATACCCAAAGCAGATGGCGGAGTGAGGCTTTGCGTCGACTACAAGGTAGGAGTGAACGAGAGATTAACAAACTCCCACTACCCAATCAGGAAAACTGAAGATTTATTAAACAGTCTGCGAGATTCTAAGTACTTCTGCCGATTAGATTTGTACAAGGCCTATCTACACATCCAAGTTGATGAACCATCCAGCGAAATTCAGACAATTACAACTCACCGAGGAACCTACAGAATGAATAGGCTCTCTTTCGGTATAAAAACGGCACCATCCGAATTCAATCGTATCATTGATCAAATTCTTCGAGACGTCCCCAAGACCGAGTACTACTTTGATGACATTGTAGTCCACGGATCATCAATGGAAGAGTGCAGATCCAACCTGTACGCTTGTCTCAACCAGCTACAAAAGTTCGACCTTCATGTAAATCGATCCAAGTGTTCTTTCTTCCAAGAACGAATCGAGTTCCTTGGTCATGTGGTGGAATACAATAAAATATCAAAATCACCTGGGAAAATAAACGCCATTGTAAACATGAAACAACCCACATCAATAGAGGAAGTTAGACGCTTCCTGGGAATGGTAACCTATTATTCTCGGTTTATTCCCAACCTTTCGACCCTCACAGTACCCCTGCGACAACTTCTAGTCAAAAACGCAAAGTTCCACTGGAATAGAAAATACAACGATGCATTTAATCTTCTCAAGCAGGAAATCGCAAGTGAACGAGTGCTCATTCCATTTGACCCAACACTACCAGTTCAACTCGCCTGCGATGCCAGCCCTCAAGGTGTTGCCGGAATACTGTCACACATCATCCACGGACAAGAACGTCCGATCGCTTTTGCATCAAGGTCACTAACTCCTGCGGAACAACACTATTCACAGTTGGACCGCGAGGCTTTGGCCATCGTCTTCTCAGTGGACCATTTCCATCAATACTTGTTTGGTCGACCCTTCAAGCTGATAATGGACAATCGACCACACGTAAGAATTTCTCGCCAAAATTCTAAAATACCTCAAATGACATCAGCTCGACTCCAGAGATATGCCGCATTCCTATCAGGGTTCAACTATGAAGTTATCTACAAAAAGGGAACAGAGAAAAGCAATGTTGATTGCCTGTCACGGGCTCCAATCGAATCATCCCCACAAGCAGAAACCTCAATCAATACAGAAGTAAATCAAATTTGTGAATCAGTAATTGAAGTAATTTCAACACTTGATTTAACATACGAAACTGTTCAAGATGAAACTAGAAAAGATCCAACTCTATCCAAACTATTGAGGGAACTGCGTCAAGATCAGTCGGATGACTTAGAGTTCACTATCGTTAATGACGTCATCTTCCGAGGTTCAAGAGTCGTCATACCAGCCAGCCTTCAGGACTCAGTACTTCGAGAGCTCCATCACACGCACATCGGATCGACCAAAATGAAACAACTTGCTCGCCGTTACGTGTACTGGAAATCAATCGACAAAGACATCGAAAGAACTGTGCGAGCTTGTGCAGCATGCGCTTCTACCAGAAACAGTCCAACCAAAGCACCTCTTCATCCCTGGGACGAACCGGAACACAACTGGCAGAGAATTCATATCGATTACGCTGGACCATACCAGGATCACCACTTTCTGGTCATTATGGATGCAAAATCTAAATGGGCGGAAATAGGGATATGTAACACAGCTCCAACTTCATCATCGACGATAGAATTGCTCCAGAATGTATTCTCTCGCTACGGATTCCCAGATGTGATGGTATCGGACAACGCAACAATCTTCACCAGTGAGATCTTCCAGCATTTCTGCAAAGAAGCAGGAATTTCCCAAAAGTTCATAGCTCCAGGTCATCCAGCGACCAACGGTTTAGCTGAAAGAAACGTACAAACACTCAAACACCGACTTGCAACAATGATTGACGAGCCTTTGACAATGAAACAAAAAGTTATGGAAATACTCTTCAGATATCGAGCTACACCTTTAACCAGGGGAAAGACACCTTCAGAAATATTCCTAAACAGACAAATAAGGATCAAGCTGGATGCTTTGAAACCACCCAGGATTCAAAAATCCTCCATTCGACACAGCAAAGCAAGACAATACAAAGTAGGAGACAGAGTCCAAGCCCGCTACTACTCAAACAATAAGAACATGTGGAAACCTGGAACCATCATACGAAAATATGGATTCTTACACTACTTCATCAAACTAGACACCGGGTATATCTTCAAACGACACATCGATCAATTGTGACTCGGTGAAACACCTACAAAGACAGTCACTTTTTCTCCTGACTTACAAGAAAACGCTCCAGAGGAACCAAGGCAACGTTTACCGATTGAAGACATGATTACGATCCCTGTTCAGCACCCGAAGATCAACGAACAACCCCAACATGAGACCGGAAATGAAAATCCAGTTCTTCGTCGATCGACCAGAAGCCATCGCCAGCCTGGATACTTGAAAGACTTTGTTACAGCTTAAGTGTACATCTTTAACTTATCTCTTTCTCTTTGTTCAATTTGATTTTTATCTTTTCAAATAAGTGTGGGAGAATTATAGTGTCTCAATCATATGTTACAACTTTCAAAGATATTAATGTTTTGAAAAGATCAGATGGTAAATATTATGTTCCTAGTTGTCTCGAATTATGTAGCAATAGCGATGGTTAACTTACTTATTTCTCTATCAATTTGTTTTATGCATGTAATAAAATACCAGTGTCAAAATGTATCAACTGTATTATTTATCAATCACCTCCATCTATACGCGTGCATCACACACGGTCACGACGGCCTTAAATATATTAAATATATTGGCCTTAAATATTACAGGCTTTAAATATATTTTAGCCTTGGCATATGTAGAGCAATAATGTAGAGTCAAAGTTTAAGGAATGTAACATGTTAGGTCAGAAAATTCAATGTTCTCGAGAAAATGCAAGTTTTGTTATGAAAAAAAGAAACATGTTTAAAGTGGGTGTGTGGAACAGAATTTTTTTAACTGTGGAATTGGGTTACAGTTGTGTTGTACTATCACAGAAAAAAAATGTTAACGTTTGGTCATGACCACCCTGTATAATAAGATATCTATTTGTCCTTTTCTTTATCTCAACTATACTTTATGTTTTTTTTTATCTGATGATCTCCTTATATCAGTAATAACTCCTGCTAGTCTGAGAAAAGATTAAAACACCAAATCAAATATGAAATTAGTCAAATTATTCTTGCACTTCGAAAATTACTGTATTAAAAAATAGTTTTAATGATTAGTTTCCATATTTAATTCTTTACTTACGACTTCGCACAGCAGCCTTGACACACTGACTATTGTTTATTGTAAGGCCAGGTCCACAAATACATTTCGCTGCATGATTTTTAACCACACATTTTGTATGCTTTATATTACACGTTATATATTTGCAAGGATCCCTGCAAAATCCATTTTTACATGTTTCGATTGGCTTACATTGTGAGTCATTGAAACATTTGGTCCCTGCGAGAAAGATAATACATCAATGTTATATTCTTGGTCAGTAGATGTTATTGTAGCATATATTGTGGGAAACATGAGTGGCTCGATGGGTATCGTGTCCCAAAAATCCGAATTTGATCCCTATATTATAGCAATTAACTACACATTGTGCAAAATCAGTTGTTTGGTCGATACACGTCGTGTCATGCCTAGTTCGAAGCCTGTAACACTCATTAACACTACATTTTTTGACGTAAACAAAGCAAAGGTTTCAAACAGTGCGGTAGTTAATAAAATGTAAAAATAGATAGAGGGAAGACTTACACAACAAAATTTATATCAACTCTTTTAGAGTTAAATATTATTTTTACATAGTAAAACTATTATTAATAACTAAAAAAAACTTTTATATTTGGGTTAAATTCTAAGATACTTTTATAAATTTGTTAAGGAACGTTTTCTAAAAGGGGAAAATTTGTTAAGGAACGTTTCCTAAAAGGGGGAAATATATTTACTTTGAAAAATCTATTCAATTCAATATAATACTGTTAAAAATATTTAGGTGTATTTAATACTACATGAATAAAATTCTAACATTCTAGGGTATAGTACAACTTATTCAAATTAGGACTTTTAAATTCGTTTAGATTACTAAATATTGTAATAGGCTAACAGTTTTCCCCCACCTGCTACAAATATCTATGGGTTTTTTCTCCTTATAATAAATGAATAAAATAATACCTTGTCTCCAGCGGGGGTAAAGTGATTACTTTGTCTCGCACTGAGAGGAAAAGTAAACCCATAAGAATAACATTGAAATAAATAATTCAAAAATCGAACCACTTAAACATTCCACGCAGCCAAGCAAATATATTGGATCTCAATAGATTGTGGCGCTAACAGCTGATTTAGTGGCAGAAGTAATCTCATAAGGATAACATTAACAACAATCAGTCGTAAGAATGACAAATAATTAAGCGTATAAGAATATCGCAACAGTCAGCTGGTCGCTGGTGTTTGAATGGTTGCAGATTCTCTGGTGCAGGCACTAACAGCATATCGAAACAAAATGGAAATCGTTTATTGATTATTAATTTAATAAAATAGATATTTTTTGTATATTTATTAGTGCTGGTGGGGAAAACGTTATGCATATATTCCAAGAGTAAAACACAATTTTCACTCTTAAGACAATTTTGTACTTTACAAACTCAGCACAAATTTCTATTAAACATATCATATAGCTATCACATTGTTAAATGATTTATGATACAGCTATGACCATATAGCTATCTATCACAAATAAGTTGTTGTGATAAATATACAACTTAAAATTACCGGGTAAAGGTAAATTTATTATACACATAATGTGTCAAAGCAAGTTTTGAATTAATCGTATATCAATATCCTTGTTAAACCTATAAATTTGTAACACCCCCTGGTCTGTGAGGGAAAGAATTATAGAACTACTATTTTATATTGACTTACCAAACGTTTCTTTTACGCAGCCCTTTCTGCTGGATTCGAATCCAGATTTACATTTACATGTGGGTTCATGGTCAAAAGTAACACATTCAGCATTTCGATCCACACATTTATGAGTTTTACATGGATTAACGCAGAGGCCTTTAACACAGTCTTCAGACATAGAGCAATCCATAATGTTCCGACAAGTAAACCGTCCTAAAAAATTATCAATATAAATAAAAACTAATCCTATATCTATGAAACTCAATAAAATTTTAATGATGGACCAAAATAATTTTTTTTCTTTTGTTTATTATTGTTAGGGCAAGATTCGTGTGAAATAAAATTTTTAATTTGACCTCAGGGCTCTAATCCGCTGGCCTTTAAAGTTAGATGAACGTGTGTACATTCTGTGGAGTAAATTGATAACTTGTTCAAATCATAACCACATGTTGAAATGTAAAAAATGTGGATTTTAAATAGTTTAAGGGATATACAACAGAATTCAGCACAAACTCTGGAATTTTTTAAAATATGGACTAATTTTCAAACCCGCAAAAGGAACATCTAAATTAAATAAAGAACATCTATGCATTTAAAAACACAGTACGATTATTATTTTTATATTTTATTTACTTACTTCGTTCCAGAAATTTGACATCTATTCATTTTTAACCCAAATTTAATACACAATGTAAGTTGCCTGATGTAAAAAGGACCATATGTTTCTCTATCTCTGTTGACTGATCCCTATAGTATGATCCCTATCGTGGTTGGCTGTTCATAAAAAAATCTACTCAATTTCGGTTTATCAGTTTTAACTGCAATCGCATCTTTTATTAAAAGTTTCATTGAATATTGAATTTTGTTCAGTTTTCGTCATTTGAAATGCAACTAATTACTAGAAATACCAATGTTAGTCATAAGACCCTGCAAATGAAATTTGTACGACTGAAAGCCCAAATCAAACGGAATCCAGTTAACGTCTGAATGTTGGGTTTGATCCCCATCGAGGTGCATTGGTATAACGTGCTTTCGATTAAAGTTTCTATTGGAGCAAAGAATGCTGTGTGTCCACGTTACGAATATGAAACATTACGTTTAAAAGATAAAGTTTTATAAACAGTGGTGCATCCGTGGCCAATTAAAAATGACGCTATTGGTAGGTACCTCCTAGAGCAACTCAATGGTTTTCAGAAACATGGACCAGATCCTATACATTTTGTCCAAGCAGTAAAATAATTGCTTTCAAATGACATCACTTGGAGCAACGGCGCAGCAAAGATATTCGAAGTAAGATTATTGCCATCCTCGCATAACATAATTTTAAGCAATTTTACGGAGCACCATCTCAACATGTTCAGTCTGTAGTTCTAAGAAGTTATAAATGCCCCCGTTGCAGCAGATCTGCATACTGAGCGATTAAAAATTTAAAAAAAGCACATTTCAATCTTCACATGGGCCCATGCGTTCTTAGGCCTGTGCGTGGAAGTTATCAAGCAAAGGAAGGAGTGAGCGGGTACAGAAGAAGGATGGACAGTACTGCTAAACGTCCGCGACATCATCGGGACTCGATCCTATCATGCTGCCGCCTCAGAACCGGGGCCGAGTGCGCTACCAACTGCGCCACCGTCTCATTAAAAATTACAAATGTTTGAATTTGTAG
Source organism: Flexamia atlantica (assembly GCA_035578135.1). Taxonomy (NCBI): domain Eukaryota; kingdom Metazoa; phylum Arthropoda; class Insecta; order Hemiptera; family Cicadellidae; genus Flexamia; species Flexamia atlantica. The sequence continues at coordinate 1,678,437 of JAQJVK010000009.1, forward strand.
CACGTTAAGAAACAAGTACAAGCAGTTTCGGAGTAAGTGAGGATGCAACGTTAAAAAAACCTTTCACAATGCTAATGAAGTTATCTTTATCCTCGTTGCATATTTAATAATCAAAATAGTTGGCAGACAATGCTAATTAGTAAAAAAACATTGAAATAGGAACCAAACCCAAACCTAAACTAAATTAATTGACTTACCTTTCAGATCCTGATAGGTCATTGGTATACAGCCTTCTTTAGTAAATTTGAATCTAGATTTACATTTACAAGTGGGTAAATGGAAGAGAGTAACACATTCAGTATTAGGCTCCTCACATTCGGTTGTTTGACAGGGATCTTTGCAGAACCCACCACCACAGGTTTCTGATGAAATGCAATCATAATTTTTACTACAACTTTTGAATCCATCTAAAAAAGATTAAATAGGTAGTCAAACTGGACTTAAGACGAACTAACTCACAAATTAAGTGTCTAGATAATTTTAAGAACGACACAATTGGACGTCTCTAAGTTGGCAAAACGTAAGTAACAACAAAATAACTAATTATTGAAACTGATTTGCCGTAGCCTTGCTTAGGTTCTTAGGTAGGATCTTTGGTTTAGAATTTTTTCTTATTTTTCTAAGCCCATAAAATGTTTGTTACATTACAGACCTTAAATATATTTTTGCCTTAGCATATGACAAATCCATGACAGGCCCCTGTTTAAATATTGAATGCTTACAATATTTAAACATACTCAGAGACTGACAAATGTTTTGGTCTAAAGCCATTATCAAAATGTGTTATAGTATTGGCTTAAGATTATAATAAAAATTTAGTATTTTTATAGAAAATGTATCCTTTGTCATAGAATATGCAAATAATTATTTTTCCCGCACTTGCATAATTTAATTTTGATGATTTTTACTCCTCGTAATGAGTGGGTAAAATAATATGTTGCCTTCCAGTGGGAGTAAAGTGATTCCAGGCGGAAGACAAAGTAAACCCATAAAAACAAAATTTATATCAATAATTCAAAAGTGAAAAATGTGTGTATTTAGAGAGTATGGTACTTTGTCTCCCTCATCAGAATGTGTCACCCAAGGCATGGCTTGGTCGCCAACAATTTCACACGTGAATAATGTACTTTACTCTCGAAATACACACATTTTACCTCGTCCAGCAATAATAAATAACTACCCAATCAATAAGCATCTATTTCTTTACCATAATATTTTACAAACTATTTTAATTAAAATCATTTTGTTTTGTTCTGCTAAATATGATTTTAAATGTAATCTCTTTTACAGAATGATCCCCACCTGGTGGGGATCAGCTACTGCTGCTTTCTGGCGGGTTTCTTGTGTACGGTTTAGTAAAAAAAACATTGGAAGAACGTTTCCTTGGGATTTTTTGCGTGTGAGTTTTTGTTAACAAGAAATAATTAATTATAATTAGGTAGCTTATTCAAAATAATCGAAGATTCGAACCACTCAACATGTGATGTATACTTTTTTCGGGATATATATTTTTCACATATCTAATCGGTGGTTTCTTTTATTTTTGAAATTATCTTTATTTGCACTCCATGATTCAATAAAAGCATTTTTTCACCAATGTTAATTTTATGGCATTGAATTCGGCTGGCTTGTTTATGTTTGTGAGTTCATCCAATTACGCAATAAAGGAGCGTAATTAGATACGTATCATAGTTAAAGGACACCTATAAAAAACTGATAAGAAAAATCGTCCAGAGAACAAAAAATTATGAAATACTTACAATTATTATTTTGAGCAGATATGTTTTTCAGGCCAAAACACAAAACAACTGATATTACAACAAGCTTCGTTTTCATTTGTGGACAATAATTGAATCACTAAGTAAGGCTAAGTAAGTAACTATTTGATAGTAAAAGATTATCTGTTGTCTTTTCCCTGCGATTAAAAGTTGATGACGGTAAACCACATTTGTCACAATAGACAAACAAATATTGTATTTTGCAAGTGATGTATACTATAAACGCATATAATATGTTTTCTTTCAATGAACATTTAAATGAATGCTTATATAAGACCATCTTTTAAAACGGCGGTTATCTCGATTTCAATTCAAAAGAATTTCTATTTCACCCAAGATATGGCTGTAGACCTGAGTACGCGCTTCTCATCGAACTAAGGAGCATTTTTAGCATTCGTGTGAAATCTAACGAATACTTTAGCATACTTTAATCTGACATGAGTCCACCTTCGCAAAACATGCAGATCTTCTCAAATTGGGTTTTGTTTAGTCAGTGAAAGTAAATTTAGATCTTTAGAAACTATGTATTATGTTTTTTTTTTTACCACGTATAAAAGATTGTAATATTTAGAGCATGTATAGTAATAATTTAGTATGGAGTATGTACAGTATTAGCGTATTACACTATTTTGCTTAATTTTGATAATAAATGGACATAATAGGATACATTAAATTACTGACAAATTTCTTTTACTGCTTCCACAGTCCTAGAAAGTAATATAAATCTCGAGTTTTTATGCAATTGGTTAATATTTTGAAAGGTGTTTTAAATCTCGAGTTTTCATACAGTGGTAAATGATCGAAAGCTTCGTGGCATGATCAAAAGCTTCTCTTTCACAGAGTGAGGCTGAAACTAGGCCGAAAAAGCTTTTCTTATTTCGGTCCAGTACTCTACAATGACCCCCTGGCATCCTTAAATCTTGCTCTTCGTCAGTGTTTAAAAGTCAATTAAAGGATTTCTATAAGGTAAAATAGTATTGTTGAAGTTTTGTTTTTTTATATATTTTTGTTGCTGTTAGATTAGCGTTATTGACTTGAGTTGCCCTGAAAACCAGTCTGTAACTAACTCAGGAACGCTGTCAATAAAGGCATTTTTATTTATTTAATGAAATACCTTACAGCTCAGTTAAAAGTCTCTTCGAACAGAGTTTGACCATAGAGTAACAATGAACTTCGTAAAGAGTTGGCACTTCGATGTTAACTCGGTGGTAAGGGAACAGCAGCGCTATCTGATTAAAGTGCTAAGAACTAAAAAGATCGATGCGATATATCGATAGTCGTCGATGCGATATATCGATCGTAGTCGATGCGAAATATCGATCGTCGTCGTCTGCTTTGTTTATATTTTCGTTTTCTTGTTTTGTTTGCTAGACTTTCAATTTTAATGACTTTACCGATTTGTTTAGATTAAGTACGATTGCTCCTATAAAAGTTGTTTCGTGAAATACTGTATTGAGTGATTCTTATTGTGCTTAAAGCCATTGATAGAAAATAAATACGTAGATGTTTACATAAAAGGACTTACGTACAGTATTTCGCGAAACAACTTACACTAGAACAACTGAGCCTACATATGCAATAGGGATCCAACCCACAAATATTAAAATGTTATGTTTTGGTAAGTTCCAAATAAAAGAAACATTGATTTATTTTATGCAAAAAAGATCTGACCAAAATTAGCTTATTTAAGCAGTAAAATCTTGCTTGGAACCAACCCACATATCTGTAAAGATACTTTCAGATTTAGCAATAAGGATCCAATGGCTTGTTCTATGAGAGATTACCTAGTTATTACTTACAATTACAAGGACAAGAGTAAATTACAAATAATTAGTGAATGACATAAGAAGATTATTGAGTTTGTTTGTAACTTATTTTTTGTATTTGTAGCTTGTTTCTTGTTTTTTGGTTTCAGTTGACTGGATCTTGTTTGCAAAATCACCTGAAAAATGACACAACACAACACCTGTGGCTTGGACCCTCTAAACAATGTTTACATTGCCCTAAACGTCTTTATTCAAAAAGGATCCAAGCCACAAAACAATTAATAACAAAGGTAATATATGGACTATGTCATTAAACCTATCATTTATAAACAGAGGAGAGTCACTTTTACACATACAATGCAAATTTATAACGTTAAAATTAGACAGGAATTAATAATGAAGTAGAAAATTTAACCGTGTTTTTCTCAGTTTGACTATGCAGTGGTTTGGATCCCTATTGCATATGTAGGCTCAACTTTCTGCAAACGTACTTTAGGTATTTTCCTACACTCAAATTAATTCCAACTCGTTATGGTTGTGTACACGTCGCGTCGTGACAGGAAATCAGGGGAAACGGAATAGGAAGTTAGCAGATCGTTATCGTGGTTTTGATTGGCTGATTCAGTGGAGAAGAAGAAAACCATGTTTTTACAGCGACATCTAACTAACGTGCTTCGAACTAACCCGCTCCAATAAGCTTACCACTTGGCTCCATTTAAGTGTCAGGCCGGTGGTTTGACTTTGCGAAGATTTTTACGAAAATTCCACAAACTTTAACATATTACGTTATCATAGTTTTCATGCTTCCAATATTAACCATACTTCGTTTTATACAGTTTATGTCACAGCCTTTTTTACCGCAATGTTTATCAAATAATGAATGTAAAGAGGTAAACTCAACCAATAGGTTTTTGTTTGAGTTGCGAGCCCCCCTCGGATGTTGCAGATGAGACCAAGTGGGCCAAATTAAAAAGAAACTCTCTTTTTTTAAATTACCAGTTTTGGATGTTACCGAAGTAACACGTGTTACTTGTACTGCTAGCTCATTATACAAAACAAATGTTTGAGGCGCTCGTTGAGGTTGATTACAAACTTCGGGAAATGATTCTTCTGACAAAATTTAAGAGGAAAATTACTTTAAACTCTGGTCTTAAAATACTTTGTATTCCGCGTGTCAGTGTACATAACTTCTTAATCACTTATCACTTAATCACTTTAATAAGACAGGTACCTCATGGAGGACGTTACCCTGAATATGAGTGAAGGATGAGTGTGATGATCGTGATGATAGTGGCGCGATCTTGTAGCCTTGTTACTGACTAAGGTTGGCATGTTTCTTAGACAGGATTGTTAATTAATAGCCCAACAACCAATGGCAGCTGGCTCCAGAAACAACCCTTCAAAAAGCTAATAACTTTTCTCGGGATCGATCCGGCTACCTACAAGTTTGCAGGCGGGCACTATAACCACTACACCAACCAGCCAGTTATTCTGATAACCTTTTAATTGCTTGAGGTGAGTTCGGATTGTCAAGTTAATATTTTGTAAAACTTCAAAATGGCGGCCAAATGTTATCGGATATTTGCAACATAAAAAATATGCGTGGCTTAATTACTATTAATTATTCCTATTTACCAATGTAAATTTCAGTTTATTTTTGCACTCTTCATGTCTCTTAACAATTTCGAACAAAATGTTTATATTTCGAGATATTAATTTTTTTAAATAAAGTCGTCCGCAATTTCAAAATTGTAGAAACATGAAATTATGCAACCAAACAGATCAGAGCCTATGAAAAATCCACGTTTGAAGTTGATTCCTCTTACGGGTTGACAGATATCAAAAATTGTGTACAAATCTCTCATGGCTTATGCGCTCAAGGAAAATCGCTATATACCAACTAGTGTCGATAAAAGTCCTCTCTTATAAAAATAGCTCCTTTCGGCTTCACTTACACGATAAAGCATCTTATATCCCATTATTTTCCAAAAGCTCCATGTTTATGACCAATGCGCATCGTAGCTTCGTATTATTGAAACCACACCGGTCACAAGTATCAGGCTTGAGTTTGTATTTGCCATAAATCTTCTTACTCATATATTAGCACTTCTAATACATACATAGTCTGTATGTGCTACATACAACTTATGCGTTTTATGTTGTGAAAATGTTAATTATTTTCACTTCAAATGTTAATGATATATTATGTTAGTTATTGATCATTGTAATAATTAAAATGTAACAAATGGAAATCCTTAAGTTTAATGTCACATAATAAAGTTATTTATATTAAATTTTCTAAGGGGGTTTTAAACCGTAAACCACAATTTTACTTTAGTTGACATAATTTTCTTGAATTAAATAACTCAACATTCTGGAATCGATTCAATAAAATAAAAATAATCCTAATAATGATAATTTTTACTAGTTTGAACAGAACAAACAATACTGGACATGTCTTTTAATTATACTGGATTGTGCGATTTTAATTACATTCACAACGTATTTCGAGTAGAATAATCCTCATTGGTTTTACTTTTCCTTTTCTATGAGCAGTTCCCACTTACGAAATGAATTATATTAAGCAAGCATAGCAAACAAAAAAAAATCTTCTACTGATCGGACCCCTAAATTTGATATATAAATCATGCACGTTTAAAAAAATTAAATTTCCATAGTTAAATAGCCTCTTAGTGACTATAATATCAAGGAAAAGATAATTTCATATATGTATTACCTTTTGACACCGTTCATTGATATGCTTATAAAATTCGTACAAAAGCAGAAAACTAAAAATAGCACAGATATGGTTTTAGACGTTAAAATATACGATGATTTTCGAGCAGAGCATGGAACCGGGTTACATAATACATTAAAATTTACCAACTGATGGTGTCCCGCTTCGCTGGGAAAAGCAAATAAATAATCATAAATAAAAAAAACAAAACACATCCATAAATAAGGAGTTGTTCAACTTTTTCAAATTTTATCTTTTATAATTGAGTCCTTAAAGGAAGTCTGATGAAAAACTATTATTTTTCTGGGACTCCCCCACCGAGACCTTTCATCTAAGTACTGTGTAGGGTTGATCGGTGTCAGACTTATGGTTTTCTCAAAACTTACGGGTAGTTTGGGTTTTGTATATAAACAATGTGCGAGAACAACGTATCATGCCTTATAAAAAACTAAAAAAATTTTGTCCATTCCCAAACAAGCAGAATGACTCACGCAAGACTTAAAATTGATATCCAGATTAAAAGTCGCTTTAGGGAGTGACTGAATTACTTCAACTAGTTTTAGGAGACAAATAAAGATGGGTCCGAAATTGGTTATTCATATTAAATTCATGTGAGTTTTTACACCATATTTGTTTTAGTTACAGTTGTTTAGACTTGTATACTGTATAGTTTCAGTAATCTCAGAACGGCAATTTCAGGTCAATTTTCACCCTCAGTTACATAAATATTGTTCTTGATGAAACCACTACCTGCCCCGCTCAAACAGGGTGAAGTTCTCTGTGATATTTCTGGACGAAAATCTCAGATTTAATAAGTATATTGAACGCGTTATCAAAAAGGTATCTATATTTATTTCTGCTTCGGATGCTCAGTCGAATAGTTTCAACTGAGATATATGGATCCTGGTCAGCATATATGGGATCATTTATCCTGACGTTCCTGTTTGGGGTTGTAAAATTCAGCGAACCCAGTTTTTATTCAGGATGCAGAAACATGCAATTCGAAATGCGCCTTCCCAAAACGCCCGTCCTGCAGGGAAACATCCAGGTCAAGCAGAGTCTTAACATTTTGTCCATCCACATTTTCGCAATATAACATTATTTTATCATACCAGATAGTAGTCACTATGCACTACGAACTGTTTCAAACCTTGCTATCCCCCGCCACTTAACTTCATTTTCCTAAAAACACTTCATGTACTAAACAGTTAAGTTATTCAACAGCAAGTTGCAAATTTATATTTGTATAACAGAGCGTAAATTTATAACACCCAGTCAAAGTTGAGTATACATGTAAAGAAATAATAAATAATTTTTTCTTCAAGTCAGACAATACAAAACAAAGTATATTTAGCAAAAAGTAAACATGTCTGGTCATATCACATGATTATAGAATTATCAATTTATATAAAGGCAACCAGTAACAATCCTTTTAATGTTTTATGAATTCACTTTAAGCGAAAATTTTAATTTCCATTGAATGACAAGGTACTATAAAACTTTCAAATAATATTTCCTTACTTAAATGACAATTATTTCATAGATTAATGCAATTGTAAAGAAACTTATATTTATGCCTTGGTCACCTCGTATATCCGGCTTGCAGTCCGCTGCCCAAACAACATGGCGGCCATCACATGTGTTACTGGACGTGTTGCGTTCACGGTCACGTGCCCAATTATACACACTGACAGAGGTAATGCCTCATAATTCAATAAGCTGGTATAAATATGTTTAAATATAAATTCCAACATTCTATTACTTTTGTGAAATTGTATTATATTAAACACTTCAAATCGGCAAATCCTTTAATGTACTTTGAAAATGTTGGATGTACATGACCGAATTTTCTCAAATTTTCTAGCTCCTTTAATCTTGTTTGCACCCAAATTTACAATAAGCCTTACTTCATAGCTTTCCCGGAAAACTACAGTCTTTTAAGAAGAGTGATTTCAAACTGTATAACATATCAATTTCAATTATTAAAATGAGCAGCCTACAACTACATTTTTTATCACTTTTATGACGATAGAGGTTAAAGATAATAGATGATATTGCGTTTTAAGATAAGGGAAATGTAAAATATTTTAAAAGTTAAAAGACTAATTATAGACAATTAAAATGTAGACAACAACATAATTTAACAATTTATTGATGCGCGACAAACTTGAGGGGCATCAGAGTTTACCTCCCAATTTCTAAACTTTTAACAAGGTGACAAAAGTTAAGTTAACTCGTCTGTTTATTTCTGATAACGAATCGTTAATGTCATTGAAAATTTTTTGAGCAGAATTTCCTCTTCGACATATTTTTATACAACTATCTTTGTTTTAGAAGAAGCCCCAAAAGTTTCACCATAAATAATTCTCACGAATAAATAAGCACATAAGAAATGTTAATTAGTTGTCAGAGTATGAGGAAAATTACTATAAATTATTTTAATTAAATTAGCCCTAATAATAAGCCCTAGATCTGGCCTTTAACTAGATTCAATCTCGTCAGCTTACGCTTTGAATTCTGTGGGTTAAATGAAAGTTAACGATTTTCTGAGTAATTAAAGCCCAGTTTACAGTTTTAATGTTTTATTTTAAACCGGAAGTAAGTAAATTCAAAATTTCCCAAATAATTTTTATTTGCATAACATGAGAACTTATTAAGTTTTGCTGACGTAATAACAAAATGTATTAAGTTCTTTATTGACTTGAACTTGGCAAAACTTGAAAAATAAGTTAGATACGTAATTATAAAATTCTAGTTTGAGATCAATAGTGATCGATACTGGATGTTTTTTAAAGTTGATATTCATTGTTCACAAATTTAAATACTCGTATCTCGCAAATAATTTAAAAAAACTGAATTTTAATTTTTTACTAAAATAAAAACTAAGATTTTAGTATTTGCATTTTTATTTTTACTGTATTTCTAAATGCATTTTCATTCAATTTTGCTCGCAAAAATGCAGATTATTAACTCATGACAACGACCTTCTGAAACAACCGTGATTTTCATACCTTTTAAGGATTTAAGAGGGGGAAAAATATAATGACACTAACCACCTCCCACTCTAGGCCCAATTTTAACATTTAAAATGTACGATAAAGCCTAGTAATATTTTGAATAGGGTTTTTGTAATTTTTCACAGCATCAAGTAAATAATCGGCTAGAACTAAGCTAACGACCTACCTTGGGAGGAATCATACATCACATTTTGGGGCCGATAGCGTATAAGCTTTAACGTTCGTTCAATAATAACTCCCCAAGGGAAGGATGCCTTAAGTAATAGTCATGAAGATACACTGCGATGATAAAAACATCTTCACTACCCAATTGAGAGTATCTCAGGTAAACTCTAGCGGCACATAACTGTATTTCATCAAAGCTGCTTTTTTATGATTGTCACATTATCGTATCTCCACCTTAGGTCGGATATTTCTTCTCAAGTGTAACCTTCCTTATATTAATGTTTTGGCTTGATATAGGAAAAGTAACGTTTTAATTTAAAAATAAGTCTTTAGAAACGAAAACTCATTCAGCTTTAAAATAAAAATTATAGGAATTATTTTATTAGTGGTACTTTTAGGTACTTTTAGGACACAAAGTATTTCATAAATATAACTAACTATTTTTACAAAATAGTAATCAATTTTTGAATAATATGTTTGCTGCGATCCTCTCAAATGTTTTTTTTATACAGTAAATACTTTCAGATTCGAACCTGTAACCAAAAATCTGCTATCCCCTGTTTGAAAATAAAAGGTGTTAACTAGTATTGTCGAACATATGTTTAGTAGATTTTTGGGATGAATATAATGGGAAATATTTGCATATGAGGTGGTAAGTAATTGCAACCTACAGATATGTTCATTTTACCTCCATAGTTTATAAAAAAATGACAACTTATTTAACTTAAAAGGTGTTTGTAATGAAACTCAAACTTAAGGACATGTATTTTACGGCACACTGTAACATGATTTTTGTTAAAGGGAAAATTAGTGTAGCTAAAATTAACTATAACAAATAACCTACGTTAAAACCTTACTAGGGTTGATTGATGATCAATTAACAGCAAGCAATACAACAGTAAATAATCAGCACGCAATATAACAAAATACTCCCGATGCAGCAGACCTGCATACTCAGCGAACTTAAGGTGTAAAAGAGCATAATATTTCAATCCAACATAGCGGGATTTGACATGTTTTTGTAAGCTCCATTGAATAACATTGGGAATGAGTATGCAGGTTTGCTGTAAGAGGTATATTAAAACTGGGTGATTTTAATTCAATATTTACTAGATTTGAACTGAAAGAAGCCTGTTAAAATACTTTTCTAACAGTGCAGTACAAGTAACAGGTTTTCATGTTACGTTCCCCTGAAGAGTTGTACAAGCATAGGCGTTTATGGGCCTGTTTTTTGGGCATTATACCTCTGTAGTTTTCACAGTTTACATTTTGATAATTTAAAAAGAATCCCTAGTTTTGCCTCAACTTTACCAACAAATAGAGAAAAGAAATAATTTACACAAAACCTTTAAAGGCTTCAGGTGCACAGAAAAGTCTGGCTAGGCCTACATAGACGGACTTTTATTTGCTAGGTACTAAGCATTTTTCAGGTGAGATTCGTGAGAACTGCCTACAATGACTGGTAAATGGAACAGTGGTCAGAATGACGGACCGTAAATTTTGCGTTGACTAAATTGATATTGAGCACTGTTAAACTTTAAATATATTTTGTACATTTTTGAAATTTACAATCATTATCATGCACCGTTATGTCATATGATGTATGTTAAACCAAGCAGGATTTCTAAATATAGAAGCGTGAACTTAAATTATTTCACGTCTTTTTTCAGCTATTAAGTTACTCTATATAAATAAAAACTCTTCTCATTAGTGACAAAATCAAATTATCGCGCTTAAGTAATCCTTGTCCTCCAATACCTTATTAAAAGTTGTAATTGAACTGTCAAGATGTATGAAATCATCTTTCAGCAAATTAAATGAATCAGTTCCAAGCATTTTCCTTCTCCTCATTTATGTTTTTCCTGTGACTAATATTTTCAAAAAATTAATCGTAAAATTTTTTAGCAGACAGACAATAATACTAGGTTGTTCCATAAGAAAAACTACATGAAAAAGTAATACAATAATAGTTTGCACAAAATATACTAACGAACAAATATTACTTCAGTTAGGAAAATAAATAATCGGTAAATCTTAACAACAATTATTACATAGCGTTATCCATAAGTAGGAAATAATTAAGTTGTGCAGTGTTACATTGTATAACCTAAAATAAAACAAATTTTAGATTTTTAACAATCCTCATCAAAGGTGGAGTGCTTAGCCTGTTCATGGGGAAGGATTGAGTGAGTCGTTTATGATACAATACACAGTTAGGGGAAATCTTTTACGAGGAGAGGGACGTTTACAATGGTGTCATTAAGTCGCACCTCAAGAGTAAACTAAAATTCCTACTTAGCTCGGGAGGAGGCATAAAAGAGAAATTCGTAGTCTTATGAAAAAATCCTCCAATGGTTAGTAAAAAGTCAAAAATACTTTCATAAATTCATATGAACTCTTTCCATTTTGATCACGGTTCTACTTGATTTCGAATTGTTCTCGTTTAAGACTAGGTTATTATAGCTTTTCAAATTGTAATGAAATTTAGTTTTACTAGTCTTACTTTTTTTGCAAAGATTCGTATTACATTTCTAATAACTCAGTTTGTTAAAAATCAGTTACTAATCAAGAGTCTAACGGTATTCTACATCAAACAAAAGCAATTTCAGCAACAAAAGCTATTAATATTAACAGCATTCATTTACAAAAACAGTTTTCTTAGATAGCTTGTACCGGAACATATAATCTATATTATTGTAATAACAAAATAAATCAAAAGTAGGAACATATATTCAGCATTATACACTGTATTCTTATTGATTATAAGAAAATTATAATTTAGGATAGGTATTGGGATATTAGTTGTGTCATTTCTTTGTAAATATATTATACCATTGATTACAAAGAGCTGGTACCAATCAATGGGCACCCGGAGCACTGTGCATTAATAACAATTCTGTCTGAAACTAGTTTTATTCCTTTATTTGCCTTAGTTTTTAATGTAAACTTTGTTTATTTTATTAAAGTTTTATTTATTAATTAAAATCTGTAGCGTTTGATGAAAGGCCTACAATAAATCGCATATATTTTCAAAAGGCTCAATTTGCACATATTACTTATTTGGCAATATCACTTGAGTTTTATATATACAGAGTGCGTTTTTTTTTTCAAACGCAACCCATTTTTAAGATTGAATAATGCACATATAAAGATGAAATGAGTATTATTTTGGTTATCTTTGCATTTTATACAACGTATTATTTAAGTTTGATCACATTTATCTTACATGTGTTCAAACAATCCGCCATTGACATTCATACAAAGGTGTTTTCTCTCCATCAAATTCCTGAACCCGTGTTGTAAAGTATCTCTTAGAATTTTTTGCATTAATTTGATATGTTTGTTTTGAGGTGCTAAATAGCCTGTGTATTGTTTTCGTATGACTTACTTTTTATGTGTACCAAAAGAAAATAATATAATGGAGTCAAATCCAGGGATCTTTGGGGGATAATCATTCACCGATAAAATAAATTTTGGGTTGGATTAAAAAAATACCCTGTTATATACTCCTGATAAGAAGACCTGCGAAAGAACAGACCTACAATATTGTAATTACCTGATTAATAATGTATAGTTGTTTTATCTTACATTATTAACTCCTCTTTAACTTTGTATAATACAATATTTTCTCAAAACACAAGTATAACGATCGATAACGTCAGTGATTCGCCGCAAGCGCGTCTGTGAATTATAGGTAGCTAATTATCGTTTCGCCCTTTGGCTGAAGAGAAATCATTCACAAATTACAAGTTTGCTTACCATACACAAGTAGAGTTCATATTTGTTTACCTGAATTTTTAATATAAAACATACATTTCGAATAGAAAATACTATATGACCGTTTTAAGTTTTAAATAATATATATGACTGAAGACAATACGTGCGTTAAAACAAAAGTAACAACGTTTTCGATTTAAATTACGCTAGGGTATTACAATAACTAAATAAATGTACCTTTAAAACAATTTTAACTGACAACATTTACTTGGCTGAAAGCCATAAATATAAAAATAAACGTATTGGTTAAGATATGGGAAAAATACGTCGTTCAAAATTGTTTTTGTTGTATGACTTGGTAACACGTAAATGTAATTATTGAGAACTGATACCTACCATGAAATTTTATACATTTATCCCAATAATTCAAACTATTTCAGACATTAATTACAGTATAAAGCCTTTAATTTAGCTCCCTGATCTACTACTAGCCTATGTTATTTTCTCATGAAAATGCAGTTAGTTAGGAGGTAATCGTATTTTTATTTTTGCGTCTCTGAAAGAGAGAAGTAATGTCATGAGTTCGAATATCTTATGTCTTGTACTACAAGTTTGTTCTTGCACTGTACTCGTTCACTCATAGCTTTTATTAAACTTTAGATTGGCAAACTTTTATTCTTTACATTTATTTTAACAAATAATTGAAGAAAACCATAATGTAACGAGTTGTCGATTAGATCTATATGCTATAATTGCATTTGAAAGCCAGTTTGAAAATGATTAAGGAATTAATTGAGAGTTTTTTTCTACGTGAGCTAACTATACGTAGGTGCTATTATGTGCCTGTTGAGGGTTTTACCTAAATATATATTATCTTCTTTTGCACTAAACTATACTCATGAATTAATATTAATTTAAATACACTTAAGTAATATTGATTTATAAATGCAGTATCACCGCAGGGAAATTCAATTATGTCAATTATGGCTCCTAATGTGCCCGGTTTGCGTTTTTCTTTATTCAAGCGGTCAATAAGTTATAAAGATTATTTTCTGTAGATGATTTGCTGAAGTTGTTCAAATAAGCAATACTCTGTCAATACTAAATTATTGTACTTTTAATTAAAATGTATTTATGCCTATTACATGTCTATGGGAATAAATCAATAATGTCCACTGTTAAATTTATGCCGATAAAGTAAAATATAGTTTGAAACTAAATTAATAATTTTGTCGAAAACTTGATGATGCAGACATAACTGATTGAGATTTGATAAAGAAAGTTTTATGAGATGGTAAAGATACATCAGATAACAAAAATGTTGTAAAGGAAATCCATTGAGATAACTTAAACTATATCTAATTTCAATTTCCATAAATAAATTGGAAATAAAAAAGATTAGAAAAAATAAAACTTAAATATTTAATCTTAATAACAACGTTAAACTAAACACGTATTTTACGCTCTTTAAGAAATAAATCAATATATTGACAATTTTGAAATCAATAAAACCAAATATGTCTTTCAAAAATGAAACACAATACTATTTTAGTCCCAATGATTGCTTGTAAAACAACGAACATGAACAACATGAGTACGACAATAGAACTCGAGCTGCGGATGCGGGTTGGATTCGCAGCACAGTTTTTCACAGTTCAACATTGTTAATATGAACAAAGAATTATTGTTTTGACATCACCATGAAAAGGAAAATATCAGCTTTGTTAAGAAGCGTTTTGTTCTTACCTTCATTATTATCGACGCATTATTTGTATGCGCATGGCTTAATAAACATTGGGATAAATTTACAGTTAACGATTTAAAGGATAGTGTACATGCTCAAAATAATAAAATACAAAAACGAATGTATTAAATAGTAATTCGACTTTTACATTCCGACGACATTGATTTTCGTTCACCTATGGTATCGTATTACACTTTGGATTTTCGTAATTATTAGTCACTTGGATATGCTTTTATTTCTTTCTGTATAGTTAAGAAAAATATTCTGATAAAGGAAATCATTTTTATTTACTATTTTCAGTTGACGCCCGCAACACGGCTCGGTGCACAGGCAATATGGCGGCCATCACATGTGTTGCTGGACGTGTTATGTTCACGCTCATGTTCACAATTATACAACCAGTTAGGGGTAAACGCCCAAAATGTAGAATACTTTTGAAAAATAAAATTAAATTCATTTAACATCTAATATAATGTATTCGGTATGTTTGTGTTTACATAAGTCGGTGTAAATTGTTGTACTCCATTGAACCATCTTAACTGTTTTCTCGGACAATTTCAAACTTTTTGACTTCAATTTATCCATACTCTGTTTTTTTTTTGTTTTTTTGGAATACATGTTTCATTAACTTTCGATCTCTAAAAGTGGCCAATTAAAATGAGAATTTGTGAGCAAAGCATTGTTTCTTATATAAAATCTAAATAAATGGTCCAGTTGCCCATGTCATTCAATTCACAAAATGTGGAGTAGCTGATTTTCTACACAAAGTTCGGCACAAAGTTTGCTGCTTCAAAAGCTTCAAGGAACCTTGGTCTAGGTCGAAAAACATTTTCGGACGTTTTCATATCTAAAGACGTCTTGGAAACCATGTATCCTCCAGAAAACATTCAAATTACATTAAATAAAAATACATCTTTTGCATTTTTGTCATTTTTCAGCTCTGTAGCCTTAATAGATCAGTTTTTTTTATTACTAAGACCAATTTCATTAAACAATTCAAAAGGGTATAAATTTTAAACTTTTATTTTAAAGTTTACTACAGGGTGTTTTTTTAAATCAATGGACCCCTTTTATCTGCCATAATGATTACATTTATGACATGACTACGGGTTTCTGGGGCCTAGTTTTTTGTGTCTGTAAAAATGTGTTTTGTTCAAGGTAAAAACTTCAAATTTGGTACGATTGTGTACCGAGTATAAGGAAAATAAATGTGTCATATCTCATTAATCATTCTCCAACCATTTCAAGGTAGTGGTAACCAAAAATTTTAATAAAAATATCATGAATATTTTATCAACTTAAAATTATTTAAAAACCATTATAGTTATTAAAACAAATAAGTACTCTAAAGTTTGAGAAATAAAGACGAAGTATACAACCCCTTGATAAATGTATTCAAATAATTAATTTGTTGATTAGTTATTGATCACTTAAAAATAAAAATAAATGTTTAATGAAATTTTTATCATACGCTCGAAAAAATCACGTTCAAATACTTTTTTTATACCAAAGTGAAATATTCAGTAGTATAATAGTTTATAATTTATCACAATAAATTAAGCTTGAACTTTTAACTTTATATCATCCTAAGTCTTTTCTGCTAAACACTATTATTTTAAATTTACTAGTTAAATTTAAAGACACATGCCACCAGTCATGAGGAAATAATGTTTGTATTAATATCTTAGCAAAAAAAAAATTTACGAAAGACGAAAAAATTACCACAGACGTTGCTGCTTTTTTCCGTGCAAGAAGTGGACAAGGAATTTGATTGTTTTGCTCGATTTCGAGCAACGGGTTTACCATTAAGCTATAAAACCAATTATTTTTATTCAAGAACGTAAAGGTAAATGCATTAAAAAAATACAACTGCTGTGTTACAACAGGCTATCGAAAATATTTAACAGTACAGTTACAATTCACAGTAAATTTTGAGATATATGTTTAGCTTTCAGATATGCGGCAGTCATTATTTCTGTGAACAGAAGTCATTAGTAAAGTTTCCGCCCCTCTCCAACAATTAATTTAAGGATTCATAAACATCCAACATTCCTGATGCATCACTTTGAAGTGCAACTCTTATTGTAATCACGATTTGCGAACTTTACAGAATGTGAATGACATGAAACTGTCATCCCAAAATGTAACAGGCAAGGGAGTGGAAAATTGGATTTCGAAAATGTATACATCGAGTTTGTTTTAATGTTAAGATGAAAATACTATGGTCTCTTTTCATCATTTCTACTTTTCGCTTCCTCACCTTTACGCAAAATCCAGATTCAAATATCGTTTGCTAAAAATCCACCTCACGTTTTTTTTTTAAATTTCCCTTAGACAGCGTTTATTATTAAAACAGTTTTTTCTTTCGAACTTGAAAGTAGTTTATTACAAAGATTGTTTTTTTATTTCAATAAATCTCTTAATGTCTGTTCCTTTACAATTAAATCATTATCACCATCTCTCGATTGTTATACTAGTCTAAAGTGTCATTTTCTTACTTCGAAAAATAAACTTTTGTTTATTACTATAAATAAACTTGTTCATTGTTCGCATCTTGAATTGACGCAGTTAATTAAAAAAGGTGACATACCTTAAAAATGTATTCAAGTCAATGTCGGAATCTTACAGATTTACTCGAGTTTCAGAATTTTCTTCATGCCATTTTCAAAATCTTCTGTAAAGAATATAAACTGGTCGTCAATAATTCAAAATAGTTAAAAATACATACATTTATACAAAACACATGGACACATGCGACACAAAACCTGCCGGTACGATACGACATTATAAATAAAATATAGGTTTTTAAATTAAAAACAAACCTTCCAATGTTATAATGGTTGTGTAACACGAACATTGAATGTGTGAAAAACTTTAAATGTGTTTAACTTTTTTGTATTTACTGTTATTATAATATGGAACTAGGGAAACGAAAAGCAAATAAGGAGAAGCTAAACGGAGCTGTACATAATGAATTAAATAAATTTAAAAAAATCATGAATTAAACAATGCAATGTAAGTGTACAATCAATTATATGACTGAAGTGTAAATGCATGATGATAATTAGATAAAAAAATCTCCAAAGGA
Organism: Flexamia atlantica; assembly: GCA_035578135.1. Lineage (NCBI taxonomy): Eukaryota > Metazoa > Arthropoda > Insecta > Hemiptera > Cicadellidae > Flexamia > Flexamia atlantica. The sequence continues at coordinate 1,696,449 of JAQJVK010000009.1, forward strand.
AGATGAATTTATATCCATTGAATCAGTTAACACTCTCCATTGAATTAGTTAACGTATCTTTGTGAACAGTACATATTGAAAAACATGTATTTAAATTAAAAAGTTGATAATTACCAAATTATATGCTTTAGAAATCGTTTAGTGATTGTAGTAGAAAGCACGGTACACTCAAGTGTGTCACAGCAGCGTTTTGGTCGAGTTAAAGGTTAGACTTCCCGTAATGCAATCAAACATGCCCAGACCTTTTCTCTTTTGGGGGTCTTTCCCTTGGGTCTCGGTTAATATTTCTAACACATATGCAGCCGCTTGTGTAACTGATTAAGGATACAAAATCTTTTCAACTTTCAGATGAGCTATAAGCCAGAAATTTGGAACGCGTTTTCCTAATTGCTTAAACCGTGGGAAAAAATATCAAAACCCACAATTCAAATATTAAATTTTAATTCTATAAAAAAATAAAATCGTTAAAAATGTTTTTTATATTTATTTTGAACTCCAAAGGCCAAACGGATCGAAAAACGGACTGCATTATGTGCGACGGATTTTTCACGATCTACAAAAAAAACACCCTATGACTTCTTGCCCTATCTCGTCCCTAGATAGCTCTAGAACTTTATATTTTCGAAAATTTTCCCTAGGTTTTCCAGCACCAGATGACTGATATTAAAGGTAGAGTGTAGAAATTTTGTACATATGATTTCTACAGCATATAATGTTCTTCTTTATTGCTGTTTGTGCTGCTTTCGTGTCTTCTAATATTTTCTTACCGGTAAAAATTGTAATAAACGTATCATATGAAAAAATATTATTTAATCGCGAGATTCTTTCGTGCTCTTATTGCATTAAAAATCATTTACTTTTATGCTCTCGCTATTTTGTCTTTATTTCGTATTACAGTACGTCCCCAAATCAGATCAGATAGCCTAGATCTCGTACGAATTACGTTATCATGGAAATGTAGTACACATCATCGCTACAGCATATGTGTCAAGTAATATGACTAGTTCTTAATATTTTAATGCAAATAAAGTTAAACAAATCTTCGAAAATTCGCCAAATGTCAGCGATTTTCTCGAAGTATTTCATTCTGTGTCACCATGATACTACCTAGACCCCTGACAATTTGTAAACGGTATACCGTGTCCCAAAAGAACGGATCAATTTTAAAATCGAATAAATCTGGTTTAGGCAAACGTAGTCAATTTTGCAGGTGACCACAAGATACACAAGCTCTTTAGGTTTATTCCAATGCCTTTAGTAAATATCCGCTGAACGTCCTTGCTCAGTGTTAAGATTTTAAATATCACAAAAAATCAAGAATTAGGTATGGCAGACCCAATACGCTGGGCCCAGTACATGTCACTATGTTATTTCGGTCTGTGGGACTAAATTTAAGAATGTGTGTTTAAATATATGGTTATAAAGTTGAAAAAGTTTTAAAAAACATCATATGGTGAAAGGTCCAGAGACCAATAATGTCAGCTTATCGGACTGTTGTGCGCAATTCTTTATTGTTAGCGAAATTTTCAGTTTAAAGCTCTGAGTTACGACAGTGAATCAGTAGATATTAAAAAAAAAAACATTTAAATAAACTTTATGAGTTCGTTTATCACATTATCTACCTGCGATATTGGCTACATTCGGCTAAACGGGTTTTGAGTTTTTAAAAATTTATTAGTTTTCTGGGACAAGATGAAAAATTATGTGCATCACGTGCAATATACTTCACCAGTAATAATTCCATATACTCATTGTACGAATAATTTCCCGAAAACGTTTTTACTAGTTACAGGAGATTTTTTTTAACTCGAATAGTTATTGAAATTGTATTGCTACCCAGCGCCATGAACAGGGAAAAATAGTTCTAATTAAACTTAAACATTTTTGAAACTTCCTAGCTTTGTAAAACCTGCTTCACTTGATTATACAATTTGTAAAGCTAATTTGTGAAAATATGTTTAAATTGAAAACAATAAAAAAATAAAATAAAATGTACATTACGTAAGGATTGTAAACATGCATATTATTATTTGTCACAGAAAGACCTTCTGGGTCACATTCTGTGATTTATGTCCCGAAATAAGAAACAGTTGAACTTTATAATATCCGAGCTATCTACTGTTTAAAGATTCCGTCTAAACGTTTAAACGTTATTGCTGTCACAAGTACACAGTTAACGGTAAGTTTCAGTGATTCAATTGCGGATGTCGCAGCAACCCTGTTTTATAACAAGGCCATTTAAGTCGGCGCCACTCGTCTAGGTTCACAGACTGTCAAGTTTTAATGCAGGAAAAAAACATTGTATGTAATTATTTACACAAATTCTTAAATATCAAATACATAAAATGTTTCAAAGAATCTTTGACTAATACTAACTTACGAATTTTAACCGATGACTGTTATTAAACTAGTTCTATTAAACCTCAAAATCATTTAGATATTTTTATCAAGAGTCAAGAGTTTTAATTGTTTCTTGGGGATTTGTCTTTTATTTACTGACAGCTGTACTTGTCTTATTTGTGATAGATTTGTGATTTTTTAACACTAGAGGTTGTGTAATCATCAATATATCAAATTACATTCTTATTTGCCTTAGGACCATAAATTTTATATATGGTTACCTTTAATTATTAAATGTTAATTATAAATACCATTAGGTCTTTGTTGAAAACAAATTATCAATACCATATAATCTTGGTGGTAAAATAAATATTCTTACATAATGTATAATCTTTTGCATTACTACCACATTTTTTCCGTTAGCAATAATTATTTATTAACGATATGTGAATTCGTGAATCATTATGGTTTTTTTTTAATTCTGTGCTCTAAACTTATTTCGTGGTCCTTATCACAGGCTATCCAGTATGTTGCTTCACAGTTTAACGCAGACATTATCATACCAACATTTTAGTTTAAAAAATGGTTTTATTATTACTACTATCTCAGTTATTATATTAATTTGTAGAACTAGTTAACTTTAAGGCGTAAGAAAATATCACGTAAAACATCAGCAAGTTACCATGTTCTGAATCAAGAAAACTATCATGCAGATTCCCTAGTTAAAACGCCCCTCAACAGGGGCCAGTCCCCGAGTATCATCACACAACAATGGCTCATCACGTGACGAATTGACTCTTGGGGCTTCGATTAGTTGTAATATTTCGTTCGCTTCTTAGGAATAAATAATCTCCAATGGCGTTTTGGTAGTGATTTCTTGGGCTAATAATCCATGTAAAATCAGTCGAATTTTTATCGATATATTCATTTAATTGCTTCTTGGGGATACTTAGTAATGGCAATTTTCTTTTTACCGTTTTTTAACGCAACAAATAACGATTTTAACTTTAAGCCCTTTTAACTCGTTTTAAAAGGTAAAGGTTTTTAGACTGTAGGCCTATGTTGTATTACCTTGGATTCTCTTTGAATTATCAAAATATTAATAATTTTTTCGTCAACAATTTTTTTTTGCCAGGCATTTATTTTTGTACTTTTGATTTAACACTCAACGTTAATTTGTTGTTGGATGTTATTTATTTTAAAAACATACTATTCCTATTTTTTATGTTTGTTAACTTATTGTTAAGTTAATATTTGTTAATTGGTTCAAAACTTAATATATTGGGTTGTTATCAAATTTTCTTGAAAAAGTGGTACATGAACTACTCAACGTGTGCGCGCTAAATTATTTGCGCTTTCACGCTTTCTTCAATGTATTGTATTGCATGCGTTTCAGCATTCTGTCTTGTATAACAATTGTGTGACAAATAAAAATGGCCTTAGACTTTTTTTATTACTATTACTATACAACTGTATGTATTTCTTTTTTTATTCGGATGCTTTAGGGTAACTTTTTACAGAGTACAAATAATATTTTCGTTTTAAAATTATGTATTTTAAAAACTTGCTGTAATCATAAAATATTTGAAGATTTCAGTATTGAATATTTTAATGCTGTTTTGTAAGAAATAAAACTACACCAGAGATCAATACTGTATTTAAAGGAAAAACTATTTAACGTGAGATATGATAAGTACATTTTCTTAGAAAACCATCACTTTCTTATGAAACCTTTAACTTACGCTTCTACGTGTATAAGGAGCTAGTGACTGCAGATTCGCCGCAAGCGAGTGTGTAAATTACAGGCAACTAATTATCGTTTTACCCTCAGGCTGAAGACACAATCATTCATAAATTATAAGTTTGCTCACTAAACACCAACACAAAGGTCCCAGCGATGCATGCTGCAGCGACCCGATCCTCTCGTATACAATGTCTATTCTAGTTTACATAATATTTGAGACCGTATTATTTGAGAGAAGAAATAATAATTCATATATGATAAATAAACATTATTGAAAAATAAATAATAGAATTAGATGTGACACGTTTAAATTGTAATAAATCTTTCATCTGTATTCTTTGTTCCATATTTTGTGTAACAAATACTTTTGTAAGGCAGATGATTTCCAATATCTTTTTTTTATTTCATGTGACGTTTTTTCTATTATTTTCTTTAAAAAACCTACAAAGTATGAAAAGCAAACTGACATTAGGAATAGGATTTTTGTATTGTAGGCCTACTCAACCTTGGAAAATCTTTGTAATGATTGATCATCGTATATGATTTGAGATATATAGAAAATAGAGGACTTTATATATTAACCATGTATATGACAACTTTATTTTTCCAATACCACGGGTTGGTTAAAATATGGAGTATGAGTTGGCAAGGATTGTGAATGAGCGATAATACAACATTTTCTTCAGATCCACCTTACACTAAGTCTTTTCAAGCCTTGCTCTCTAGAGAGCTATCTTACAACTTGTTCAAAAAATAATTTCACCGAAAACTATTAGGAATATAAATGAAATTATTTAAAGCACTCCCAATTTTTTTAGACAGAATGCAAACCTTGTCATTTCATTATTTTTTTGCCATTAAATTAATGTTTTAAACTATTTTTTATTTAATTACAGTGGATTTGTAAACGGCTTGTAAACAATTACGTTAAATTGTTTTTCCTAACATAACTATTGTATTGTACTGTATATTATTTACTTTGAATCCTATGATAAATATTTATTTTCTCCTATTTGAAAAAAGTACAATTGCTTGCAAACCCAAATTAATAGGAAACATATACACCGGAAAATCACATAGGTAAGAGAGTAAAGTTAATGCACATTTTTAGTTTAATTTATTAAGATTATTGTAAGCAAACTTAATGCCACGGTTTTACAATTTTTATCAAAAAAGCTTTGAAACTACAATTTTAACCGAACGTAGCATTAACTTAGCTGGATTTTCCATTATATGTTAAAACCAGCTAAATACGTTATGAAATCACGTAATTTATAAGCGACATTTAACTCCCTATGGAGTTTTAAAATAAATTTTAGCGCTCCAAGGGGACCGCATTTGCATATTGCCCGTTTGCTTTTTTATGGAGGATATATGTAATAACATTTTCATACAAAGAAAGTGTTACAGGTACCTAATACAGGACTTTATATTATTTAAATACATTTAGGATTTTAAAGCGTTAATAGTGAAAAATCAGTTTAAACTTATATTTTTCATTTAAATAAAAATCTTTAGGCTAAAGTAAAACAAAACTAAAACTACGCTCCCACAAGATAAAGCACGCTCTCACCATTTACATGAACGAAACAATTGCGATGTTTAAGGTTAACGTACCGAAAAAAATCACGAATATATTTTTTCAGCCCCAAGGCAGACAATCGCGTTTTTCCGAAGCTTCAGAGGACAGAAAAGGCTGTTGTTGATACAAATCATAAAGAACGGCTGTTGTCAATAAAGAAGAGTAAAATAAAAATCATATTTTCACTACACTTCAATTAAATCGCCAGATTATTACGTGTTTACAACCTACGAGACTTTATCTCTACATTGTTTACAATGGAATATTGAACATTTCGTTACTAGTCTGGAAAGTGGCTGTTATCGGTACGAGATAGTATTTCAATTACGAGGCACCGTTATAGCACTTTCGGACGAGTCACGAACGGTACTTTTCATCATACCATCTTTTATTTAATATTTTAAAACTTGTTATTATGTTAAAAATGGTGAGGTTATATTGGTGTTATCGATGGTTACATTTCTGTTGTTTGTTAACAAAACATATGATAATTCATTTATTCTTTTTAACATAGAGGGATATTTGAATCAACCATGTTTATATTTGTATGTTTGTAAACACTCCTTAACATTATTAGTACTTTTTCCAGTTTTTTTCATTACAGTTTACACGACCACCTGGTAACGGTTAGTTTAACGCGATGTTATGATGAAAATAATATTTGCAATACAAAATTAATAAATACTAACTTTGAAATATTTCTTATCCAAACAAATAAAGGATTACGGTTTATTTCATCGTGAGGTAGTGAAAGGCATCGTTAAAAACACAATTGAGAGTGTTTTTTCATATTCTCAAACATATAACGCCAAGGTCAACTTTCCATTCGTGATAAGAAATATACTATTTGGTCGTACTGATTGTATTAAAAAAATAGCGAGCAAACTGTAAAAAATCACAATGATAACAATAGAACCTATAGAGCGTGGCTTGCATCTGAGTCTCCTTTATTACTAATTCCACATTGTCAATAAGAACAAAGACATGTATTGTCTTTATCATCTTTCTGAAATCCCTACATAGGATTTAATAAGGTTGACAGCCTCAAATTACAATTATTACTCCTGTATGTATTGTATTGAGTATTAATCAAACAATGATATTTTAATTGGAAAATCTAATCATCTAAGTTTACAGACCGTGATTACCACTACCGATGTTTTATGATGAGTTATTCAGATTGCAGCTATTATGATCCTCAAAACTGTTAAGTAGCCTGTTAACTCAATTCATAGACTGTTCAATTACTAGTGAAGATCTTCCATTACCTCTGGTATTTCCAGTGTTTCAAACATTTATAGTAAAAAGTGGTAGACCTCACTTCTTGAGGGGTGGGGAGATGTAGCTTTATCATCAACTAAACTACCTCACAAATAATAATGGCGATGACAATTAACCTTTTACTGTGGAAAAGGATACTTCTTAGTCGATGGAAGGATGAAGTCACTTGTTGTGGTCTCAATGGAACTACTACAATTCCGGGATAACTGCACACGGCTTCTTTATCAATTGCCAGGAATACGAAGCAAATTTCAAAGTTAAGGCAAAGGGCTATCAGAGAAAAATGTTTATGGAGTTATGGAAATCTGATTTTAAACATAGTAGGTTCAAACTTTTACGGTGCATAGCTAATCAAAGGTATTTTTGCACACGTATTTAGCTATGAAATGTAATACTTTATTTTCGTATTAGAAAACAAAATAGTAATCCCCTCCGTTATTTTAATACATTTTATGTAATAGTTAAAAAACAATAAAAAAATAATTGTTTCATTTTCTATTTTGCAACTAAATAAGTTAAACAATTAGTAGTGCAAGGCCATGATTCGATTGGAACCTCCAAATAAACTGAAAAACCCTAAACGTTATGAAATATGAAACAATTGTAATATTTTTGTATTGTTCGTTGGATTCCCAGCGGAGTTATAAACTGAATATTGTGTTCCAGCTTAGAGCACCACCCGTTATAAATTGGCTAACCTGGATTTTTATCTGTTTACAAAAATGTTAAACGAATCGTATACATTTTTGTATACACATACTCTACAATATAAAAAATATGATAGCCTTTCCTTGACAATTACTACTAGAAGATGTTTTAGCTTCTAATGCAATAAAGTATACAAACCAATAATAACATAACAGAATAATATTCCTTATTGTTACTGACCGTGTTACGGGATATAAATTAAAGACGTCTTAAAACACTTAAAATATATTTACACTTATTCTGTACCGGTACTCATATACAAGACGGTAAATATTCATAAAAGATGGAAAATGGCTTTTATAATGTTTATATTTTAAGTGTTCTATGACGTCTTTTACAGCACACCTCGAATTATCCAGATTTATGTGGCGGAACGCCGATCCGGATAACAAAAAATCCGGATAGTCCGAGGTCGTTACAATATTGCCTAAATAGCGATCACGTACCTTAGCCCCTACTAAATTAATGCTGCAAACTGCGTATCAAGACTCTATAAAAAATACAACATGTTAGTTATACAAGCTTATTCCGACTACAATTAATTTTTCGAACTGCGCTCGAGTCTTCTTCCAGTCTCGTACCGTACTTGACCCAACACCGAGTTCCTTAGCTAACTTTTTACCTGGTTTTCCCGCGTTAAGTCTTTTGACAGCATTCAGTTTCTGTTCTAAAGTTAAAACCACTTTTTTCTTTTTACAATCAATCACTTTGAAATTCAATATCCGTCCATACAAAGAGTTCACAACTATAAACATAATATAGCCTAAAATAACCTCAATAAACTAACTCGCAAAATTGCCGTAGTCTACGCATTTGTTTATCAATGCTAGCGCCCCAAATAGCAAACCAAAAAAAAACTACGTTTATGAAAATGCTGTAATGACCTGTTTAGGCAATGAGGCTCCTTCAATTAATTAATTGTGTTTCCAAATGCGTAAAATGATGTATTCTATTTGCATTTTACTTTTAGAAGGAGCATTCCACTCTTAAACTCGCTAAAATCATGTTTTTGCCTTGATTTTAATTTTTTAATTTCTCGGTTGGACCGGTCCGGATAATCCGGGATCCGGATAGTGTGGGGTCCGGATAATCCGAGGTGTACTGTATTTATATCCAGTATATAAAACAACACGGTACCGCGCTAATCAAGAAGTTATTGATCGTGTTACACAAATGTTAGAACTTCATGTTATAGAAAGACAAGTTACATTTATATATATTACATTCAGTTATTAGGAATTGTGATCTGTTGAATTATATGTAAAACCTAGTATTAAAAAAAAAGATTAGTTCTCAAGTGCAACGGTTTTGGTGTTTATATTACACCATATTTTTTGTTTATTTATGGTATTAAGTGATTCAAAATAATTGTTTATTTTAAAAATATCCATGAAAATAAAAAAACACTTTAAAAATAATAAAAGTAATCCTTGAATTACATTCTTTGTTTCAAAATCTTTTTAATTTTTTTTTCAAAGGGAAAACATTTTGTTTTGAATTTAATATCCCTGCAGTGAATAGTGATTGATAATATTATAATGTAATTACCTCTACATCCAGCGGAATAGTTTTACCAATGCCTAACATTTTTTATTTTCACAAAAATCACAAATATATAATATTACTTATAAATAGCTATTACGATTCTGTTGGTTGCTAAATATAATAAGGATGCGTACTTTAAATTATTATTATTTCTTACAATTTTCTTTATAAGAATAATAATATGATCTTTCACTAGAAGTACTTAGTTTAATTCTCTAGTTCAAGACAATACCCAACCTGATAAAAACTATCAATGAATGTCGAGTGTGAAATGCACTTTATTTTGTAACTGTAATACTAATAAGGATCAAATTATTCCCTTGTTAACTGTAATTATAATTATAATTTAAGAACAAGGAAAATAAATGGATAAGTACATTATGAAGAAAGCTTGGACAGTCATCTCGAAATAGTAAGCAATCTTAGATTCCATTACTGAACTAACTTCACTTCGATCTATTTGGCTTCAAAAGACAATCCCAAAGTGTATTTTTTATTAATTGTTATCACTGTTTTAGACTCTATGTAGCTTGAAAGTTTCTCATAAACATAATTAAATTTTACCAGTATGTTCCTTTTCAATTATCAATATATGTCAGTAGACGAATTCAGAACAGAAGGCTACGAAGTCTATGAAGAAATCACCGCTATTGGTAAGAATGAGTCAGTACTTAGATGTGATACTATAATTGCTATTGACACGAAAACATACATACCCATACACACTGTGATATGTGGTTTACCTATCAAAATCATGTTTGCATATTGTAAGCAGAGTAAATTATATGGGCTGGTGTCGACGAATAGTGCCGCTGTTCCAAACGTTCCGTCCTTTAATGAACTCAAGTGAAGCCTTTTTTTTATTCTGAGACGGAAGGAGAAATCTAAAAAAAAACCTTCAATTCGACACCTAAAACGTTAAAGTTCGTATACAGCCGTGATCAAATTATGACTCCCAAAAGGAAGCCCCCATTTTCATATTGAAATATCAATATTTAAAACAAAATAAAACTCCAACAATACTAAAGGTAGATTACAGCTAATGTTTACAACAATTGAAAATATCTACAGTATGATTTGACCTGCTTATGTATAAACAGATGTAGATCTATGAAGATCCTTTTCTTGGGCAAAAAGAATATATTTTCAAGTGCCTTAACACTTTATAAAAACTCGTATTTCTTACAAACTGGCAAGCTAAATTATTAATTTCACTTTGGAGAGGTGTTTGTTTGCCTCACGCTGTTACCTCAATTATTGAATTTGTCTACTACAGGTTCGCCATAGGGTAATTACGGCAGTTGATGCCCTCCAGCGTCTCATAAGTTATTAAGCGCTCGCTAATGTGGTCTTCAACACTGAATAACGAAGATCAAGGAGTTTTGAGTCATGACCAAAAAGTATAAAAAAAAAATTAAGTTTTTATTTTGTTGGCAACCAAATAAAAAAAATAGAAAATTATGATCTGGCAAAAAATTTCATTGGTAAAAAACATTCGACTGAGCATGCAATCAAAGGTACCAAACTTATTTGCTAACATTCTTTCTTGGGTTAGTTCACAAGGGAGTAATGTGATTGCCTCAAAAATATCACCACTTCTCTTGACTAATCAGCTATGTCAAATTTCATCAAGTCACATAAAAAATTTTATTTTTTATTAATTCATATTGCAACATTATCCGTCGAATAGTTTGTCTTATTGTGTAAATATGCCATAAATGTATGTGTAAATATATTTTGCATATTCAGGTTTGGAAATATAATATCATAAATCGGCAAATAAATCTTGTCAAAATATTAAAACCCATTATAAGGCACTTATTATAAACTTAACATACTTTTCACATCATTACATTAACACAAAAATACATTTACTATAGCGCAGTACCGGCTTGCTATTAGACTCCAACTCCGACTTAGTAATTTGTAATCAACCATGTGAAAAAATTAATTTTGTAAGTTTAAGAAATATGTTGGAAATTATGAAGTTAACTTACAACCCGTGATAATATACTCTAAGTGAAAACCTATTTGGTGTAATTAACTTGAGATAGGAGGATATCTTTCTCATAGTCTTAACGTATCAAAGTTTTCAGACGCGTTAACTTTAAACAGATAAGGTCTTAATGATCTTAAAGCTAAATCTCGTCACCTAATGGCTTTTAGTCTAAACGAAACTCAATAATATTTAATTTAAATTTGTTTTTAATGCAACATTTTATCAGATGATTCATTATGTGAGATTGTAAAAAAAAACAACAACAACAATGGGAGACTTTGCCCTTTTACAAATATGCCCCATATGGACGCAAGACTTAATAAAGAATAATTGTTGTATGGACGTTAAAATCTACAAAAAAGTGTATGAAACAATACAGATCAATAACATTTGTGTCGCTTGAAATACCATTTTCATCTAAAATTATCTTAAGAGAGGTTCTCAGTAAATAGTGATTAGCTGCAGTTTTGTGTAAACTGCTCAAAATAAATGACGTTTGTAATTTATTCTTTCATGAGAAAGTTATGCAATATTATGGATACTGCTAATGATAGAAGGGACAAATTTATAAAGCTTGGTAAAAAATAATGTCTGGTTTTCTTTTTGTATGCTTCCAAACTTTTAAAATAGCGACAAAAACACAACAATGATGTAATGGACTATTAGCCTTTTTGATGGAGCGAAAGCGAACATCTCTGGATGTGATCGGGGATTTCATTGTGTGTGGGTGTGTGCGCTCCGTATAAAATAACGGTAGAATTTCATGCCTTGAAACGTTCACCATCTTATTATTTTCCTTTCGGATAGGTAATAAAGTATAAATTAGATTTTTTAAAGCTTTACATTTAAAATATTACTTTCAGTAGTGACTTGACTTTTAAACCCTCAATTGACTCAAGTAATTGTTTTGAAAAGCGGCTGCATTTGTTTACATTCAGTTTTACAAAGTAAATAAAAATGCTTAATATCTCTCGTTCAATTTTTTGGAAGCTGGAAGACGAATTTAAGGAAAAGATTTTTGGGAATGATAGCTAAAAAACTTTTTTTGTATTTCACCCAAGTGAACTGTTTAAGGTTTTCAAGAATTATTAATGTAAAAAAAATTGTTGCACTGTAAGTAGACGAGTGAACTATATATTGGTTTTCAAAATTGGCTAAAGCATTTTAATAATGCGCATTAATAACTTCAAGATCAAGAATATGTGTTATTTGTGCAGTGTGTAGCAGAGAAGGTTCCCAGTTAATTACCTATGTCAAGACCAATACATTTTTTGGAAGGCTAAACAGGTAAGAAAAACTTGGCGAAAATCTTTCTGAATCATGCAAGTTAAAAATAGTATTACCAATATGATAAACAGACTCGAATAAATATGTTGTTAGGCAAATTGTGAAAGTTGAAAGTAAGCCTAAGTTTTGCAACAATTTTAAATTGACCATATGTTAGTTCTCACCATTTATCACATCATATAATTTAGTTTTAATTACATGACAATTGATGAAATATTATTGAGAGAAATTATTCACCCTATTTTTTAGGTTAAAGGCCTTTCTAACCATCAAGGTTAGGCCTGTTACATTTTAATCTATTCTTAAGGTTAAATTTGTTTCTCTGTTTTAGGTTATGTTTGGCGCTTGGATCAGTTTTGTTACCTAGGCTACCAAACACAAGTTACCAGTATGACATTGACGCTCAACCTATTCTCGAAAAATTTGGATGAAGACCAATAATTTAAAGTAAGTTCAAGTTAAGGCAGGTGAACTTGTTTAATAAATGCTAACTTATTAATAAAATTAATAAATTCATGACTGATTTTGTGCAGGTCTACACTCAGCAATAGCTCAATCAAATACAATAACTTTATATTCTATGTAGGCCTATACTCAGTATAAGCACAATCCCATATGTGAAGATTATCTTAATAAACACAATCCTCACTTTGTGATCTGATGCTTATCATTATTTCGACATGTGAACTTATAGGTATTTGCTATCATTCTCAAATAGGCCCTACAGTTACAGTAAAATATGAACAACACCCAAAAATTATCGAAGTTTGACCATCGAAAAATTATTTGGTTTTCGTCCCATGACCTTCAATTCAAACTGGGTCAAAGAGCAGATAGTAAAAATACAATGTAACCTAATCCTCTTAATAATTAGTTGTGAAAATTCAAATATGGAAATGGTAAATTTTACCCTTATATTAAAAATGATAGTGTTATTGAATGTACCTATGATGCTTATTGAACTAATTTTTTTTTAAAAAGGGTGGCGGCCTCTTTACCTTGCATTTTCCCCCTGCACTAAAGCATTAGGCCTGTGCGAGGAAGTAATCAAGAAAAGCAATGAGAGAGCGGGCACAGTACAAGGGTGAACAGTTATGACAAAATTTAACTTGTGATAATAAGCCTACAGATTGCATTACTAAATTATTAAATGTTGAAGGTATCAATTATGGTCGCATAGTCCTGAAATATTAGAAATATTATTTAAAAGTTGTGTTCAAGACAGAAATGATGTTAGTTACAAAGAAAATTTATTAAATCATTTAATAATATGCCTATATAGACAAAAATAAAATCTAAGAGGAATGTTCATGACACATTTACATTTTATAGTTAGGAAATGTTAAATACAAGCAAACAGGTTAAAGGCGTTAGTTTATAAATTATCGAAAGGCCTACATAACTTAAATTTCATACTTTATACCATTCTTGAAATGGTGACCTACCCACACCCAGATAAGTATTTTAAGCCAAGTATGAATGTCAGATGACTGAAGGATGATTGTGGCGCGATCTTGTAGTCTTGTTACTGACTAAGGGCGATATGTCCCTTGGGCAGGACTGTTAATTAATAGCCCAGTAGCCAATGGCAACTAAGGGACTTATATTTTAATGTGGGATCCGACCGATAATTTTGTCTGGTTTAGAAATTACGAACTGGTCTAATTATGAACGTCCTACGAACATAGTATTTAATATTTCGGACGTTAATCCCCATTAGGGAACACCGCGTCCACAAGTCATCGCTCACAACTATCCACAATTCGTTAGAATCTAAGTAGCTGGATTACTGGACATGCTACCATCCCAGTCGTCCATTTGATGATTTAATAGCCCAACAGCCAATGGCAACTAAGGGACCTACATTTTAACTTGGAATCCAAGCCATAATTTTGCCTGGTTTACAAATTACGAACTGGTCTGATTACGGAGACAGTCCTATGAACTTAGTATTCAATATTGCGGACATTAATCCCCACTAGGAAACACCGCATCCACAAGCCATCGCCAACAACTATCCATAATTCGTTAGAACTCTAAAGTACCGAAGCATGATTACAGGACACGCTATGATTTACTAGATATTAGTACATATTGAAATTTGTTTTAATTTTTTATTGTTAAAATGTCTTTTATGAAGTTTACAATTCTTTGAATTAAAATAAATACCGTTATTATTTTCTTTCAGCAAAGAAATAAGCGTTACAATAATTAAAATCTTATTAGAAGTGATTATTTGCATTTACCATCCTACCATTTTATGGTAAATTGCAATAAAAATAATATAGGTAATTTAAAATGTGTGTGATTTTTTAAATTATATTTAATTTATTTTGGCATTAGTAAGTATTTTGGTAATTTCTTTGTTTCAGATGTCTGAAACCAATGGATAATCTGTTTATACTGACCAAGAGATAATGGGCGTACCAGCTACACTCACCTAACTAACTGGTTTCCTCCGTAGTTCTTAGTAGGCGAAGCCATACATCTTGACATTCATCAATGTCTGGACCGACCATAAAAATGTTTCGGTGTATGCACAACAATGCATGGTAAGCCCAGCTGATAGTAAATCCATCTCTTAACTAGGGCCTATGGTAGTTACTCACTTGTGAGCAACTGAACGCGCTTAATATATAATTCATGAGTAATGACTAAGGAACTTAAGTAGGCTACAATAAGATATTTTGGTCTTAACTAATATTTTAACATAATGCCAAGCTGGCTAGGTATGTTTTATTCCCATTATTTTTTATATCAATTTTAAGATGTGTTAACAGTCATTGTTTACATTGCATCTTGCATGTTGTGATTAACTTTATGATTCTTTTAACACTACAGTACACTCTCAATTATCCGAGCCCCGGTTATACGAGACTCCAGGTTATCTGAGGCAGCTATGAGCTTAAATAAATATTTTTATTGTCTTACTAATCGTTTTATTGATGCATAAAATAAGTGTCTTTATTTAAAATTTTATTATTTGTAACTCGAAAGGACTTTCATTGTCGAATTTATTCGTAAATACTATATAGTAAAAACATTTTGAAGTGGTCCTATTACAGCCCAACCTCAAAACACACGTAAACTCTGTATTACCCGAGATTTGTGTTATCCGAGGTAGCCTTGGTTCTGAAGACTGCGAGAATCGGTAGTGTACTGTGTACCTACATACTATATTATTTATGCCTAACTCAAGGCATATACTCATTTCTTATTGGTCTTCCCAACCTGGTTGTTGTCTATGAACAGTGGCAAGCACTTAACAAGTAGTTAATGACTTGATTGGCAATTACATACACTTATGGAATCCCTAGGATTATTTAACATATAGGGACGTTTTTGGGCCAGGTTGACAATTAGTTGCTGAGGGCCACAGTCACCCCTGGATAGAAAGGTCCTGATTTTGTTTACCAAAATATTGTTTTAAAATTAAAAATTAAGGAAAAATTATTCATCTATCAAATAAATTATGTCCTTTAAAAATATTCAGTGTTAAAATTATTTCAAAATATGAAGTTTTATTTTCTTCTTTGTAATATTAATATAAATGAAACAATTAGAGTCTATTTCAGATTTAAAAGATTAATCTAATTATTCATCGTTTCATAAATTTCTTTCATGTCAGAAGCAGTGGTTGTAAAAATAAAAAATCCGGAAAATACCCCCGTTGCAGCAGACCTGCATACTCAGCGAATTTCAAATGCAAAACAACATATTTCAATCCAACATAGTCAGATTTGACATGATTTGGTAAGCTCCATAAGAATAACATGGGGAATGACTATGCAGGTTTGCTGCTACAGGTATATTAAAACTTGGTGGTTTTAACTCAATATTTAGTAGATCTAAACTAGAAGAAGCCACTTACCAAGTTTTATCAAGATATGTTGAGAAATAAGTGAGATATAGAATTTTACTTATTTCCCATAAGGTTAACATTGAGACAACGTACTGTGTTTACCACTTTCAATATCTCGGTAACCAGTGGACATAGAGCAGTGATTTTAAATACTAAATTGTTTGTTTTTTTGAGCTGAATTCAATGGTGCCAACAAAAATTTTATAAATTTTATTTTTCTATGTGAAAAACTCAAAAAACCCATTTTTGGGGGGTTTATCCCCCTTTACCCCCCCTTCCGGTGGCCCGATCGGGCTGGTTCACGAACTCGTCCGAGTAATTACCACTTTACAGGTTTGTACCAAATTTCATTAAGATCGGACCATATTTACGGCCGCTATCGTGTTAACAGGCATATATATATATAAATTAAACGAATGGTGTTTTTTTCTTCTGGGGACCCCAAAATGAAAAATTAACATGGTCTCGGACTTAGGTCTTACCACGAGTACTACCGTAATAGCTTATTCCTTTAAGGAAATTCGCTAAAACAGTATAGGCCCTACATTTGGAAAGGAATCAAGGATTGGTAGGCTAAAGATTATTGCAAAGACAATTAAAATGAAAATAAAATCATATGAATTGAGGATTAAACAACTTTTCAAATGTTAATACCATGTAATTTATAGTTATAAATTATATCATTTATAGGCTCATTAAATTTGACTTATTTGCACTGATATATTAGTTTACCGCTATTTGTATTTTAATAATACCATTTAGTGAAAAGAATAGTCAGGCAGCATGCTGACATGACGATGAAATCGTTCGGTTTTTGGGTACTTTAAGGGTATTAAGAAAACCTTGATCAAACCGGGGATTTTAGACTAGGGCAGCGGGGATTCACTCAACACTCTCAATATTAAAAAAAAAAAACTGGGAAATGCCGGGATTTTTTTAGCCCCACTTAAACATGATGTCACTGAAAGTTTTGAAAAAATTGTTTTCATGGCAATAGAGCAGTAAGTATGATAAATCTTTTTTTTAATAGGGTGCTAGATATTAATGTAAAATTTACTTTTTTTGTCAGATATAGGTTATGACAGGATACTATGCCCACTTTTTGGATGTTTTGAAACACTTGCTGTGATATTTTTGGGTAATTCCTGGATTTTGGTACCTTGAAGGTTTTGCAGGGATTATTGCTGTCTTACCGGCTATAAGCAGGAATTTTTCAATGAATTTGAGGGTAAAATGCTAGATTCAGTCTGACAGTAGGATACTGCAGACTACCACATCACATGTACTGTTTGCAGGATGCGGATGCCCGTTTCCATTTCCAAAAGTAATCTTATGCCCATTTTTGTGATTTTTATTGTGGAAAAATTATAAATCGTATTGAATTAATCTTTACTAAAACTTGAGACGTGCAAAATTATTTTTTGATAAGAACAGTATTGTTTTTTGTAAGTATTGTCAACCTTTAGTGGTGGGTCTCTTAGCAATCACTAGCGGATGCCATCTGCAATCAATTACTGCTTAAATCCATGATTTGATCAAGTCATCTTATGAGTGCTCATCACGCACATGTGCAGACCAGAAATGAGGCTATAAAAATTTGATAAAATTAATATTTCTTTACACAAAAATTATTTTCTGTCTGAATACCACTTCAAAAGTGTAGTGATTATGTACGGTATAAAAAATGTTTAGCAACTAGGGTAGGTACCCAAGAGCCCTTACTTCAGCAGTGAATGTGTTAAGGAATATCCACATTTTTTATGAGTCATAGCTTATATGATGTTGATAATGGTAAGCAATAGTATATTTCACTACTAGTCACAAAAGTAACCCATTTCGGGGCAAGATGGTGTTTTACTTGCGAGGCGTAAGCCGAGCATTAAAACATTATTGAGCTCTAAAGTGGGACTATTGTGATGAGTTGTGAACAATACTTTTCATCACAATGCAAATAAGTAACCAAACTTGTAAAAAAATCAAAGTCAAAATCATTTTATTCAAGCAAATTATTATATTAATTACAGGCTCCCATGCGCCTAACATGGCGCGTGCGGGAGAGGAAAAATTACAATATTAATTTACATTCACACATTATGACAGCCAGCAGTGAGCAAATGAGTTTGGTCTTATCAGTCCATGTAGATAATCACTGACATTTCAAACATTTCAAAAAATCATCCAACATTTCACGATTGAATCATTTTTCTACAAGCAAACACAATACAGCTGAACTGTCTGTTTTAGTTTAGAGTCAGCTGGTTGAACTGTCAAAATAGGAAAACCATTTGTTTGGGTACGGCAGAATTTTGTTTTGGTACGGAAATGGTTTGTTTGGGTACAGGAATGAAATGTTTGGGTACCGAAAAAGCATCTTATCATTATTTGTTTTGACGTAAGGAAATCGAGAGTTTTCGTAGATCTCAGCTGTACGATAACGGGCAATTTTCGTATACAGATCGATGAAAACTAATTTTCACCACACTACGATGAAATCACATGTTTTACAAACGTCAAACGTGGACCGAAACCCACTGTTTGCCGCGACAGGACCAAAAACGTTGGGAGCCCTAGGGCCAATTTCAGCTAATCGTTTATTTGCTTGAAACAACGTCAGAACATCACATATATGGCATTCAATAGGTTCAATGATAAAGAAGTTGTATCGTTGCTCATAACCTTAAAGTTTTGTTTTCAAGTGAGTCAAATAATAATCAGTTTTTTAAAATTATTTAGGGTATATTTCATTGTGTAGTGTGGTGAAAAATAGCGTTCGCATCTCGACCAAAAGGGTTTTGCAGCTCTCGATCGCTTCAAATTCTCGACTTCGTCTCGAATTTGAAACATGATCACGAGCCTGCAAAACCTAATTTTCAGCCCTTGTTGCGAAATATACTATTTTTTATGACATGATTACCAATTTTCAAAAACTATGTAAACCAGTCTTTAAATGAACAACTTTAATGATCAGAGGCTGTCATGACAGGTATCGACTGTTCGGCAATCAAAGAATACAATAAGTTGGTTCTTTTTCTAATCCTGACACAACAAATGGGAGGCTACACTTTTTACGAAGGCAATGAA
The DNA here is from genome assembly GCA_035578135.1 of Flexamia atlantica. NCBI lineage: Eukaryota > Metazoa > Arthropoda > Insecta > Hemiptera > Cicadellidae > Flexamia > Flexamia atlantica. The sequence goes on from JAQJVK010000009.1 coordinate 1,715,878, forward strand.
AAGTGTCCTTCTGTATTTATTGTCAATGATAAAAGCTGGTAGTCCTTGGAAATTAAAAGTGTACTCCGCGGTTAACCTTTATAACTAACTATTCCAAGCCATGTCCAAATGTTTAGTTGTAAACCAAATTATTTGGGTTTGATTAGCTGTTGATGGATAAGGCCACTTCTCTGGAAATTAAACTATTATGTAAACAAGTGATGATACTTCTTTAAATTCTGAGATGTATTGTCAAATTTTTATAAAAATACCCCTAAACATTAGAATTGACTCAGCTGTTATCAAATTATGAACCAAAAAATAAAGTGTATTACAGATTTAAAAAATGCTTTAATTAATTATCTGCCACTTATGATTATTTTTGTTTCAGGCTAAGAAGAAATTATTCAACACACTTTTTGAGATGGTGGTTGACATCAGTTTTTAAAGTAGGCTATCTGTAGGTCTGAATATGTTATGTTTATTTTATTCTTTTTTTAAATTTTCCACATAATATTAACTATTTAGAATTCTCTTAGATTTTTTATGAAGTGAATAATTCCGTAAAAATAATAAATCCTATTCAGAAGTCATTTAAGACATCGTTTAGCTACATTAAATATTTAAATATAATGTATTTCATTAATTGTAGTTGTATTTTATATGTAACATTAATAAATCAGTTATGTGCAGTCTTAGTGATTTATTTCCTTTGAAATAACAGTAAAATGTTTTTTGTTATCTTGGGTGTGTGCTTGCTTGCTTGCACAATTATTTCAAAAAAACAGGTCTGAGAATTTCCTTAAAAGCCTAGAAATAAGTATTTTTTGGCCCAAAAATGTGTTCTGTGCAGAGTACTTGGCCAGTGAAAATCTAATAACTTAATTAAAATAATGTAAAAGTTGAAAAATGTTAACATTGGTCTTATGAGTTGCCATGATAGCAACGAAATAAACAAGGAACATTATTTTTTCTCCTATGTTTGGGGGGTGAGGCCTCGGCTTTGTCTTTTGGCAATCATGTAAGTAACTCACAGTGTTGTAGAGCAAGTTATACTTTACCAAAATTAAAAAAAAAATTTGAACCATCACAGTTATGTTAACTACACCCTGCATATGTAGTTCAAAATCGGGTTATTGTAAATAGAAGCAACAAACGTATAATTTGTTTCAAGCGAAGCCAACCAAGCCTATTTCAAATACATATTTTTGAGGGCTATTATTTTTTTTGGAAACTGCTTTAGTCATAAAGGGAGTGCTTAGTAAACAAATTAAATATAAAGTACAGTATATCATGAGATAAAATAATCATATTTTCAATGTAATAATGAGATTAACGTTATTGTTCTTTCCTCATAGGTTTAAATTCATTAGCAGGGTAAAGGCAGGGTGTGGGGGGGCGAAGCCCCCCATGTCTTTTGGCAATCATATAAGTTGCTCACTGTTTTGTAGGTATACTTTACCAAAATTAAAAAAAAAACTTTGAATCATCATGGTTTCGTTAACTATATAGTGCATATGTAGTTTAAAATCAGGTTGAATTGAAGCAAATGTATAATTTGTTTAAAGCGTAGCCAACCAAACCTTTTTTCAAATACATGTTTTTGAGGGCTGTTATTTTTTTTTTTTTGAGACTGTGCTTTAGTCATAAAGGGAGCGCTCAGTAGACAAATTAAATGTAAAGTACCGTATATTATGAGATAAAATACAAAAACATTCTTTTAACGTAATAAAGAGACAACAACGTTAGTTTTTTCTCACAAGTTTAAATTCATAGGCAGAGGTAAGGAAGGGGATGTGAGGGGGCTAGCCCTTTCACATCTTTTGGCAATCATATAAGTTGCTCACGGTTTTGTAGAGCAAGGTATAAATACTTTACCAAAATTAAAAAACCTCTGAACCATCATGGTTATGTTAACTACATAGTGCATATGTTGTTTAAAATCAGGTTGATGTGAAGCAAACTTTGATTCGTCTAAAGTGAAGCCAACCAAACCTTATTTAAACACATATTTATTTATTTTTGGCTATTATTTATTTTTGGAGACTGTGCTATAATCATAAATGAATCGCTTAGTAAACAAATTAAATATAAAATACAGTATATTTTGAGATGAAATACAAGAAGATATTTTTAAGGTAATAAAGAGATAATAACGTTAATGTTTTTAAATTTAAATTCTTTGTCAGTGGTAAGGGGGGGTGTGGGGGGCGAAGCCCCCCCATGTCTTTTGGCAATCATATAAGCCCCTCATGGTTTTGTAGATTTAGGTATACATTACCAAAAGTCAAAGAAAGCTTTGAACCATCATGGTTGTTTAATTACATACTGCATAGGCAGTTTGAAATGAGGTTAAATTGAAGTAAACGTATAATTCATTTAAAGTAACGTTATAATTCATTGGGGGGGGTGTGGGGGGGCGAAGCCCCCCCATGTCTTTTAGCAATCTAATAAGTCGCTCACGGTTTTGTAGAGCAAGGTATATATACTTTACCAAAATTAAAAAACCTCTGAACTATAATGGTCATGTTAATTACATAGTGCATATGTAGTTTAAAATCAGGTTGATTTGGAGCAATCGTATGAATTGTTTAAAGTGAAGCCAACCAAACCTTTTTTAAATATGTACATATTTATTTATTTTTGCTATTATTTATTTATGGAGACTGTGCTATAGTAAAAAATGAAGCACTTAGTATACAAATTAAATATAAAGTACAGTATATTTTGAGATGAAATATAAAAAAGGTATTTTAAGGTAACAAAGAGACATTAACGTTAATTTTTTTTATTTAAATCCTTTGGTAGTAGTAGTAAGGGGGGTGTGGGGGGGCGAAGCCCCCATGTCTTTAGCAATCATATAAGCCCCTCATGGTTTTATAGAGCTAGGTATACGTTACCAAAAGTCAAAGAAAGCTTTGAACTATCATGGTTGTTTAATTACATACTGCATAGGCAGTTTGAAATGAGGTTAAATTGAAGTAAACGTATAATTCATTTAAAGCGAAGCCCACTAAACTTTTTTTCAAATTTCTATTTTTTATCGCTATTAATTTTTTTTGGAGACTGCTTTAGTAAAAAAGGGAGCGCTCAGTTAAGAAATAAAATATAAAGTACAGTATATTTTGATATCAAATACAAAACCTTTTTTAATATAATAAAGAGACAATAAAGTTATTGTTTTTTCTCATAACCGAAATTCATTGGCAGTGTTAAGGGGGGGGGGCGAAGCCCCCCCATGTCTTTACGCAATCTAATAAGTCGCTCACGGTTTTGTAGAGCAAGGTATATATACTTTAACAAAATTAAAAAACCTCTGAACTATAATGGTCATGTTAACTACATAGTGCATATGTAGTTTAAAATCAGGTTGATTTGAAGCAATCGTATGAATTGTTTAAAGTGAAGCCAACCAAACATTTTTTAAATATGTACATATTTATTTATTTTTGCTATTATTTATTTATGGAGACTGTGCTATAGTAAAAAATGAAGCACTTAGTATACAAATTAAATATAAAGTACAGTATATTTTGAGATGAAATATAAAAAAGGTATTTTAAGGTAACAAAGAGACATTAACGTTAATTTTTTTTATTTAAATCCTTTGGTAGTAGTAGTAAGGGGGGTGTGGGGGGGCGAAGCCCCCCATGTCTTTAGCAATCATATAAGCCCCTCATGGTTTTATAGAGCTAGGTATACGTTACCAAAAGTCAAAGAAAGCTTTGAACTATCATGGTTGTTTAATTACATACTGCATAGGCAGTTTGAAATGAGGTTAAGTTGAAGTAAACGTATAATTCATTTAAAGCGAAGCCCACTAAACTTTTTTTTAAATTTCTATTTTTTATCGCTATTAATTTTTTTTGGAGACTGCTTTAGTAAAAATGGGAGCGCTCAGTTAAGAAATAAAATATAAAGTACAGTATATTTTGATATCAAATACAAAACCTTTTTTAATATAATAAAGAGACAATAAAGTTATTGTTTTTTCTCATAACCGAAATTCATTGGCAGTGTTAAGGGGGGGGGGGCGAAGCCCCCCATGTCTTTACGCAATCTAATAAGTCGCTCACGGTTTTGTAGAGCAAGGTATATGTACTTTACCAAAATTAAAAAACCTCTGAAGTATAATGGTTATGTTAACTACATAGTGCATATGTAGTTTAAAATCAGGTTGATTTGAAGCAATCTTATGAATTGTTTAAAGTGAAGCCAACCAAACCTTTCTTAAATATGTACATATTTATTTATTTTTGGCTATTATTTATTTTTGGAGACTCTGCTATAGTAAAAAATGAAGCACTTGGTAAACAAATTAAATATAAAGTACAGTTAGTCTTTTATCAATCTAATAAGTCGCTCACGGTTTTGTAGAGCAAGGTATATATACTTTACCAAAATTAAAAAACCTCTGAACTATAATGGTCATGTTAACTACATAATGCATATGTAGTTTAAAATCAGGTTGATTTGAAGCAATCTTATGAATTGTTTAAAGTGAAGCCAACCAAACCTTTTTTAAATATGTACATATTTATTTATTTTTGCTATTATTTATCTATGGAGACTGTGCTATAGTAAAAAATGAAGCACTTAGTATACAAATTAAATATAAAGTACAGTATATTTTGAGATGAAATATAAAAAAGGTATTTTAAGGTAACAAAGAGACATTAACGTTAATTTTTTTTTATGTAAATCCTTTGGTAGTAGTAGTAAGGGAGGGTGTGGGGGGGCGAAGCCCCCCATGTCTTTAGCAATCATATAAGCCCCTCATGGTTTTATAGAGCTAGGTATACGTTACCAAAAGTCAAAGAAAGCTTTGAACTATCATGGTTGTTTAATTACATACTGCATAGGCAGTTTGAAATGAGGTTAAATTGAAGTAAACGTATAATTCATTTAAAGCGAAGCCCACTACACTTTTTTTCAAATTTATATTTTTTATCGCTATTAATTTTTTTTGGAGACTGCTTTAGTAAAAAAGGGAGCACTCAGTTAAGAAATAAAATATAAAGTACAGTATATTTTGATATCAAATACAAAACCTTTTTTAATATAAAAAAGAGACAATAAAGTTATTGTTTTTTTCTCATAACCGAAATTCATTGGCAGTGTTAAGGGGGGGAGGGCGAAGCCCCCCCATGTCTTTTAGCAATCTAATAAGTCGCTCACGGTTTTGTAGAGCAAGGTATATGTACTTCACCAAAATTAAAAAACCTCTGAAGTATAACGGTTATGTTAACTACATAGTGCATATGTAGTTTAAAATCAGGTTGATTTGAAGCAATCGTTTGAATCCTATACTCTTATACGAGCAGTGTTATCTTGTATGTATGTATGTATGCTTACTTGCTTGCTTGCACAACGATATCAAAAACGGCTCCGAGGATTTGCTTCAAAGTCTGGAAATAAGTAATTTATGACTCAAAAACGTCTTTTATGCAGATTACTTGGCCAGAGAAAATCTAATATCGTAATAAATCGAATTTAAAGTTGTAAAATTTTAACATTGGCTTTATGGGTTGCCGTGATAGCAACGAAAATAAACAAGGAAAGTGTAAACAAATGAAGTAATCATAACAGCTGTTTGGAATCTACAGCCATTAAGGGAAAATACAGCAAGTGGGATGAAGAGTCCATGGAGCAATAAAAATGGTTTCTATTTATCAATTTTATGACATTGAAATATTTTATAGTAACTGGATGAACTGGTAAACATGAAATAACACCGAGCAAGGCTCGGTCCACCAGGTACTTGTTTAAAGTGAAGCCAACCAAACCTTTTTTAAATATGTACACATTTATTTATTTTTAGCTATTATTTATTTTTGGAGACTCTGCTATAGTAAAAAATGAAGCACTTGGTAAACAAATTAAATATAAAGTACAGTTAGTCTTTTATCAATCTAATAAGTCGCTCACGGTTTTGTAGAGCAAGGTATATATACTTTACCAAAATTAAAAAACCTCTGAACTATAATGGTCATGTTAACTACATAGTGCATATGTAGTTTAAAATCAGGTTGATTTGAAGCAATCGTATGAATTGTTTAAAGTGAAGCCAACCAAACCTTTTTTTTTTTAAATATGTACATATTTATTTATTTTTGGCTATTATTTATTTTTGGAGACTGTGCTATAGTCAAAAATGAAGCACTTAGTAAATAAATTATATATAAAGTTCATTATATTTTTAGATGAAATACAAAAAGATATTTTCAAGGTTATAAAGAGATAATAACTTTAATTTTTTAAATTTAAATTCTTTAGCAGTGGTAAGGGGGGTTGTGGGGGGCGAAGCCCCCCCATGTCTTTTAACAATCAATAAGCCCCTCATGGTTTTGAAGAGCTAGGTATACGTTACCAAAAGTCAAAGAAAGCTTTGAACCATCATGGTTTTTTAATTACATACTGCATAGGTAGTTTATATTGAGGTTAAATTGAAGCAAACGTGTAATTTGTTTAATGTGAAGCCCACTAAACCTTTTTTTTAGTGTACCCTTAAACCTTGTTCGCAAATATATATTTTAAATTGCTATTAGTTTGTTTCAGAAATTGAGCTTTTTGTCACAGACGGGGTGCTTAGTATAAAAATTTAATATAAAGCACAGTATAACACGTGGCAAAATACAAAATCTTATTTTAATGTGCTAAAAAGATATTTATATTTTTCTTTCGCATGAGTAAATTCATGTAGAGTGCAAAGGAGCAAAGGTGGGGGTGTTACTCAACCCTTTTTTATGTTGAAAATATATATTTTCAATCGCTATTATTTTTTCGAAAATAAATGACCTTTAATTTGTCATAAAGGGCAAACTCAGTACACAAACTTAATATAAAGTACCGTGATAAAGAGAGATTTACATTGTTGTTTTTTGTATGTGCAAATTCATGGACCGAGCTTAGAGGGGGGGTGTGGGGCAGTCCCCCCCCATGTCTTTTAGCAATTATATTTCATTAGTCGCTTATACTCTTGTAGAGCGAGGTTTACCAAGTCAAAAAGCTTTTAAATCATCATGGTTTGTTGATTGTATATTGCTTAGATAGTTCAAAAACAGGTTAATATTAAGTTAAGATTTTTGAGCTGATTTGAGATTTATAAATATTGGTAGCCCCGAAGACAGTAAACTCATCTTCGCTCCATCCTCTTACGTGACATCGGAGCGTATTCCTAGTATAGAATTACTGAAGCATAAATGTGAATAGTTTTCCAATAGGGACTTCCAACAAAAATCGATTGGGGACTAAATAATGTTTCTACACACGAAAAGAGATTGGGATAAAAATTGACGTTTCCCTCTGATGAATTACAATTAAGCTGATGAACCATTGTTGGCTGTTGATACTCAAGAGAGAAACGCTAGGGTAAAATTGGTTAATTCTTTGAAAAAACTAAATTTAAATAACATTAATTACTTTGAGCACATTGCGAAACCAAGAAAATTCAAACTTTCTTTATCTGGTAGAACAAACATTTAATACCCTCAACAACTAAAACTTGCGGTTTCTGGAAATGTAATGACGTGTAGTGTGATAGATTCATTGGTTTCAATTTTAGCTTTAAATTTGAAATTGCACTGATAGCAATTTTCATGATTGGGAAAGTATTTCAGCAACTGAAGAAGTATTTAAATTGTTAAAAGAGGGAGGTTTTATGTCAGAGCTTTCAAAATGTGGCTGTACCTTATTTATGTTATTGAGTATTCAGTATTATTTATGACAATTAAATTTCAATTTTATTGTTTTAATTTATTCTAATAAAAATGTTTAACCTTTTGTTAACCGAAACAAAAATCCCTGGGATACAATTAGTCTAAATGTGTAAACTAAATAAATATAGCCTGAGAATCACCATTGTTTTAGCAAAAGGTAATCTTTGCCCAGTAACGGGATATCTGGACGTCACGTAAGAAACTTTACGATACGATTCAACGTAAAACAAGTCACCAGATATACTTAAATACCGCTTACAAATACCACGTCTTTTTTTATCCACGCTGGAAGGGAGGTTAAAAATAGCCCTTACCCGCACCGAAATGCGGGCCCTCTACGCCGCTCGCCCAAGAGAGCAAAGCGACGAGCAGGGGTCTCCAACCTCTGACAGACAGCATCAGTGTCAGAGGCCCCGCCTCGAGGCTCGAGGCGGCTAGGAGCGTACAGTTGTCTATACGTCTCCCTGGGCATACCTGCTAAAAAAAAACCCTCGCGTGCTGTCACCACATCATTGCGATCGACCCGAGCGTCTGCTCATTGCGACATCGCAATGCCTCTGGTCCCTTTCAGGACTCCGCGCTGCTGTCCCTTTCGGGACTCCTCAGTTGGTGTTCAACCGATCTTCTGCTGTCCTCGGTTCTGGGGTCACTCGAGACACCCGTCTGTCCTCTTCTGGCGCAGGACGGACATGACAAAGTCAGCCACTGCGTTCCAGCTGACACTGCCCTGCAGCATCTTCCCCACGATGTTGTCCGCGGTCAGATGACCGCCGACCGAGTCGGCGAGGGCAGTCCGTTCTTCGTCAAAGCGACGGCACACGAAGAAAGTGTGATGCACGTCGTCTCCATCGTGTCCGCAGTACTTGCACCTGGGCGAGTCGACCTTGCCCATTCGGTGGAGGTACAGACGGAAGTAGCCATGACCTGTCAGGAACTGGTTGAGGTAAAAATTCACCTCCCCGTGGTCGCGGCAAACCCACGGCTCCAGGTTCCTGATGAGTCGCCATGTCCACCTTCCGGTCGTGTCTTCGTCCCATCGACGCTGCCAGGCGGCCATTGTTTGGCCACGGGCCAGCTCGGCAGCCTCTTCCCGATCCATCTCGGGAGCACGCCCCCAGATGATCTTCTTCTCTTGCGCCAGCAGGTCGATTGGGATGACTCCCGCAATGACCAGCACCGCCGCCTGGGAGACCGTGCGGTACGAGGATGCGACCCTGAGCGCGCCACGTCTCTGCACCGCCAGCATGCGAGTCCGGTATTTCTTCACCTTCGTCGCATCTGCCCAGATCTCCGCTCCGTAGAGCATGATGGCCTGTGCCGTCGACAGCAACAGCCTCCGTTTCCCTTGACTCGGTCCTCCGATGTTGGCCATCAGTCTTCCGAGGCAGGATGTCACTTCGGCCGCCTTGTCGCACACGCTTCTGATGTGGTCCCAGTAGGTGAGCTTGTTGTTCAGCACCACCCCCAGGTACCTGGCCGTCCTCTGCGTCTCGATCACTTCGGTACCCACCCGCATCGGAATGACCGTGGGTATCCGCCTCCTCGTCAGATGACTATCTCCGTTTTGGAGAGAGCCAGCTGAAGGCCGTGATCGCGCATCCAGCCTTCCACCAGGCGCATGACCTGATTCAGCCTCAATTGGGCCAACTCCGCGTTTCGTTCGGTGATGACCGCCGCCACGTCGTCGGCGTATCCCACGAGGAACGTTTCGTGTGGCATCTCAGTGCGGAGCAAGCTGTCATACGAGACATTCCAGAGATCCGGCCCCAGCACCGATCCCTGGGCTGCCCCAGAGGTGACGGCCCTGGTTACGAAACCCCGGTCCGTCTCGTACATCAGCCGCCGGTCCCTTAGGTAATCTCTCACCATGGCGAGGAGGTACCCAGGTAACCTGAATGTTCTTTCCAGTGCGACCAGAGTTGAACGCGTTCTTGACATCCAGCGTGACCAGCAGCACGATCGGACGAGCCGCGTGGCACGCCTGATCCGCTCGTGTCACCGAAGCTACGACCTCCGAGATGGTGCTGAGTGTCGAGTGGCCCTCCCTGAACCCGTGTTTTCGGGCCGAGAGGTCCCCTGCCGCTCGCACAGCCTCTCCGATTCTCGGTTTCAACAGCCTCTCCATCAGTTTTCCCGCCGTGTCCAGCATGCACAGAGGGCGGTACGACGATGGAGCGTCCGGTGGGCCCCGTTTTTTGCTCAGAAGGACGAGCTTGGCCAGTTTCCAGCGGGATGCGAACACTCCCGCTTTTAAGCAGACATTGTACATGTCCAGCAGGAGCTGAGGGCGGCATTTCGCCACCAGTTTCAGCACCTCCGACGGTACGTTGTCCGGGCCCGGGGCCTTCTTGTTCTTCATGGAGCTGACCGCTCTCTCCAACTCTTGGCGCGTGAACAAAGGGACCTCTTCGGCGATCACCCGCAAAGGGGTGTCGTCTCTGACCCGGTGATCCAGGAAGAGTCCGTCCACGATGGTCCGCATCTTCTCAGCCTCCATCGGCACGCACCCGGGTCCCTGCGCGAGTTTCCTCATGACCAGCTTGTACCCCTGTCCCCAGGGGTCGCTGTTCACGTCCTCGCGCAGTGCGCTCCAGCAGCGCGCCTTGCTTTCTCTGATCGCTTTGACCAGTTCTCTTTTTGCCGCTCTGTACTGGCTCGACCTCTTCGCCGCTTCGGGTCTGTCTCGGGAACGCTGGGCTCGCCGCCTGAGTCTCAGGCAGTTTCGCCGCAGCTCGGCAATGCGGTCGGTCCACCAGTACACCGGGCGCTTTCCGGTACGTGCCGACTTGCGGGGCATCGACGCGTCGCAAGCGCGATGAATGAGGCGTGATGTGGCTTCCACCACAGCCTCCGCGTCCGCCCTGCTTGGCTGGTCGTCCGGCATCTGGGGGATGTCCCCCATGCCGTTCAGCAGAGCCTCTGTCAGCCTCCGTTCGTCCATTCTCGCCAGGTTCCAGCCGAGCGGGCGCCGGCTGTTGCTGCGATTTCCTTGTCTTCTTTCGGCCAGCTCGAAGGTGATGTATTCGTGATCACTCCCCGAGTAATTACCCATCACCCTCCAGCCGACGATTCGGGAAGCCAGACCTTCTGATGGAAGGCTGGTGGAGGACGGTGGATGGTGGTCACGTCGGGGATCGATTCCCCGAATCTCGGCCTCCGGTAGGTTGGCGTGTCCCCCTCGTTCATTGTCAGCAGCCCCAGCCTGGATGCCATCTCCAACAGCAATCTTCCTCGGGTGTCTGTATGTGGCATCCCCCACTCTCTCGCTCTGGCGTTGAAGTCGCCGGCCAGGAGACACGGACCGGCGATCGCTCGGATCGCGTCCTCCATGGCCTCCAACTTCTCTGTGAATCGTGGAATGCTGTCATTCGGGGAAAAATAACAGCTCACGAACGTGACTCCGTTGCTTGTGATCCAGGCGAAATTTCCGCCACTTCTTTCGATGGGGACCACGCGCGGGTCGGGCACCCACAGCGCAGCCCATCCTGTGCGGTCAGGGAACCATAGTGGACCTTTAGCCCTGTGAGGCTCGCTCACGAAGACGAGTGATGTCCCCGTCTCCCGAACGATTTGGTTTACGCGGGAGCTTGCCGCGATGCTCCCGTTTAGGTTTCCCTGGATGACCCTCAGCGTCCGCGTCTGTCAGTCTTCTTTGAGACCAAAAGGTCTCTGAAGGTCCGACAAGCGCCGGAGCCTTGGACATGATCCGACGATCGGCCGTCGGTCGCCTTCTTGCAGGCTTCGCACGAGGGTGCCTGGCTACAAGCGGACGACTTGTGCCCGACACCTCCACACTTCCAGCATGCCTCGCTGCGGTCCGGACCTTTACACGCTCGTCGAGTGTGGCCGAACTCCAAACAGCGGAAGCATCGTGGGATCTCTACTCGAGTTCGCACTCGGCAGACAACCCACCCGACCTTGACCTTGCCCCTTTGCAGGAGCTTCTGGCCGCTTGAGGCGTCGAGATCGACGACCGCCAACCTCTGCTCACGGGCGTTGGGTTTGGTCAGGAAGACCTTGAAGTCTCCCGTCTCCTGGCCCAACTCCCGCTTCAGAGCGTCGCTCACCTCGTCCGATGTGGAGCACGAATCGAGATCCATGATCTCCACACGCAGACGAGGGGCGACGCTCTTGAGCTTGTCGCCGGCGCCGAGCGCCGACTTCACCGTCTCGGCAAATCGGGTTTGACCGCGGCCAGAACCCAGCTCGATGAGTACGCCGCCGTCGTTGGTCCTGCGGAGCCTGCGGACCTCCACACCCGACTGCTCGGGTTAGACGTCCTTCCGCAGCTTCCCAACGACGCGACGTCGGCGTAGGAGCGACCTTGCTCCGGTTTGATGATGAGGACGTGCCTCATCTTCGCCCCAGAGCCGGTCGCCCTCGGCTTATTTGCCCTTGCGGGGGTCCATTTCGCTGGCCCGGCCATGTTCGAAAATCAATATTTCAAACATACCACGATTTAATACTCAATTAGTACTATTTAGTACCCGAATACTAGATTTAGTACTCCAAGCATTACCGAGTTATTAACAATAGTATGATGCCGGGCCAGGGAAATGCTAGCCCGGCCATGTCAGAAAACGCGGATTTCAACGGTGCCACGATTTAATACTCAATTAGTACTATTTAGTACCCAAGTAATAGATTTAGTACTCCAACCATTACCGAGTTATTAGCCATTACGAATTATGGGGGCCGGAAATGCCAACCCGGCTATGTATGAAAATGCGGATTTCAACGGTGCCACGATTTAATACTCAATTAGTACTATCTAGTACCCAAGTAATAGATTTAGTACTCCAACCATTACCGAGTTATTAGCCATTACGAATTATGGGGGCCGGAAATGCCAACCCGGCTATGTATGAAAATGCGGATTTCGACGGTGCCACGACTTAATACTCATTTAATACTATTTAATACCCAAGTATTAGATTTACTACTTCAACCATTACTGAGTTATTAGCCATAACGTATTATAGGGGCCGTAAATGCCAATCCGGCTATGTATGAAAATGCGGATTTCGACGATGCCACGATTTAATACTCATTTAGTACTATTTAGTACCCAAGTATTAGATTTAGTACTCCAAACATTACCGAGTTATTAGCCATAACGAATTATGGGGGCCGGAAATGCCAACCCGGCTATGTATGAAAATGCGGATTTCGACGGTGCCACGATTTAATACTCATTTAGTACTGTTTATTACCCAAGTATTGGATTTAGTACTCCAACTATTACCGAGTTATTAGCCATAACGTATTATAGGGGCCGGAAATGCCAACCCGGCTATGTATGAAAATGCGGATTTCGATGGTGCCACAATTTAATACTCATTTAGTACTATTTATTACCCAAGTATTAGATTTAGTACTCCAACCATTACCGGGTTATTAGACATAACGTATTATAGGGGCCGGAAATGCCAACCCGGCTATGTAAGAAAATGCGGATTTCGACGGTGCCACGATTTAATACTCAATTAGCACTATTTAGTACCCAAGTGTTACATTTAGTACTCAAACTATTACTGACTTATTAGCCATAACGTATTAGGGGCCGGGCATGTTAGCCTGGCCATGTAAGAAAAAGCTTATTTCATCGGTGCCCCGATTTCATACTCATTTAGTACTATTATTAACAGAGTATTATATTTAGTACTCTAACGATGTAATTGAATTAATTTTTCCAGCCCCAATTTATTTACCATTTCCCTTAAGGCACTGAGATAGAATCTAGTGATCCTTTAAATTTTCAGTTTTTTATAAACCTACCATTAATTGTAGACATAATACGAACAACACATTATAATATGAAGCAGCCTCAAACGTAATTTATCAATTATTAATTATTATTGGACTAATTAATATCAGTGTGGGTTTGTACTTCAAGACTTGATACATTTTAATGTTTACTTAATTTTTATCAAACTACTGGGAACAATTTTTTACTCTTTCGGTTTGTCAATCGTATGAATTCAATTTGTTTTTAACCGTATCGTAAGGTTTGATTTACTGATAAAAATCAATAATTATAAATTATATTAAGTTGAATAGCAAATAGTTTCTACCGTTTTCCATTACAATTATACTGACAGAATAGTCATATAGAGGGGAGTACATAACACACCTGGTGATAAGTGAACCGAACAAGGCAAGAGACTGTTATTAAGAATCTTGGCTGCTAATAAAACTATTATTAAAGCTATATGAAACGAAGAACTAATGTTTTACGCTTTCTGTAATATGTCCGAATCTTAAGATTGGTCTGCTACCTTTACAATTCTAAAATTTGTTGGTCAGTTATAAGTTGTCATTTGTCTCTTCAGTGTCACCATTTTATGTTAAATAAGCTTCTCTTGCTCGCCCAATAAAAAGGTAAGAATTTCACTTACTGTTTAGTTAAATTTCGCTTATTTATAATCCAAGTAGCCATTATATATAAGTGACAAAACTTGTTGAACATTTTATGCTTTATTCGATACATCATTAATCTACATGTAATCATGTAGCATTGTACTGTTACTAGAAACTATTAATGATCAAGTATTGGTACTTAGGACTAAGACTAAAGCAGTGATAATTTACAATTATTAATAACCGTTGGTATTTTCTGAATATGTACGTTAGTGATAAAAGTTAAAACTGGGAGCAGTAAAAGTAAAAGATGCAAGATAAACCAAAAACTATACAAATAGTACTGTACAGTACTGAATTATTGTGAAGGTATTAAGATAATTTAGTTAATGGAAGTGAATATGTTCCATTGTTTATCTACTATAAAGTTTCTTTAAATAACACAGGTTATAAAGGCGTTTTTATTTTAGTAAAATATAACACATTAAGAGTAAGGTATGTGAAAAAGAGAATATTTGTAGATTTATTGATGTTTTTGCGGCTTTTTGTATTTCTCAGTGGAGTAAGTACAAAGTTTCGTATAAAACATGACACGGGGAGGGTTGACTTCACAATAATGTGATATTTTTATCATGAATAAAAAGTGTACAAAAACAAATCCCAAAACATAAACGTTGAGTCTTATCAAGGCTTATCGCAACTGAAAGCAGATTTATCTAGAGGTTCCCAGGCCGTTCCTCGTAAACTACAGTGATAGCTGTAATTTTTAATCTACATCCTTATCAAAATGTAATTTTTTGCCTACATCTTACACCTTTTGTCTTCAACCATGCTTTTTACCTTGCATTTATTTCACTTGTGATCGTGACAATACCATTTAAAGAAGTGTATGTTTAGTCCTTTGATTACAGGTATTACACTGCATCCGGATCCTGTTTGTTTTATTATTAACAAGGGCAATATTATTGTAGTCTACGTAACTTGTTGACTATATTAAATAAATATTGTACTAGGTAGAACTAATTGAGAATTACATCGCAGAACAGTTGAAATAGAATTTACCTACATAGCCGGGCCAGCATATCCAGCCCACATTAAGTAATATAACTATAAACTCAGTAACGGGTAGAGTACTAAACCGAATACTCGAGTATTAAATAGTAATATTTAAGTATTAAATTGTGCTACCGACGATATTCACATTTCTTACTTGGCCGTCCTGGCATATCTAGCCTCTACAATACGTTATGGCTAATAACTCGGCAATTAATAATTGAAGTATTGATTATATATACTTGGGTAATAAAATTTACTAACTGAGTATTAAATCGTGGCAGCGTTGAGATCCGCATTTTCTTACATGGCCAGATTGGTATTTCCGGCCCCTACTATATGTTATGGCGAATAACTCGGTAATGGTTGGAGTACTAAATCTAATACCTGGGTACTAAGTAGTACTAATTGATTATTAAATCGTGGCATCGTTGAAATCCGCTTTTTCTTACATGGCCGGGTT
The DNA here is from genome assembly GCA_035578135.1 of Flexamia atlantica. NCBI lineage: Eukaryota > Metazoa > Arthropoda > Insecta > Hemiptera > Cicadellidae > Flexamia > Flexamia atlantica. The sequence continues at coordinate 1,731,451 of JAQJVK010000009.1, forward strand.
GGCATTTCCGGCCATTAAAATACGTTATGGCTAATAACTCGGTAATGGTTGGAGTAGTAAATCTAATACTTGGGTACTAAATAGTACTAATCGAGTATTAAATCGTGGGATCGTTGAAATCCGCATTTTCTTACATAGCCGGGTTGGCATTTCCGGCCATTAAAATACGTTATGGCTAATAACTCAGTAATGGTTGGAGTAGTAAATCTAATACTTGGGTACTAAACAGTACTAAATGAGTATTAAATCGTGGCACCGTCGAAATCCCCATTTTCTTACATAGCCGGGTTGGCATTTCCGGCCATTAAAATACGTTATAGCTAATCACTCGGTAATGGTTGGAGTATAAAATCTAATACTTGGGTACTAAATAGTACTAATTGAGTATTAAATCGTGGGATCGTCGAAATCCGCATTTTCATACATAGCCGGGTTGGCATTTACGGCCCCTATAATACGTTATGGCTAATAACTCGGTAATGGTTGGAGTAGTAAATCTAATACTTGGGTACTAAATAGTACTAAATGAGTATTAAATCGTGGCACCGTCGAAATCCGCATTTTCTTACATAGCCGGGTTGGCATTTACGGCCCCTATAATACGTTAAGGCTAATAACTCGGTAATGGTTGGAGTACTAAATCTAATACTTGGGTACTAAATAGTACTAAATGAGTATTAAATCGTGGCACCGTCGAAATCCGCATTTTCTTACATAGCCGCGTTGTCATTTCCTGCCCCTATAATACGTTATGGCTAATAACTCGTTAATGGTTGGAGTACTAAATCTAATACTTGGGTACTAAATATTACTAAATGAGTATTAAATCGTGGCACCGTTGAAATCCGCGTTTTCTGTCATGGCCGGGCTAGCATTTCCCTGGCCCGGCATCATACTATTGTTAATAACTCGGCAATGCTTGGAGTACTAAATCTAGTATTCGGGTACTAAATAGTACTAATTGAGTATTAAATCGTGGTATGTTTGAAATATTGATTTTCAAACATGGCCGGGCCAGCGAAATTGGCCCCCCCTTGCGGGAGCACCGCGAGGGGGCGCCTCTTGGGTTACGAATACAAATACCACGTCTTACTTCGTTCGTAATTATAGTTATTAACCTCTACAATTTTAGTTTATGTATGTTTTTCTAAAACCTTTGTTACAGTGATCCTTAATTTATCCTACTAGGGTAAAATCAACGTAAAATTTACCCATGTTCAGGGTTTTATGGACTTTCCAATCAAACTTCATTGCCCTGAGCAACTGGTTATAACTGTTATTATATTCTGAACTAGCTGATAACCATAATAGCTTCCTATTTTAAATAGTAACCTTAGTCACTATTCAAAGCACTTCCAAAATCCTTGACATGGACCCCTTTCGGACGATCCTGTATCTAAGTCCTAAAAGATATAAAAATCAGACTACCATCGTGCACATCATGAAATTTCAAGCTTTTGTTTGGCACCAAGATCAAGTTTCAGTGTCTGTTTTGTCTGTAGTTTTGTCTGTAGAGCGTGCTATACCAACACACGACTATCTTTAAATATTGATATTGATTTTGTTCCATTATTCTGTTTAATGGATTGGATTGACTCCAACCTCATCTTGAATCAGGTATGAACATATTTATATTACAAAAATTTGGTTCCAACGGCTTTGACCAAAATCGAAAGTCTTTAGTCAGTATGTTAATTGAATTGATGATGTTCATTATTTTATGTTTTTTTTTATGGAAAACATATTTATTGGATATTTTAAATAACCTCATTTTGATCACCATACTTCAATTTAAAGTTGAATTTGAACTTCGAAATTTAATATACATAAACACTTTCAATGAAACATATATTATTGTTATTTTGATGGTCTATTTGCAAAAATCATAACTATTTTATTAATTCGCATGCATTTTATAATACTTTTTTAAATAACCCAACTTTTGTTGCCATGTAAACAATAATTTTAAGAGTAAGAAACCTCCTAACCAAAATCGAAAGTCTGTAGTCAGTATGTTATTTGAATTGATGGTGTTCAGAAATTTGGATTTTTATTTGCCTACGGAAGAACTCCTTTTCGGACTTTTTTTGGATTCGAAGTTTAATTAAACATACATCCAGTTTACTTCCAATGTCAGTTATCTCAATAGAGCAAACGTTAATGATCCTGGAATATTTCCTAGGAGATATTAACATCTGTGTAACTGTATCTTCATGAAATTATATTAATTATATTTATTGTTTATAAGCTATTTGAGGATTTAATTTTAAATTATCACTTGTCATTCTAACTGTAAACCTCGGATCACGTCCAACACCAGAAATCAATTGTTCTGTAGATATTTTATGTTAACAAATTTTCCATAATAATTTGAACACCTGAAAATACGGAACCAATACTTATAAATTTTTTACCTCTACTCTAAGATGTTAATTCAGGCCAGGACTGAAAAACTTAAATTTAGTTGGCGCCGGCCTCAGTATTCTTTACTAGAACTGTGGTAAAACAGCACATCTGCGAGTTGCGGAAAAAGAACTACAATCTTACAATGTTTATATTGCAAACGTGCAAAATAACGGTTGCATACGGTGGTACTTACCATGTCTCAAACGTGAAACGTGCCGCATATTGATCATCCATACTGTCAGAGATCAGAAGTATAAATAAAACAAAGAAATGCCATGAAAGTGTGTTTTTCTTTAAATTTTGTTTGGTGATATTACAGATGACTTGATAATAATGTATTGATCAAATAATGGATATTTAAAAAAAGATTACTACAAACTAGTGAAAACTACAAAACTACAACTACAATATCACAATTTACTTTATTTTAATATTTTTAAATTTACAATAGAAGGCATCATAGTGGTGTTTTATCATGCATTTAAGTGTTGTATCGAGTAAAATAAATTCCTATGAATACAGTGAACAGTATATTAACTCAAGTGCATTATACTTTAGTACGTTTACTGAAACAAACATTTTTTTAGCCTTAATAGTTGGATTTTCTTTTCTACTCATAAGCCAATAAATTGTGGAAAAAATGTATTTATCTTTAGTACCGGTAACATTATGAAATACAATGAAGCCGATTGCTGAACTTACTTTCCAAGGAAATGCTATAACATGTTAAAACTAATAGGCAAAATGAATTTACCAGAGTTATTTTTTAAGTAAATAAATCGTGACGCCGAGTCGACTAGAGGAATAAAAGTTGGTGCGGCCCCGAGAGAGATATCAGCGTCGCGGCGCCGCGCCGGGTCGCACTTACAGTGTCTCGACGTGCTCCTTAGCTCTACTTAAGTATGACTTATAACTGTGACTGCTACAGCTCATTGTCCCAAAATTGTTTTACATTGGTTACAACGAACTATGTAGAATAATCTCGAACGCCGTCATTTACAACAGAACCTGATGAAGGAATATTTGAAATAACAATAATCGGTCAGTCCAAATTTCATTAAGAAAAGTGTTTGATTCTTGAATTCGCCCAACATACATACTGGTCTCCTTAACCCCTATACTTACTGAGCCTTCCATAACCTGTTTATCCTCAGGGAGTCTGTGTTCAATGTTACTTCTCGTAACTATGAATACATCTGGAATGTTTATTTTAAGTATATATGACATTTACAATCTATCCGTTATTTTAGCTATACAGTAGACTCGCTCTTTCTCGGGCACCTTTTAATCGGGCATCGATCTAACCGTACTACACTTTACGGAAGTTACATCTCCTTAACCGGGTGATTTTTATCAACACGTCGATTTAATCGGATGTATTGAGCAAGAAGTGGACAATACTGTATCGATGATTCTCGTGGTAAAGATTGTAGACCAGTATACAAAAGTCTAAATCAGATTATTAGCTTAAACGGCATGCATTAGAGTTATAATTCAACATTTTTATGGAACGTCGGTTTAACCGGAAAACCCGTTATCCGGAAGGGTCCCGGTCCGAGGTGTCCGGATAAGAGGGAGTCTACGGTAAATGTTTTATTGCATTTTAGGTTGGTTTTATTCCTATTACTTTAAATCAGCATTTCTTGTATTCATGTATAAAGTATTTAAACAAAATTCTAAACATGCAAACAGCTGAGTTTCAGTTTAATTAGAAATAAAAAATCTAAGTGACAACATGTATTTGGTTACATAAAGGTGTTTTGATGCTTTAGATTTAATTTCTATCAGTTTAATGTTTTAAATGTTTGCAAATGCGGTTTATGTAATGGAAATAAGCAAAGTCTGGAACCTCATTTTGTGAGGGCAAGGTTCATCCCAAGAGATCATCGAAAAAATCCTCCAAACCAAGATTAACTTAAGTCACCAAGTGAAAAAACGCCGCATTAGTCAACTCAATCCATTTCGGTTTGTGCTGCAAAATTTAGATGGTTAAAAATTCATTTTCTGCTATTTGAGAAGTAAGATTGCACAATTTGAATTTTCTGTGATGTTGTAATGAATAAACGAATGGCAGTGACGAACAATATGGACATACCGTTGAGATCACAGTGTTTGGCCACTGAAACGAGCAATGAGAGCATCGATTAGAAGAGCAAAGACCGAATAAATTGAATAATTTAAAAAAATGGAAATCTCAGTATATCAAACCATAAGTTAATTGTCTCTATGGGAGAAATATGAACTTGTATGTTTGAAAATGTTACTGTTCTCCCCCGAGTGAAACTCGTTCCCCAGATATATTCTATTAAATTAGCAATATTCAGTCACGCCTCATTTTAAAGAATGTATACCTGCCGCCAATTCTTGGGGCCCACGCCGTCCATAAGCCCAATGTTAAAATTAACATTAGTCTTATGGACGGCGTGGGTCCCAAGAATTGGCGCCAATTATACTGTTTATTTTTTAATTTCGGAACTTAACAGTATTTAATTGATAAAAATTTATATTCACATTAAATTTATATAGAAATGTTTTGGCAGATATTGGAAGAATCATTGTATAAAGCATCCATAATGTTTTTTACCAAAAAGATCTAATTTAAATTTATATTTGGAATGCATGAATTAATGTCACGAAAATTTAAAATTTACTCTTTAGCTTTAGGATTTATCTACTTTAAATCCCTTTTGCAGTTAAAAGTACTTTCCATTAGCTAGACAAATAATATAGCAATTAGTAAAAGTGAAAAATGATTTGTATGAACTGTTGACAAAATTAGAGGATGAAATATTTTTCTAGTTGAAAACTTTTTTTACATTTCGTATGTCCCATATATGGCATATGAAATGTATAACATTTATAAACCCTCTTTATAAGGATTTTACTTTAAGCTCTTCATTCATACTAATTAAAGTAGAACCAAAAAATCCTTTTTCAAAAAGTTACATGTATATCTACAGCACCATTCCATTTATCAGAGGTAAAAACAATGCTATCAAGCCTTGTATTTAAGTAATAAACTACTCAAAATGTTCTTCCTATCCTTAATACGATTAATCATAAAATCCAGTAATCCAGTTAAGTTTTAGTGGACAAATGAGTCTAACTACTGGTTCTCAAGGTAAAGAAGGAATCTCAGTTTCCTCAGGGACGTGACTTAATGGAGTCATCGTAACTGTCGCAGCGCTGTAAAAGCTCGTATTTTACGATGTGTTGTATCGTAAACAACGTCTTTCGCGGCCCCTCAATAAGCCAGCCACATAAGATGGGATATTTGGCTTGCTTTATGCAAAGTGAAAATATTGTGGATTCAATAGATCAAGTACATTGTATTCCAAGTAGTATATTTTGTGTTAAGCTAAATATAGCGATATTATGAAACAATGTTATTGCATATTTATTTAAAAAAAATTATAAATGACTGAGATTAGTAATACATATTTAAAGATAACTGAGACACCCATTAAATATCAATCGAAGCTAATTATTTTTGAAAAAGGACTTGAGGTGTCAAATGATAATAAATCTGTCTACGTATGGAGATTTATTGTGTTTTATCATTTATAAGATTAATATTGAAATGAAGGAGATTAATCGTGACTGATATACACTATATGATTCCTGTGTTTCAAATGGACACTACGAAATGTGATAATATATTCCTTTCTTTTTTTAATAACAGTTTTTATCCAAATGCTGATTTTTTTAACGCATAGGCTAAGCAAAACGCTGCAGTGCCATGTAAACAAATATCGTATCATTTGTTCATAGATAAGCTTACTTGCAAAAGTGAGCAATTAAAATTAGAAGTGAGCATCCACTCTTAATGATGTTTGTTGTACTTAAAGTAAATTACTTTTCAAATCGTTCTATGGCCAAATGGTCATCAAATAAGTTAAAAACTTTGCTCGCTCTTTTTTATCCGCAAAATATAAATATTTTTTCTTAAAATTTTTATAATTTTATATTCTATTCGGAATTGAAATTTGTTTATAATGCACATTACACACGCACCTTTTATTATGCTAGAATATAATTATAGCCTATAATACTGCGTGACATATAGAGTACAAAATTTCTATACACTTTTGTATAGCGAGAAAGTATTGGAAGGAAAATAGAGCCACTTTTTGTATATAACGCTCCATTTAGCGTCAATCTGTCCGTAAGTGTATTAGATATATTAGGGGAAAGTGGGGCTAGTTGAGACAGTTTCAAGATTTTATTTTTAATAAAGCTATTGGTAGCACTAAATTATAGTGAATATAATATTTTGAAAGCTCGAACCTTTGCCTACATGTATATTATTTTTCTTTCAGTGAAAATTCATTTTACAAATTTTTAGACATTTTTTTGCTAAACAACTCAAAGTGTCTCAACTTACCCCACATCGGGGCAAGTTGATACCAAGAGGGGGCAAATTGATACTGTGGTGAAAGCAATTGATATTTTTGAAGGGTGGAAGAAATTCGGGACTAAATCAAGAAAAAATACTTTATTAATAATTATAAACTAAAGAGTCAGTGGCTTGTGCACTGGCAAAATCAAGAGAGTATTTATTTATACTTTGTTTGAAACTCATTGTTGGTGATGGTGACTTTATGTTTTGGTTTTGATTTTTGCGGTTTTTGGCCATCACTCATTTCTAAAAACACGTTTTAAAACTGATCAGCTTTGTTTTTACTGATCGGTGATGGCGAATATCCACAAAAATCAAACCAGCTCGCATAAATATCATGTTGGGGTGCGTCGATAAGTTATATCAACCTGCCTCCAAAGAAACATATCAACTTGCCCCCAGTGACCACGTGCATTAAAAACTAATAAAACCAATCAAATACGTTACCTGAGTAATTGAAAAGTATATTAATTTACTCATTAAAAACTGCTGAACACGATGAGTCCACATTTCACTGTTCCCAACCAAGACTTAGCCCCCGTATTTCCACTTAATCTTGACATGAAAAATTTACTATTTTGAAAAAAATACAAATATTTCGTCACTCAGTAACCAATGTTAGCTGGACCATGAAACTATCCACAACACTGCGTCACTGTTCAGGATCATTATACCAACTAACCTCTTGGACGTACGCATGCGCGTTGAATTTTAATAATTTTTGAATCAACCTGCCCCCGTATCAACTAACCCAACTCTCCCCTACACGCATTATTTTAAAAACATTTTTACCATCAGTCTTTTGTGAATAGTCTTTTTTCATACCCAAATACAAATTTTCCTCTTTATAAACTAGGAGTACGCTCCTATGTCGCGTATAGCGAACGAAGTGCGGTAAATTAAATGAAGGCTATTAACTGAAAAAATAAACATTTAAACGTATAATTAACTTCTCATTTATAGATTAAAAAAATCTTCGGGGTATAAATATGATTTCGTTAAAATTTCACGAATTTTCTTCAAATAATAAAAGAGGAGTTGGTTCACAAAGAGTGATTTTCAAGTCGAGTATAACTCATTCGTTTAACTTCGTTCGAATAAAACTGTACATAAACTTTAACGTATTTGTATCATAACATTAACGTATACCTTTGAAGCATCGTTTACCCAAAACATATTTCAGCAGCTGTGTTATTTATTATTTAACTATTTTTGTATTTCTTAAAAAAAAAACATCGATACCTCTCGAAATATCGGGGAAAGTGATATAGAGGAGATCCGCGATATGATGCCAATAAAATGGAGTGCGAGGCCGTGTAGGGTGGGGCGACTTGGCTATTTCCGATAAACTTATCTGCGAGCCGTTCTCCTTTTTTTCTATTACAACGTCTAGGGGTAGGATTCGGCGTTGTTTCTATTCTCAGCTTATTCAGCTACAACGAAATGTAAAGAACGCTTACACTGTGGAGGTCGGTATTCCGAGGCTATTAGTTTTTAGTTCTGAATTGCCTCAAATATATTTCCCTGATGTTAAATTATTGAACATGATTGTAGAATTAAGTTAAAATCAATATTAGTAGATAAGAATTTAACTTAATATTATTAAGTTAAATAGTGAGGACATCTTTTAGGCAAATCGATCCCCTGTTTTGAAAGATGGGATTTACGTATACTTCTTTTATATTAAAGCCATAACTCAATGTAGAATTTCTAAATTTCGCAAACCACTACCATATTATTCCAACAAATAATACAAAAATCAATGCTTTATATTCAAAGTATTTTTATTAATATAAATTTATTGCACTGAATTCCAATAAAGGTTCATGTAAAAGTAGATTTATCTCACTGTAATAAATGAAAAATATATTTTCATGGATTAAGTATATCTTAATACGAACACAAGATCAACCGTATGAATGGAATGGTTTCATGTTAGTAATGCGAATAGAATGGATAATTAAGATTAAGTTTAGCATAATAGATAAAGTTCAACAATAATTTGTTTCAAACTTGTTGACAAAATCGATTACTTATTCAAAATGCTACGATTATTTTGTTTACATTTTTGTTAATTATTTCGGCACTGCTACGACAACCCATGAAGCCAAAGTTTAATTTCACTGCTTTATAATTCAAGGTTCATGTAATTATTAGATTCAACTGGCAATCTAAATGATTGTACTGTAAAATAATTCTCTGTACACTGCTTATCTTATATGAGAGTATAGGAAATCCTATAGGAGTATGGGTTTTTACTTGATCACTAAAACATTGTAAAAAATTCAAACTAATGTACTGTAAATTACTAGTGAAGCCTATATTTAAAAAACACTCAAATTCTGCTTTATTTTTTATAGTATTTATTAGTGTTTTTGAAACTAAAATCGTTAATCTTTCATAATAGCAAGTTTGATCTCCTTGAACTGTTTCGAACAGTTTACAAAACATAAGTAATGAAACCAAGCAAAATTTAACTAAACGACGAGTGTAAGGACAATAGCAACAGTCCTGATTATAAACGCTAAATTCCTAAAACATCCCCCATCTGTCATCAGTTAGATCTGTAAGAGGATTGCCAGCCTGTTCACCAAATAACTCCGACACTCAGTGATTTAAGATAAGATATAATAACATTAAGTTTTTATTTATAAGATCAAACGAATTAATAAAATCCCCTATATTAGTATTTTAATCAATATATTAAAAGTTACTGTTAGTCATGCAATTATTGTATCTAATGCTTAGTATAGTATCTTAACAACATTATAATTTCTTTTTGAAAAACTAAAAATTTTTACTCGATCTATACAAAATAAACCACACCATCATTACCAGCATATAAAAGCTCGAATTTACTTAAAACACAGTTTGATGTACGTTTTACAACATCTTCATCTTAATCTCTGCCCCAGCTGAGGGCGAGGAGCTCGTGGGGTTAAGTCGACACCGATGGGGAAGTTAATTCACCCTCACCTCAAGTAGTTTCGAAACTCTAGCCAGTAATTAGAATACTTGACTCTCGCCCGCTGATGACTTCGCATTGTCCTCTCCCCCCTCCCCCCCATCCCTTAGTTATGCACCGTATTTATCGCTATTGTACGCACACCGCTTGTTATAGATATTTGGTACTTTAGGGACGTGTTATGACTTCAATACAGTTTATATTGTTCAATAAAATAACATAATAAACTAAGTTGGAGGCCGTAAGAAACCAAATTCTTCCCGCGCTCTCTTTAACCAAAATTACGAATATAATGTTTTGGTTGGATTTGTAAATGTGTAGTCTTAGATTACGTTTACATTACAAATTGTTCTTACAATATTTTCAGACCACAATATAAATTGGCTAATAAATTGTCCTTAACGAACATTGTATTTTTTTATTTATTTGAGAAAAACATTTCATTCGTACGAATCAATTTGGTATGAAACACCTCAAATATATACGGATGGACACTTCGCAAAAATAATTTAATAAGGGACTACTCCACGATAAATTTATATATGCTCCGGGTACTGTTGGTAATTGTGTGGCCTGGAAGTTCATTGAATTGTCGCTAGGGTCGACGCTATGCTATACGTGACAATCGTAAAATGGTCACGACCATTTATGGCCATTTATTTTTTGGTGGTTGTAAAATGGTTTTAACCGTTGAAATAAATAAATAAATAAATAAATCGTCCGACAGAGTGGTCCAACGTAAAAACGTTGAAGTCGATTGGAACATGCCTGGTTTTTATTCCCAAAATAAACAGTCGTTTTAGAAAATATTTCTTTGTTGTTTACTTATGACTCTATATAAATATTATCTGGTTAATTCTTTCGATTCCATTAACAATATTAATGGTTGGTATTAAATCAATTAATTATGTACGGTATTTATCTTACCTGACGCATCTTTCGCTTCCAGTTTCTGTAGATAGGTAGGTTTTTTCCACGTTGTAGACAAAAATAATAATTTGAAATCCCTGAACTGCATTTCTAAATTTATCATTTGACGTGTCTTTGACCTGGGTTTTGCCTTACAGAGTCGATCCAAAGTTTGACACTACCTACTAAACTTAAACCTCCCTGAAAATCATACCATCCAATCATTTTGATACGAAAAAGTCGCTGACAATCTGGCTGGTTCACTGTGAGTCGGTGATAGACGATAACTGTCACGTGGTGGCTTTTGGGCCGCCGCCAAAGGGAGCATAATAGTTTATTGGCTCATTCTTTCTCATCCAGGAAGTATATCACCACTAAACTTTTTACGGAGACTTCCTAGTGACTAAATGACAAAAGACGAGGAGATAATAGGATAAATAGATTGATAAGCTTGGATCCATAGTAAGAAAATAAATTATTATTTTATTTAAAATATTTCAGTTTCTATATGTTTTTTTCTATGCTATATGCATTTATCTAATTATATTTATGATAGCATGCATTCCAAGATGCACAACTTTAACTTATATTCATGAATACCTTCATCCGTAACTCATTAGATAGGTTAATTATCAGAAATCTCCTGATAAACATTAATAATTGCTTCCTGAAAATTGTAAACATATGTATATATATACCTAATAGATTTTTTATCAACATTGTACTGTGCACTTTACTGTTTGCTCAAATGAAAAAATATCTTAGCATGACTTGAAACTCAAACTTATTTGGGAAACAAAAGATGTGAAACAAATTATCAATACATACTTTGATTTTTATGATCAAAACTTTATAGGAAACATTTGGATGCATTTACATAATAAATCCTAAACAAATACTGTAGGTGTCAATGATTTTCCGTTTCTATGATAAAAAAATATTTAAAAACTTAACGATAAACAAAAGCCATTAGAAAAGATAACCAGGCTACTTTTGTATGTTTATTGTACATCAGGTGTTTTCAGAAATAAAAAAATGGACTTCAGAAATTCAATTAGTCTTCTATCTAACTATGGAAATACCCATATTTTCTGTTGTGTACACTTGAAGCTCCTAAGGATGTAATGGAACCAACAGACTGAGAGAAGGGTGTTTGTTTATGTTGAGTCCTAAAATGACTTTACAGTCAGTGGCGCCACAACGAAGCCATACACGAGGATTAATGGAGATTTACCAAGTAACAAGAAACTAGGATAATAATTTGTATGAGTTGGGGGATCGGTCAACTCGTTAACATTTTCAAGATTGCTTAAAACTAAGGAGTTACCTAAAACCATATTTTCAACCTAAATATAAACTACAGTTATTACAAGACTGTACGTTCGTTTTCGTAATATATCTTGTTGGTTTGGGCTTTTTAAGAATAACGTAGGGCTTTGAAGAGTTGTTTATTGACACTCTGAGAAAATTGTTGTACAAACATTCACCGTTTTCTTATTTTATTAAGTTAAGTTAAGTTACTTAAAACTGTTACTTTTATGAATTAAGATAAGTTTGTTGTTGTGTGATCAGTTTGAAAACAGTAGACAGGGAATGGTCGGAATTTTAAGTTTGTTTGCAGGTCGTCTATTTTATTACGTCAAGAGAACTGCATTCTTTTGTGATTACTAAACAATATGAGAAAGGAAATATTTATCTAATCAAGTATTTTAAGAAATTTCAAAGTTAAATTTACATTTTCTCGTTCTATTTTACAACGCTTTGCATTAATTATTGATGTTGGATTTAGGGGCTTGGTTATAAACTGCAAATATAAAACGAATCGACGGACCAACACATTCGTAGCATTCTTTTCTTGTTCATTTTGAATGGGCGGATTAGAGTCGGCTGAAACTTTACTACAGTAACATTGTGTCGATAAGGTTTGTTGGACTGAAAACACAACCCCTCCCTACAAGGGTTCTCGCCCCGCCTTAGTGACACTGTGTCGTAGATTGGCACCCAATTCTCCTAATTTATTTTCTGAGGAAAATTCATTTTTTAATTTATTCATTCAGTGACTTAACTTTCCGATAATTTATGATTCAAGTTTCGTTTCAAAACCAGACTTCACAAGTTAAATTATAAATAATAAAACTGCATTTACAGGAATGACTGTATCTTCTAAACTTTGAAAGAAGAACATAAGAATAATGTTTGCCATTTTATTTTTTTGAAAGTTTATTTCATATACAAATATTAGTTACTGGCTAGTAAATTCACAAAACCATAAAATTCATTCATTTACATCTTAGTTCAATAATGTTTTGAAAACACAAATATGCTTAAAAAGAAGTTAACTTTTTATTACAACATTATTATTATTATTATTTTAGTTTTTAGTTTTTAGTTTTTTATATTAACGTTATCTCGGGACAAATGGTCACCTTAAGGTTTCTATCAAAATATCAAAACTAGATCCAGTTGTAATTGTTCAAACATCTTTATTTTAATCTTAAGGATTGTAAATAGTGTAATTTACGGATTGTAGATTTGTTATTGATATATGAATTGATTATGCTGTTTAACAAGTACAGCCATTAGATATTAGTAACTTTTTTGGACTATTTCTTATCAAACGTTTTACACCTTCCACCACAAAAAGAATAACAATTCTGATCCAAATATAAGGAATGACGCTAAAAATATTACCTAAAATAAATATATCCAGGAACAACACCAGTAAGATTAAAATACTATTCAAAATTATTTTTTCTACCCACAAACATATATTTTATGTCTACTGAGTACTGGGGATTTTAGTTTTTATTTCACATTTTAAATCGTCTTTTGCTAGACCCTAGTAGGTTGAATTTATTTAAATACCTTGGTATCATAACAAATAAGGTAGGCATTGACGCACTTGTCAAAGCTTGGTAGTTTTCAAAAGAATAATAATTATTATTAAGTTAAAGTTGTCATAGCTCATCTAAGGATGTATTCATTTAAGTTACTTCAATTCTTTTGATCCAGAAAAGGATTTATTCGTTCTTTACTGATTTGTAAACCTTTTACTCAATGATATTATTGCTAAAAAGTAAATTGAAGGTTTTATTCGTCAAAATATTTCGCATAAACTTATGAAATTACACTTCTGTAAAGCTTCCCAAGAGGATTAGAGGGGATGAATACTTAGTCAAGCTCATCTAGAGTCGACTTGGTCTTCTCTCGCAAATATTTCATTCGACGAAGCAGCATGTCATTTGCCAGTGAGTGGATGATGATGTTTATTTAATATAACTGATGTGACAAGTAAATTGTGTAAAGATATTTTATACACAAAAATGCTTTTGGTTAATTATGTGTGATATTAGATTGCATCACATGTGATATATTATTTTCTAATCAACTATAAAATAAAACATATAAACTATAACATAAAATGTTCAGCTATCGTGATAATTTATGATTTTTCAATATATTAGTCTATATAACAACCAAAATCGCAGACAATAAAGTGTTTTCCTCACTTAGTTGCCATGACAGAATAGATGATGTGTGTCAGTCTCCCTCTTTGGGCAACCGCCGAAGGCAGCGGCATTTACCATTTTTTAATCTACCGCATACGACATTTATAACAGTTTGCCTGTTTAGTATTAAGTTATACATAGCTAAGAATTACCTCAAAATTTACATAAATGTGCAGCACTTTTTGTTGAAAAGTGCAGTGCTTACATCGACTACATAATTTATTTTTCTTTTCTTTAAGATTTTTAAAAACAATGTAAGGTACATAAATGAATCCTAGTTAGTCACAGACATCTGAGTTGTTAAACATCTGTTAGTAAATTAGAAAGGACACAGTTATCAATCTGCCATAAATCAAACAATGAACAATTATAGTTGTAAGTGTGAATTTAATCACATTTATTGTTGGTTTATAAGTAGAAATGTACACTCTGAAAGTCGCTGATTAAATTACTTTTCTTTAAAAATTTAAATATATTGTTCACATACAAACTTCCTTTTTTCATAATACTTACTCAATTCAATTAGAGTGTCTGTTTATTCATGTATATTATTTTAATCAAACACAGTGACAATGTAGAATGAAATAGAATGGTAGAGAGTGTAGACGAACAGAACTGAACACAACGGATTATAATATAATAAGATGGATAAGATTAAAATTGATTGAAATAACGGAATAGAACATAGGATTTCATATAAATAATAGCATAGAATATGATAAAATAAAACAGAAAAGAATCGAAAAAGATTGAATCGGATTTAATAGGTTATAGAATATATAAATATAGCATGGATCAGAGTAGAGGACAATTATTATGGAAAGCAAATAATGGATAATATAAAAAATATATAACAAAAGAAAATATAATATCAAAGAAAAATCCATAGATGTTTAAAACTTCATTCCAAAAGTGTATACTCACATATACCATACACTTCTTGCAAACCTTAAATTAAAAATAAATTCTTAATTCTTAAGCTGTAAAAACTTTAAATATTTAATTAATTCAATAATTTAATCTAACATAAATTACGTTTACATCCAATTTTACATCCTGCTACTCAACACTTCTCATTTAGGCATTCTTGAAAAATAACCATTGTCAGAAATAGAAAACCTTTTTATGTTAACCGTATTTTTAACGTTGTTCAGTGCTCGAAATCGCAAAAATTTATCATACAATCCTTTAATAATGCACATAATAAATTAAGTAAAGATAACATTCCACAATAATTCAAATTGTGCGCGGATCTTTTTTTAACTTAATAATATATGCTAATATTTAAAATAAGAGAATGATTCAAATAAATACAATTAAATTAAAATTTATTATGACAGTTTAGAACCGCATTTATTTTACATTCAAGTCAAAATGTATTCGTTTCTGTTTTTAAATACTGATGCTTGAAACAGCTGATGCTGAAATGGAAGCACCAGACTGAGAGAGGGGTGTTTGTTTATGTTTGAGTCCTAAAGTGAATTTACAGTCCAACTGACGGGACCGGCGCCACAACAGAGCCAAAGACAAGGCTTGTAATATTAGTAACATATGAGATTGGGATTGAAATGTCTTTCATATACTTATCTGTTATATGAAATGTAGGGATTTGAATTCCTAAAAAGCTAACGAGTTCCTGAAAACTTAATGCTGAGTTACAAAGGCTTTTGAAAAGACAGAGAAGTAGCATTATAAGTGATGTTAACATTATACGTAGTCATTGGCTTCATTGGATTAAACAATTAATTTTTTTGTGTGATAACTATTTCTAAGTTAAATCTCATATCAAAATATTCATATAAACTTTTGAAACGCAAGTTGTACTGTCCAAGTTGCGTCACTAATGTGTTACTAATTATAGACCAATTTATAATTATTAAAAGTAAAAACATGCACTTGTGGAAAATCTATCGTTGAAGGAGTAACAAATCATTTCCTCTTACCAGTAACTTATTAATCAATTACGTTTTAAATAAAAAATACCTGCTGATATTACTCAGATAAACCTTAAATCTTATTGAATCCAACAAAAAATTTTTTTTCACAGTTAAAAGTTATATCTATAAACAAACATTATCAATAACATCAACATTAAGGAAATATGAACTTTTCTAATTCAGTATTAACCGCATATCTAAAAGAGTACTTACTGCATAGTTTTATAATTTCAGTTTAAATTCGAGCGTGTATAATTTAACTAAAGTATCTAGAGTACAGGGGTGTGATGGGATTTGTGTTTATCATAAATACAAAAATATGATGTACACAATTTTGGTTCGAAATAGCTCACTGAGTACAGACAAACTAAACGTAACTAGGCACAAAAGAGCAGAATTTTAATGGGATTTTATTGAAAAAGTCAATCAATGTTATGACAGTTATTTTAAACCTTAAATTTTACCTTAAATTATGAAGGTTTTTTTAGTATTAGAACAAGGCTAAAACCGCATTCAATTGCAAGTTTTATATTGGCTTTTAGCGAATTTCCCCTATAGGGAAGAAGCTATTACCGTAGGTCTCATGGTAAGACCTAAGCCCCAGACCATGATAACTTTTCGTTTTAGGGCCCCCAGAAGCAGAAAACACCATTCGTTCGAAATTATATATATATATATATATATATATATATATATATATATATATATATATATATATATATGTGTGTGTGTGTGTGTGTGTGTGTGTGTGTGTCTGTGAGCACGATAGCGGCCGTAAAAATGGTCCGATCGTAATGATATTTGGTACATACATGTAAAGTGGTAATCCCGCGGACGAGTTCGTAAAGCACCGGAAGGGGGGGTAAAGGGGGATAAAGCCCCCCCAAAAATGGGTTTTTGGGTTTTTTACATAGAAAAATAAAATCTACCGAATTTTTGTTGGCACCATTGAATTCTGCTCAAAAAACAAACTATTTAGTACTTTGAATCACTGCTCTATGTCCATTGGTTACCGAGATATTGAAAGTGGTAAACACAATACATTGTCCCAATGTTAACCTTATGGGAAAAAAGTAAAATTCTATATCTCGGTTATTTCTCAACATATATAGATAAAACTTGGTAAATAGCTTCTTCTAGTTCAGATCTACTAAATAATGAATTGAAACTACCCAGTTTTAATATACCTGGAGCAGCAAACCTGCATACTCATTCCCTATGTTATTCTTATGGAGCTTACAAAAACATGTCAAATCTCGCTATGTTGGATTGAAATATGTTGTTTTGGATTTGAAATTTGCTGAGTTTGTAGGTCTGATGCAACGGGGGTATTTCTGTTATTAAGATAAAAAAATTTTGAATTAATTGTATCAGTTCACTCCCTCCTATCTCAATACCAATACGAAAAATCATTTAATTGGTCATTAACATAAAAATATTCTGACGAGCTGTTCTTTTATCCCTGAAATAAATATTGCAAGATTGAATAATGAATTTAGCAATGGTAAAAAAATGCTTATTTCTTTCACAGAATTTTTGATTAATCGACATGTCATTCAAATATTAGAAGGTAAGATATCCCTTTTGAACGGCCGAAACAACGATTTGACTGCAAAAACTGTTATTGAACGATTATGATAAGTAAATTTAAATTCGAACTATTTTCGACAGGTTTTATTTGAATTTCAACAGCCTATGAAACTCATCCCAAAATTTCAAGTGCACATCAAACTAAGATATACTCCCTTGTACCATTAAAAATCCCATGAAAATTGCCGCTCAAGGCTTAATACATTTACAACTTAAACTGCAGTTTGAAGCTTAAATTGTGTACGTAAATATCAAACACCCTGTATGTGTGAATCTCTGATTGAATCGGAGGTACAACAACAGAAGGATCGATGGCGGCGGGTGCATTTGGCCCCAGGGTCGACTCAAGTTAGGCAAGTTTTAATTGCGTGGTTTCTGACATGGGTCTAACTCTCCGTCGCAGATCACAAGTTCTGCTCCTTTTATTCTAAGAAGATAAAGTAATGTAGGGAGATTAAAATATTATGTATATATTTAGTATAAAAGTTTATTTGTTTATTTATATTTTAATACTGTGCAAATTCAATATATACAGGTTAAATGTATTCTAAGATTTTTAGCTTAATATAATTTTTAAAACTTTTGTAAATAACGATATATTTTGCAGATATCAGTTTAACAATGTCTGCAAATACAAAAAGGTCAAAATATAAACTAGGTAAAAATTATAAACTTGTTCAAATTATGAATTAATAGATTCCAAGCTTTATTTAGACACCAAGAACAAGTATCTACGACATGTAGTTTTAGCTATAGCACGAAATATACTAACGCACAACTATCTTTATATATATCATTATATATTTTTTGTTGGTTAAATTAATAATATAAATCATTATAAATAAAACTATTAGAAATTACTCATTTCAAATTTAAAATTAAAAACTAGGTCAAAATGTTTGTAATTTTCACTTGGTCTAAATTATAAATATGCTTTAAAGTAATGTTAAATGTCACTAAGAACGATTTATTATATTCAGGTTTATTCATCGATTTCAAAACATTTCTTCACGATAACTTATATTATCCTTTGTAGTATTAATTATGCTGTTTTAAGCCCTTTTTCCAATATAAAATTGTTATTTTATTGTTGGTTTATTAAGTAATAAGGTGAAAACAAGTTTTTTTCATCCATAGCTGTTGCTAGCCACCTCGATGAGAGTCCTCGGGATGATTGCTCCTAGATGTCATATAGGACTGTCATGGAGACTCCTGTAAAAGGCCCACTCGCACTTCTATGTGTGAATAAGATCTATTTACTTCCTTCCTCCACTGTACAGAAAAAATCTAAACAATACATTATTTATTCTATATATTAAAATTACATTTGTTGCCAGTCTAGTCCTGTCAAGATGTACATCGTAGGTAGCAAACGATCCAGGATGTCTGTTTGTACATTTTGGATTAATTTGTTGGATCCATTTGGTTGTTAGGACAAAAAAGAGTAAAATACCAAGTTTGCAGAAACGGGAACCTTGTGCGTCTGAAGCTTCAGCGAGAAAATGATAAAAATTATGCTTTTTTGCCAAATATTCTCAACTTCAAGCCAATGAAGAGCAAAATGTGTCATTAGCGTAATAAATATAATACGATTTTCTACAACTTTGATACGTTTGGTTTTTATAGGCTTACTAGTTCTTGAGCTACTAGGATTTAAAGTCCAAAAAACACAAAAAAGTCATGTTTTCTCACAATGGCTTATATTTTTTTAATGTACGTTTCTTGTGTAAAGCGGGTGGTCTCGTTTTGTGATTCATCAATTGTACTTCAAAATGCCAAATGTTTGTCACAATAAACAGAGCCATTTTAGAGAAATTGGGATTTTTTGTATAGTTAATCAAAAAAGTCCAACATAACTCAACTGTACCATTATTGTCATCTCAGAAACTAGTAAGATTTAGAGGGAACTTTAAATAGGGGACTTTACATACTATTTTAAGAGAATCAAAATTATGAATTCCATATTCTTGCAAATGGCCGCCATCTTCCAACATGGTAGAAAATTTGATTTTTCTTGGAAAATGCCCTATACTTTATGGCGATTTTGGATTTAAATTTAAGAATTTTGTAACCTTTGACATTTTTCGTAAAATCAATGGTAAAGGAGATATGAGAAGTGGAAGTTTAGTTTTCTCCCATTTGAAATGCCAAGGTCAACTGCTCATATCTTATTAACAATAGAGTTTTTAAAAAACGGGTTGAGTTGCTGGGGTGGGGTCTATCCTACAACAATTAAACCTCTCATCACCCTCCAAAAAATATAATTAGAGTCATTTCTAAAAAGAATAGATTTGAGCATTCCTGGCCATTGTTTATCAATCATAAAATTCTTCCACTCAGACATTTGTATGTTTACAGAATTCTTGGTTTGTTTTACAAGAGAATTGGTAATGGACAACTAAAAAGTGTTTCGAAATACAGTCTTCGAAACTTCAATTTGGTGCCTGTACCACGTCCGAAACTTACATTGTACAGACAGTTTTTTAATTTTAACGCACGCCGTATTTACAATCTTACATCATGTTATAATATTAATAAAAACTCCTATTCTGTGTATTGTAAGCACTTAAAAACCTGGTTATTTACTCAGCAAGACATTGATCATCTGTTTCAGATTCTTTTTTGACACTGTATACAATTGATTAATGTTGGTTTATTGTATTATATTTTATTAATTAAGTGAGTGATATTATTCCATCCTACAGTTTGAATTAATCTTCTTAAAATAACAAAGAAATGTTTTGCATGCTTTAAAAAACTGGTACTTGTCTTTATCTCAATGAATACTTATTGTATTTGTAACAAATTTATTTTTTAATACAACCACATTGGTAGCCATTTATTGAAGTTGATTTAATGTGATGGAAGCCTCAAAACTGGCCCTGCCTATGAGGCTCCTAATTTGTTCATTACAAAACTGTTTATCATATTTTTATTTTTAAATTATCTAAATGCAAAGGAATATTTTTTGTTTTTTTTGGAAAATATTTGTTTGTTTTGTGCTTATTTTGCATTTTTTTCTGTATGTACTGCAGTTTTAAGTTAATTTATTTGGCAAATCGTTATTAAGTTGTAATAGTATATAGTATTTGTTTATTTTTGGGGTTTTTTGGATATGTACTGTAGTTGTAAGAGAATTTGTTTGAATCTGTAAAAAAATTGTATATGTTTTGTGATGAATAAAGCTTTATTTCATTCATTCATTCAAAACACGTCAAATGTAAGAAAGTTCTTAAACTTAAGCTTAAAATCTAAAAACGCCCCAAATATAGGGTACTTCGCAAGAAAAATCAAAGCTGTCCGCCATATTAAAGATGGCGGCCATTTACAAGAATATGGAATTTACCTTTTTACTTTCTTAAAAAGTAGGTGAAGTCCCATTTTTAAAGTTTTCTCTAAATTTAATAGTTTCTGAGATGCCAATAGTGGGACAGGTGAGCTATGCTGGACTTCTTTAATTGACTGGAAAAAATGAAAAATCCCAATTTATATAAAATGGCTCTGTTGATTCTGTTAAAAGTTTAGCATTTTGAAGTACTGTTGATGATACAACAGTTGATTACAAAACAAGATCACCCGCATTACAGGAGAAACGTACATTCAAAATTGATCATATTAAGATCATCATATTAAGAATGCAAATCTTTTAAATTAACTCAAATATAAGGTTCGTGATAAGAGACGTGACATCCTAAGTAAAGGTTGCATGACAACAATATTCTAAACCTTTGCTCCTTTGTCTATTCAAAGAATGTATCGATCTGATTTTCCCGTCATTATGATATATCATACACAATTGCATAACCTAAAAACAATAACATTCAAGTTTTACAATAGGCCATTTCTAAATAGTGATCGGCATTTTATAAGTTGAAATATTCACAGTATTAAAAAGTTTTTAATGACAACTTCCAGCTAAAGGATTACAGGATAATGCCGCAAGTAAGAGAAGATATGAAAGTTTGTTAAGCCGATTCCAAAACACCTTCTCTTAGAGCGTTGGGATCCATTAGAACTTTTTCTGTTCACTGAGTCTCTGGCACTGAGAATCTGTCATTACCCGATTTCTAATACTTTTTATCTCAATATGGAATATCTCCCCAAATCCTAAGGGACTATGAATTGTATGATAATAGAAATATTACTAAATGAATCACTCTTTCACAGTCCATAAAATTACAGTAAACGTATTCATTAAGGACGTCTGAAATAAAGTAAAAACTCCATTAAAATTAATATTTTCTATATCTTACACAACCCCAATGATTACATAAACCCCAAAATCATTCTACGATTTTACGATCTGTGTTATCGACACTAATGGTTTCCCTACACTATACTTATCTAGTGACCTATATTAGATTCGCAATACATCAATTTATAAATCGCTATCACAAATTCTACATTATGAAATCACGTAATGGCAGGCAGGTTAATGAAGTGATTATGATTTTTTGTAGTTATCATCGATTGATATTGTTAATTACTGTTGATAAGGAACATTGATCGACGTATAGATGTTTGATACTGTACTTAAAAATCATCATAAACCACGCTTCATATAGAAAATATAATTCAGACACGTTTTCCTTAATAGCACCAAATTAAAAGAAAAACTCCACAAAAAAAACTATTTACATCGAGTAATAGTTGAGTATTTGTCAAGATTGAGTAACGGTTATAAACATTCTAACGACTTCAAACAGTTTATTTAATTAAATCTAATACACAAGCGAATGATAAATAGTATTGAATAAAGACATAAATGAGTGGTTTAGTTGGCAGGCCTGCTGTTTGTTAGGTGGCGGTGGTGAGGTCAGTTGGCTAGCCTGGCTGACCACCGCTACATTTACATTCCACGCATCCATCTCTTTATGTTAGTTTATTTATATATGGTTTGAGTGTGTGATACAAAATATATTTTCGTTTATAAAATTATAAAAACCGACAGTTATAGCTTTTTAATGATAAAAATCGTAAGACACTAACGGTTTCAACCTTTCTTCACAATAATAATGGTTTGTACTTCCAACATCGAAAACAATCCAGTGAATTTTGTATGAAGTAAATCCTAAATTCAAAAATTTGATTTCGGGAACATTTAAGTAATTATTGCTAAACAACCACGTTACAAATAAACCTTGAAAGCACATATTATGGAATGAATAAGCAGTATATCGAACGTAAGAAGAAGTCTTGTGCAGTTATAAATAAAAATCGCAAAAATAAGATAAATACCTGTGCTAATGATTCAAGTAATTCCTTTAGTCGTTCAGAGCAATTAGCTTTAAAAATGGGAAAACCGGGACATCAAAAAAAAAAGTTTCTAACTAGGGCCAATTTGTTCAATACACCTCCTCCAATATGTAAACAAAAGTTACACTGATTTGAGCGTCGGGTTTGGGTGGGAGGGGGGTTAACAGAGGGGGAAATGTAATTTTTTTTACTTTTTAGCAAATATCTTGAAAACGATGCGTTTATTCTAAGATATTATACTTTGCAAAGATAATGTACATTAAATTCCGAACAAAATGATGCCATATGTTACCTATCTAACGTGGACGGTTATTGAGGTAATGAGGGGCAAATATAAATTTATTATTATTTTATAACAACCAAATGTCTCGAAAGATCCACTCCACATGCTCCATATTGACATTTTCCATTATTTTAAATAATATTTTACTTCAGAGAATCATTACAAGTCTAGGGAAGGAAATTTTTGGTCCTTCTAAATTTTTACTCCCTCCATCCAAAAGGTGGGAGGTAAAATCTTTTGAACAGAAACCCTATCATGTTGTATATCATTTTAAAGGGCACAATAAAAGGAGGTGAATGATGAAAACTAGAGGTATCTACGTAGATCCCAAGAAAAGTTGCAACAGTTTTTGTAAAACTTAAAAAATTTGATTTGCTGTAGCTTTGCCTATTATCAACGTAGAGATCTCTAGTTTTCACCATTCATCTCGATTCATTGTGCCCTTTAAAATGATATACAACATGATAGGGTTCCTGTTCAAAAGATTTTACCTCCCACTTTTTGGATGGAGGAAGTAAAATTTTAGAAGGACCAAAAACTTCCTTCCCTAGACTTGTAATGATTCTCTGAAGTAAAATATTATTTAAAATAATGGAAAATGTCAATATGGAGCATGTGGAGTGGATCTTTCGAGACATTTGGTTGTTATAAAATAATAATAAATTTATATTTGCCCCTCATTACCTCATTAACCGTCCACGTTAGATAGGTAACATATGGTATCATTTTGTTCGGAATTTAATGTACATTATCTTTGCAAAGTATAATATCTTAGAATAAACGCACCGTTTTCAAGATATTTGCTAAAAAGTAAAAAAAATTACATTTCCCCCTCTGTTAACCCCCCTCCCACCCAAACCCGACGCTCAAATCAGTGTAACTTTTGTTTACATATTGGAGGAGGTGTATTGAACAAATTGGCCCTAGTTAGAAACTTTTTTTTTTGATGTCCCGGTTTTCCCATTTTTAAAGCTAATTGCTCTGAACGACTAAAGGAATTACTTGAATCATTAGCACAGGTATTTATCTTTTTTTTGCGATTTTTATTTATAACTGCACAAGACTTCTTCTTACGTTCGATATACTGCTTATTCATTCCATAATATGTGCTTTCAAGGTTTATTTGTAACGTGGTTGTTTAGCAATAATTACTTAAATGTTCCCGAAATCAAATTTTTGAATTTAGGATTTACTTCATACAAAATTCACTGGATTGTTTTCGATGTTGGAAGTACAAACCATTATTATTGTGAAGAAAGGTTGAAACCGTTAGTGTCTTACGATTTTTATCATTAAAAAGCTATAACTGTCGGTTTTTATAATTTTATAAACGAAAATATATTTTGTATCACACACTCAAACCATATATAAATAAACTAACATAAAGAGATGGATGCGTGGAATGTAAATGTAGCGGTGGTCAGCCAGGCTAGCCAACTGACCTCACCACCGCCACCTAACAAACAGCAGGCCTGCCAACTAAACCACTCATTTATGTCTTTATTCAATACTATTTATCATTCGCTTGTGTATTAGATTTAATTAAATAAACTGTTTGAAGTCGTTAGAATGTTTATAACCGTTACTCAATCTTGACAAATACTCAACTATTACTCGATGTAAATAGTTTTTTTTGTGGAGTTTTTCTTTTAATTTGGTGCTATTAAGGAAAACGTGTCTGAATTATATTTTCTATATGAAGCGTGGTTTATGATGATTTTTAAGTACAGTATCAAACATCTGTACGTCGATCAATGTTCCTTATCAACAGTAATTAACAATATCAATCGATGATAACTACAAAAAAATCATAATCACTTCATTAACCTGCCTGCCATTACGTGATTTCATAATGTAGAATTTGTGATAGCGATTTATAAATTGATGTATTGCGAATCTAATATAGGTCACTAGATAAGTATAGTGTAGGGAAACCATTAGTGTCGATAACACAGATCGTAAAATCGTAGAATGATTTTGGGGTTTATGTAATCATTGGGGTTGTGTAAGATATAGAAAATATTAATTTTAATGGAGTTTTTACTTTATTTCAGACGTCCTTAATGAATACGTTTACTGTAATTTTATGGACTGTGAAAGAGTGATTCATTTAGTAATATTTCTATTATCATACAATTCATAGTCCCTTAGGATTTGGGGAGATATTCCATATTGAGATAAAAAGTATTAGAAATCGGGTAATGACAGATTCTCAGTGCCAGAGACTCAGTGAACAGAAAAAGTTCTAATGGATCCCAACGCTCTAAGAGAAGGTGTTTTGGAATCGGCTTAACAAACTTTCATATCTTCTCTTACTTGCGGCATTATCCTGTAATCCTTTAGCTGGAAGTTGTCATTAAAAACTTTTTAATACTGTGAATATTTCAACTTATAAAATGCCGATCACTATTTAGAAATGGCCTATTGTAAAACTTGAATGTTATTGTTTTTAGGTTATGCAATTGTGTATGATATATCATAATGACGGGAAAATCAGATCGATACATTCTTTGAATAGACAAAGGAGCAAAGGTTTAGAATATTGTTGTCATGCAACCTTTACTTAGGATGTCACGTCTCTTATCACGAACCTTATATTTGAGTTAATTTAAGAGATTTGCATTCTTAATATGATGATCTTAATATGATCAATTTTGAATGTACGTTTCTCCTGTAATGCGGGTGATCTTGTTTTGTAATCAACTGTTGTATCATCAACAGTACTTCAAAATGCTAAACTTTTAACAGAATCAACAGAGCCATTTTATATAAATTGGGATTTTTCATTTTTTCCAGTCAATTAAAGAAGTCCAGCATAGCTCACCTGTCCCACTATTGGCATCTCAGAAACTATTAAATTTAGAGAAAACTTTAAAAATGGGACTTCACCTACTTTTTAAGAAAGTAAAAAGGTAAATTCCATATTCTTGTAAATGGCCGCCATCTTTAATATGGCGGACAGCTTTGATTTTTCTTGCGAAGTACCCTATATTTGGGGCGTTTTTAGATTTTAAGCTTAAGTTTAAGAACTTTCTTACATTTGACGTGTTTTGAATGAATGAATGAAATAAAGCTTTATTCATCACAAAACATATACAATTTTTTTACAGATTCAAACAAATTCTCTTACAACTACAGTACATATCCAAAAAACCCCAAAAATAAACAAATACTATATACTATTACAACTTAATAACGATTTGCCAAATAAATTAACTTAAAACTGCAGTACATACAGAAAAAAATGCAAAATAAGCACAAAACAAACAAATATTTTCCAAAAAAAACAAAAAATATTCCTTTGCATTTAGATAATTTAAAAATAAAAATATGATAAACAGTTTTGTAATGAACAAATTAGGAGCCTCATAGGCAGGGCCAGTTTTGAGGCTTCCATCACATTAAATCAACTTCAATAAATGGCTACCAATGTGGTTGTATTAAAAAATAAATTTGTTACAAATACAATAAGTATTCATTGAGATAAAGACAAGTACCAGTTTTTTAAAGCATGCAAAACATTTCTTTGTTATTTTAAGAAGATTAATTCAAACTGTAGGATGGAATAATATCACTCACTTAATTAATAAAATATAATACAATAAACCAACATTAATCAATTGTATACAGTGTCAAAAAAGAATCTGAAACAGATGATCAATGTCTTGCTGAGTAAATAACCAGGTTTTTAAGTGCTTACAATACACAGAATAGGAGTTTTTATTAATATTATAACATGATGTAAGATTGTAAATACGGCGTGCGTTAAAATTAAAAAACTGTCTGTACAATGTAAGTTTCGGACGTGGTACAGGCACCAAATTGAAGTTTCGAAGACTGTATTTCGAAACACTTTTTAGTTGTCCATTACCAATTCTCTTGTAAAACAAACCAAGAATTCTGATTCTAAATGTCAAAAAAATTACATTTCCCCCTCTATTAACCACCCTCCCACCCAAACCCGACGCTCAAATCAGTGTAACTTTTGTTTACATATTGGGGGAGGTGTATTGAACAAATTGGTGCTGGTTAGAACATTTTTTTTAGGATGTCCAGGTTTAGGTCTAATTGCACCGTACTATAGGAAGAGTTTATCTGCAACCGGAATCGTCTTTATTTTGTAACTTTACTTTAACTAAAGATTTAACAGAAAATTAAAAAAAAATTATTTTTTCAGAGAATCGGGAATAACAAAACTTGGCTTATTATGCTAGTTTGCTTTTTAAATGAGCACAAATGACTTACTTTTATTTAAACTACATTATGAAAAACACGTGTTTTAAGCTGTAAGAAATCGTTGACTCAAAATATAGGCCTTTTGTCAATAAAGAGAAGGTAAAATTAGACATCTAAAGCGTACAATTAAATCTTAAAGTTCTCCTTTAAAAGACGAGATATATTATTATAATTACATATACCGTACTAAAATTTTAGACTTTGTCAGTTTATTGAAATACCGAAATAAAAGAGAAAATTGACACTTCTGCAATTTATATGTTAGCCTATATATTCGAGCACATGAATTAAAAGTGATCAATCAACAATTTTATCTACTATAAATATTTAAATACTCTACCTATAATAGAAAGAAAG
Source organism: Flexamia atlantica (assembly GCA_035578135.1). Classification (NCBI taxonomy): domain Eukaryota; kingdom Metazoa; phylum Arthropoda; class Insecta; order Hemiptera; family Cicadellidae; genus Flexamia; species Flexamia atlantica. The sequence goes on from JAQJVK010000009.1 coordinate 1,759,298, forward strand.
AACTATGATATTTCCTTGCAGAAAGTTTCCGGGCAAAACGGTGTAGATATCGAACTCGGTGGATGGCGACGTTTCGGATTTGTTACAACATCTTCTTCAGGGCATAGTGAGTAAGGGAGTGAAGTTTAGTAATCTTTGTGCGCTACGATTTACTACGCCCTGAAGATGGATGCTGTAACACGCCCGAAACGTCGGCATTCACCAATTCGACATCTCCACAGTTTAGCCTGGAAACTCTTTGCAAAAATATATCTTCAGACCGTGGCAGCCTACTCAGCTATTGAACCATGATATGACCAAGCACATGACAGCATCGCTTTGAATTCAATCGAGTTTTTCACAACGATTCCACATCGTTTATTACAAACATCCTCTTCAAAAACTCCCGAACAACGTATTGTATCGCATTTCAACTCGTGGAAGGGAAAATAACTCCATTATTAAATATCCCGGCTTCAGTCACCTATGAAGGCTTTATTAAATCACCTGTTTGAAGGCTCATTGTCAACGTCTTAATTAGTGAAGATATAAAGATATCGACCGGCGGGGAGGGGTGTGGGGCGGGCACGGGGGCGGCGCCGCCACGGAGCCGGGGGTGGCGGCGCCCCACCCGGGGGCGGCGGGGGCGGCGGGGGCGGCGGGGGCGGCGGGGGCGGCGCACACTCACCGCCGGGGACGGCAGTAACGCCGCGGCATCCCCGGGTACCGGACGTGTATCGCTCGCTCTTCCGATTGTTGCGTACTTTTAAGGGGCACCCACAATTGCCTACAGTAAGGAAATAATTTGGTTGAAAATCGGGAGAGTCGTCTATGATTTTTTTATATTGGTCTAACTTCTGTTGATTGGAAATACCAATTTCCTGGCACTAAAACTGGTTTTGTACGAGTTTCGGTAGAATTTAGATACCTTATACTGTTCCTTATACTGTTTTCATACCTATTAGCGAAACGTCAACAGATGATACTCTGTGTAACATTGTTTTAAAGTGAGTCAAACGGTAGTTTCCAATGAGATTATGGAGTTTGTTTTTTTGAAAAAAAAAAAACAAAAATCCAGTCATCCAGATATCAGAAATCCTTTTTTCCATAACTGGATTACTAATAGATCAACAGCTTTTGCATGCAACAGTTTCGACAACTATTTCTAACTTAATTACAAGTTTACATCATAATACAATAGAATTTAAATATCAAAGGAATAAATGTATTACAATTGCTCTAGCCACTCAAACCTTTTCACAAATTGTAAACCATGACTACTGATGTCTTAACAGCCTAAACAGAAATAACTGCTTAGTTTTCAAAACGTAGTCTGATTTAAATAAACATCCTTAGAACTAATGTAACTAACCTATTATTATTGAAAAGAGGATTGTACTTAAAATAACAAATTAGCCTACAAGAAATTCTACGAGAAACCATCCCTTGGTCGTGAAATTGAGGAAGTTACGGAACCATACGAAAAAGACGGTTTGGTTTTTTTACCTAAGCCTATATAAATACGAAACATTCTCAGGATTCAGAAGATTAATTTTTTGTACTTTATAATGAAAAAAATAACCAAATAATTCGCTATACTTTATGTTATGATTTATATTTTCCTACAATTTTGTCAACACGGAACTAGATGAATTTAAATTAGGTATAAATTAAAAAGAATTATGTAAATGCATACTTTATAAAGATTACAATTTTGCCACTTGAGGCTGTAGCCCCCTTATTAATTAATTGATTAAAAAAGATGTTCATGCTCTAAAGCTGAAACCTCAATAATGTTTAATTATGCAAAAGGTATTTTTCAAAAAGGATTAAATGACTTCTAAGAATAATCACATAAAACATACTTAACTTGGTAAAGAAATTAGTTTTCTGCAAACACCTATGTCAAATTGCAGTAAACGAAAATGTTTAATATAGGCCTACACTGGACTTTGATAATTTTTTTAATTAACTGGTTGACTTAATCTTTAAATATACGTGATTAACTAGTTGTCGCTCACCATCGAAATATGCACTAAAAATTATTTGCCTTTTAGTAAGTAACAAACCATACCCAACTCAATCTATTTTGTTGCTGTAAACTTTTTTGAGTAACAACCCGCCTTAAAGCTTGTGGTGTTTGTACTACAGTCGGCGATTTGTATATCTGATCCTCTTGTCAAATTACAAAAAGTGCACAAACACAAAACACAATAGACGAAACACATTTGATGCTATAGTTTTTAACTCTTGAAGTTATGGAAAATATATGAAAACATTTCCCCTTATTATAATATTGGTTAAATTTAGTCCTGTTTAACCGGCGGCCACAACTGCAAAAATGAGTTTGTACAATCGTGCTTTTTGCTTCGAGTAAACACTCCATGCATGTATTTACCTACGTCAAAATTGTATGCCAAGAAATTTGGAAATCATGAAAAACTTGGATAGTTTCATTGCATTTTCTGTTTTATGCGATAAGAACAGAAGGCTGATTTTTTGGGATTTTGTTTCTGGTAACAGTAAAGTAGTAATTTCAACGGTTTAGTTAATTGCAATTAATGTAAATGAGTTAGATTTTATGTTTATAAATTAAATCTTAAACAGTTCTCGAGAAGTCTAGCAAAAGGCTCGCCTACAAAGACTCATAATAATGTGCAATTATTATTTATGAACTATTATTATAATATTATTATAAACAAAAGCTATTCAAAACATCCAACAAAATCAATATATTGTACTGACAACACTTGTCTATCAACATTAAATCAACACTGCCTTGCACATAATAAAAAAATCGATTAATAATTACTTAAAATAACAAATAAGCCAATAAGATATCCCTTTGTTCAGAATTCAATACACTTTCACAAATCATAATTAAATTCACAAAATATTTAATCAAGACCAAAAAAATTATTTTGTGTAAGTGTCAAAGTTATTAGTTTTACATATCATTTTTGTCTAGATCAGTGTAACTATATTTTTAAAATCGTCTGTTTATCAGTATATTGTACAAAATTTCGACACCCCAAAAACCAAAATTCTTGAAAGTGCTACAAGTATTTTGCAAGATATATTAAAAGCAATCCATGGGGTAATTTTTCTATCACAGAAGTATTATTTTGATAGTCGGTTGTCTTCACAGCTGATACGGTTCTTTAAATTTTATTTTCCTATCTAATTTCATTTTAATATCCCATACACTAGACGTAACGGGGTTTCAAACTTGCTGATTGCTGATTTTAGGAAGAAATCACCAATATTCAGAAAAAGATTTGGCCACATCCTTGTAAAAACCACAAAACGTAAATCCCCTAACCAGCCTAAACAGAAATAACTGCCTAGCTTGCAAAGGAAAAATAGTCTGATTTAAATAACTAATGTCCTTAGAGCTAATGTAACTAACCATATTATTATTAAGGAATGTCCTTAGTCCTTAGAACTAATGTAACTAACCATATTATTATTGAAAAGAGGGTTATACTTAAATATAACAAAACATAGAGGAGTACCAATAGATCAACACTTGATCAACATATTGATCAAGCAAAAGGTATTACAACAAAGTACTACAAAGTTATTAAAACGGGGAGTGCCGTTGTAATTGTTTGACAAATGCAATTTTTATATAACTTTACGGTTCCTGTATTTTACTGTATTAGTGATTTTTTAAGGTGATTTCACCTTTTTTAGAAATCACCTTTATATTTTTTACATGAGGATAGTTTTACTCTGTTTCGGATAGCATTTTAAATTAATAATGTATCACCCCCCATTTTTAATAATGTTGCTTAAAAACACATTATCATAATCATTTGATTCACACCACTGTTCGTATAATAAGGTCACTGACAAATAACTTGCAAAACTTATATGACAATAATGGCAATTGGCTAATGAAAATAAAATTGAATTGCCTTATAATTTGTTAAATATACTGTTTTGAAGAAGCATTGCTTTAAACGTCCTAAACGCGCGATTTAAATTATTGAAAAATTAGTTTATGTTTTAAAGGTCGGTTAGGTATTAATGTGTCACCAATTAAACTCCCATTAACACATTCACAGATAATTGAACCCATTCATGCGAACCGATTATCTTGTAATGATATTAGAATACTATAGCCTACATCCACTGTGCTACATTCCGTGATGCATTTTTTTTATGTCACTCATGTGTACTGAATAGAAAATGGAAATAAAGGCTATGAATTGTGAATTGCGATATTGTGTTACTGTGTAATGCGATTTAATATAGAAAACGCAAATAAAACTTTGGCATTTAATGTTATATTTTCAACCGGTATAAAACATAAAAAAGAGTTATTGAGATAAACAATTAATTGAAAAGAAAATATTTGTACGAAATTTGTTTTATCTCATCCTTTTTGAAGAATGATTTAATTTAATATTAGGGTTTTGTCGAATCCTAGATCACAGATACATTACTCTTACTTTGATAGGCTACAATGGTTTAAAAACATTTTTACTCAATACAACTCAAAATATAAACTTGTTCAGTATTTGGCGTTTAATTCTAAAGAATTCTCAAATGAATTTGTTGATGATAAAGGTCAACGTAATGGATATAATGTATTTTCATGAATGAATTCCATATATATAAAGGACATTTTCTATCCGTATTAGTCCTACTTTTGTTGTAAGTGCGAAATAAACCGTCAACATTTCCACAAAATCTAGATACAATTTCAGTACTACTATGGTCTACATTTTTTTCAAAAATCATAAACAAACCATTTGTTTTATTTATTTAAAATCCTACTGAAATTTACAGGAAATGTAGCATAAAATACTACTGATAATGTTATAGGTCTTAAATTTGAAATACTGTATTTACTAAAGGACGTTGACTATATTAATTACATTTTTATCACTACTCAAAGAACTAAAAACATTAATTGTTGTATAGAGTTGTCCGTGTTGATATCTTCAGAACGTTGAAATACTCAGCATAAACCTGAGTTCATCAGGTTAATAAACTAATTGAATAAAATAAAAATAGATGCAATAAAAATAAACTAAATTTAAATTTATCAAACAACTTCAACCAACCCACTCCATTTTACACTTCCTCTCTATTTTTCCTTTGGTCATAACCAATTTAAATCATCTCTACCACCAACATTCTAAACAGGTCAGCTATAACAACCACGTTACCTTCATATCGAAATGTAGTTTAAAATCTCGTGGAGAGACCAGCTCCGTGTACGGGACAGTGAGGGCGGCGGGCAGTGCGTCAGCCGCCGCGGCGACAGTTCCCGCCGTGTCGTCGCTGGGGGAGCATCGCGCCGAGCCGACACGCGACTTTACGTATCTACAGGTACACATTTCATTTATTTAAAATTATTCTTTGTATTTAACAGAATAATTTTGTTATTACTTTCGTGTTAGTTAAAACAATTTTTAACGGAAGCTGATATATTATCAAACAAATTGGCTTGGGTAGTGTCAGAAAATAGTTTTTTTTTATCACAACGATCTTTGTAATAATCTCATAATCCCCAATGAATTTTCCTTATATAATCCATACATATTTATGAGACTACTTATGATGCACTCTGGATATCATGATTTAGAGCCAAAGTTCGTACGAGTGCCTTGTATTTACTGTTTTAGAAAAAGTGTATCCATACATTTATTCCTATATCATTGGTTAATAACTATGCAATGATTTTAATATTTGGCAAAATAATTAACAGTTAATCGACTCACGCTTCGTTTATGGTCAAATATTACAAAAAACTGTATTAAATATGTTTATTTTTACAATAAATTATCTGGTAACAAAAACTATGCTGATGTGCTTGAGTTAAAATTACAAACTCATTTATATTTAAAATTATAATGCTCTCCTTCATCTTAGAAACACGTAAATAATCGCTTCTACATGGTAATCATGAATATGAATTATTCAGTATATCTTGGAATATAAAAGCACTGATTCGCAGACTGAAAAGCATGTTATGTCGGATAGTGTATAAAGCTTTATGTCTTCTTTAATTATGTATCAGAATATTGCTTGGAATGATGTGTTGGGTAGACTACCCAACTAGTTTTCCTTTAAAAATGGTTTGGTGTAAGCCTAATGTATTAAAACGTCGTATAAAACATTTTTACAAGTGGTGGTATCAAATACATATCTCTAAACCGTTGAAGTATAAAAATCAGTTTAAAAGGAAAACCTATTGATTACTGAAACCGTTAGTCACAAAAAAGACAAAAAAGAACAGTTGAAATTTTATTTTATGTTATCTATTTATTCAAAATAACCAATTTCATTATTGTAGCAATATACAGACAAAACTCTAATTTCATTTATATAGATATTTCCCACGGCAATAATTATTATGAATCGCAGTGTAAGGAAAAATTGTTTTAATATTATAAATATATATATTAACTAATGACTGACAAAATAACGTAGCTATGATTGACTTTTGCAAATACAAATTATAAGCTTATATATATATTTGTTCAAATTTAAACATATAATATAGGCTTTTAATTCCAAAAAATCTCTGGTTGATAAAAACGAAATAAACTTATTTGAAATCGTCGGTACACTTAACATTGCATGAAACAATAAACATTTCCAGTGAACAACAAACAAATCATGTGCATAAATGCGTACATGGATTGATATTCAACAGTTATTACAAGATTATTCATCTGTCAGTAAGATTTAATTGATTCTCCTTTACATATTATAAATTTTAACTAGCAGTGATATACGTCTAGTAATTAGTTTATTTATCAAATTAATTCATCAATTTTTTTCATTAACTTTTATGTTTATATAAAATGAGTTTATGGGGTCATATTATCCTCTTATCATATATAAAAAAAAAACATAACAGGAGAATGGAATTTTAAATTGTCCTTAACGACAAAATATCACAACTGATTTGACTATGTTAAAACATATTTTAAGCATCATCAAATAAAAAAGATGAACTAGTGTTCCAGTTAACATAGTTAACATATTTAAAGCATCACCTAAAAAAACTAAGTCAACTAAATTTTATTTTAATTTTGAGAGGTATTATTAATTATAGTGAGTGGCATGTAGGATGATCAATAACAAGGGCTCATATCACCAACAGATGACTTGGGCCATCATATATCAGCTTAACAGCTCGCCTCGTGTTTCGGACTTACAGCGCTCATATCAGCTCCACTTACAGCACGTATAACAACGGTTAATATAAGGGTTTCCAAAATCGACCAACTGCAATGGAAAACTTTATATATTAGTCACTTGTACCATTTTAATGTAATACCAAATTTCGTGGAGTCAGTTTAAACTTAAATAAAACTATATTCTATTTACATGGTTTAAGATAGAGATTATAGTTTTACTTTGTTTAATTTATGTTATTTTTACTCTAAAAACTAAACATGTATAAGCTGACTGTCCAAATAGAGATGGTCCTGATTAGGATGTATTTGAAATATTCTATACCTTCACCTATACCCATGGAAATGGGGGTTTAGTTAGTACCAATATTTACTCTATAAATTGTAATTTTTTAAAGTTTCGTTTCAAAGTACTGGTTGACGGATAAAATTCAGATTGTTTTACACAGACGTTTAAAAAAAGTTTAATATAATTGTAGACGTCACTATGTAAGGCTACAGTGTATAAAAAATCATTTTTCTTGTATAGTACACAAAGAAGCAAGTTAACTAATTTCCCTTCCTAACCAACATTTACGGTAAACTAATTATATTTTAATGCAATATATTCAGAAGATTTTAATTATCAATCCGAGGTCAACCAATAACTGGCGTGTTATTTGCTCTTGGCTGCTCTTCATCATTTGCTCTTGATGATTTGGTTTTTATATTTTTATTGCAGTTAAAACAACTTAACATTAGGGAAGTTCATACATGTTCACTGTTAAGCGTAAAATTTACATTTACATTTTAATTTAGATTTCATTTGCTTATATATGCTGCTTCTAAAAGTGTGCTCATATAAAAATCTCAGTAAATCCATAACCAAATCTAATTACATCAAATTTTAGTTCTAATAACCATAAATTTATTAAAAGCAACAGAAGCTCTATCTAAAAACGTTCTTAAAAGAGTGAATTTAAGTGTAATTTTCTGGAAACGATAATAAACTGGTTGAGGAATGACAGTAGGATTTTTTTATTACTTACCAACTAAAATATTACGCCAAGTCATTAGAATGAATGTCTATTATACAATCTTTGGCCAAAAAATATTAGTGGAAAGACTGTGTCTCGAACAATAAATCCGAGTAGGACAAGATAAAGAAGGCAACAAAAAGGGGCAGCCGCGATGTGGAAAGTTTCCGCAATGTCCGCGTCAACGGTCCAAGTTTGCCGGTCTCTGCTTGTATCCACTAAATAAATAGGGCCTAGTGAATTCCCGCGCAAAGCCTGGGAATTCGCAATTGGCTTTGTTTTGCATGAATTGTTTACTTTGTTTATTAGAGCTTGAGTTTGTTTTTTAGTTGATAGGAACAACGTATAATATTCTTTAGAGATGTACTATCGTAATTATACATGTATATTGCAGGAATGCGTAGAGAACATGAGAGTTCAAAGGAATTATGCATTATTTTCCAATATTATTTGTAATTTTTACATGTTAAGTCAGGATGATGATGGTGAAAATTGACTTAAATTAATATTTATAGCCTGTTATGTTCATTAAATACATATAACATTACGGTCTGATCTATTTCAATACTTCAGAGATGATATATGCACATTTTTAAGAAGTAGGAAGAATTTGTTACAGTAACTAATGGTGTGTGACTAAATAACAGGAGTCAAGTTTTAGCTAAAACAACCACTTATCATTAATTAAGTAATTTGTATAACTTAATGACAACTTTAATGACACAGATTTGCAGCAAGTTGCCTGAAAAACATGTCCTCCTAGCTCGAAGGCGACACACACGTGTTTGAATCTCACAGGCGCGGACCAGCTCGCTGTTTGTATTGAATGGTTTTTCGATATCTTCCGACGTGACAAAAATGTTGATAACCTTCGATACCCCAGAAATTCTATTTAAAGGCATAAATAGAATATGGATTCTCAAGTAACAAAAGTAACGACAGTGTAATTTAGATCGGAAAATAAAAATGGCTTTAATTTCAACCCTCTATATTTTACCACTTCGTATTAATTCCTTCATAAATCATATTCCCAATTAGTTAAGTGGTAAATAACTATATTTCTTAAAGCCATTGGTCTTCTACAGGTTTGTAAAAGTGTTTTAAAATACAAGGATGTCGTTTAATGTTAAATAATGTCAAAGTGTAGATGGTCAAAATTAAGATGTGTTTTATAGTCATTAAATCCATCTGTGTTTTCACCGCACTGAGTATTTAATAAATCTTAGTAAGCCCTCTGAAGTACTGCATTTGACCTCTTCAGTATCAATTTGTCTCTCACGAATTCGAAATGGCTTGTATAATTATTATTACATGTAATACATACGCTCAAAATGCAAACCTTTTCAATTTGTATTCAATTATTTTTGGTATCTTAAACTTTAATTTAAATGACTCCAACTTAGCTGAGGTACTACTTAATAATTCCTTTGATTTGTTAGCGAGTGCATAAAAAGTAGTGGCAAGAACTATTTGTCTGTTATATAATATTTGGTATAAGCTACCTTTATTCCGAGTTCAAAAAATCCCAGGACCGATTTAAATAGGTTTACGTAACATGAACCTAGAATCACAAGTATTGGAACATAGCCCCTACGCATTCTTTCATGAGCCGGTTAATTGACTCAGATGTCGTATTTGATACTTTTCGTTTCCAGACAAAATTTTGCTTAGATTAAGTAATATCAGTTACCCTCTATTATTCATCATTTATATTTTTCTTAGTTCTCTTTCCACACTTGTCAATAATCGAGAAAAAACAATATTATCGCTTACGTCCAACCGTAAATATATTTGGCCTTGGCACTTGCATTTCATCACACAAAAGCTTGATAGAAAAACAAATTACATTTCTGGGAGTAGCATAGAAACTAGGAGCCCAAACATTGAGAAACATGTGCTCCTGATTGGGCTCCCGTTTTACAAATGCAAAAACCTCACGTTTCTTTCACCTCGTCTGCTTCGGCACGAACACAGAATACATCTTATCTAAGGTTTAAGATATTCTCGCGATTTTACAATAAATAGAAGATGTTTTTGCTTAAAATAATTATATCTTAAAAGACATATTGTTAAGCAATTGGACATTTTGTAAAGACGACTGGGACGCATTGAGCTTAATACATAATTGATACTCTGTTATTTATGCATGTACCGACGATACATTTGTGTCAAAGTTTCACCCAAATTTAAAATTTTATTGGAAGAAACACAGCTAAAATCTTCCCACAAGTAAGATTTATTTTTTAGTTTGTATTAAAACTAAAAAAATAAATAATTAAATTAAATCGTTGATTTCTTAAGTGATTAAGGTATTCTTATGATTATTTCTAATGTAAAGTCCCACAAACCCGGACTAATGTGGACCGAACGGAGTCCGGATTTGTGAAATTTCCGAGTTATGGGGAAATGAGTAAAAATAAGAAAAAATAAGAATAGTTTCTGTTATTTCTATAAGAAATCATTTATTTATTGCATAGTAAAAAATACAAAAAGTACATTATCAGTTACAAAAAACTGAAAGAAAAACCAAAACTGTTTTAGATGTGTCACACCATGCTCTGGCCTTGAATCTCAGTGCACTGTATTGCTCTGGCAGGCTCTCCGAGCTATCTAGAATTCCGGGTTTGCGGGACTCTACTGTAATTTAACTTAGGAATTATGAATCTTTATGAATATATCATAAATGTAAGCTTTAGTTGTTTCTACTCGTTCTGCTTTGATAGAAAGAAAACCACAGATCGAGGCCACACACCGAGTAAACAAACACTAACCGCATTGCCGTTAGTTTTAAACATTTCATACAGTAAAAAAACAAAGTAATGAAACTATTTTTTAAGTTTAAATAAACTTATATTTAATTTTAGCGTACAGTTTAGAGTTTAAATAATTCATTTATATACGGTAATGATACTTGGCTTAATCTCTCATTAAACTTAAATTATGAGCCAAATTCAATATTATTAGTTTTATCATTGACTTTTAATTTAAAGTCAATGGTTTTATGCTACCAAGCCTTTCTTTTTCTAATTCATCCCTATATATTAAAAGGCAGTCAGTTTTTTTGTGATATTTTCTTCTCAGCCTTTGTGCAGCTTGGGAAACTCTAGGCACACCGTTTGAACATTAGGCCCTACGTTCCTGTAGATGTGCACAGTCCCATTATAATTTACTTACGTTTGAAAATTTTAGAAAAATGAATATGCAATTATAAAAAACATTTGCATTGGCTTTGTGAGCTGCCATATTGTTAAGTAAGAGAAAAAAATGTAAACAAATGCAGTCACAGGTATTATTGGAGCAATGAGTAATATCTAAAACCAAATATTTTCTTGTTGCATTTCGACCACTAGGTATAATTTTACTTATTTTCCAGTTTACCATTTTCTCTTCGATTTCATAAACCAAAACTTTTTTACTCCCAAAAGGTCAAGGTGCATAATTTTTTATTTTACGTTTGTTCTTTTTTAAAGTAATTTTAAGTCACGGGCCGTACTTTTTTATCTTTTGATTTCACAGTGCCTTGTGGATGCTTAGTTACTATGTTCTAAACCAGAAACATACTGTTACTTATAAACATCCTTGTGATTTTTTCCATATGATTAGATGGGCCATTTGCAAATATTTTATGTCCATGCAATCTTTATCCAATCAAGAAACCTTTTTTTAAGAATAATTGTTCGTTGCTGTTTATCATGAGGAAAAAGTTCGATAAAAAGTAGGCTAATTCTTTCTGCGATTGACGTCGGGCGAGACACTCTATGAGCAGCTCACCCAACAGCAGGCTACAAGTGATTCCCCCGGCAGGCTTCGGGTGATTCCTTCCGGAGCTCTTAGAGAATGGTGTTTTTAATTACAAAAGCTTTATTTATTTATTTATTGAAATATGAAATCTGCATTAATTGTTTCTCATACAAAAAAATACAAAATGTTTGAACAAATAACAGATTGATCATTAATACATTTTGAAAAGTATAACTCTATTAAAAACGTATATATAATTGGAAAATAACGTTATTCTATGTTATTATTCTATGTAACAAATGTATCACGTTCTACGTGATGAACAATGTACGTGGTTTTTGTAATTAATTTGCACAACCAACCAATACTTGCTTAAGAAAAGCAAAGGTGGCAATAATAAAAAAGAGTCTAACAACAGAACAAGAGTCGTTTAATAAAAACATCGCAAGATAACTTAGAGAACTTCAAATAAATTATAAACTATAAAAAATATAAAGAGTTGTAGGCTGAAACAATTAAATGTATTATAAAATATCAGTAGGATCACGGGAAAGTGTGAAAAATAATTGTGAAATGTGAAATAAATACTGACGAGCTTCATCACTGCGGCCACAAAGCAGGCATAGTCAAATAATCCGGGTAAACTGATGCAAAAAAGTTACCAACTGCAAAGCATTTCTCAACGTATTGTAGACGGCCAGATCGCCAGATCACTGCTCTACTTTTTTTTAGAAAAAAACCTGTAGGAACACAAATGGTTCTTTCTATAGGCCAATTGTCTATAGGATAACATATCTTTTAAAACGTGAATGTGTAGAAAAAAAATCTTTGGCTCCTATATCTGGCTGCTTTTGAATATTTATTAGGAGGCCGAAAATTAAATGATGTCAACAAATATGTAGATAAACAACATATATCTCTCTGACTCCTTCTGTCAATAAACATTACCAGTAACTGTTCAACAGTTAATAATACAGTTTTTTATGTAATTTAAATGTTAGACTAGAATTTTACTTTTTAAGACTGTATTTTTATAGCTTTCTATCACCTCATAATTTCAAAGAAAGTACAAATTGTAATAATTATAAACTCTTTTTACATACAATTATTCCTCCACTTAAACAATTTTTCAATGATTTTGAAATTACTTTAAATTATTTTTAACAGAAATAAACTCTATTTACCTTCACTCTTCTTTCAACAACGTAAAACATTTTTTCATTTAACTTTATCGTGCACTTAATTTTTAAGTCATATCCCACGAAAAATTATTTATTCTTAACCTGTTACATTATTTTAATCTAGTGCCTTCAATTTGAAATTGCAGGATTTTAATTATGAACTAGTCATCGTTCACAAAGACAGCTACAATTAGTTTTCCTAAACGTTAAAGTAAAAAAAGAGAATAACACAAGTACATTTCACATAAAACTACAATGAAATCACAAAGCATCAATCACACAATTGTAAGCTTCGCTGTTTATTGCTGTTCATTGCCTCTTAACAGATTGTTGAGGTAAATAAGTTGTATTAAACGTATCGCAATAAGTTTCCTAATATAGTTTACACATCTATATGTTTCTTAAATACTTACCCCTGGCCTTAGCAGATCAACCAATACAATCCTTTTTGGAAGAATGCAACCGTTGTGCCATGGAACTGTATAAAAGATCATTATTGATTTTTATTATCTTCCTTTTTCTTGTTATTATAATGCGTTTCTAGCAAAAATATGCCTCTAACTAGATCGAGCAGCAAAAAACAATGAAACAAAGGACCTCTAAAGGAATTATTTCATCACAACGAAGTGCCTCGTTCTACTGACTTCAAACCCTCCTAAAAGTTTATTTTTTGGGGGATATAGCCTCTGGATCGTTATTGAACATTGTTAATCTAAGGTTTACCTTACGATCCAACTGTATTGAGTGGAGACCTACGTTTCAACGCCGTTATCATCAGTCTTTTTCTCCTAAGGCCAGCTCAGTGAGGACAGAAACCTCGCGTGGAGCAACGGGCAAATTCTGGCTTGATCCCGCGATGTTTAGTACGCATAGGGACTTTGAATCAGGGCCTATCGATGATATGTTTAAATTTATGTTTAGCTTAACATAGCAGAAAAGGACTGATGGTAACGCTACGGCGGCGTTGAAACCTAAGTTTCCACTCAATACAATTGCATTGCAAGGTAAACCTTATTAATAACCTCCTAGAAGCTTATATCCTTGACTTAGTGATAAAAAGTCACTAAGTCACACTTTATTCTTTTTCGTGGGGAATTCTGAAGAATATTAGGGTTTTAGGCAAGCACCGTATTGTATTTAGGATGAAGATTGAACGGAGCGAATTATTCCGTTTAGACAGTGTTAGGACCCCCCCTCATTTTCATTAATGTTCGTGTAAATGTTCGTTTATCAATACGTGCAACTGCAATAAGGAGGAGGGTTACAGTAGCATTCTTTTGTCATATGTGTGTTGCCTAAAGAAATTATGCACGAACAAATTATGTGCCACGTTCGGTTTGTTAGCGTATCTTTATGAAATTATTATTTTTGTTATTTTTTTCAATTTTGAGAAAGATTAAATTTATTTCGAGTAGTATGATATTTTTTGTTTTTCAAACTATATGGTTTTTATGTTTGATCTATTCAAAATACGCAAGAAAAGTACTTTCTGACAACGACAAAGAAATTATAAATTTCCTTTAAAACGATTTTAGATCACCATAAAGAATTCCTATATGTCGGTTGACTAGGTTCAATTTTTTTCATTTAAATAATGCGCTAAAAATGAAATGTCTTACCTATTTATGTGCTTTTGTCACAGTTTGCTCGCTAATTTATACCCAAAAATTGTATTTTTATTCCTCGGTATCGTCTTAACACTATTATCACATCATGGATACATTTTCATAAAAATAATCAAGCTTTTTCTGCCCTCTGCTTAAACAGAACGTCGTCAAACTTCTTTTTTTAATTTATATAAAAAAATACAGTACAACAAAGCAAAGTACAATATGTATGTCGTATGTAAGTTCAGATATGCTTGAACCATGGTAGGATGCAACAAATAAACCTAGGAAAAATGTAGAATATTTAAGATAGGTCAGGCAGAGGTAACTTTGTACAGCTAATAACTAATAATTAATATTCTTTACACGAAACCAAGTAGAGCGCCATCCCCCTGCATCTGGTACTTTAACCAGATGAAATCACATTAACACGTGTAACAACAACATTCACTAACAAAAACTGAAACGTCTATTTACACAAGTGCAAAACAAATCGAGAGACACGTCTGGGGATGCAATCAGATCTGTGGTGATACTCGGAGGTTGCAGTGGGCGGGGGGGGGGGGGGGAACACGCGAGAACAAAATCAAAAGCCCATTAGCGGGCGGGCAAACACCCGGCGACGATCCATCACCGGGGGCGGGCCTGCGGACTCATGAATCTTGGGCTTATGAGGCGTGAGGCTCGTTACAGACCGTCCTTGTTGGCGACCAGTCGCAGATGTGGTCAAAGTGTGATTGTCTGTTGACAAGTGAGGTTGTCAGATTTAAGTCGTGATTATTTTTTGAGTGGCCACTATGTCATGGAGCGTATATTACTTATAAAATTCTTGATTGGTTTTTGTTTGATATTTTTCGAATTAAAATATTTTTTCAACACACTACGACGTAATCACCTATTTTACAATCGTAATTTGGTGTCCCCAAACGTGTTTTTTACGGCAGAGGGCCCTAGGCCGAAAGTCAGCTGATCGTTTGTAATTTGGTGGCCGAAACCTACTCTTTTCCGCCAGAGGGCCCTAGGGCCGAAAGTCAGCTGATCGTTTATTTACTAGAAAGTGAGAACATCACATAATTCTACGGCATTAAATAGGTTCCAAATACAGGATAGTAGCAATCATAGGCCTATGATTTTCATAGCTGAGCTGAAATCATCTCGACTTCGTCTCAAATTTGAAACACGATCTCGAGCATGCAAAATCTCATTTTCGGCACTTTGTTTCGAAATATACTATTAACTTTAGCCCCTCAATTTCTAATTTTACTTGATTTGTTTTTTATCACGTGTTGAAATGGCTGTTGATCTCTTTTAATCTTGATTCCCTAACCACAAGGCCTCCGGCCTGACCTTGGACGTTTTTCACAGAGAGTAGTGAGTGAGCCGGCACAAGGGTGGGCAGTGCGGATTAACGTTTCTAGCGTGACGGAGAAACGAACCCACAACATCGCTGTCAAGATTCTGGAATCCGCGGCTACCGATTGCGCTACAGACTCACTTAGACACAGCTGCACAAGTTAGCTGATTTTCATTAGCAATGAATTGTGTAGAGAGTGATTAGCCTACTAAAACGACAAAATTCACTTAAATCTCCAAAAAATATTATATTTTTTAATTCGGTCTGAGAAAACTTTATATTGTTTTAATAAATTCGTCTGAGTGGCTCAAAAAGGTGCAAAAATTATGTTTTTATTAAACCAAGTATTTATCATCGAAAACTTGCTTATTTGTTTAAATGGGTGTATTTTACGTAATCCTATAAATTTTTATTCATTGTAATAAGTTAAATCTTTATCATTTTGTTAAGTTCTTAAGGATATTTCCTTTAACTATTTATCCAAAATAAAACGATTGATAACAAATTTCACTCTATACCATTAAATGTCAAACGGTAAAGTGAGGTGGGTTGCAGACAGAACTGAAATCAAATATAGGTAATAAATGAAAAATTTCTCAATATCAAGGATACAACAATACGCTCAGTAATGTTCATTGACTCAAACAACTCACAAACGTCTAAATGTTTTTAATATTTCGAGCTTTCACAATATTGATAATGTTTTTCTCTTTGTACTAGCATCATTATTATTTAGTTACATCTCAAGCGTTAAGGTTATGAGTAATTGGAGTTTATGAATTAATTGGATTATAGTTTAAACATACAGTCTAAAAACCAAAGCAAGGTTGTAATCCAAAGTTTAGGTTGTAGGTTGTACAAACTTGTTGACGTGTTTGTTCAACTATAATCCTGTTTTGACTGAATCACTATTTTTAAAAAAATATTTGAAATTTCTTTTAAATTCCTGGGTAACAGAGTTTTTATCCACCCTCGCCCTTATCACAATACCATTTTAGCTCGGCCTCACCCCGTTCTTTTCTATGATTTACAATTCTCTCAGCAGTGAAGGGTCTTAATGGCTTTTAACATTTAAATAAATTTAAATTTTATTTCCCGAGTATCGGACGGATCTCCATTCCCCGGCACTTGGGCCCACGTGCTGCGAGGGCGGTTAATTTTGGGGGTGTTTCCCTTTAAATTAATATTTACCCATCAAAACCAGGCTGCCTCCCATCCATCAGGGTCGACCGAGCTTATTAGATTGTGGAGACTTGTCTGCGAACCTCGCCTTTATGGCCGTCTGTTAAACGGCTCAGTTTATGTTTATTTACTATAACAAACACAATAGCTAAGTGCACTTCTGTTTTTGCTTATTAGGATTTGCTTATTGCAAACAAGCTTAAATTTATTAGTATGTTAGGATTTTTTTAAACATGTTTTTTATAAAGGATGATACGACTATTAGTTAGTATTCGCCGTTTACTCTTGGGTCCCTTTGTAAAAATGGCCTGGTCCCCAAATCAAATGACTTATTTTTAACAAAAAAAAAATGTTAAGAACTATTTACTAAGGGCTTAAGCATTTCAGTAATTTGTGAGGTGATACTAAGATCCCAGAGGTGTGATTTTGAATTTAAAATGTATCAATGATACAAATCACACGCAATAATCAATGATGTAAGATGGCATCAATGATTTGGTGGTCATTGACTTTTCAATCAATTCTTTCAAATCTTTTTCCTTCCATTTTGCAAATTTTCCATTCCTCATAAACAAGAGAAATTAATTGGCTAATGAGACTAATATTAAGACTTCTAAAATAATATTGTAGTTGAAATATTATATAGAAGTTTATTTTAATTTCTTGGTATCAACAGCTCATTAAACGTCATAGGGTCTTAAAATTAGTATATTTTTAAACATTTGTAGAGTTGTATGTGAAAAAGCTCCTTAATAAACCAGAATTAACACAAGGCTAACACAAGGATAAGCTAAAGATGAAATCATAAGCTTTTTTAGAACGTGTGTTCTAGTCCAGATATCGCCGTATACACTAGATAAACCCTTACATTCGGAGGTCGGACTTACATTGGGTAATAACTTTGGTAAGAAAAAAACTACCTTGATATTGAGGCCCACAACAAGCGATATTATAAATAATTATGTAACATAACATATTTAGCAAGATTCTAAATAAAATCATATTTAAAATCATGCACTCAATTTCCTCAATCCTCGTCAAGTTAACTTAGTTAGCTTATTAGATTGTGCGCAAACTCAGCTTTACAAATTTCAACTTTTAAATTAAGAATTTGTGTTATGACCAACGAAGGAAATTTTTAACTGATTCGTGATAAATTTGCTCGGTTACAACGTTCTCGCGCAGAGAGAAGCTATTAAATGGCATGTAACCTAACCTGCAGGTACAATTTAACATATTTTTAGTTCACATACTCTACAATAAACTCATTCTGCAAATCAGCAATTTTCTCTGCTTAAATTCCTTAACTATGAAAGTTATGTTATCCCTGTACACTAACATTTATTTCTCCTGTTTATCGAGAGACTTGCTCTGAAGTCACGCACGCATCAGCCCGTCGGCCACCACAGGAATGCTGCCACCGCGGCCACTACGTCGCCGCCACACACGCGGCGGGTCACTGCAGGAGGCCGGTGGCCGGCTATCGGATTCCCGACACTCGAAACCAATCTCGGTGTCTCCACTCTTAATCCCTAGAATACTGATTAGACTGGTTTTTAATCCTTCGACTTTTAGTTTAGAAATCCGTTTAAATTTCCGTAGGCCGGAAAAGGTTAAAATGATAGTTTGAAGAGAAAATAAAATTTTGTAGGTAAGTTAGTGTCATATTCCCTGTTTCCATTAATTGAAGTAGGACAATAGATTGGTAATAAATATATCGCTCTCTGAATTTAGGTTTTATGAAAATCGTGAATCAAACTTATTTATTTTTTCTGATACTTTGAAAAATTCTCCAAGAGTATGGTTTAAGTAGATCAATAAAAACATTTTTTCTTTGTTTGAAGAAGAAAGTCTTCAACTCTTTCAGCTAATTGCATTAGTTCTGCTATTGAAATTTATTGTTGGTGATGGTAACTTTATGTTATTAATTGGAAAATGGGGTCAGAAATAATCATCCCAGAAGACGGCATAAGATACTAAATCACGAAAAGTTGTGAAAATCATTTTACTTAGCAGTAATGCAAAGGCCTGTAACAGTCCAATTGATAACATAAAATCATGAGTACTCTTAGAATGTAAACCAAAATGAGGGTGTGTCATTTACTTATAAGAATTAGCCTTTTATGTAACGGGGAATATTCTTCATATAAAATGTTATGCATCAAAAGTTGATACACATTAATAGCAATAAAAAAATCATCTTCTTGCTACGTATTGTTGACAATGTATTTTTAAATAGAATGCTAATATTCGGAGAGTAGTCTTCATACCTAGGATATACGAGTACAAGTATGTTATTTCTCTGAACTCTTCAGAGGATATAAATGGGAAAATGCTTTCTTATATTGTAGAATGTTTTTATATCGGCATACATCCAGTTTGAATAGATTTATTCGAGGTTTAGCAGCGGCGGATCACATCGACGGGCGGACGGGAGGAGGGCCTGGTAACTCCCGTGGGAACTGTTCTGTTTACGACGTGCCAGACTCGTATACCGGGCTAATGTGACTTACACCGGGCTTGCGGGTCTTACCCGGGCTTCCACGTGTTGTATGAGTCGTCTTTCAGGGTGAAGTCACATTGATAAATAATGCTTATCCGCGGTAGTGGGATATTTACATATACGGTTGGATTCAAAAGCATGGATTATGACTCTGAAATATCAAATACATTTAAAATGTCTTTTGACATCCGTCAGTTATTTGATGACACAAAAAGGAAAATAGAGAGCTGTAACGTGTAACCGATCTATATAACTGAAGTTTCCATCCTATTGTTTTTTCTGCAGGTTTCAGTCTTAAAATATACAAAAAAAACACAAATACCGTATTCACAGTTATTAACTATAATAGACGATTAGTCAAAACGCATAACAACAGAATTTAGAAGTACATAGAAAGAGGCAAACAATAGTTTTGCCATATGAATCTTAAGAACACTGCATATTCTTAGGTGGCACGAAAAGTTCTGAATTGCTTGCTGCCTACCTATATATTTAACCTGCGTGGGTCTTGTTTAAATTGTTAGAAAGTGAATTAATTTAAGAATTGAATTGCGAAGTAGGAGGTTTTACGTTTGGAATTGATTAAAACATTATGTCTGAAACTATAATTAGTCTTTATTGATTTGAAATCTCTTATTCCGGCTGTCGTTACAAAATGGTTTAGAATCAATCTTTCATTTTTGGACTGTATAACCTCCTGTTTTTCTCCTAATATTCTGTACCTAAAGAAGATTGACAAAAAACACAGGTGATAGGAATTTAGTTTCATCAGGAGTTGGGTATCAGATTACTTCAATATTTTAAAGTTGATTACTTAACTTGTATTTCTTATCACAAATGAATTCCATAATACAAATCAACTTAAAACACACGTATTAGGGACTGTTATGAAATTGCCACTAATATAATTTTAACACGCCATTTATGATGAACAACTGTTACATGTAATAGGATATGTCGGTCTGGTCGCTCACGTGTGGAAGGAAGGCGGCTCGACGTATTCTGCCCACATCCCAACCGAGTTATGTATGAACACTACACCTGTCGCACGTGACGTCACTATGTTTGTTTGAACATCGGCTCCAATCAGACATATCGTTAACATAATGCAATTTTCTTTATTTCCCTTAACCTTATTCCTACTTCACATGTTACACTTGTATTTTATCAACAATTTTAATCTTAATTTATTTTACATTGTAATATTGATTTGAGAACATAACTTTTTCAAAGTTATTTAAATGTTAAAAGTTAATATGTTAATCTTGTTAAGTTTATTACATAGATGCTATAAACTTTCCTAGAGATTAAATATTGAATTTCATAAACCCTTAGCTAGTAAAAAATCAGTTGAGCTTATTGCACATCAAACACACAACGTGTAATTGCTTTAGGAATAAAAAAGTCAACTTTGCGTTGTGGATTTGAACACGATATATAATTATTTAAAGGAATTTAACAGTTTTACATCCAATCGTTTTAAGCTTAAGAGAAATAACCCAAGCACGCCAGTAAAAATCCCAGACACGTGGAGTATAAGTAGTCATAGTTCTTAATAAAGCAGTTTAAGTAACGTGAATGAGGCACTGGGTTCTAGTTTTGCGCTTATGAATTGGCGGAAGGCAAGAGTATTATTAGTCTAGGCTGAATGAAACACCGTTAGAGTATTCTTAGAATCGCAAAATAACTTCATGCATCAAGCTTGGTATAGCTTGTTGTGACTACCCGGAGAATTTAAGTGTGATCAGTTCACTCTAAACTACGTCTTAGTGCCTACCAATGCTGCAAGTTTACACAAGAATTTGTTTGAAAATTCACAACAGTTTGCGAATTTAAAACTTTAAAAATATTCACGCTATAATGTCTGCAATGTTGTCCGTTCATCATTTCATTATTATAAATGTTTCAAAGTATCCTTAATAAGTTGGTATATAAGTATATTACTTTTTACAATAGTATATCATTGTAATAAATCAACAGTCACATACTACCAGTAGCCCGCGTCACTTCGTGGCTTAAAAATATTATAATATAGGCCTTCGTTTATGTTGATTATCTATGGGGTTTCGTAGCATGAAACGCCATTCCGTGGGGAACTGTGTGTATTGATGTATTTTTTTTTTAATTTTCTTGACGAACTGTCCATCAGAAAAACTTTAAAAATAACCTTCCACTTAAGACTTGAAACTTCAATATAGAGAAGAAACTCATTTAATCTGCTTTAAAAGTCTCAATGTACACGTTATAGCATTGATAATAAAAGTCAATGATTATAGGATTTGCATCTTTGATAGTATAACAATTTATATTTTGCATAATTCAGGGGTTATTTTACATAAACTTTTGTTTCTTAGTGCATCTTCATACCTCTGTTTTAGGTTTTTCCAAAAGAAATGAATCTGTATGTTATATAAAAACTACATCGAGGCTTCGTCAGTCTCTTGCATTCATTTTTATTAGAACCGCAAGAGGATGCGCAAACCTCTGATCGACGTAAACTTATCTCTAAGTAACATTAATAAAATTGCCATTCTCCGTTTAAAAACACGAATTAATCATTCGGCGCTTATAGCGGCCTAAAAATTGCATTTTCAAAGTGACCAGATTTTAGCGAATTTCCTCCTATAGGGAAGTAAACGAATTGTGTTTCGTATCATAAGTTCATGATTGAAAAATTAATACCAAAACAAATTTCATAATTTTCTACGAAATACCCTCATATAGGTGCTTTGTTATTGGTGCATTTAAAAATCAGGTAAAAATAGGCAGGCTAACCGTGAATACTTAAATATCCTTCTCATTATAGGTACAAAATACAGTTTTTAAAGTTAATACGTTTTAAACCTTTAATTCTTTTAGATAAATCTTCAACTAATGTTGATATTTTAAAATTCTTAGCATTGAAATATGCATCAATAATTTGTTCGAAATCTAAAGTATGTGTTTCATGTGTTCCTTTTTTTAAGTTTTCAATTGTACAAAGGAATTACGGGGAATTAAGATTAGAACATACTGTTGATCTTGGTTTCAATAGGGTGCGGATGCTTTTCCTAATGATAAGAATAAGTTACATTGTATTCTGTTGCCTTATAGAAATGTCAATAATTTGAGAAATAAAAAGCATAATATTAATGAATATTAACTAACTTTTGCTAGCTCTTCATTCTGTCGTACTGTGCATTCAGTTGTAATATGCATTGTGTACCTAAATCTTGGCCATCTGTTTTGTTACAAACAAATGTCAATGGAAAACATTTAATCGGTTTTACAACAAATAGATAAATCTTCAACTAAAAAATGAAATTTCGCTGGAATTTCAAAAGCCTCCTGTGCGAAGGCTTTTCATGGGATATTTTAAAACCCGCGGAAGGCACATCTAGAGGCTTTAATTTGATAAGAAATAAGTATATAAAAATAACTTTTTAGATGTCGACATACTCTGGGCGAAATCCCAGAAATTCTTTTAATAATATAGAATATATGTATGTCTTTTCCAGTGTGGTCTTTTATGTAAAAAGAATCAAGGGGAGATTTTGGACTCCTTCATGTGATATTGTTTAAAATGTTTCGTTGTTTTTAAACGAATGAAATACAGAGCTGGAAGTCATTCAAACGCTTTATATTTACAACTAGATTCTTCAATTCTATACACACCCATTTCAACTCTTGCTTCTAGAAACATTTTAATTTTTTTCAAAGACCAACGAGCGGTATCTCGGGCGCCACACGTTATAGAAATTGGCGTCACGTAAGGAAGGATATCGGAAAACGATTCAATACAACACAACATTCCGTGTCCGCGCGCCGCGGCGTCTCCCCATACAAACATGTATGTACTCTGATTACTCGCATAGCGGGGTGAAACTGTGGTTTTCTCAAATTTTTCGTGTCCCAAGGCAGTTGAAATTCAATTTTAAACTTAACAACATTAAAAATATGTTATTTTACAAAAATGTAATTAGATTTATTGAAAAGAAAACATCAAATCAAATCAAAGCAGCTTTATTTCAAAATAATTGGTACAAAATTTACATACAGGTAATTTTTTGTACTTTGGAATTTTTTGTTTACATTCTGTTGTTTTTTGTACATACTATTTTAGCATACAAAATAAATAATTGCAAAAACAATAACTAATACAGTTGAACTACCCCTCACATAGGCTATACTGCCCATGTGCGTTAGAGTGTCGTTATCGTTAACTAGTTTACTAACAATTGAGCTAATATGTATTTAGGTTAAAAGAAATTAAAATAAAAAACAATGAATCTGATGGAAACAGAAATGGAAAACAAGATTCATGATCATATGGCATCAATGGCATAAAGAAAGATATATTTCTGTAAGCAGAAAATACAAACAGTATTTATTTGTCAATATTTCAGTGCAGCTTAATGAGGACTAACCATAATAAATCATCCTTTTCTGTAGGCTCTTGAGCTAAGGTTAAAGATATCGATCGTTATTTATTTCGAAAAGAGAAGTTTTGTCAGACTTTGAAGCCTGAACCCTGACCAGAAAAGGAGGGATATGATTTATTGTGAAAAAGAGTTTTCACAAGAAATCAGAGGTCCAATATGTACATAATGACGAATGATAAATATATTAAGATACTATTAATGAGACTATGATATATTAATAAAGATATTAATATTATCATTAATATATTAAAGATATATCAAATATGTAGACGTTGCTTTTCCATATGTTGTCCATTATATTCAGTTTATCTTTTTTACTATTTTATCCAAAAACCATATTTAAAATCCCACTGTGTACATTCAAGATTATTTGAGCCGTTCGCACAGCATCCAATAGAAAATGTTATTTTAACTTCTCTTTTGTTTGTCTGAAAGTTTAAGTTAATATTATTATAATAACGTTCACTAATATTATAATACTAAGAGTCTGAACAAATTTTCTTTGTGAATTATGTATGTAAAATTACTTCGAACAATTACAACTCATGTCTAAACCATCTGCACGAATGTCAAATAACAGAGCATATATCATAGGAAGGAATCAGTGATTTTTGCGATCTAAGGCTGTAAACTAAAAGTGATCAAGGTTTAGTGCCAAGTGGAGGCTGGAGGCTGGAGTGTGAGATGTGTCCGAGGCACGTACCTCACTCCCCGGGGGCCGCACGCCACACTGTAAACCTGCACTCCAGACCTAGTTAGTCTAGAACGTGTGTTTAAAAACATCGTTTCACTGTCGTGTTAAATTGGAATATTGTATAAATATATGATAAGTCTTATTAGTATTAATTTTTAGAGTTATTTTTAGAACTTTTAGACTTAGGAGAATAAGAAATTTAAGGTTTTTATGGTTTGTTTCAGATGTATAGTGGCTATAATGTGAACACAAGTGTGCAGGAGTAGAATGATTTCCCTGCAATCCTTTCTCAGCGCCCTCGTTGCTGCAGTACTAGTAGCGCAACCTGGTAAGTGAATGGTTCTATATGTATTATTTGATTATCATTTTTATTTTAATAAACGGTTTTGAAATAAGTAAAAAATTATGCCTGTTTAGGCTATAAAAGTGTAGGCCTAAATTTAAAACTTTTTAATTCGTGTATAGTGGATTCCAAAGCACAGGCCTATATATAAACCCGTTTCCGAACTTCCGAGTTCCAAAATCACCTTCCTTTCAAGAAACATAATTTTATAGCCTTTTTCATTTTAATTGCGATTGGAAGATGAAATTTATACTATTTTATCCCACTGAAACCCATAAAGAATTTACAGCCTTAAATAAGCTAAGTAGGGTTAATCTATAATTATAATAAAAGTAGTTATAACTAAAACAATCTTAAATAGCAATGCCTATGATAAAAATGAAATATTACACATTATTTTATTCATGATGACACATTACTGCTGTTAAAAGTAGATACAAAACGCTTACTTGAAGTAAATAGTGTTTTAAAGCATAGGCAAACATTTACCTCCACCTATGTATCTTATACGTTCGGTAAAGAAGATATTTAAATTATACAAAAAGGAAATCAATTAAAACATTATTGCGAGGGAGGAGCAATAGATGTGTATCAGACCCCTTGTCGGGCTGTTTGCTTGAAGATCTGCAGATATTGTTGTTTTCATCAGGGACGTGCTTTGTTTACCAAGACCCTGGTCCTTTTCAAGGAACAATTTAACTTTATTTGATAATGGAAATGTCTGAGGATTTTGTCTTTTTTACATAACATTTATGTTTTTGATCGGCAAAGTAGCAATGAATATTGAGTTTCATCAGAAATGAAGAAGTAATACAGATTGACAACCCAATGCACTTTTTTGTGCTCGTTTTTTCGGGTGGCATTAAGGTTGTTAGGCTGTTTCACCACCCACGTTGCATTGGTATTAAAGGAGATTTCGTCAATAGCAAGTTTTTAGGTCACAAAGAACAGATGAAAGAAGAAGAATTATGACTTTGATACCAGTGCAATCGCGGGGGCAAACAGCACAACAAACTTCACGCCACTAGAAAAAACGGGCACGAAAAAATGCGTTCGGTTGCTATTCTGTATGGTCCCTTAAATTTTTCGTTTCGCAAAATCTTACTAGACGTTCCATATTATATTGAAGTAACTCTAACTGATGTGAGTTCACTTACCCCCTTTATGGCCTTTTTAATTAAACTAGAATCATAAAACCACCTCATGTCTGTAAAATTTAAATAACTTTAAGTAAATGCTATTAATAAGTTTAGCAGAGTCTTTTATATCTTCACTCGTATAAAAATTGGAGTCCATAAATAACAAACAAGCATTGTAAAATACGTAGTCTACAATCTAGCTCAAAGACATAAGGTATAAAATACACCTCCATGCCTTGGTATTTCAAGGCTTCTACATAGGGTCTAGAAAAACATTCTGTACCATGTGGTAAATCTACTTACACTCCAACTAACAACTGTGTTGAATGCCGAGGAGAAACTCAAACTAATTTTTAGTCACGGTGAGACTGACTGTATATCACTTCTAACTTAGACTATTTTTCTCCAATGAGAGAAACTTCTCACATGGTGTTCCTAAAATGTTGTGTTTTTAAAGATAAAATCCTTTCGCCGACTTTTTCATTGCCTTTTTTATTGATATACAGTGTGTAATGAACGTCAATAATAATTTCAAACTTCAAAACTAATAAAACAATACATCTTCTTTCCTTCTGAATTTTTACTCAAGGAAACACAGAAACACAACATCGTTTAAGTATATTTACTTTATATACTATCAGCTTAAGTTGACGATCACGTCGCGACCGGGGACGACGAGTCGGTCGGATCTGACTGTGTAAACTGCTGCTCTTTCTTGTTTCCATACACTATAGATCTACTTTGATTAAAACTAGTAAGCTTAAAAACCCTAATGACTTTAATAATCTGTTTAGAAAAGATTTAATAATCTGTATCCAATTTAATACCAACTTTATATCTTTCACATGCGTGAGTAAATAAATAATACTGTGACAATTCAAAATTCCATCGAGGTAATTTTTTCATAATATATCCCATCAATACTCTATGTAATTATTTATTTAAATATATAGTCTAAGAGCCAGTGGCTGGCTGACGACACATATTTTAAGAAAGCCTATAATTTTCTCATTTACTCTATTCTACCTACCAATCATGAAAATGGGGCCCGTTAAGCCCACTTGCGGTAGGTTCGGGCTCACCCATGGGTCAAAGGGGTGACAATTTGACATGAAGCGAACATATTTTAAGAAGGCTGCCATTTTGATATGTCACAGTATACACTTAGGGTAACTCGAAAACGGAAACGGCAGACGTCTATCGCGGTTGTGACGTCACGGCAGACGCTTTGAAAATGGCCAAAAAAATCAATTTTTTCTCACATAGTTTAAGAAAGCTGACATTTTGATATGTCAAAATATACCACTATTTTAATATGAAAACGGATATGGCAGACGTTTACCATGGTTGTGACGTCACGGCAGACGTTTAAAAATTTAATATAGTATAATGTAAAAGTATATGGCCATAATCTTGAAATTATGCTGGATAATAACATGTGACTACCGTTGGTCATTATTGAGACATCTCCAGCTGGTTTTGACGAAAACAAAACTTTCGGCCGCCAACTTGGATCCGCCATATTGAAATAAGAGACGCTATTTCAGATGTAAAAATAGTGTTGTGACCCATCATTTAGAATTAGTTTTTTACGCTGAATTCAATGGTGCTACCCAATTTCAATTATGGCCTTTTACTTTTGAGTTATTGCAATTTTTTTGTATATAACCTCAAAAAAATGGCAATATATAAAGAAATAAATATTGTCGTTGAAAACTAGTTGTAGCATTGAATTCAGCGTTAAAAACTAGTTCTAAATGATGGGTCACAACACTATCTTTACTTCTGAAGTAGCGTCTCTTATTTCAATATGGCGGATCCAAGATGGCGGCCGAAAGTTTTGTTTTTGTCAGAACCAGCTGGAGGTGTCTCAATAATGACCAACGGTAGTCACATGTTATTATCTAGCATAATTTCAAGATTATGGCCATATACTTTTACATTATACTATGTTAAATTTTTAAACGTCTTCCATGACGTCACAACCATGGTAAACGTATGCCATATCCGTTTTCATCTTAAAATAGTGGTATATTTTGACATATCAAAATGTCAGCTTTCTTAAACTATGTGAGAAAAAAATTGATTTTTTGGCCATTTTCAAAGCGTCTGCCGTGACGTCACAACCGCGGTAGACGTCTGCCGTTTCCGTTTTCGAGTTACCCTAAGTGTATACTGTGACATATCAAAACGGCAGCCTTCTTAAAATATGTTCGTTTCATGTCAAATTGTCACCCCTTTGACCCATGGGTGAGCCCGAACCTACCGCAAGTGGGCTTAACGGGCCCCATTTTCATGAATGGTAGGTAGAATAGAGTAAATGAGAAAATTATAGGCTTTCTTAAAATATGTGTCGTAAGCCAGCTACTGGCTCTTAGACTAATATTTTTTATTTATTAATAGCAGTATATTTTGCAGTTTGACTCGTATATTCCTCGCGTGTATCTATAAAAAATGTCCCAGAACGGCTTTGTATTTTTTTAACCAAGATAGAAACAGTAATACAGTTTTGTTTCCAGATATTTAACATAAAAACCTACCTTTTCAAAGAGAAATCAATTTCCTGCACCTCCAAGGGGACGGCCCACAACGGGTGAAAATAAAATCTTTAATGTATACATAGATTGAGATGTTCATCAAATGAAAGATCTTAATTTGTAGAATGCAACACCCCAAATCAGGGCTCAAAAGGTTCGAACTGACCGAAATTGCAGCCTGTTAAAGTTTCCATTTCTGTACTAATTTAAAGTCCCGGAATGGTTTAGTAAGTTTTCCACCAACATAGGCAACATAATTCTTTCTACTTTGATCATCTAAGTCTACTTTGATCATAAAAATCCACCTTTTTAGCGAATTATCTGCTTCCCACCATCCCAAGGGCACGGCGCGCAGGGGGGAAGAAAAAAATCTTAAACATAAGCATAGATAGTTAGTTATGTACATCAAATTAAAGGCCTTAATTAGTATAATGAAACGTTGCAAACAGGACCTCAAAAGGTTAATCCTAAACAAAAAAACAGCGATTAAAATGTTTTAAAGCAGAAAACATAAACAATTTTACGTTTGCATTTGAAAACTTGGGACCCTTAAGTTATGAACCCTTAAGTTTGATTAAGGCCTTAAGTTATGAATTGAAAAATATATTTTAAGTCGCAATTTTTTTATTGTCTTGGCAACAAGACCTGCATAGGCCACTTTGGTTTGGCAAAAAACGATGACAACGGTCTTAGTTTAATAAAGGGAATCCCTTAAAACCTCCTGAAAATCAATATGCCTTGGACATTTTGGCTATCAAAAAGAAATAGTTAAACTGTAATGATTCCCTAACTTTCACAGTAATTCATTATATTAAAATATTATTTCTTCCTTCCACCTTTTTGAGAATATACTCTGTATAAAACCCATAAACATAGAAAAATTCGTATAAATAAAACTTTGTTATCGTTTATCAAGCCTGTCACTCGAACTTTACGATAATTCGTGAAAATATATAAGTTGTATACAGTGCCTTACCTGAAGAACATTTTCAAGTGCACTGTCAAGTACAAACTACACAATCATTTATAGAACTGTCAATAACAGTTATGAATCGATCTAATCACATTTACATCTGGTTCCAATTAACAGAAGATATATCATGTTAGGTGCCCTGCATGAGTAGATTCCACTTCTGGAATCAGTACTAAGTTACTTATTGATCTGCTTATGCATTCAGTTCGTATTTACCACAGTAGTTTGGAAACATGGAAGTTAGTATACAAACATCTTATTGAAAAATCTATCTAACAATGTAGTATAAATAATTAGCTTGATTTTATCAGATAAAGTGTTGTCATTTATTCTTTTATAAATACTAGTATTTTATTTGATAAGTGAAATTTTATTTTAGATTTTAGTCATTTTGTTATGTACAATATTTATTTTTTAATGATTCATAATGATTTTAGTTTTGTTTTACCATCATAAAATTTGTGTCAGTTTGTTTCTTTGTCGTACTAGTGAAAGAACCGCCTGAAATTGTTAGAAGCCATTCCGGGTTATTGTCGAGTTTGTGGAGTTGTATCAGCCCGTATCTTTCTGTTTCTGTCGGAACGTGCATCGACTACAAAGAACCTTGTGATTCCTTGAGATGAATCGCTGTATTCTATTAATACTTCTTCCCAATTTTTCGATTGGCAAGTGTAACATCGTCAATCCAATTCATTTGATACAATTAGGCTACTAATGTATGACTTATTGGCTTTATAAAACTAACTATAACAAATCATATGATACTGTTTAAAACCATCCAACTGAATCCGATATGTGGTGGTAATTAAAAAGTATAGTCTAAAGGATGTAATCGATGTGGTAAATGTTCCAATTTTACACAAAACACTGTCTAGCTCTTCTTAACGAGATCGTAAATAGTTTTAAAACCTTGGTAGGGAAAGCCCTTAAAAGTTTTTATCTGATAAGATGGAAGAAGTGTTTACCCAAACAGCAGTTATCATATATTTAATTTCGTAAGGCAATTCTTTGCGTCAAAATTGTGGGCGTCTAGCAAGTCGCAGAAAGATGGGAGAGGGCTCAAGTTAAAGGTCTCTATTCCGTGATGGCGGGAAATTAATGAAATTGCTTGAAATTTGCCAGAAATGAGAAATAACGTAAAATATCTACCTTTTAAAAAGCGTTGGGACCTAAAAACGTCTGCTTTGTTTACATAAAACATGTGATGCTGATACTTGATTGAAAACTACGTGTTAGTTTCAATATCATTATAAGGTAGATTTAGTGGTATTAAAGTATTTTGTAGTATAATAAATAAGGATTGTTTGAATTTTCCTTCATTAGGGGCTTTTAGCCCCTTCAAGCCACTGGTTTACTTTTTAAATCAAATACATTTTAAGGAGTGTTTTTACATAGATCGTTTTTGCTTAAATTTAAATTCCAATAATTAGGTGGTACTGGATTTTCTAGGAAGGAATTACATGAAGCAATTCTCCTAAGAAAAATTTAACTTTTTGATTTAAGATTTTTACAGACTAAACAACAGGTCCAGATGTATATTTCAATAATGTATATAACATTAGTACATTTATATAACACTAATGACTTAACATTAAGCCTTCAACCGAACGATTATTTTATCGTTCTTGCCACCGAAAGGCTATACCGTATAAAAATGTGTCTACTAAACACCAACAAAACTTTGTACCAACGTTTTTAGAAAATTTCGTAAGAGTCACTTTTTTAAATGATTTATATATTTTTTAGCGAATTTCCCCTATAGGGAAGAAGCTATTACCGTAGGTCTCATGGTAAGACCTAAGCTCGGGACCACTATAACTTTTCGTTTTGGGGCCCCCAGAAGCAAAAAACACTATTCGTTCGAATTTTTATATATATATATATATATATATATCTATATATATATATATATCTATATATATATATATATATATATATATATCTATGTGTCTGTTAGCACGATAGCGGCCGCAAAAATGGTCCGATCTTCATGAAATTTGGTACGGACATGTAAAGTGGTAATCAATTGGACGAGTTCGTGAACCAGCCCGATCGGACCACCGAAAGGGGGGGTAAAGGGGGGTAAACCCCCCCAAAAATGGGTTTTTTGAGATTTTTACATAGAAAAATAAAATTTTTCAAATTTTTATTGGCACCATTGAATTCAGCTCAAAAAAACAAACAATTTAGTATTTTGAAACACTGCTCTATGTCCATTGGTTACCGAGATATTGAAAGTGGTAAACACAGTACGTTGTCCCAATGTTAACCTTATGGGAAATAACTAAAATTCTATATCTCGCTTATTTCTCAACGTATCTCAATAAAACTATAATAACTCAATAAAATAGCTTCTTCTAGTTCATATCTACTAAATATTGAATTAAAACCACCCAGTTTTAATATTCCTGTAGCAGCACACCTGCATACTCATTCCCCATGTTAATCTTATGGAGCTTACAAAAACATGTCAAATCTCGCTATGTAGGATTGAAATATGTTGTTTTGCATTTGAAATTCGCTGAGTATGCAGGTCTGCTGCAACGGGGGTATTTTATTATTAAACCCACGTCCAATACAGCGGCAGGTGTCACCGTTTACGGCGCTCTCAACATCGTATCAATCGTCAGTTTATCGGCAATTTATCCCGGTCAATAACACATGTTGGTCGCCTGCTGCTGATTCTATCACGGCCTCTCTTGACTGCTCTTTTAGCTCTGTCAAGTCAGTAAAAGAAGGTAATAAAATTTCATGGCGGATTGTTTGTTTTTACACACTTTTAAGATGTATTATTAGATAAATCCTCGTGTTTTATTTTTAAACTTTCGGACTAGTTTTACTCTAAATGTTATTGTATAATTATGTTTAAAATTTAACTATCTAAGCTATCATATATATATGTATAGCCTATTACCAATCAAAACTGTTATGTAAAATATGAAAACTAATTAAACCAAACAACTTGAAAAAAGTAGGCCAAGTAACAAGAAATAAAACTAACAAAAAATATCACCTGCGAAAGCACATTAATAAATTAATAAAATAATAACAACAGTATTTTTGGTCGATGCTTAACTGTCAAAAAATCGGAAATTATAGAAATATTTGTGTTTGCTGTTTGTAATCTGAAGTATTGTATTTAAATCTCTTTAATGTCCCGTTTAGACAATGCTGGTTTCCAATAATATTATTTTGATAATGCTGCCCAATTCCTAAGAGGCATGTGGATCCAAAGCTTGTGACGTCAACCGTAGACCCATTTCCGATCCCAAGCAACCTCTATTAGCTCTATTAGGGTAAAAATATAGCGTCAGTGAGGTGTCAGTAATATGCTTTCTCTCACTGGTCAAGATTAATGTTTGTACCGGCTGAAGTTGAGAGGTTCCCGGTCTGTAGAAGTCGTCACGATTTTTTTAATTTTTGACTGAGATAACCTGACTTATATAATTATTATTATTCTCCTCTCGTCTTCTCCACAGACCTTGGGCAGTGGGGGCTTCCTCACAACAGCTTTCCGACAGCGCGCTCGCAACCTGCCTAGTCCAAATAAGAATTTCAGTGACTAGCGTTTGAACGGAAAAAAATTATTTTGTTCTTCTGAGTCGAAGATTGTAATGGGATACTTCTCTAAAGAAGTTTAAATCGAAACCAAATATCAGGCAGATTCCATACCACAGGATTGTGGAAAAATACCCATTTCAACAAATGTGACAGAAAAACCTTTGTTGTTTATTGAACAAATATAACTGAGGTAAGAGGCTGGAGCGAGGTATAACTGAGCGAGCTAATACACTTATGAGAGGCGCGGGAGGCAGCCTGTTTGCGCGATCAATCTCACGCAGGATTGAGGTTGGTTCTGAGCCACTTTTCAATCTTTTCTCTGCCAATAATACAATTTACTCTAACAATATTGGAACCATGAAATTACCTACACTGTATTTTTAAAGACTTATATTTATTTTGGCGTCAAATTAATAATATTTACTATCATCGTTATCATTATCGAAACATAACTTCAAGCTACATAAAATACTTTGAAACCTGACATTAAACCTATTTAGCACACCTACATAGATAGATATACATGTGGATAGGGTATTTAAATGGTTTACGTGGGAAAAGGGATTACTGTGGGTGTTAATACCGACATCTATGGTTGAAAACCTCCTACAGTTGAAATAAGCCATATACAAGTGCTTTAAACAAATAAAGTTTAATATATAACAATAATAAGGCACATTATTAGGGGTGCTTTGTACCGTTTCAAGTATTTTGTTTGCACTTGGAAATAACTTAAAATGAATTAACGTTCCATTTTGAAGTCCTACATAACAATTAGTTACAATAAAAACAAATAATGAACTAAAAAACGTTGATTATTTTCTTACACAATTTAACAGCCTTTTATGCTCATTTAAGTTTTAATAAACTACGTTATAAAATGTAGAAAAAAGATAAACGGTATACATAAAAAACTCATATGATATCGAATTTCTCAAATAGTAAGAAATATTATACGTTTTCAAAAGTATCGGCTGAATTTAGTCTTGCAACAACTAGAATAACTATAATAATCAATATAATCTGTGTATTTATTTCAAAATAAAACAATAAACTGTTTAGTGAATGGTAACGCACTAACAAATATACCCTAATTTAGATTATCTGCATTAAAGTTAAATCATAAAATTCACTTTACTTTAATGATATTATATCCCTGTCAACCACATAATAATAATTGATGTACCACATAATTGACTCTGATGTATTGCATTAAAATAGCCTCAGATGTATTCGCCAAATAAAGTGGTTCTCGGCGTCTGAGCAAATCGAAAAATATATTATCTCGTTGTCCCAGTCCAAAACGTGGTTCGTTTACTAAGAACGGCGAACCTCTTTAAAATATTGCTTCCAGTTTACATCTTCTTTTTGTTGAACTTCCGTTTTCCTTCCAGTCAGACTTCGCCTATTATAAGAGACCGGTATGGATGATCGATCAACTAATACAATACAAAGTAATCAATTATAACGATTTACTTTTCTGTAGTTTTTTTTATTGATATTGGTTAATCTATATACTATATAATATGTGTAAAAGAGAAAGAGTTCTGTGTCGGACAGCAAATATCCAGACCTATAAGACCTAGAAAGCTGAAATTTGGCTAGATGCTCACTAAGAAACGGTTTTACAACATTCCTTTAGGTTTACATCCTGTGGTACTTCAAAGTGTCAATGTTCAACTTGGAAAGGATATGAAGTTGCCATGGCAACCTTGAAATGTATGAAAAATTAATCCTAAAACTAAGGAAGTCTTTCTGATTTTCTACGGGTGAATCCGGTTCGATCAGCTACTAAGTTTTAAATCAGTTTTATTGGTAATGAAAGACTTAATGATACATTTTTGGCAAACTAAACTACTATTTGTTTGGGATTGAACTCATGAATAAGGGTGATTAATGACCTAAGCTAATTTATACAAACACAAATTAATATAGTGCAAGTATTTTCCCTTTAATTTTCTGCGTCCGTTAAAATTAATATCTTATGAAAAATACTTATTTATGTAGCCTAACATCCTAAATGTTGTAATAATACTTAAGAGCATAATTGTAACAATAAAAAATATAGGCAAGTAAGACTTTCAATAAAGATTTTCCAATTCTTAATCATTAATCATTATTCATTAATCATTAATCATTCCTTGAATAAAAACTAAAGCTAATGAGCCATGGAATAAAAGCACATTTCAATGATTTAAGACTTCCTGTCTCAGTTCGCTCAGTCGAGATTGTTTGGATTGGGATGACTGAAACAGATGTGACCAGAGCTTTTCGGTTGAACGATGACAAACAGTAAGTGTGGGCGGAATCGTTCCAACCGTCTCATAGTTAATTGTTTGAATGTGTTATTCAGTGTCATTTCAATAGTAATTTCTTTAAATTTTACTTATCTTACAGATTGATGAAAAAGAAAAAGCATTTCATTACTTTATTTTTTTGCCGCTATTGTGGTAGGGTTAAAAAAATATGTATCAGTTCATGGGAAACCACTCTGCAAAACAGTCTAATTAAAAAAAAGAACCGAATTTAACGTAATAGTCCAGATTAAATGTGTTTTATTTTTAGTATAATTGAGGAAATGCATACAACGTAGTACTGTAAGAAAGTTCTTTAAGGTTCTTGAACATCCAATAAAAATACTTTTTATATATTTACAGCAGCTGCCAATAGATTTTATGTATTAGCAAGTGTTCTCCTTGTTTACACTATTCATTGACATTCTTAGTTATATTAGACCGAATTTAATGTAATTCCGTTTATTTACTGCCAAATTTGATGTTATTCCATATTCCACCGTTTTTGAGATTGCTAAAATTTAAAAACAGAACTTTTGACAACATTACTTCCATATTGAGTAGCCTACCTAATCAATATTCATGCAAAATTTCAAGTTGCTAGTTAATCTAAAAGTAAAAAAACGTTTGTATCCGTATGTTACGTCAGACAGTCAGTGAGTTACAGATGCGACTGTATATATCAACGGATGAATGTTCGGTCTCCATCACAGCTTTGGTTTGGCAGGAATTTCAGCTTCAACAAGTTGGTAGAGGAATCTCATAAAATATTTGACGGTCCATTATTTCTGATTTATTTATTGTCCTTTACTAAGGTTTACGGTTGCCAATTTCAAAGATTTATATCTAGCAGTAATGTTCTACAGGGTGTAAAGTACATTATTTTATTTACAACATTTTATTTGTTAATAGTACTTGAAGGTTAATCAATTTAAAGTAGAAATCTGTCAAATTAACATATGGTTTTGTTCTATAAATTTGTTTCCTTCAGTAGGCTAATAACTGCATACAAACTTCTTATGAGAAAAAATTTGCTTTCGTTCTTGATTTTTTGTTCAGTTTTCTCAATAACACTTCCACCATACACTTCCTTGTGATTTATTGATGCGTGCCGGGTAGGGAATTTATAAAGAGTTATTAAATTGAGAAAAGGATCACTTTCGAGGCATTTAAATATGTTTACAAAACAAGACACCCTACTGATGATCTATAATATTATGCGTAATCGTAAACACAATGGAATTTATCTTTTATCAGCTTTTAACCGTGCGAATCCTTCTTTACTAAGACAGCAACTTATATAGTAGTAAAGGCAAAAAGCCAGCATCCTTACTAAAACAGCATCTAAGTATGAAGGGCAAAAATTAAACGCAAACTTGCTAGAAAATTGTACAGTATGATAAAAATTATTTTGTTGGAGAACACTATGACAATGATTAGAGGTGTTGAACACTATGTTTTCCATCTATGAGGATACAGCAGTTCAAATATTTTTAACATTAGATAACAGTAAATCATTTGTCATTAGTTTTCAGGATCGGATGTTTTATGAGATTTAAATACTATTTCATTTTCAGACCACTTTTCAAGTAGTAAAACGTTGTGTGTGAATAGTAAATTATTTAGGGTTTAAAAATCATTTAACAAAGAGTGACAATCTAAGAACTATTATTTTTTCATATAATACTAAAAACAATATTCGACTATCCAAACAAATAAATTCTCTTTAGAAATACCCTGATATCTTCCTCTGTTTTTTATGTTTTATTTTAATGTCAACATTCCGAGTGTTATCCTCACATAGTTTATGCACCTTTGCAAACTTCTGAAGTAAACAAACCAGCCTTCCATGTTTTCATTTCCACGTATAAATAAAAAGCAAAAAAATGTTTACTTTTGTTCTTCGTATTAAGATATCATCAATTCATAAAAAGGAAACGAGTACACAGAGTCTGTACGGTCTCAGACGAGACCGGGTGACATTACAGCAGAACAGGTGTGGATTGCAATATACCAAACACTACAACACGTACAAGCTGCTGCTACGATGTGAATATAAACACGACCCCAGGTTTTATGTGTGGTATTCGCTGCATCCTCGAGTTTTACTTTTACACTCAACTAGATTCATAAAATACTCTTACATTATCTGCACAGAGATAATTTTTGGCCGCTTACATAAAAATTAGCGGGCCGTCCGTAGTGTAGTTTAGGGGTTTTTACAAATGTATTTACAAAGTTTGAACATTATCAGTAAAAAATGTAAATCAACTTTCATATTAACAAGACATTAGTCACATTAGACATTAGACATTTGATCACTTATGTAGTAACATAAGTGATCGTACATCATGGTGTAGATTACTGTAATTGATTTAATTGATATCTTTGTAAAAAGCACTTCAGTTGCCTAGTGCTATCGAATGCAACCTTACAATATATGGACCGAGTGAACAAATAACTACTTCACTACAGTTCAGTGAAGTAAATAAATTACCCTAAGGTGAGGGTCGTCAAAAATTTATAACCTTCCAAAATAATTTATTATTATGATTGTAATTTTAATTTTCTTATCTTATCTCGTATTTTCGATGGACCTCAAAAAAGAGTATCAGTAAATATTACAACGTTTTTTGACGATAAAAATCAAAATGACCGATACCTCTAAAGTCAACAAAAGGTGAAGTTTAGACCCACGATACGGCGAGTGAGTCGACTTTGTTTGCCCGATCAGTCACTCGCTGAGCCTGTGGGGATTAGGCCTGTGTGTCTTGTGAGCTTTTTGTCAATATCTCTAAGTGTTTTAACAGCGTTCGTTCGTTCATTTTAATTAATATATTTTGAAGCACTTACAGGAGGATATATGACATTCGAAATAATATGAGAAATATATTTGAAATCTGGGAATCAATTATCTATACTGTACATGATTAAAATATGTACCGATGGCAGAAGAACCGATACATTTTCTTTCAATAAGAAAGCAGTTATTTTCACAGTCGACAAGTAGGACGATTTCTTATCAGTCAGTAACAATTCATTTGCGAATAAAATGTTTATATCCGTTACCAGATATTTCTTGTGTCAGTTTAGGTTAAACTGGAATCATTAAATTTGTTTACATATAATCACGCAACGTACCTTTTTTTACACAAACACAATAGTTAGTCAAACAAAGGTACGATTTAACTCCCAGCTGACAATAAGTCCCCCACGACCGTACGACTCGTCGCGGAAGTTGTCTCGGAACCAAACGACCACACCAGCTGCTGAAGCTGCGCTGTAAAACCAACACAGTTTAATGTGGCTTCTTCATATTGTTGACATATTATTATATTTATCTATCATCAAAAGACTTCTTGGAAAATGGGGTAGGCCTGAAAGAAATATATTGATCAGTTAATTATAATCGATAGCCATTATTTTCAATTACGTACATAAAATTGTTTAATGTTTTAACCAAGAGATAATTTAGTTGTCGAGAGTAGGATTTTATTAGCGTAGATTTAGTTTGATATAAAGACAAATACGGTAAACTGTTAAGGTTAAATAACTTTTAATTATCAAACTTCATTTCACTAATATAAATTTCATTTATTAAAATTGTAACTCACATATCAACGAACGCGGAGTCCCAACCTTTTTAATAAATGATATTAAGCAATGAGAACATAGATATGAGAATGTAATTACACAAACCAATAATATTTTAATGATGTCTCTGTTGGTGGTTTAGTATTTATTGATTTAATATTCTTCCGTTTTAAAAAAACGAGGTCGTGTATTTGACTTTGTACGTTACCTTATTAATATACTACATCAATTTATCATGAATCACATGATTTTTAAGTAAGTTTATACATTATTTTTTCCTAAGCCTTATTTAGTTAAAATAAAAACGCGTTGCGTGAAAAAATGGTTACTACATCACACCACAACAATAATTTGATCAAATAAGTGTAAAATCAAGTCAGATAATAAAAAAATATTTTCTCCGAGTATGTAGTTTTATATTTTTTGGAAAACAAAATAAGTAGCCTTACAAACAAGGAATACTAAAAAAAACTATTACATTTCAAGTTTCTGATTTACGGAATTTTTAATTGCATTAATGATACAAGGATTTCGATTAAATGTTTTAAAACTGAACTTCAATCATATTGTAAAATAAATAAATAAATATTATATATTTACTACTAATTACTTTTATTCTTTAAAAGTAATGTTTGGCTTACTGTGTGGGGGACACTTCAAAGATTCCTACGTCCTAAAAGTTAAATTTGTAACTGGTAATGGATCCTTAATGACGTTAAGTCTTTTTACTTAAAGACATTAAGTCTTTTAAAGTTTTTTAAGCCGTGATAGCATAATTAAATTGTACCTGAAGTATTTGTCCAAATCTGGGCACGGTTTCGTTCGTTGGAGTGACAAAGCCCGCATGTCCATCAATGCGGGTATACAGAAGTTTCACTGAAGATTCTCACATCCAGATCGAAAACTATTGAAATAACACCGTTTAACAATTATAACTCGATGAATTGAGTTTTTGGCGTATTTTAATAACCGGGTTTCAGATATGCAATGGCTTTAACATTGTATGCTAAGACTAAGAATATAAAATCATTCGGACGCGGATTTGACGATAATGGAAGAGAGTAGTTAGAAAGACAAGAAAAGTTTAAGCCTTATCACGATAGATATCGTCTTTTATACAAACATGATAATTTATTTATTTATACGTACATTACAAACTTTGTCACACAGAAGTATTCACAAACATTTTCAGAAATAATGTTAGTATTTAACTACCTGCAAGCACACTTAATAATGAAAATAAATAAGGTATACTAGGGGAATTGTAGTCATCATAGTTCCTGTCACGGTAGTTATATCTTTAAAATGAAAAAAGTAGGATGAAAAGCTCAATGCATAAAAATCATTTTGTATTGCGATTACATTTCAAGTTTTACATGAAAAGTAGCATTTACGTGTATTTTCGTTCATATTTTATATTATTTAAGCCAACTGAGAATATAGGCCAATTTTCTATAACCGAGATGATTCTAATATATACATGTTATACTTTAGCTACGATCTGATAAAACTTAATAGCTTTTAGAGAATTTTTTAGTATGTTAGCTGTTACGGTAAAACTATATAATCAGAAGGACATAAAAGTAAATAGTTTTCCTAACCAAACAAGTTCTTACTGGATTTAATAATAGCTCGCACAATTTTTAATAATGAACAAGCTCGCACAATTTTTTAATATTATGCTATGCAGTCCGGAATTATCAGTATCCACAAAGCCTACGATACACTTTTTATCGTTTTCTTACATTACCAAGGAGGAAGATGTTTCGAAAGGTTATCTCTGATATTGTACTCTCCCTGAAATGTTCCCCACATCTTCATCCGATATTGAAAGTATTGAAAGTCTCTTCACCAGAATAGGTCCACATCGCTGATTCTACTCCTCTCATAATTTACAGCAATTATATTATTTGTCTTTTTTTGACTTAAAGTGTCACCGAACGAAGTAACTGTTATTTCCTTCTAATTTCTCACTGCATTTTGTTTTCTAGCTTGAAATAATATTTTTATCCCTGACTACTGCATCCTAATATAAAAAAGAATGGTAATACACTCCACGCATACAAATATGACACGATTTTTACGATTCTCAACGAATTTCTTCATTGAAATTTGTGATTCTTCATATGAATTTCTACGATGACAGATATTGGTCTTATGCTAAGAAAACCCCTTTCGTCTGTTTTCTTCTTCATATATAAGTTGCTGTCTATATAAAAATCAATTATATATTTCAAAAATTTGTAGCCTTTTAAGTTTTACACATTACTGGAAGCTCATAATTTAAAATAATGTAATGAGACACATGTTTAAAATTAATTAAAAGTATATACCAGAAATGAATGTAGCTAAATCATTGATATTATTTTTAAAACTGCAGGCATTCAATATTTCATACACTAATGCAAAGAAACATAAGACACTTCTTTCATTGTTGGCGTTGCAACTGGAACAGCTTATAATACTTATTGGCAATTTATCTCAGCCAATAGCACATGTTACTGTCTACTGCAGTCTTTATCGGTAGTCTCATCTCTCAACGTTGGTTCGACGATTTATGCTGCTAACTAGCTCTTTTGGTTCATTTCAGTAAGTTGATCATAAGATAAAAGAATTATGATTTTTAACCATCAATTCCTGAAAAAAAGTTTTAAAAAATTGTTTCTACATGCCAAAGTAAAACAATATTATTTGTTGTGACGTTGACCACATTGAATGAGTTGAACCACAGATCTGGCTGGCTTGTGTTGGGGACGGTTGGTTAACATCGTATTGTGTCACAAAGAGGGTCTCTGGGGTACAATCCTGTTGTAGTGATTGGAAGGGATCCCTTGGAACATTCTTAAATAATTTTTGTTAACAACATTTTTATAGTGTTTAAATCGAAGTGTCAGTTTAATATTTGAGTGCTTAGGAGCCAAACTCGACATAGCTAAAGCTATGTCGAGATCCTTTAAATTAACATATTTTAATGTAAAGTATTTGAATATTGTACAAGTTTTTCTATTTAAATTAAAAACCTCCTTTATTCCATATTTAACGTCAAACCTTCTTTACAACAGATTCCAAGGTGTATTTGTACCGCCACTTGTGTTGATAACATTGTATTGGTTTAGAAATCTAAAATAGGTGATATCTGAAAATTTAATTAGAATCAATCATTAGATATAACATTTTAATTTTATTTTAAATTATCTTTTTCACTAAATGATTATTAATCGTAAAACCAAGTTCTACCAGGATTAATAAAACACTCCTTAGACCGTGGGAGTCAGGGTTCTACTTTTGGGGGAACATATTTTTTTGTATAATATAAGTTAATTGCCAAGAATATACTAATACTGGCGTACTCGTATGATAATGTACTATTGGTAACTCTCACGTACATCTAGCTACCGCACCCAAACTATGTAAGATTAAAAAATAAAATGTACTATGTACTATTTTATATTGCATTAAAACAATAAGAAATTTAAATAAACCTTTGAATTCTCTAGAAAAAATGTCACAGAGTATATAAATCATTATATTACAGTCATAACAAATCCAATGTCAAGGTCATTGTGCCTTTTAAGTAGGCTTGCCTAATTTTCAGAGGCCTAATATTATCAAAAGGCTAAAAATGCTATGCAATCGTTGACTAAAATAAACCATTACAAAGAAAGAACATGAAAATTTTGGCATGATTGAATATTTCTTTCTTATTAAAAAATAAAAAAAGTTGCTACAAACTAATCATAAAAGGCTAATATTTGGCCCTTAACCGTCCCAGAGGCTTTCATGCTGATTAATAGTTCAAATAACTTGCCTAATACCACTCTTCCGCTCTGCTATTTTTCCCCCCACATCTAAATTTTCGTCCTCTAAATATAGTTATCAATCACTCCTTGTTTTTTCTCTTAATCTTTTAGTTATTTTCTTATATTACCACTTAGTAATTTTTAACGAATAGGGTTCGCGTCCTATCTCACATTTTAGATAGATAAAGGTAAATATTGTAAAGATAACCTGCTTGTGACGCTGCAATAAGCAAACAGAATTTAATACTAAAGGGCGAAAAACTAAACTAAGGAATTTAATTGATTTGAACAGAAGTATTTGGTAGAGAGAAGAGAGCTCATAATAGGTATTAATAATAGGTGATAATTGATTTCAGCCAATCGCACATGTTCCTGTCAACTGCAGTCTTTATCACTAATACCATTTTGAATGGCCGATCATCAATGTCTACTACTAGTGTGTGTAAGAGACAGGAGACAGTCTTAGGAGAAGTGTATGAGCTTATGGATTTATATTTTTATTTTTAGACCATTCAAATTACGGAAAATAACATAAGGAACCTTTGAAAGCATTTCTTATGGAGGAACTCGAGATAACAAATTTATATTTTAACACATTCAAAGTTTACAAAAATCGGATCAGGGGATACCCCATAAAATCATGTTTAAATTGGCGGCTTCCTCCCAAAATACAAAGATTTTTCACAAAAACGAAGCCTTGTCACTATAAATACGAGTACAATCGTATTTTATACTAATATGAAAATTTAACTATACGTTGATTGCAAATTTTGTCACAAATAAATATCAACAGACATTTTAATATTTAAAATTTAAAAAATGTGAATTATTTAAACAGTTCAGTATTACATTATGTGGAAGTGCCCTAATGGTGAAAATATAAGTCTGACTTTACGGAAATTGAATTCATTAT
Source organism: Flexamia atlantica (assembly GCA_035578135.1). Taxonomy (NCBI): domain Eukaryota; kingdom Metazoa; phylum Arthropoda; class Insecta; order Hemiptera; family Cicadellidae; genus Flexamia; species Flexamia atlantica. The sequence continues at coordinate 1,803,290 of JAQJVK010000009.1, forward strand.
AGTTCGATTTTTGCAAAATCGTCATTCACCCACATTTTTTATTAACTTGTTTTCTCTATATTGAGATATCAACTATTTTGGACGCCACCGATTATAATTGGGTGATTGGTTCTTAATTTTGACCGGGTACACTTTTTTGGCACCGTACTCTTTCTTTGGCAGGGTACTCTGTTTTGGGACCATCTTTGATTCACCATATCGGATGTAAACTTTTTTTTTCAAATGTAAAGATGGTGTTGTGATACAATATAATAAACTAGGTCTTTGCCCTAAACACAATACTTAGATCCGTTTTTACAACTTTTCACTTGTCAAAAAGATATGCTGAAATAAAAATTCAACCCTAAACGTTTCTTAAGACCAATCATTTTTTGAATATTTCTTTGACGATTTTTCTCAAATCTCTAGTTCTAACAAACATGTGCTGTATGTTGTGGTCTTGAAATACTTAGTAATTTAAAATAGTTGATTTCAGCTACTGATTATTAAAATTGGACAAGGTTAGAACGAGCTATAAAGCTATTATGTCTTTTTATCATTTAACATGTGTTCTTTACACATCATTAGTTTATATTAAGGCTCTTTTACTCAACTCCCTTTTATTGGACGTTCTAACATAAATAACTTCTTGATTAGTAAGATACGTGTTATTTTATTGTACTGGATGTAAATAAAATACGTCTTACAACACTTAAAATATAATTACACTTATACTTATACTATGGAATCATCCATCCATACATGACATATGCTGTTGCAATATGAGGGTCGGAAACGACTCGATCAAAGGCGGTATTTCTATTGCAAAAAAAAGGCTGTTAGGGTTATATTTAAAGTCCCAAAACTCGACTCATGCAAAGATTTATTCAAGGCCAACAAGTTATTAACATTCCCCTCAATTTATATCCTGGAAACACTTTCTTTTTCTCCGACAGAACTTCTCTATCTTTAATGACTCTATACCAGTACATTCTTACAACTCAAGGAGCAAACCAAAGGGCGTTTTAAATATCCCCCGACATACAACATCATTCTTTGAAAACCACCTATATTTTTCTGCCATTAAAATGTTCAATAACCTGCCTGACCTCCTGAAAAACGAATCAAACCCTATTAAATTTAGGAGAGACTTGAAAAAGCTGCTAGTTGGCAAGGCTTACTATAGTGTAAACGATTTTATGTGTGATAAGACCCTTATGTAATATGTACATTTTTCGTCATAGAAGAACCGTCATTTTATGTATTAATTTGTATTTGTATTGACTTGGCATATGCATGTTCTTGTCTAAATGCTCAATAAAGTGACTATGACTATGACTATGACTATGACTATGACTGTATTCAAATACAAGACGGTAAATATACATAAAATATGGAACATGGCGATCGATTTCGGTTGGTCACACCAACCATCACCAGGCCCATTTTCCATCTTTTATGTAAATTTACCGTCTTGTATTTGAATACAGTATAAGTGTAAATATATTTTAAGTGTTGGAAGACGTCTTTTATTTATATCCAGTTTTAACATAATAAACTAGTAATAATTGAATAACGTGATTGTAATACCTGAAGTTCATTAATATTTAGCCTCGTTTCCCGGTCAAATGAGCGTCGCCCGCATACACGGCGATGCTGGTCCAGCAGTAATTCGGATCGGATATCTGACAGGAATATTTTCGGAGATGTTTTATAATAAATTAACAATCTTTTAATCAGTTTTACTTATTAAAATAAAAATAAAACTTTGAATAAAACAGTTTTTCGAGGTAAATTTCAAAAAACTATAGTATGGTGAATAAAGCTTTTGTATAGCAGGTAACAGATTTATTGCTAGGGGTTTAAGAGTTGAACATTTAGATGTAGCATTTTTTCACTTACATTGGTTTTAAAGTACTGCACATTATGAAGAAAAATAAAACTGGTTCTTTACTGTTTATTGTAGTAATAATAAAATAAAATAAGCTTTATTAATTTCATTACGATTCCTTTTCAAATCCACAACACTTTGTGGATACTTGTACTTGTGGAGAGCTGCACGACGCGACGTTTCTCTTACAAAGATACAGTAACGAATGCAAATTACCAAGCCATTATCCCAATGAACCAATAATATTATGATGTTGGTAATTATCGCACCGAACAGTCCCGCTCTCTGTACAGTGGTTGAATGTTAATTAACTAGATGTGCGCCTTTGTGTCGGTTTGAAAATATCTACCTAGTTGGAAGTAGTCAAAGGACTATAATGGAATTGAACTGCGATGCGTATATAGAATGCCTACTTTTTCTCGTTATGATGTGTGGAAAAACAAGGAACGAAATTGTGTTTAATTTAGATTGGGGAAAATTGTTTTTATATTATGTTATAAAATTAATTAGTGAGCGTACTATTTATAATAATAAACTATTGTATATATCCATGGATAACATGGTAGATAAATGTGGTGTGATAAAAGATTAATAATTTAAACTAGGCCAATAGTTGTTTTATATTTTGTTGCAAAAAGTATACAGTTTTAAGTTTACTGAATATTCATAACTTATGTGCCTTCATTGATTATGAGGTAATACAAAAAAGGGGAATTGTTGGAATTTACAATCAACAGTAAGACTCTTTTAAACTGAAAATTTAGACCGATTTTACTCGTAGCCTCGTCACTGTATACTTAATTGTTTACGCCAAGTCTTCACACTTCTGTAAAAAAGCATCGCCCTCTTTTTTTTCTCTCTATCTCTGTTTTTCTCCATCTTTCACTTTAGAATAAAAGTTTTTTTAGTGTTATAACTATTTGACGTTTTCTAGATGGATACGTTGTACATGCAAGCTCCATAACAACTAAATTTTATACTTTCAGTATTAAGCAGGATCATTGGTATATTTTGTCCCCTTTTACGGATTTTGTATGCAATACCTTTAATTTTTCACCGAAGCCGCGAGATGAACGATGGTAAAGCAACAGGAATAAAATAATGCTGATAGTATAATCGTCTATTTCGGATCTTAGTTAGGTCTGGATACCCTAATTTTTAATTCACATATGTGGCTTCTGATCCAATAAATGGCATCGTCGTCTGCATATTTCGACACTTACAGTTACCATCTGCGATTCTTGTTTGACAGCTAATTACTGACGACTTCGCTTTAACATTATTTTTCTAGAGGAGTCTTGATCACAAGCATGTTTACAACACTTTTTTCCTTTCTTTGGTTTTCACAATAAGCCTTTACTTCGGCCATATTATAAAAATCCAAACGCATATTTTGCAAAAGAATAGTTTAACATCTGTTTAAAGTTGTCAAAAAATTAATTCGGAAAACCTTCAGGTTTTAAATATGATATTATGAATATGAACAAGTATAAAGCCCACATACATAGGCACAGAAGACACGTCTCGCCAGTATTGCGGTTCAGTAGCAGCAGGTGTGTATTTTAATATAACCAAACGCTACAGAGGACCGAACACGTCAAGACGTGAGTAGTATAAGGTGGGTCGGATATGATATTAGTAATTATAACTTAGGTATTATATTTATTTTTCATTATGTTTTTGCATTATTTTTAAGTTCTCCTTAGGTCATCGATGTACAATATGTAAAATATCTGTTGTTAAATGGCGAGGTGTAAGTAAATAATTATTAAAGCTCTAAAATAAGTATTAAAATTAGATTAATTAACTGATTTATTTGGAGGTAAATTATACAGGGTGTTTTTTTAACGCAACCCAAAACTTTATTTTATCTGTGAAGGATTATTACCCCTCAAGATCCCCGTATTTGACGCCAACATATTATTTTCTTTGGGGTTACATAAAAAGAAAGGCCTACGAAAACAATTCACAAGATAGTTAGCACCTCAAAATAAAACCATAGCAAATTTAATGCAAGAAATTCAAAGAGGTAGCTTGCAACCCTTGCAACACGTGTCCGGGAATTTGATGGAGAGCACAACTTTATACAAATGCCAATGGCAGATTATTTGAACACTTATAATGTAAACTAAACGTGATCAAACTGAAATAATAGGTTGTATAAAATGTAAAGATAAACCAAACAATACTCATTTTCATATTTATATGTGCACTATTCGATCTTAAAAATGGGTTGCGTTAAAAAAAACACCCTGCAATTACTTGATGATCATACTATATGCCTAGGTACAGAACGAAATTCTCTTTGACACGTAAAACATTCTGAAGGTCATACCATATTTTGTAGAAAACTGTAAAAACCACATTAGGTCTCAGTCGGTCTGGTACAAAGAAAAAGTCTGGCCTATCGACAAAACAGGCCACAAGGGACAGATAAAATACCCCCCTTATGAGATTGACAGATAACCAGAAAGAAAATGTCTTTTCTTAAAAGGTTTTGAGCTTTTTTACTTATTTCCTCCTAAACAGTTAATTATATTATTTTATAATTACACTATATTGTTGTTTGCCTTAAAACAAAATTTATATTAATCAAATGGCAGCTAGTAGAGGTTAATTTTTATTTAAATTCTAAGCTGAGAGCAACGACAGTGAATCAGCATGTGTTTACAAAAAATATTTTAAAAAACTATGAGTAAACTGGTTCTTAAGGTTTGGAGTTTTTCCGCTTTTTTTGGGACTCGGAGACCAAACTAAATAAAATCCCATTTTGAGAAGTCTTTATTGTATTTTAATGACATGACGTCATTGTATAAGATTGATTTATCTAGCCGTAAAGAACCTTCCTGAACTAGAACAAATATTGTGAAGATTAATAATATATTGATTACAATAAACTGTGTATGAAATAATTTTTAACTTAAATTTGTAACACAACAGACAGCAGTAGCCAGAGCGGGTCGGAGACGGTTAGTTAACCCGGCATTGTGTCCTACAAAGACTTTCTCTGGGGGCCAATCGTTTCCAAAATACACACATACACAGCCCTCTCCCCCCCTCTCCCTTTCCCCCCTCTCCCTCTCCCCCCTCTCCCTTTTCCCTTCTCTCACCCCTTTAGTCTGTTTCCCTCTCTCATTAAACTAACAATAGTTATAATAAATGAGTTCTCGTTTAAAATACTCGATAAAGTAAAGACATAATATTCAATATTAATTAACGTATCTGGTTTATTTACAAAATCTGAGTGATTTGTAAAATTGTTTTCCATCAAAATAATAACAATTATGTTATTATTTAATAAATATGTTATTATGTTTCGTCAGAACGAACTCGCAATTTCTATTACTGAACAGAGAATTTTTATTGACTGGTTATGATGTTACTAGAGCTCGTCCAACCTGAAAGAGACGTTTTACAATAAGGTCACGTGCGTGTTAAAAATGTATTCATAAGTAATATTGGAAGATAGTCGATAATCGATAAGGTTTTTCGCGGAAAATATGAGAAAATCAAAGTGTAATCAAACACGTGTGCTATTTGCATTACAAGTACTTCAAAGACAAAAAATAAAACCAAAGATAGCGATGTTTTGCTTTATGAACAGAAAAGCATAAAGTTTATTTCAGTACAATAAGTTCAACATTTTTGTTGGCCGTTGAAAAGCTTGTTGTCTGCATATAAAACGTAGTCAACATATTATGTCCATATTATGTACTGTGGTATTTTGTAAGTTATGTCAGAATATATTGTACATTATATTTTACTATATATATATCAATAATATCAAATTAATATTTTCTCTAAAAAATAAGAACTAAAAACGTTTAAATACAATAAAACATTTTATGAATATGAGGAATCTTGATTAGTTTTTAATAAGGCCATCAAATTAGTGTTTTTTATAGGAAAGTTATGTTTTAAATCACGAAAACTATACCGAAAAAATCTTACCAAACAAATAAGATTTTAACCACCGTTAAATAGATCTAATCTGTTACCAAAACTTTACGAGAGTTGATATTTGAGATATTTTTTAACAAATATATTCAAACTTGTCACCCAATGAAGCAACATAAATAATCAATTTTTTTAAGTTGAGTAGTCTTGCCAGTATAATTGTTAGTAAATCTCAGGTTCAATTGTAGTTTGAAAGCCACCAAAGACAAAAAATGCCTTTTTTGACAAGAGATACGTTTTCTGTCCTCTGCCTATTGTCTCCCTTGGTTTTAATTTCCTTTCCTTAATTGATTTTTATATCACATCACAACAGAGTGTACGCAAAAAATAATTTAGTTTGTGATTGGTAAAAGAATATCTCATTTGTGCTATGTATGTGTGTACTAATTGTAGTTTTTAGCTGTTTCGATTTTGAACAATTTTTAAAAATTTAGACGTAGCTCAAAATTTCAGCTCACAAGAATCACGTTAAAATTAATTGATCATGCCATTATGGCTAATTCAAAGGTAAAGGCCAAAAATCTTAAATCCAGTTTAATTTCCACAGTTGTCCTGTGTTGGCTCCCACTCTCCCAGTCACAATATAGGTAAATAAAATCATCGTTGTGCTTAAATATTTTAAATGTCTTCTGAGAAAGTTCGATAAGCCTTATCTTAAGAAAGAAAGCTGTCCTAAAGTTACAAGATCTCGGTTAAAAATGGACACTTAAGAATATATTCTACATTATTTTGTTATTTCGATATAGTGGCTAAAGTAATAGTTTTTTTTAACCAATTTATTGAAAGAACACCAAAATAATGGTTTTAATTTTCGCCATAAAATCAAATTCGATAGCTGGGAAGGAAAAAAAAGAAAGAATGATTAATAAAAAAGGTAATACTTTCTGAGCTGCCTTTCCTAGTAAACATTGCTTAGCAAATATTAATGGAAGTATTTATCAGACTTTTAACTTTATTATTAAACTGGTCTGTTATGTAAGACTTTTATTATTTTCTAAGAACGCTAAACAGTTCAAAATTGACTTAGATCTATCCAGAACATATTTTGGTGTAATAACACCATCTTAAGCTGAGTACAGATTTGAGGAAAAGAATTTTCCATCAGTGGGTGGCTTCGTCAGAGTAGCCACATACATGACATTTAAACACGATACTGACACGATTGAACATTTTTTAAATGTTCAGTTGTAAACTTGAAATATTTAATCGTGCCCTTATTATTGTGTTTGAATGTTATGTATGTGTTGGTATTCTACTCTGAGAATCCATCCACTGATGGATAATTATTTTCTTCACATCTGTACTCAGCTGAAGGTGGTGTTATTACACCGCAACATGTTCTGAACAGAACTAAATCAATTTTGAGCTGTTTGACGTTTCTAATAAGTAATATAGTCTTAAAATCTTTCGCACAGCTCAGGGGCTAAAATCATGGATGATAATGATCTGTTATAGTCAGTCATATATTTTTTTCATGTGTATAGTTTTTAAGAATCCTCCCTATAGGAATCCTCCCCATAGGAGTCCTCCCCAGCCAAAAATTTTCAAAAGCAGCTCTCACGTGGACCCATGTACACACCCCAAAGGTAAGGGAAAATTTTAAATTCAATATAGTTGTAACGGGAAATATCAAAACTACTGGAATTGCTTTTTGGAATTTCGATAACTTAAATAGTTTTTTTTCTATAATGAATTAAAAATAGTCAATTTGAGACAATAATATAACGTGTTTTTGACCTTTTTCAAAAATTAAAAAAGCAATTCCAGTAGCTTAGATGTTTATTTATTTAAATAATATCACATAGTTTGGATATGTCAAAAAATATGGGCGCTAATTGGGTCCGCGCGAAACCTTACATCGCAAAATGTGGACTGATTTACCATGGGCTCTTAAGGAGCCGAAGTTCCAACAGTCGCCGCTAGTATCACAGAAAAACGAAAACAGCCTTGAGTAGGGAGGACTCTTAACATACTCAATACCCTTAAGGTAAGGGGGAAAATTCCACGTGAGAGATGCTTTTGAAAATTTTTGGCTGGGGAGGACTCCTATAGGGAGGACTCTTAAAAACTATACACATGGAAAAAATATATGAATCAATATAACAGATCATTATCATCCATGATTTTAGTCATCATACAATTTCAAGTAATTGTATAATATTTTTGTAATATTTTTTTATTTCTTAAAAAAAACCGATCGCGGCTCTGGAGAGAACGCGGCCACCTAGTGTCGGCCGACCGAAGATAAATATAATTTGGTTAATTTAATGGGTCTAATGAGAGTACTAAATCTCCCCATTCTCCGGTCACTAGTTCACCCTTCACATGATTTTACTGTTTCACATATTATTCGCTAGTTTGATTTAAAATATTAGGGACCAATTACATCGATTTTCAAACTCAGGATTCTCAAAAAAACTTTAAATAAAGTAGTTGGTTTTCTTATGTAAACTGAGTGTAATAAAGCGCTTTACCGCATTATTTGACGATAATTTAAAATAATTATATTTAAGTTGGTGGTAAAAATAAATTAGCCCATATAAAATTTGTAGTTTCTTTGCAAATTTTGAATATGCAAAGTAATCAGTTCGGCTTCATTCATCACTCGATTACCCGTATACAAATGGTACAATAAATGAAGCATTGTTAAATCGTTGTGTAATAATAAACATCGCTAAACATTATGTTTGACGTGTGGCAACTAGGTCACTGTGCTAACGCGGTTTAAAAATAGTTTACTGGCAAGTCAACTTTTATTAAAAATTACTTTAATACCATACACTATATCAGGTTGTCGTTTATAATCTTAAAGCTTTTAAAAGCTCTTAAGAAATTTTAGTTAGTTATACAACACTAAGTTTTTGTCATCATGACTTTTTTTAATTTTTTAATTTATCTATTAGTTATGTGCCTTTTAAATATATATTCACAATGATAACAACCCTAACACATCAAAATATATTCTAACCCATTTAATATTAACAAAGTAAAAATATTACTAATAAATGATTACATATTTGAATCTAAATGAACAGACAGCGACAACGAAAAGACATCACCTCTGGGAGTTGCAGGATCTATATTAAAATATGGAAATCTCACGATACCTTTGACACTGAAAATTCCCTGCTGAAGTGAAATGAAAACGTTATAAGTTATTGAAAATATTTAAATAAGTTTTAACAATGAATGTCTTATTAATTTTTCAATATTATCAACTGTTTCATATTACGTGTTCTCGTTTAGTTTTTGAGTTTATGATTGTTTCCTAACATAGATTTCGTTAATCCGCAAATTTAATTTTAATTTATTTTATTTTATTTTATCTTATTTTATTTTATTTTATTTTATTTTATTTTATCTTATCTTATTTTATTTTATTTTATCTTATTTTATTTTATTTCATTTTATTTTATTTTATTTCATTTTATTTTATTTTATTTTATTTTATTTTATTTAAAACAGGTTACAAAACCCAATTACATTAAAGCAGTTAAAACTAATACAAAAGTCTTTTCATGTTGGTTGAGTGATGAAATAATTCATTCAAAATGATGAATGAGACATAGTAAGACAGTCTGTTATTAAAACGTTTAAAAAATAGTTTTAAAAACAACTTAAATAATCTTAGTTGGTTATTTTCTTTTACTAAATCACAGTAATAATTTTTCCTAAAGTTTAAATGCTCTGTAAATTACCCGAACATCTTTCATTACACACGAGGGACGTTGTGGCTACATGGGACTGACGTCAGACGACAAATGTGACCCGATAAACTTAACGGTGCCATTTACCGACAGTACACACTGAATTTATCACACTATTATAATAATTTAGCTATATTAAAATTAATTAAATTAAATTATCCTCATTTAATTAAATAATGAATTTAATAAATTAAATAAAATTTTATTTTTATTAAATTGAAATTTTGTTTATATTAATTTAATTTAAATTAGGTATGTGTTTTTGATAATTAAATGCACTACTTAATGTTTTTTGTATATCACAACATTTTATGGAGTACATTCATAAAATATTTAAAGTAAGGGAATCACGAACAGGTTATCTATTTGGAAGAAGTGTACTACACTGCTTTGAGAACATTTTCTCACAAAAACCACTCATTTGATTTAAACATGACAAGTTGGGGTTTAGTCATTACCCTTTAACGCTTGGGAGTGTCTTAAAAACCTTGTAACTTGTTTTCAGAATCCTAGAATGAGAACTTATACATATTATGAATTAAGAACGATTTATAGGCACATAACACATGAGATCGTGAATTCCAGTATTCTTTGACAAGGATTTTCTAAAGCGGCCACCATGACTTCTCGTTAAACTAGGCGAGCGTTAAAATTCGTTGTGGGCGTGTTGCTAGCCTAACGGTCAGCTCCTTGAACCAGTGTTGTTTTATAGATGGCGGAGCCGCTAAAGATCCTGACACATGGCTGTGGATAGAGAGGCTATCTTGCGGCCTACAGTACGGCACCAGACTGTGTGCCGAACCAAGGCGAGGGCGGTTACAGACTGTGTCCACCGTAATGTGGCTTTAACCGAATAATTGTTGGCTTTAACATTTCCAGTTGTGTTCCAGGAACGGCGTTCCAGCCAGAGTTCGCCGAGCCGCTGGAGAACCTGACGGTGGCTGTGGGCAGGGACGCCACCTTCCGCTGCACCGTGCAGCACCTGGGCGGCTACAGGGTATGTCAAACATTTTTATACATTACTTTTAAGTAAAATTGCTTTTTTGCCAACTTTAATCGATTTAGACAGCTTACCAAAACATTTTTCTATGAATACACAACCATACCTGATTTTTCATCAGGATCATTTCGGTAAAAAAAAACTTAAAACTGAACAATCAACGAAAGTTGAGTGATTAAATCAATTTTTCAGGACGGTGGAGAAACAAATTACATTTTATAAAAGTTTTTTTGCTAATTATAGACCTCAAAACGTGGCAATATTTCTAAAAAAAATTATCGAACTTACTTTGGATCGAAATGACCAGATAAAGGCCTTTTTGTGTAAACCTGGGTGACACAATGTATAATCAAAAAGAGAAGGACTAAATAATTGTCAATCAAATTGGCAAATGCAGCGGATGCTCCGACCTCAGCGGATTCTGACGCTGTGTTTTTTCTTATCAGGCACAGACTTAAAACATATTTTTGAGACACTACAGTGCACAGAAAACTCAGATAAAAAGGTTTCAATTATAGTATCGTAGGAGAAGAATACCAAACTAATGTACTCCCTTAAAAACAATTTATTTCACTACCTCATCTTTCCTCGTTGTGCCCGCAGGTCGGGTGGGTGAAGGCGGATACGAAGGCGATCCAGGCCATCCACGACCACGTGATCACCCACAACCCGCGGGTGTCGGTGAGCCACTCGGACCACTCCACGTGGAACCTGCACGTGCGCAGCGTGCAGGAGGAGGACCGCGGCCAGTACATGTGTCAGATCAACACCGACCCCATGAAGAGCCAGGTCCGTCAGGTGTCTCTGATAGTCCAGGCAATTAAAAGGTATAGGGGAAGAATGTTTGGAACACAATTTTTTACTTTGCTGCTTTCTTATGGCTAGTTAGGAGGTGAAGATATCCAAAGTCCCCGTCCGTAGCCCTTGAGTGGAGGAAGGAGGGCGGTCTGATGGTACAATTTTTTCCTAAATATCTTGAAAACTATTAGTATTCCCTATTAAATAGAAAAATTGAAGAAAATTAAAGCTCCTGTAAGAAAAGTATATATGTCTATTTTGGTCCAACCACTTACAAGGTAAGCACTAATTTTACTAATATTTTAACAAATATCCCTTTCAAAAGAAATAGAGTAAACGTTTGTGTAACATATACCAATGGGGCAACGCTTTTTCACCTAAAGAATAAGAAACAAAATCCATGAAATAGTGGAAAAATTTCCAGTAACATTCACACCAGTAACATTTCCAGTAATTTGACACCTCATTCAGAAATTGGAGTAGGCGAGCTAACCAAAACGTTGTAGTAACCCCATATTTATAATAATTCCTTGAAAAATTACTTATTTATGAGTCCACCGAGACCTTTACTTTGGACTCGTTTTTATGATTTTGGTGTCAAATTACTCGGAATTTCTTCACTGTTTCATGAATTTTGTTAATTTTCCTTCAGGCGAGGAAGCGTTGCCCCATTACGCTTAGAAATTACACACAAATTTACATCATTTCTTATTGGAGGTATATTTGTTTAAATATTAATAAAATTGGTGCTTATCATGTAAATGGATGGACCCAAATAATCATATTATGCACGTTTCTTACAAGAAATTTAATGTTCTTTAATTTTTCACTTCAGTAGGGAATACTAAAAGTTGATAGTTCTCAAGATATTTCGGTAAAACCTACAAATGGCACCTCCAGACCCCCCTCCATCTCCCCACTTTAGAGCTACGGACGGGGACTTTTGATATATCCACCTCCTAACTAATCCAAACAAAGCTGCAAAGTCAAAAATTGTGTTCCATGCATTTCCTCTATTCCTTTTTTTTAGCATTCGTTACCTGGACTATTAATACTTGATTGAAGTTTCTAGCCTTATACCACCTGCATTGTTCGATAGAAGTCATCACTACAGGACATAACTTGTATCAGTAATTTTTACAACAAACTAATGATTGTGGCTAAACGAGGCTGTCGGAGCCTTGTATTTTTTGATAGTAGTCATCACGACATAACTCGTATAAATAATTCTTACAACAAACTAATGATTGTGGCCAAACGGGGCTGTTGGAGCCTTGTATTTTTTGATAGTAGTCATCACGACACAACTCGTATAAATAATTCTTACAACAAACTAATGATTGTGGCCAAACGGGGCTGTTGGAGCTGTTGTTGATAGAACTTCTTCAGAAAGGCTTAGGCTCTGACCTTTTTTTTTGCCTTTTACCTTTTTTTTTTTTTTTTTGTCTTTTACCTTTTTTGCCTGATTACAATGTCAATCCCCAAACCACCGCTTCTCAAGTTGGTTTGTAGGTCCCGACTTTTTAATTAGCTTACATAAGATTGTTAAGGCCATAACTCAGTCCGTACCCATGCAGCTGTGTTCTTGTTGATATAAAATATACTTATATACATTGCTTGAAATGGCATGTTAGGGAAGTCGTACAGGTTTTGTGAAAATATAACAAGTAAAATTTCACTGAGTGAATTTTACTGCCTGCGGTGCTTTAAATAACCAACTGAACCGATAATTGATTAAAACCCATTGCTTGACTCATAGCCGTTTGCCCATAGCTGATACAGCCATGTAAATAATAACAAGATAGAGACAAAGATTTGTTTGAGTCGGCATGGCACATTCTACAAGTGCTAAAATTGTGACATCGGTGACGTATTCATCCCACGGAAGCTTTTAGTCTTTAAAAGTGCGTTAACCAAGTTTTTCCTCGGCTTTATGTAGGAATGACTCGGTCTCTTGTAAATTGAATTTTACCTGAGATGAGTTTATTTTTATCTTAAACTAATCCCTTTCAAAGATTTTCTTGAAACTCCAGATGCATCCTTCTCTACCTTTCCGGTTTAATATTGAATAGGAACTACATAATCCATCAAATAATAAAGTTGTTAGTATCATCCTAAATATCAAGTGCTTTAAACCCAATGAATGTGCTTTTTGAAAAAACAAGTTAACCCACGAGGCTTTTTACATAAATCAATATACTTATCCATTTCATTGTTTTATTTTTGATTTTAACATGTTATCAATCGCATTAATTCAACAGTCAATATTTTATTTGAGGTCCAGGAATCCAGGCTTTTACATTGGTCATACTATGTATGTTTTCTTGTTTGCGTACGTTTTGTATTTTATAGCGGGACAATACAAAATTTCCATTTCCATTTCTTTTCACCACAGGAGACAAAATATGAGGACAAAGGGGAGTTTATTTCTCTGTTTGGTGACTCGCGCTGTCAAAGAAATCACCAGATTTCCATATTTTAATATCGCAGCTGCTAACTCCCGCAATGTTTCAATGCCTCTTCTCGACAGTTCATTGAAATTTATCAAAATCCTAAGCCCTGCTGGATTGAGGTTCTCCATTTTATAATAATATTTAAAATTGAGTTAACCTCTGCCTTCTTAGATTTTACTTATATTCTACATATATACATATATTTAAAATTTGTTGAATGCATTTCAATGAAACATAAATAAAAAATAGACAAAGATTTTTGCTATTGGATATACCATTGCATAGATCTGTTATGTGTGATTAATTGTATCCGGGGAATACGAGTCAGGAAGGGGATCAAAGTTGATCAAATAAAAGAAGGTAAATGTATTTTTTACTATTTCATAATTTTATACATACAATATATTGATATAGATGATTTTTGGGAATATTTAGCAAAATTACTTTAAAAAAAAAAAATAATAATCCAGATAAAATATATTTTAGTGACTATGTTGTTAAATTTTTAATTACAACCACACAAATTAAGTTCTTAAATGTGTATTTAACATTTGATTGGGTAGTAATTATTAAATTACTGACTAATCAAATTCTGATCCAGGAAAGTTCTTAGTGCATAAAAAAATCAAGTGTACATACGAAAAACCAAAAGTAACATAACTAGCCATGTTTGTAGTCTGTGAATGTCTGTTGTGTGTATATTATATTGTTATATCAGTACCACCTAATTATAAATTCGCTATACTAAAGAAATAAGTATTGTTGCATTCGAGCTAGATGTATTTGGTGAGAAAATAACGTTGTAATACAAAACTTACAGCGGCTCGGAATTCCCTTACTCTTTTCTAATCATGTCTTCCCTAGCCGTCCCTCTGCCTCCTAAACACGTGTAGATGGGTCTGGACGTGGTGGTGGTTGCAGACTTTGTCGACGAGGTGATGGTGCCAGAGGGTGGCACGGCCAAGCTGACGTGCAAGGCTAGAGGCTACCCCACTCCTCACCTCACCTGGCGGTGTCTCAGACACTAACAGTGGACACTCTGCTACAGATGGGTCACCTGGACGTGGTGGTGGTTGCAGACTTTGTCGACGAGGTGATGGTACCAGAGGGCGGCACGGCTAAGCTGACGTGCAAGGCTAGAGGCTACCCCACTCCTCACCTCACCTGGCGGTGTCTCAGACACTAACAGTAGACATTCTGCTACAGATGGGTCACCTGGACGTGGTGGTGCCTCCGGACTTTGTCAACGAGGAGACGTCCAGTGACATGATGGTGCCAGAGGGTGGCACGGCCAAGCTGACGTGCAAGGCTAGAGGCTACCCCACTCCTCACCTCACCTGGCGGTGTCTCAGACACTAACAGTGGACATTCTGCTACAGATGGGTCACCTGGACGTGGTGGTGCCTCCGGACTTTGTCAACGAGGAGACGTCCAGTGACGTGATGGTACCAGAGGGCGGCACGGCCAAGCTGACGTGCAAGGCTAGAGGCTACCCGACACCCCAAGTCTCCTGGGGGTGTCTCAGACACTAACAGTGGATATTCTGCTACAGATGGGTCACCTGGACGTGGTGGTGCCTCCAGACTTTGTCAACGAGGAGACGTCCAGTAACGTGATGGTGCCAGAGGGCGGCACGGCTAACCTGACGTGCAAGGCTAGAGGCTACCCCACTCCTCACCTCACCTGGCGGTGTCTCAGACACTAACAGTAGACATTCTGCTACAGATGGGTCACCTGGACGTGGTGGTGCCTCCAGACTTTGTCAACGAGGAGACGTCCAGTGACGTGATGGTGCCAGAGGGCGGGCTAAGCTGACGTGCAAGGCTAGAGGCTACCCCACTCCCCACCTCACCCGGCGGTGTCTCAGACACTAATACTGGACACTCTGCTACAGATGGGTCACCTGGACGTGGTGGTGCCTCCGGACTTTGTCAACGAGGAGACGTCCAGTGACGTGATGGTACCAGAGGGTGGCACGGCCAAGCTGACGTGCAAGGCTAGAGGCTACCCCACTCCTCACCTCACCTGGCGGTGTCTCAGACACTAACAGTAGACATTCTGCTACAGATGGGTCACCTGGACGTGGTGGTGCCTCCAGACTTTGTCAACGAGGAGACGTCCAGTGACGTGATGGTGCCAGAGGGCTGGCTAAGCTGACGTGCAAGGCTAGAGGCTACCCCACTCCCCACCTCACCCGGCGGTGTCTCAGACACTAATACTGGACACTCTGCTACAGATGGGTCACCTGGACGTGGTGGTGCCTCCGGACTTTGTCAACGAGGAGACGTCCAGTGACGTGATGGTACCAGAGGGTGGCACGGCCAAGCTGACGTGCAAGGCTAGAGGCTACCCCACTCCCCACCTCACCTGGCGGTGTCTCAGACAATAACAGTGGACATTCTGCTACAGATGGGTCACCTGGACGTGGTGGTGCCTCCGGACTTTGTCAACGAGGAGACGTCCAGTGACGTGATGGTACCAGAGGGTGGCACGGCCAAGCTGACGTGCAAGGCTAGAGGCTACCCCACTCCTCACCTCACCTGGCGGTGTCTCAGACAATAACAGTGGACATTCTGCTACAGATGGGTCACCTGGACGTGGTGGTGCCTCCGGACTTTGTCAACGAGGAGACGTCCAGTGACATGATGGTGCCAGAGGGTGGGACGGCCAAGCTGACGTGCAAGGCTAGAGGCTACCCCACTCCCCACCTCACCTGGCGGTGTCTCAGACAATAACACTGGATACTCTGCTACAGATGGGTCACCTGGACGTGGTGGTGCCTCCAGACTTTGTCAACGAGGAGACGTCCAGTGACATGATGGTGCCAAAGGGCGGCACGGCCAAGCTGACGTGCAAGGCTAGAGGCTACCCCACTCCTCACCTCACCTGGCGGTGTCTCAGACAATAACACTGGATACTCTGCTACAGATGGGTCACCTGGACGTGGTGGTGCCTTCGGACTTTGTCAACGAGGAGACGTCCAGTGACGTGATGGTGCCAGAGGGTGGCACGGCCAAGCTGACGTGCAAGGCTAGAGGCTACCCCACTCCTCACCTCACCTGGCGGTGTCTCAGACAATAACACTGGATACTCTGCTACAGATGGGTCACCTGGACGTGGTGGTGCCTTCGGACTTTGTCAACGAGGAGACGTCCAGTGACGTGATGGTACCAGAGGGCGGCACGGCTAAGCTGACGTGCAAGGCTAGAGGCTACCCCACTCCTCACCTCACCTGGCGGTGTCTCAGACACTAACAGTGGACATTCTGCTACAGATGGGTCACCTGGACGTGGTGGTGCCTCCGGACTTTGTCAACGAGGAGACGTCCAGTGACGTGATGGTGCCAGAGGGTGGGACGGCCAAGCTGACGTGCAAGGCTAGAGGCTACCCAACTCCGCACGTCACTTGGCGGCGGGAGGACAATGGCGAGATTGTGGTCAAGGAGGCTACTGGGAAGACTAAAGGTAAACTAAAGTATTGTTTTTATTTACATTCTGTTTTATTCATAAGTTCCGAAACTTAGCAAGTGATTTCTAAACATATTACCTCCACATCTAACATATATTTTGAAACATCTAATATATCCACTTTTTAAAGCTTAAATCAAGCTTTAAAGTCCCTCTAGAAGGATTTTATAATTTTATTTCTACAATATGGCTAATAGTATTTTTTTTCAATTTGTATAATATACCTAATTTTTATTGTTTGTTTGGTAATCAAACACATGAAATGAAATTGTACATTATTTACTTTACATTACTTTGCACATGAAATAAAATTTTACAATAATGTAGCTGATCACCTCATACAAATCACTTATTTTAACAACATAAGTAATTACTTAAACAATATCATACTTTATCGTATCATTAACTGCAGTAATCTCAGTTAACTTTTAAAACGTTTACCCCTCTTTAAGACCGGATTAATTATACTAAAATTATAAGTATTTATTGACTTATACACACGGTGAAATCTTCCCCAGGAAAATTTTACCGTATGTATATCCCCGGAAAAATGTATTACATAAAGTTAAAACTAGAGTCCCTTCAACTTTTTTAGTGGCTATGTAGCATTTACTTGATACATATTCTTATTAACTGTCTTTACTTTGATTTTAGTGACCTCATATCAAGGGGAGATCCTGAAGCTCTCCAAGATCACGAGGGGGGAGATGGGAGCCTACTTGTGCATCGCCTCCAACGGCATCCCTCCCTCCGTCAGCAAGCGGATCCTAGTCAACGTCCACTGTCAGTGAAATATGGTTCAAAAGAATACTAATCAGATATTGTTTTGAAGTACAAAATGGTTTATATGGCCCTTCTCCGTTAACAATCCAAATGTTGCAATTTCGGTGACCGGGTTTCGAGGCTTTATTTCTTCATCTTAGGGCTCTTTCTCACGAAAGCATCATCTTTCTCTCTGAAGGAACCTGACTATGAGGAAATAAAGCCTCAAACCCGCGATCTGTGCGGTAAAGTGCAGTATCTGGATTAGACGGTAAAATGTAATATAAACCATTTCGTGTTTCAAAAATAAATCCAGGGCAAAAACTTACATAATGGATATTTTACTGAGTAAAATTTTAAAAGTTAAGTATGGTAAATTAAAAAAACAAAAAAACATGACTTGGACATCCTGAAGTTACGAGTACGATTTCAGAAAGGACCACAAAAGAATGGGTTCACAAAGGTATTGTTTCTAGCAACGCTTATTATGATGTCAACATAAATTACTGCAGTTATGGATATAAATCCAATTCAATCTAGTGAAGAATCATAACATCAAAATTAACCTGGTTATTGCTTATTTGTTTGAAATAAGATCAACTTATGACCAACAAAACAACAACAATAATGAAACAAGTCAAAACCCGTCAAAGGTTCAAAGGTAGCATCCATAATGCTAATTTTTCAAAACACTATTCTTGAAAAAAATTATCAGAGTAACAATATTTTGATAAACAAGTTCCTGCAGTGCTAAATCTAAGGTAGGCTGATTCCCTAATACATGGTTTTACCAAAAATAAACGAATACGAAAGTTTATTTGATATTTTCTTGTCGCAGTCCACCCGGTGATCCAGGTGCCCAACCAGCTGGTGGGGGCGCCCACGGGGACTGACGTCACGCTGGAGTGCTACGTGGAGGCGTCCCCCAAGTCCATCAACTACTGGGTGCGCGACTCTGGTAAGCCTAACAGATTTACAACATCAGTATTTACTTTAAATGCAGAAGTCAATACTTCGATATTTAAATACTTCTGTATTTAAATTCTTCTGTATTTAAATATTTATATATTGAAATTCAGAAGTATGTAAATAATTCTATATTTAAATACCTCTTTATTTAAAGTCAATGGCATCAGGGTGCGTTTAGAGGAGCTTGATTTAGAGCTAAGTTTGTAAATTATTTAGGGTTTCCTTAGGAAAGCTAGCTGTAAGGAGTGCTCAATATGTTACAGTTTCTTAGATTTTTGGTCTTTCGTTATATCTCCCAGGATATTAAAATTTTCTTTACCTTTAAAACGACTATTTCTATGCACCACTGCTAAAACTGAGTGTAACTGATATTCATTGAAGCAGGAATCGTGTTCGTTGTCGATTCGCTAATTAACCTTTCGACGACGCGGCCGACAATCTCTCAGGAGGGTAAGCACGCTGTCATTCCAAGAATTTAGCTGGCCCATGCCGAAACAATGTGATTATTAACTCTTTTAATGTTTATCGTAGACCAAATTTGCTTTAGTTTAACACCGTAAACCATCATCTACTTTTTTTCTATGTTATTATTTTCCCTTTTCAATAAACTCGATATTGGTGGTGGATATAACCTGTTGGTTGCCTTAATACTAAAGAATATATAAGTCACCAGAACAATAAAATAACATTTTTCGGTTCGTTTAAGTTTACGGTTCCTTAAATATAAATACAAGTTCATGGTTTCACACCTTTAAAAACTATTTTTTATCTTCATGATCATGTTATTAGTAAATCTAAAACATAAACTTTATAACCTCCAGAAATGACCCTTGATCATTGAAATGACGCTTGAAGGTCGTAGAAACAAATTGGGATATGTGGAGACGATTTACAAAAGGTATGATTCTAGAAGACTGGGTTTGCTTCCAGGATACCCACAATAGTTTTTTTTTCTTCTTATGAGTCAGTTAACCCCGTCTTCCTCCCTGGAGCTTTACTTTATTTGCAGTCCTCCTAAAAATTCCTAATATTTATTTTGTCTATATCAAACAAAAAATAGTATATAACTTAAATTTCTCTTTGTATCTAAGGAATAAAAGAAAGATTTGAACCTAATAAATTTTATCTTCAGGCCTACTCCGTTTTATTCCCACAACAAATGTACGTCTCCAACACAATATTTAACGCACTTTCCGATCAATACGGCGAGTTACTTGTCACACACCGTAAACTAATTAAAGTGTACGAACAGAACTGGAAGAAAGTGGCGGGATCCACAACAGGTTAGCTCCGCGGGCGACGCGATTCTTCGCCAAGTTTGGGGGCGACAGCTCAAATTAACTGCGACTCCAAGTTGAATATTTACGTTATGCAAATGAGCCGTTATTGTGCGATATTATTGCGCGCTGTTTGCCGGCGCTCTACTTTTAACGGATTTCATTTGCACATTTGAAATATTATCTCCGCGTGCCAGGTTTGCTGGAAGATTGAGCGCGGGGCAACGCTATCAACATTGTTTAAGTTAAACCCAAAAATAATCTTTTATTTTATGCCGTGTGATAAATTATATCACAATTTTGAAATACTCATTAACGAGCAATTTATTTAACTTAAAAATTGTTATTACTGAAAGCTTTTTGGAACATTTTCTTCTATTTGTAAGAGTATAACATAACATGTTATAACAATATTTACAGGGTTGTGTGTCTCAGAAATTTCTCCTTTGGTCTGCTTCGCCCATTTTGTCGGTTTATAATACCATAAATAAGACTAAACTTGTTTAGGCTTATTTATATGTTAGGCTTAATATTACATGTTCCTCAGGCTTAACGGCATATTAGATGCTTTAGGCATGCCTTAATAAACAGTACAATCGCACGAAACCATTACTTTAAATTATTTACACCTATTTTATTTGTCTCTCATTAATTAATGTACTTAGTCTATATTTTATAAAGTGTAATAATTATAAATATTATTGAGAAATGAATCCTAGTATTAAATAATATTTTTTAAACCATTTTAAGAAGTGATCAAATGGTGATTAACTTTTTTATAACCGAAAGTTTCTATATGAATTGTAATTCTTACATCGGACAAAGACTCAAAAAATGTGAAAATCACATGTTCATGATATAATTATTCTCTTTCGACCAGTTTGTTGTAGTAATGCGTGTTCCAGGAGAGATGGTGATATCAAGTGAGAAGTACGAAGTCCAGAGTGTCACCAAGTCGCTGTTCGAAGTCAAGATGGTCCTCATAATCAGAGGTTTTAATAAGCAAGTACGTGAGGAACTGTATAAGTATCATTTTGTATAAAAAAATGTTTCCATCATATAAACCACAATAGTGTATACCTTATATCACAACAAAATAGTCGCGTAGGCATATCACTAACTAAATTAATTTTCTTTTTATGCAGCGAAATATATGTCTGTTTTATGTCTGTTTTTCAACCAGTTTACCACAGTGAACCTTGTGAATATATGAAGAAATAATAAAATGTTATTGCTGAAACATTGAGGAAGTATCTAAATCTTTACGTCTGATATAAAATAGCAGAAGCAATAACATGTGTAAATCAGTTAAAAATACAACACAAATAAAAGTAATGTCTGAAAGTTTGATTTCTTTTCCGTATAAAACATTTTCATCCTCTGTTTTTTAAAGATACAATTTTTTTTCAGGACGTCGGTTCG
The DNA here is from genome assembly GCA_035578135.1 of Flexamia atlantica. Classification (NCBI taxonomy): domain Eukaryota; kingdom Metazoa; phylum Arthropoda; class Insecta; order Hemiptera; family Cicadellidae; genus Flexamia; species Flexamia atlantica. The sequence continues at coordinate 1,824,972 of JAQJVK010000009.1, forward strand.
TACCGCTGCATTGCCAAGAACTCACTGGGCGAAGTAGAAAGCAATATCAGACTCTACGGTAAGTTGGAAAGGTGAACTCATTCATTATACAAAACTATTTCTGTTAGGATAACTATAATTCTAGCTATCATTTTTATCTCGAAAAACCTGATAGGGAATAAAAACCATGAATGATATGTTTTCTTTCCCAAACTTAAATTTGTATAATGATAGTTTCTATAACTGTAATAAATTACGGAGGAAGGGATTAAAGAAAACGGAGGGATGACAAATTGTATTACAGCAAAAACATTTTTTTTCAAATAATTCTATGTTTTAAACTTGAAAGGATTTTTCAAGTTTTTTTTTGTATCATGAAAGTGTAAAACAACCTAGCTGTCCACATAAAAACAAGAAAATGTCCAGCCTTTTCGCAAAAATGTTCTCCAGGCAGTTTACGGTCCAGATATAAAAACGAATGTTTTCGAATCAGAGGCAATATTGAAAAAAGGGGAGTATTATCAGTGGGTGAAGGGTGGTAAGACTGGTACATTATCTGTATTGGAGGGTTGCAAGTCTGGCGGAAGCAGAGAGCACATCCGGCTGCGGCCGTTGTCAGCTAAGATAACCTTATTGTTCATTGCACCAGGCTACATCCGGGATTGATAACACTGAGGCCTGATGATAGTCTGACGACTCCTGATGACTTTTATCAGTCATTTACTTATTCCTCGGCAAAAAAACACTCAATCAGACTTTTTCTTCGGGGCTATGATTGTTTTATAGCTTTGCAGGATTCACACCTTTACCACTTTTATGTCTTCACTTTCAGGTTATTACCAACATTAACTTCACATAACGTCAATCAACGTTGACAACGTTTTTAATCTTTTAGTAGACTGAAATGAACAGACGTGTTTGAGTGAATACAAACTAATATTTACACAGTATTGTCCGAGCCCCTGTGAAACATCTTTAATCATCAAAGTTAAGTAAGGGGAAATTACAGTATACTTCATTGCATTTAAATATACGATGTGTTAAATTGTACTATTTAAAACAACTTGCCAATTTTTCCAATGACGATAAAAAAATTTCAATTTAAGATTTAATTTAATCGTAATTTTATTTTCAGAAATTCCAGGACCGACCCGGAAAGTGTACCAAGGTCCTCCATACGACGAAGAAGACCAAAACTACCAGGTGTATGGATCGGCTGAGGAAGAGGACCCGGACGACTTGTCCAACTCAGTGCAGGTACAGATTTTCATGACATCATTAATTTTATTACACGTTTTGTTGCTTCTTTTTAATCTCTCATTTATTTATTTTTACAAAATATCCTATATACTACTTACAGTCACTTACAAAACCTTCCGCCTCACTCCGTTTACTACATGTTGTGTAACTGTGTTTAGGTGGTGGCTGGGTGGGGGGACACCCCGACGTCTTCAGGCGTGCCTTCTAAAGGAACCTTCAACACCGTTCAAATTGTAGACGGCCCAGCTCCAAGCAGTGCAACAAGAAATTATGGAACTCTGAATACACTAATGGGAATAATTAAAAAATACCTCTATTTCTCGAAAAATGAGCTCACAAACATTACTAAATTCTGCTTATTTTCTACTTCAATTCTAAAATTTTTATCGTCGGAAAGTTTCCATTCACAGTTATACTTCACTTTTTACAACTCAAGGTTCAGCTTTGTTTTTCTAATGTTTTTGCTTCTCTGACAGAAGTTTTGTTTAAGAAAAACATCCTTGGCTGCTCCATAGTCTCCATTTTTGTATTAGCAATATGAACTTTAAGAGACTGAGTATTTGTTGTTAGTGTATATTGTTAGACTAAGCAATTTAGTAGAATCGAACCAGAATATAAATTTATTTCTAATAAGCTTATGTTGAAATAAATTTTAATATGAAATTTGTGCTTTTGTCTTAGTTTTCAGTTTAAATATTATTTATTTTATTTTTGGGAATAAAATGTGTTACTAGACTAGGTTCAGTCAAACCTATATAGTAAACAATCGAATTATATTTTTACGCTGAAATGGTCCGTGGACTATTCTTTGAACTCAAGAAGTATAGAAACAGAACCAATTTTAAAATACTTTCCTCGTTTTCAGTTACTATATTCAAGATAGTTTCCATTTGTGAAGGATTAAGTTAAGCTCTTCACGGTTAAATTGTGTACAATAGTATTCTCAACTTGAAAATTATTTTAAACAAATTAAAATAAAAGTAGTTATTTAGCAATAACTTAAAGGTTGTTTGCTTTTTAACATTTATTTTCAATATAGTTTAACAACAGCTCATGGTTAAAACTTAGGTTAAAATATTATATATATAATATCTATTCGGTACTGTACCGTTTATACTCGTTGTCCAAAGGATCTTTGGAAGTTTTTTTTACTTTCTGTAACGGTTAAAACTTTAGTTTTTTTCTCTGGCTTTCAAAATTGTCAATAGTAGTTGCAAAAAATATTAGAAACTTTGAGTAATAGTTTTTTACTGTGTTTTACTGATAATCTATTTAATGATATCATAATATACGGATGTAAAAGGTAGCTTTTATATGGAAATTGTACATAATCATAAACGTTTGGTAATTAAATGTAGATTATGTACTGTATAACACATTTTAAATTGCAACATTATTTTCTTTGTAATGTTATTAGCAGATGTAAATACGAGTTGTGTGCCTAATGTAACGTATTACCCAAAATGATAAATATAAAAATATCGAAATAGAAATACCGTAGTTTAACGCTTATGTAAATACTATCCGTTCGTTTAGAGCTTCAAGTCAAGTGCATTGACAATAATATGCTAACTTTATTTATATGTTTGATAATAGAGATAAATATGTCTAAATTCTGTTGATTTTAACGGTGAACATATTCACTGTTTTTGCCTTACATAGGCATATATTTCGTTATTGTATAATACAGTTGTTTGATGAGTTTCATATAATTTTGTAAAAAGTCTTACAAAGCTATATACTAGTGTAAAATACAAAGGTTACATGACTAAAAAATATAAACTCGTAAATACTATTCAGCACTTAAAAAACTTCTAATTTGTAAAAATTTATTTGGTTTTCCTTTTTTAACAATATTTTTACGTTAACAAATAAACTTGTTAAAACAAATTATTGATTAATTTAACGAATGCTTACTTTTTTAACGTAATTAAAGATAAAATATTGCTCTAAGATAAGAATCCCCAATGTTTTGGCATTGTGTTACAGCTTGTAGGCTCTCTGTACATTCCCCTAAGGTGTAACCCAAAATACAGGAACGTAATGTGATGTCAAATCATATAAGTTGTAAAAGTTTAGTAGGCTGTGGACATTGTTATGTTGTGTAAATGGTTATGTTTCTAAGTTTAGAGAAGTTGTATATTTTAAATTAGTAGATTATATTGTAAAAAGTGAAATAAACTAGTTGTTCTATTTGTAAAGGTCTTTCTTTTCATACCTTACCATCTACTTTCTCAACATCTTTTATTGTATTACTTAAAAAGTTCTGACACAGTTTCCTATGACCAAGAGACTGTCTGGGATGTAGAAAATTTGTGCGTGACGTTTGCTGGGATCCTCATCTCAGATAATGTTATCCCTTTTCTTATTTGAGGTAAAAAACAGTATTTAAGAGTCCTCCCTACCCACGGCAGTTTTCGTTTTTCTGCGACACTAGCGGAGACTTGAGGAACTTCGGCTCCATAAGAGCCCATGCTAAATCAGTGCACATTTTGCGATGTAAGGTTTCGCGCAGACCCATTTAGGGGCCATATTTTTTAACATATCCATACTATACGATATTATTTAAATAAATAATACTCCAAACTACTGGAATCGCTTTTTTATTTTTTTGAAAAAGTCATAAAACACGTTTTATTAATGTCCAAAGTTTACCATTTTAAATCTATAAGTATAAAAGAGGATGTTGGTATATATATATATATATATATATATATATATAGATATATAGCATTGGTAAACTCAGACACCGCTGGACCGATGGCCACGAAACTTGGTAGATACATGTAGAATTTCATGGAGTAGGTTTATAGACCTTCAATTTCGTGATAACTTTCAGGGCTTAGCCCTGGGACCGTCTTAAAGGTACCCATGTCAGGGATTTTGAAAGAATTTGAGTAAGATTTGTTTACTAACAAAACATGTGAAAGTAAAATTTTAAACAGGTGATGTAAATTAATAGTATTTCTTTCTGCTATTTAATTGTATTTGTTTACATGAAGATTTGTTACTTGGTGCCAGATGGTTAATTAATTAAGACTTTTGAATATATTTTAAGTGCAATACACTATATAAAATGCTGGTATGTAGTATAAAATAAAATAAAATAAATAATTGATATTACTGAAGGACTTCTGTGATCACTGATCACTTATACGTGAAGGACTTCTTTTTTATGACAACAAACTGCTGTTTAAAGAGGAAGAGTGTGCTATTGTAAAGTATTAATTTTATCTACAGCACTTTAAAAAAATTGCCGGGACGGCTCATTCAATCTTTTTGTTCAATATAGAATCTAAAAACGTAAGACAGCACTTTTTAATAATTGCTGGAGTGGAATTGTAATTTTTTGATCAAGGTAGACCCTAAAACCTTAAGAAAATGATCTTTTACAGTGAATAAAATTTCAAGTCATGTCCTATGGTTCCTCTAACACGTATGCCTTCATGAAGGAAAGAAATAGGATTTCGAATACGCAGGTCTGCTGCGACGGGGGTGCAATAAATTTAAAATTAAGGGTAACTATGCTCAAGGCCCCACAGTGTGGCCTTGCTATGTTACAATGCGAGCAGATTCAAAGCCGTCGAAAAAGCCAAGAGTGCCATTCCTTATATCGTGCCCCATGATCATCATCAGGGCAAGCTCAGATACCGTGCGTTAAGCAGAAACGACCATAAATTCTTCTCGGCGTTTGTCTTGGATGAGCCAGTCTCTGTAAATTCGCTTCTTGAGTGTGTGAGCGCAATCCTCTTCACCTGATAGCAAGATCGACTGGACAGCCGATACAAGCAAACAGCACTTGCAAGAGGAAGGATGAGCACTTGCCGATATTGGGCATGAGCCTACCCAGGGCAGCAACACCATTTGGGGCTTTGTCGGTGGGGCGCTGGATATGGTCACATTTTTTATATAGACAGGCACTTTAGGCAGGAATAGAATACCCCTGTCGTAGCATGTGCGTACTAAGAGCAAATTTCTAAAAACATTTTTTGTTTTATGGAAGTACATTTGATATGTTTAAAGAAGTAGATTTTACAACAAGAAAAATAAATGGGAAAGCAAAACGATATAATTGATGGGTGATAGCGTATGTTTAATTTTTATCGTGAGCGAAGCCACGGGTTCTTCTAGTTGATTATAGAAAAAAAAACTATTTAAGTTATCGAAATTCCAAAAAGGCAATTCTAGTAGTTTGGACATTTCCCGTAACAACAATGTTGAGTTTAAAATTTTTCCCTTACCGCGTCAGAAATAGGTCCTTTTAAATGGGTCCGCGTGAGAGCTGTTTTTGAAAAATGTTGGCTGGGTAGGGAGGACTCTTAAGAATTAAGTTAATTCAAACCGTTTTTTTTATAAATCTTTATTTCCCAAAATATATAAAATATTTTCAAAAGTGACTAAACAGCCTTGAAAAAAATTATATTAAGTGGAAACACTTTGAAATATAACTGGAAAAACTTAAAACAATTTAAAAAGTTTGAACCTTTAAGAACATATTAAAATTAATTATTCAAAACAGTTTTTTAACTTGGTTTGGAATGGTAGGCCAAAATAACTTTGGAAGTTAGGTATTTTCTTGGTGATCACGATGATGGCAAAACGAGACCACCAAAAAACTCCTGAAGATCAGATTTTAGTAATATCGGTCTTTAATATGTTGGAATAGGGAAATGTAAAACAAGTAATCTGTTATCTTCATTTAAAATAAACAGTCCAGTTTAAAAGTTCCAAAATTTATGAATTTAATTATGTGTATTTTTTTAAACTGTGATGATTCTAAATAATTGGTTATAACTATTCCATTAATCATTTTATAATAAAATTTAAAAATCTACCATTGACTAGAACTTGATTATACATTCCGTTTACATTATCAAAAGGTTCAACATTGGTTATTACGAGAATTTTATTGTAGACATTTAAGACTATTACTATAGATCTTGAATATTTTTGAAGATTCGACTTATTTGCTGTACCTTTTCAAGTGTAGACAAAATAAAAATGCAATATTCTTGCTGCTAAGAACACCGTATACAGTGTAAGGAGGAAGAGGGCGCGGGGACAGGAGATAAGACAGGGGCGAGCTCCAAACACCCCCTGGAGAGAACTTTGCACCCCATTACCATTATTTACCTCCCTTCATCTTTATCACTCACTTGTTCACTTAATACAAAAATATAATAAAGCTTAAAGTTGTATTAAATAATTTTCCATATAGTTTTCATACATTTATTTTTAAATTCTTTTTGTTTTAATTTATTGATTATTCTATCAACGAAACAAAACAAAAATTACAACCCCCATATATTATTTTACTGTCATGAAATTCCACTACTTTAATCAACTACTAAAACAAATCAATGTATACTATGTATGGATTCGACACCTTAGTTGTGTGATTTAACTTATTAATTTGTCCTGGGTTTAAAATTAATTTTAATGACGAAGAAAAAGCGATATCATATTAAGAATTTCGTATAATAATTCAGTATACAGCTGGTATCATGTTAAAAGATTTAAATATCGTTAAGAAACTTGAACGACATTCGTAGACTGGGATATCAAGTTCGTTGGATTTTCTCGTCGTGCGACACGAGGTAAGCTGACAATGTTTGCTATTGCCAAGGTAAAATAGGTAAAATAAACGTCAATATAGCTACTGAGCTGTGGGCTATTAAGGAATGAGTTTAACTGTTGCCTAAATTGGGAATTACGTTGGAAATAAGCAAGGACGATCAAAAGATCGAAGTGAAACCGTTAAGCCTCAAAGACCAAAATGAAGTTCATGCTTCGGTTAGAAGCAATCCGAAAAGGTAGTTTTAAACTAGCTGTAGTGCCCGTGAGGAATGTACAAGAAGGTAGTTTTTTTAATACAGTATCTTGAGAACTGAACAATATTTACAAAAACATTCGCATAGACTTAGTAGTTGGTCAGGAAAGGGTTTCTCATCCCCTGCCAGATATTCTAGCTAGGACGAATCATCCAAAACTCCCCCCAGGGCTCAGATCTGCCTGGGTATCCAAGCTCAGCCAGGATTCAAAGAACCCAGAGAGACATGGAAGAACGAAGGTGACTGAAATCTGGTCAATCCATACAGCAAATATACTCACCAGGGCAGTGACAGCTTCTAATTACTGCACAAACTCTTTACCTCTGAATTAATTTTTAACCTTAGTTTAACCAGGATTTAAAACAACTAAATAAAAATGTACTGGCTGGTAATTATTGCAAATTACTTTTCCATTTATCCTAATATTACAATATTCATCATTTACATTTTTTTTAATTTCAAACATATTTTAATGTGCTTGAAAATTAATGCTTGTGCTTCCATACCGTCATGAGCTTATCTACACACCCTGATTATAAAAATGGTTTAAACCGTTTCGTAAAATGTTTTTATATTTATTTATAAATCTTTTTTTTATCCCTCATATTTTTGTTATTTATCGTTGAATCTGTTGGTTAAGAGGTAACTTGCAGTGTCTAGCGTGTCTGATTACCATCTTATAAACACAATTACAGCCGTGTAATGAAAGGGACAGGTGGCATCGAATTGATCATTAACAAAGGAAAAGCAATTTCCCGCCAATTTCCACCCGCCATTCACTGATCAAGTTTTGAAACAACCGCCCTATATCTGTTAAATACAAGATTGATACATTCCATTTTAAAAATTGACAGAGACAAATGAATGTTTAGCATTGAATCAGGGAAAGTAATTCAAAATAGATGAGGTAACAATTTGCTTGGACATTAATATTCTTAGCTGAAATCATTCGACCGAAATTTAATATTTTCTCTCGTAATAAAGAATGTTGTACTTAAAACCCCACTTCTGTATTTTGTAAAACAATGTAGGTTTGTATCTTTTCAACAAATTAAAAACAAACATCCCTTTTACTGCTTTCCATAATGTCAATGAATATCAATTCACACTATTATTAATGTCAAATCACACAATTTTAAAATTTATAAATGACAGTGATGAATTATAATTTCCTTAATATTTACGTCAATAAGGATATGTGAAAGATCGTTGTAAGAGGTAAGTTAAACCTTCTCTCAAGAGAAGTTCTTGGCCAGCTTCACGGACCACAAGAAGGCCTTATCGCAACTTGGTTGACGATGGGGGCTCCTATTATGTCCTCGGCACAGTCTACATTGCTGGGCTCAACTTACCTGATTCAAGTATGTCACCTGTATCATTCTCGTAGTATTATCAATAAAGACAAAAGATCCTTCAGAAAGCAAAATTAAAATGGCTTTCCAAAAATTTTGTATTTTACTATACGAATTCACAGTTATTACTAATCATGATGGGGGTTTAACATAATATATTTTTAAGATTAGATTAGGTTACCATTAAGACGCCAACCACCAAGGGGTATTTTAAGGTGAATTTTATGGTTGAAGGATGAGTGTAGGATGATGGTATACTTTCCAATATTTTGTTAAACAATGCAATTTGTTACCTTAAGTGTGGTTACAATTTGACAAATCTTTTTTATTGAAGAAGGATTATGGTCAATATACATACACATAAGAAGTATTTTTTAGTTAGCCGTTCAATATTTGTTTTTGGATAGTGAAATGTATTAAATTAATCTTTGTCTTGTTAATGTTTTTTTTTTTTCAGTAAAAGCATAAAACTTTTTCCTTTTTGTACGACGATTTTTCTGGCCACCTCCTTACTGGCTCATTTTTTCAATCGTGTTTAATATTATTACATGTCACTATTCAAAATGTGTAATGTTCACATTTACTCTTAATACAATCAAAACATTTTTAATTTAATTTCCTCATTTTGAAACTCATTAAGTTGTTATACACAAATAACAGAATAAACATAGGAAGCAGTTGATACTTTTAAATTGCCTCAGCTTTGGCTGTTTTGAAACAATCCTCTTTTTGCCCAACCACATTTACAAGAAAAGAAATTTATTTAAGCACTTGTTTTCTCACCCTTGCTGCGATTTTCCACTTTTTAGTGAAATAATACGACCAGCGAGCACAAAAGAGTAACACAATTCTATTAATTTGTATATATTTTTTGCAATAAAAGATTTGCTAAAAAAAAAATTAATGTAATGACGTAAAAAGACTACGTATACGCTTAAAAATATTTTTTGAGCAATAAAACCTGTGGTGATCAATTTGATGTTTTATTACTTTTTATGACACTAAAAGACAATTGATATACACTACAAAATAATGTTTGGTAATTAAAAAATTATTAATGAATTTGATGTTTTATTTTTAATTTTTAAGTGGCGTTAAAAGACAAACGATATAAACCTAGGAATCAATTACTTAAATACATTGATCATAGGGTAAGCATATAAAGCTTACACTATAGTATATTTCTAAACTACCCACAGTGTTATATGAAAAAACTGGTGGTACCAATGTCTAAACTAAATAAATCAGCTCTACGTGGTTTGTGTCAGCAACTTCAATATTTTAGTTGCAATAGTTTTCAAAAATTAACTATATTTGTAACGTTGCTCTTAACCCGTTGCTCCGAATTCTTTCTTAAATATATATTTTGTAATAGTAACTTACTCTAACATTTTAAATTATAACGCTACTTACGCAACTCTAGTCCATTAAACCCCAGTTGTATTGAATTGTAGTTAAGACATGTAAATATTTCAGTTGTTTTCATTGTAAGATAATCAAGATACATTATCAAAGAATGTAATTATTTGACTTGGCCAATGCAAGTATTTGTTAATCTGGCTTAATAAATTACTTATTGACTTACTTATTAATAACTTATTTCACGTTTAACACTCTTGAACTGGCTATCCCAGAGTAAAACTTAAAATTTTAGATGTATTTTTAACAAAGATATATTTTTTAACAGCATGACAAAAAACAACAAATCAAGATGTGAACTTTGCAAATTCAATTACTACTTTAAATGGTTACTGCTTAGATTGAAAACACTTACATTAAGCCCCAATTGCGGCATCCATTGAACACTAATGACGGCCTCAGAACCAATAACACCGTTGATCGCCTTACCGCTGCCCTCTCACTTCAATTAAACGCAAATGTGTCCTTCACTTCTCACTAATTATCGCATCATGTGTTTAAATAGTAGTAAAATTTTTTTTGTACCCAATCATTTTCTACGGGGTGAGTTTTAAATAGAACCCCACCTGACATTTTTCCACAACTCTTTGAAATTCAATCCCAGACTACCCCGAAACATTGCTGGGTGGTCAGTTCTTCATTTTGAGGGTGTAGCCATTTTCGGCCACCATCTTAAAAACTAAATATATCGGGACCTAAATATTTGACTTCAAATGTAAAGATCGTATTATCATCTATAATTTCGACTGATTTTTCATGTTGAATTCAATGCCGTTATTTGTTTTGAAAAATCATTTTTCGTTTTTGAGAAAATGGCGATAACTTGAATAATGATAATTCAAAACTGATTACGGCTCTCAGTTCAGTTGAAACGAATGGGTCACAGCATTACCTTTATATTTGAAATAAGTTAACTCATTTCAAATTGGCGGATCCGAGATGGCACCCGGAAATGTCCAATCCGTCAAAACCACGTGGGGATGGCTCAACAATGACTGTTGGTGGATTCTTGTCATTATTATAGGCCTATTTTTACGGTGTTAAAATAAATATAAAATAAATTTTTAAAAGCCTTAATATCTTAAGAATAAGTCAGTCTTTTTAAAAACGGATTGTGGCATTGAAATCAGTGTAAAAATCTAGTTTAAAATGATGGATCACAAAACTTCCTTTACATTTGAAAAAAGTATTTTGTATCCAATATGGCGGATCCAAAATGGCCAAACAGTCTAAATGAAGGTACTTATCATCCAACAGTGTTTATGTTTGATGTATTGGTTTATTGGCTGATTGGTGTAGTGGTTGTAGCGCCCGCCTACAAACTGGTAGGTAGCCGGATCGATCCCGATAAAAGTTAGTAGCTTGTTGAAGGGTTTTTCTGGAGCCAGCTGCCATTGGTTGTTGGGCTATTAATTAACAGTCCTGTCTAAAGAACGTGCCAACTTTAGTCAGTAACAAGGCTACAAGATCGCACCACTATCATTACGATCATCACACTCATTCTTCACTCATATTCAGGGTAACGTCCTCCATGAGGTACCTGTCTCACCAAAGAATGAAAAAAAGAAAAAAGCGCTAACCGCGTCTCAAAAAGTTAATCCAGTCAGAAGTTACAGCTCCTCAAAGATTTTAAAGTTGGCCATTACACTCTAAGCTAAAGAATGATTAGAATGGGTAGTTTTGGATTGATATTCAAAAAATACACAAGAAAAAAGTAAGGGGGGACATTTAAAACTCACCCTGTATATAAAGCCCAAACTACTCGTAACTTTTGAGGAAACCACAAGTTCAATAGCCATCAACCAGGTACTTGAATTAAAAGGTCTTATTGAGAAAAGTCTAGGAAAATATCACATAGAAGTGGAAAAAAGTTGAGGGTTTAAAAAAAGCTTACCCTATATATATTGGGTTTATGTAGAGTAGGGTATAGATAAATATTTTTATTCATCGCCACTCTATTGAATCGTATTGATAAAATACCCCCGTTGCAGCAGACCTGCATACTCAGCGAATTTCAAATGCAAAGACCATATTTCAATCCAACATAGCGAGATTTGACATGTTTTTTGAAAGAATAACATGGGAAAGAGTATGCAGGTTTGCTGCTACGGGTATATTAAAACTGGGTGGTTTTAATTCATTCTTTAGTAGATCTGAACTGGAAGAAGCCATTTACCAAGTTTTATCAAGATATGTTGAAAAATAAGCGAGATATAGAATTTTACTTATTCCCCATAAGGTTAACATTGGGACAACGTACTGTGTTTACCACTTTTAATATCTCGATAACCAATGGACATAGAGCAGTGATTCAAAATACTAAATTGTTTGTTTTTTTGAGCTGAATTCAATGGTGCCTTCAAAAATTCGATAAATTTTGTTTTTCTATGTAAAACCTCAAAAAACCCATTTTTAGGGGGGTTTACCCCCCTTTACCCCCCCTTCCGGTAGTCCGATCGGGCTGGTTTACGAACTCGTCCGAATAATTACTACTTTACAGGTCTAAGCCAAATTTCATTCCGATCGGGCCATTTTTACGGCCGCTATCGTGCTTAAAGACACATATATATATATGTATATATAGATATATATATGTATATATATATATATATATATATATATATATATATATATGAAAATGAACGAATAGTGTTTTTTGCTTCTGGGGGCCCCAAAACGAAAAGTTATCATGGTCGCGGGCTTAGGTCTTACCATGAGTACTACGGTAACAGCTTCTTCCCTATAGGGGAAATTCGCTAAAAAGTTAAACGAACTTTGTTAATCTTATTGTGATCAATTTGCCCTGTTTCATTTTCAGTCGTATCCACTGATAAAATCAGTACTGCCAAAACAGCAACGACGGCCACTCATTATCGCCACTACACTGATTGCCTTCCAGGGTTGTGTCTGTAAATCACAGCTGAAATACGGGGCGCCGGGGCCGAATGGATGCCTGTCCCTCGCGAGACAACTTGTTAGTTTTAGTAAACGATTATATATATATATATATATATATATATATATATATATATGGATGTATGTATGTAATGTTTCTATATACACATGGTTTTAGAAATATAAGTATACAATTTTAATTTTAAACTGCAGTTTAAGTTGTTTATGTATTAAGTTGTAAACAGCGTTAAAAGAAGGCAAATTTAATGAGATTTTTAATGCTATAAGGGAATATATTTTAGCTTGATGTGCACTTAAGTTTTTGGGGTACTTTTCATAGGCTGTTTAAGTTCTAATAAAATCTGGTAAAGATGGTACTCAATTAATTTCAATTATCATAGTCGTTCAATGACAGTTTTTGCGACCAAATCGTTGTTTCGGGCGTTCAAAAGAACTAATTTACTCTCTAATAGTTGAATGGATCGTCAAGTAGTCCGAGATTCTCTGGAAGTAATAAGGATATTTTGTGCCGTTGATAAGTTCATCGTTCAATCTAGCAATGTTTATTTCATGGACAAAAGAACATGCTCGTAAGAATTTTTGTATGCTAATGTCCGATTAAATGTTTTTTCATACAGGTTTTAAGATAGGAGGGAGTGAACTGACGCAATGTAAAACAATTTTCATCTTTAGTGGGGAGGCGCATATAGTAAAATATGTCAAATTACAAAGTTGGCTCACCCCAAAAGCTGACCGGCAACCACCATGCTAGATTTTATTGTATAGTAGTAGAGATGATATTTTGACCGGTGGTCGCTCTGTACGAGTGGAACTCTCTGTTTTGGACGCCATTTTGGAAAATGGCGGATGTTAATGTTTTATCCTTCGTAGTTTGGTAACCAGTCAAGCTAAAGACTTGATCTTGGTATCAAATTATATGTTTTTGAGGTCAAGGAATTCGAAAAAAATATTAAATTATTCATTTCTCTGTTCAGGACGCCATTTTGGAAAATGGCGGATGCTATTGTTTGATTCGTCGTAGTTAGGAAACCACTCGAGCTAAAAACTTGATCTTGGTATCAAATTATATGTTTTTGAGGTCAAGGAATTTGAAAAAAATAATAAATTATTTATAAATCTTTTCTGGACACCATTTTGGAAAATGGCGGATGTTAGTGTCCTAGTCTTCGTAGTTTGGAAACCACTAATCAGCTGTTTTAAATCTTAAAATTGAAGCTGTTATGTTAGTTAGTGTAGTTATACTTGAAATAAAAACTTAAGTGATATACTTATAATGTGTCGGCCGAACTTGAGATGTGTCTAAAAATAAAGCTTTGTTAGCGGAAGGTATTCAGGTTTTCAGGACTTAAATAACCTTCGGCAAATAAATGTTACTTTTCTTGGTAATATTTGGTCCCATGATAAAAACTTATACCTCTCTGAATTTGTAATTGAACTGTCTACATGTTGTATGAGAAAATGTTATAGTTTTTTATGAATTTTCAACTGCCGCCATTTTGAAAATACAAATGTTCTTTAACACAATTTTTAAGAAATTTTAAGCTTATATAACGAAAGCATATAAAAATATCAAGTTTCGCGATTATATCTCAACTCGGTTTTGAGATTTTAATAATTTAAAACATACATATTCCGATGGACATAAAATAGCACAAGATACGCTCGCATGGCCAAATTTTGAGCCTTAAAATATTTCTACAATGCTTGGCAAGTTTCTATCTGGTAACCAGAAACCTAATAATTTTATACTATGTTCCTCAATGTATTGGTTGTTCCGAATGCTAGATATTGGTTAGGCGCATTCAGAAAAATGAGTATAAATACATCTAGCCACTTTGAAAAATAGGAAATGGATCTATATACGAATAAATTAACAATTTTTAGTTCCTTGACCTCAATAACCTATTATTCGACACCAAGATCAAGGTTTTTGCTTGAGTGGTTTCCTAACTACATACAAAGACTAAAATGTTAATATCCGCCATTTTCCAAAATGGCGTCCAGAAAAGAGATTGAATAATTTATTATTTTTTTCAAATTCCCAGACCTTAAAACCATATTATTCGATACCAAGATCAAGTTTTTAGCTTGAGTGGTTTCCTAACTACGAAGACTAAAACATTACATCCGCCATTTTCCAAAATGGCGTCCATAAAAGAGAAATTAATATTTTAAAATTGTTTCTAATTCCTTGACCTCAAAAACATATAAAATGATACCAAGATCAAGTTTTTAGCTCGAGTGGTTTCCTAACTACGAAGAATCAAACAATAGCATCCGCCATTTTCCAAAATGGCGTCCAGAAAAGAGAAGTGAATAATTTAATATTTTTTTTTCGAATTCCTTGACCTCAAAAACATAATTTGTTACCAAGATCAAGATTTTCGCTTGACTGGTTACCAAACTACGAAGGATAAAACATTAACATCTGCCATTTTCCAGAATGGCGTCCAAAACAGTAAGTCCCACTCATACAGAGCGACCACTGGTCAAAATATCACAAAATATCATCTCTACTACTATGCAATAAAACCTAGCATGGTGGTTGCCGGTCAGCTTTTGGGGTGAGCCAACTTTGTAATTTTGGCTATCCGCCTCCCCACTACTTAAAAACGTAATTAATTGTGAATCATATTTGCCAGATTTTTTTTTTATTTCAACAGCCTATGAAACTTGAGTTTAAGTTATATTCCTTTATACCATCAAAAATTCCATGAAAACTGCCTTCTTTTAGCGCTCTTTACTGCTCAATACATAAAAAACTTAATCTGCAGTTCAAAATTTTAATTGTGTACTTATATATTAAACACACTGTAGATATTTAGAAAATTTATTTGCTTCATAGGTGAAGTCAGATTTCTTTGATATAATATTCAGTGCTATTGTATGACAATACATGAATCTAATGTGAACTTTGTGACAGTGAAGATATTTAAATATCAATAAGATAAACGTTCCAAAGGTCGTTATAGGATTATGTCTAACCAAAAGGTATGATATACGTAATTATTTGTAATATATTTCTTAAAGAGGATTTAATTTTCGCCTACGTTAATTACAAAATGGTTATAATATTTTAAACATCCCTTCATAATTTTAATTATTTTAAAACTAGATTACATACTTGTACACCTAATTGTAATTATTTATTCTTAATATGAGCAATGTCATCTTGTGTGTGTGCTTGCTTGCACAATAATCTCAAAAACGGCTCCGAGTATTTCCTTTATAGTCTGGAAATAAGTCATGCATTGCTCAAAAACGTGTTATATGCAGATAACTTAGCCAAAGAAAATCTAATAACTTTATAAAATTAATTTTAAAGTTGTAAAATTTTAACATTAGCCTTATATGTTGCCATGTTAGCAACGAATTGAACAAAGAAACTGTAAACAAAAAACGTAATCATAACAGCTGTTTTAAAACTGCAGCCATAAAGGAAAAATAGAGCGTGTGAGAAAAAGATTGCATAGAGTGATAAAATGTATTTATAAATTTTATGACACCGAAATATTTTAAATAAATAACAATATGAAATAAAACTAGTAACATGAAATAAAAGCGAGCGAGGTTCGGTCACTCATGGACCATTATAAAATAAGTCTATGAGGAGCTTTGTTTTACATATATTTTCATTAAACTCTGTCAGTCATGACGTAAACATCCACTGCGATCACTCAGCTGATGCGACAGAGCAGCGTGGTTCTATTATATTGAGAGCCGTTGACAACTCAACAATACATGCCGTATCATCACATACAGCGCTTCTGACCAAGTACTACCTGTTCAATACAGGGTTTTATAATTTATTAAAGTATATTCCGAGCCAATTAAACTTGAACACTAGACCTACATGAATTGCATTAAGGAGAAATAAATAGTAAACAGTTTCCTATGTACTATCTTAGTTTAAATTATGGATTATGGATTAAATACCATCTTGTGTTTTTTTACCAAAATAATTTACATTTACATTTTATATCTCATTACTAGGGTCTAAGTGACGCTTTTCGTACGAGGTCAAGTTTTACGACCGAGGCTGTAAGCCGAGAATGGAAAATTACCAAGTAACGAAAAGTAGCTTTAGCCCCATGTGATGAACGATATTTTTCGTTTTACCGTTCAATATAATAGGATAACTATTTAAGACAACCAAAATATTACCTTTAAAGATATCTCCCAAAGAGGCTTTCATCTTGTTCTTGCTATTTAAAACAATCAACTGATTGTTTCATTTGGGTTAGGTTAGACTGACAACAATGAACAATTATCGGTCGATCATACGCAGCGAACTATCGATTTGTGAAATGAACGAGTTTCACAAATCGATTAAACCGACAACAATGCAAAAATGAATTGTAATTGATAATAAAAACCGAAAACTACTCTCGATGCAATCGATAGCTCACCATCGAAGCTGACGTACACAGCTTGCAGTTTCACTACATTATAAACGAACAGCTGACGTGCTCGACATCAGCTGATTCTTTTTATCCCTAGGGTGAAAAGGAGATTCTTTAGACCCACAACACATGTAATGAAAAAACAACCGTAGCGGAATAACGACCATTTAATTTATAAAATTATATATTTATAATAAAATGTTTGCTGAAAGCAGACATAAATTATAATTAAACGTCCCCTCAAATATTTAAATTAAGGATTAAATAATACATTGCTTCGTTACTAAAACAATCAACATAAAATTCTTTCATAAAATTTAAAAATTTCAACAAAGAGAGTTTGCAAAAAAGAGAGGGACAGAGACATTTTGAACTAACGGAAACCCGATATTTTTTGGAATCAAACTGTCAAGCTACCACGCTTGTTTTACATAGGCAAACTACTGTTCACATTTTATCTGTATTAGTTAAAACTACAACTCTTCACAGTCAACTACCAATGACAAAATGGGTCTTTTTATTTTTAAGAGCCTTAATTCTTTTTCCTCCTCCTTAAAATAAAATGTAAAGCACTACTTAACTATTAGTCGTCTCGCGTTTGTGGATTAATTAATTTACTACAATATTATTGCTTACCGTAAATAAAACATATTATTTTAAGGTATTTTGACAGTAGCAGGGAATATGAGTTTCGAAAAAAAGTTAAATTTTATGCTAGGTAAACTCAGTAAAAAATGTCATCTATTTAAAAAGCATGGTTTCTTTCAAGTTCAATTATGCTAATTGTATTAAAAAGAGCAGAAACTAGTCTGACGTCCTGAAAATTCCTCGATTTTTACATAAAAAAAAATTATTAAAACTATTTAACAAATAAAAAGTTCTTTAATTAACGAAACTGTCTGTGATCGCAAATCTCCTTACCTTAAAGAAAAATACATATATACCTTTAAATTTCAGTGAAAGAACAGATTAGCTCGGTGTTGTCAATATAGAAAGTCAGTCCATCAGTATTACCAATGTACTGATTAGGCCAATCTGCAGATGTGCCATGTATCACTGGGTGTCACGGGGGTGAGAGATCGGTAAGTTACTGTTGCTGAGCCCAACAGTTAGGGTTTTGTCAGATTAAGTATTATTTGTAAAACTATGTAATGAAAGTTATTATGTAATGAAAGTAACTATGTAATAAAAGTTATTCGCATAGCCTGGGTTTTCAGAAACTGCTATCTAGTACAACTCAGTAAAATCTTCTATTTCAGCCATAATATATTCTGAATTAAGGCTTGTGAAATTATTTTTTTTATTTTCCTTTCCTAATAACGATATCTCTTTCGAAGCTTTTTTTTAACTATGCTTGAATACTCAAGAAACTACGAACATTTTTGTACACTGTACTATAAAGCTGTGAAATATCTTAAATAATGTGAACGTTCTTTAACACTTTGTCAGCCATGAGTTCACTTTATCCTCTCACAAAATGGTATACTTTAAATATTACCAAATTATATGTAATTACACTAAAGTGTTTTGGAAAAAACGTTCCAATACCTTATAATAAGCAAAGAAGAAATAAATATGAACATATGTTTTAAAACCAATAGTTTTCCATCCATCCGTGCATTATATGTAAGACATTTTAGTTACCATTGCAAATCAAGGGAATTTTAAAAGATTTTTTAAGTAAAACAATTAACCTCTAAAAAATATTTTGGTGGTTATTATCACATGAATATTAAAATGTCTCGCTTAATTGAGATGTAAACCTTATAAAGTTATGCAATACAGTAATGTACATCAACTTCATTTTTTCTGAGTTGTTTAATAGTTATTTTTGAAATTTATAGAGATAAGCATTAAAAACTAAAAATGACCATTGTTTCAAAAGTTTTAGAGGAGAAACTAGATACTTCGCCCATATACTGTCCCGTGTCATAAGTTCAGGATATTTTAAGCTTAAGGCTATGTTTAGTTATATAAGGAAAACATGCACACGAATACACAAAAAACTCTACGATTTGGTAATATGTTTATATGTAAACCATTTAACTTTTTTTTGCTCATGAGTTAAGTAGCATCTTATGTAAGAAAATGCTTCCTCCACATTTATTTGTAAACACTCGTATTTGAACAATAATAATGCATCATTTAATTTCATTGTTCTTCCCTATTTCTTAGCTAAAGTCTCATTCCAAATGAACCGTCTTCATAACAAAATAAATTATCGGAAAAAATCCCCTTCTCATGAGTACGCAGCATTTCTTTGCCACTTAAAATAAAGGATTTTTATTTCATTTCTTTTCATTTCATCTGTGGTCCGTTCAAATAAAGATTTCCGAATAATACTTGCAGGATTTTATTCAAACAAATTTTTGTCTGTCTCCCTTAATCCAGTGTGGAACTTGAAGGTAAAAATAAATTTCTATGTGCAAGTACAAGCTATAGCCCTCTCCACGTTGTTTGATATTATTCACAGAGCATGGATGTGTGGCTGCTAACATTTCCCCCTGGCGTAGACAGCGACCTAAGCTGACAGTAACTAATACCTGTTCCCCGCAGCCCGCCTGTGGTTTTCCACAACCCGGGGTTTGTTAGCTTTTCGACATAACTTGTGATGCAGCTAGCCTATTCCATATGTTTGGATAAAAATATTAAAATCGCAATTTCCAAATATTAAATTTTCTTGGATATAATTCATGATGTTTTGGTCAACTGACAAGCATCACCGTGAACAATACCCTGTGTACTACCGTTATTATCGATTCTATCGAAATCGAAAACAAATCCATCGTAGTGAAATTACAGGTCCATCGTGAAATTATAATCTGTACCTATCTAAATCGTAGGTGTATCCTTAAAACATTATAGGCAGCTTAAAATATACAAAAAAACCATTATCATCAGTTTTTTGTAGCAGATAGCATGTGCTAAAATAAAACTAAAATAAAGAAATTTCGCATGAGTTCCTATGAAGCAGTTAGCTAGTTTTTAATAAAAATCTTCCACCTTCGATTCTAACTTTAAAAAAAATATATCTCAAAACTCAATAAATTTACCAATGTGTCACTGCTAACTTTAAATTTAACTTTGGTTGATAATGTTTGTAAGTATAAACTGAACATTGCTAGAGAGACCACTTATTACGTCCCAAAAAAATATAGTCTGTTAGTTATCAAATGCTTTTTCTATGTGCTAATTTAGTTCAATTCGTTATGGCTCTATGCCCCACTTGGCAAAACTCTTTGAAACTCAACTCTCAATCATTTTTTCGGGGCGTAGTATATGATTTCTAATATATCAAGAAATCAGTTACATTATTCTTCAGTTAAAATGCCAAAAAAAATAAAAAAAACTATTTGTGGGATAAATATGTTGATGAAATAATAAATATACTGAACAATAGCATTAATATAGGCAGCTTTAAAAAGAAAAGTAAAAATATTAACCAAATCAGTGTATTTGTCTGTTTTATGAATTGTTGGTATATTCGTTGTTATCTGTTGTTCATTTTTGCACTTTTGATTAATTTTCATAGATTTATTATCCTATACTCTTATACTGTGTGAGTAATGTTATCGTGCGTGCTTGCTTGCTTGCACAATTATCTCGAGAACGGCTCCGAGGATTTCCTTCAAAGTCTGTAAATAAGTAATTTATGACTCAAAAACGTCTTTTATGCAAATTACTTGGCCATAAAAATTCTAATAACGTAATAAATCGAATTTTAAAGTTGTTAAATTTTAACATTGGCCTTATGGGTTACCGTGATAGCGACGAAAATAAACAAGGAAAGTGTAAACAAATGAAGTAATCATAAGAGCTGTTTGGAATCTACAGCCATCAAGGGAAAATACAGCAAGTGGGATGAAGAGTCGATGGAGCAATAAAAAGGTTTCTATTTATCAATTTTATGACATTGAAATATTTTATAGTACCGGTTAACTGGATGAACTGGTAAACATGAAATAACACCTAGCAAGGCTCGGTTCATCAAGTACTGTTATTTATTTATTTATTTATTTATTGTTAACTCGTCACTTTTTTATTTGTTATATACTTCTAGACTAATTTATCTTACAACCTGCGATAATTTCTGTTTACAGTCCTCTTGTATGTTCAGCCACATGACCTACACTTATGTATTACCAGTTGAATAATTTGTTTTGTCTCGCACGTGCGTGTGCGCATGGTACATGTATTTCTTGTTTTGTATTTTCTCATAAATAAAAAGTTTTGAATTGAATTGAATTCCTCGTGCATCGTTTAGTTTTATACTTACAAAGATTATCAACAAAATGTGATATATTAAATTAGCTGTGGTACGTTGGTCAATTTAATATTTTTTCTGCTGCGAATTCCCCTAACAGAATTTATACACTACTAAAAAAATCGTATTATGATTTTAAAGCCAAACGAAACATTATATCGGCAAGATATATTTCAGAGGGATGCATATCAGCTGAGCAGCGGCCTGTGGCTTGCGGTGACCCGGGTTGTCCCCCTCGATAATATCATTGTTGCCAAACTATGTTCAAACTGAACATGAATGTATTAAAATACTTCATTGTCATAGAACAAAAGCTTACGATTACTATTTAAACTTAATGTTTTGCATTTATTAAGACGGGGTTTTTTGTAATTCACGTTAAAACAACACGATAAACGTTAAACGGTTAAATCAGCTGATTGTTTACATTTAGCACAATGTTAAAAATACCGTTTAACGTTTATCGTATTGCTTTACCGTGGAAGGAAAAAAAGTTTGCGGTAAACCGTAAACTTCCGATACGTTAAGTTAATAGCATTGAAAGTTATGGTATAGGCTACTATAATTTTGCATCTTTTTTCTTAGCACCGATAAAAATTAAATTGAATATTTATACATGTGAACCAGACAGTTTATTAATATTTTGACTTCCATCGTTTATACCTATACTTGAATTTTAAGATGTTCCTGAAAAGATTTACTAATACGGATTTCGTTGCCAATAGAAATATCTTAAATGGAAATACTAAAAATATGTACAAAAATGGTCCATGGTCTATTTTTATAAAATCTGACCACAGCTAGTTGTGTTATGTATTTTGGTTTGATTATATTATCTTTGGTTTTAGATAACTAAATATTCCATCATACTACAAACTATAGTTTAAATCAAATTCCTTAATTCATTAAACATTTGTCGCAAAATCGTCAAATCTATGAACAAATTACTGAACAATAAATTGTTTTGTAACACGTATTGGAGGGAAAGTTATCTTTCGTGAAATAAATTACATGAGACATAGTTACACCAACAACATTAATCAACAATTAAACTAAGATTACTTGAAAATGAATTTAATTGGTAGTAATAATTTTTTTATCATTTTTACTTAGTTTGCTACTTGCCAGTGTCTATAATGAATACCAATACAATACTAAGATTTATTTTTAACTACATTTGAATGTATTTTCCGTGTTGATTTGTTCTACTTCATTAACATGGAAGCTACTGTTTTACAAATACGGATTCCTAAATAGAACGAGTTTTGTTTGTCACTTGCGGGACAAATTGTTGTTGTCACTCTGTCATATGCAGCTCGATCACTACACTCCGCGCCGCGGTTTGTTTGGTATTGCATTGTAGTAATTTTTTATTCGAAAGTACAGTTTTAAATTTTTAATTGACTTTAATTTTCTTTAACTTTCTAATTGAGTTTAAGTATTCGTAAGCGAATATGTTTATAGGAATCCCAATTTGTTTTATATTTAGTCGCTTTTATACAATGAGGATATGTGAAGACAACAGGTACTTTAAGGTGTTTGAGCTGGTATGTTGTAATCTCCTTAAATCATCGAAATTAATTTTTGATTATACGTCCCATGTCCATGATTACAAGCATGATAATTTAGGGCTCTCTACGAATTTAAAAGAGCCCTTTAATTCAAACTGTTTTAAATGCTCCCAAGTGCTTTCAGACCAAAAGTGATTTTACAATCCTTCGTCCCTCCATCATACTCGAAAAACACGAAAAACAATAACAATAACGCGTCAATACCTTTTCATCACACCATACTATACGAAAATCAGCAGTACTGGCACAAAAGCAGATCTTTTAGTACTGGGACCAAAAAGTCAGTTGTCATGTTTTCCAGTGCGCTAAAATAACATTTTTATTGGTTTTTCCTTAGATTCTGCTGAAAGCGTGTTCCACGATATTTAGTTTTGCTTGCAAACAACATAATTCAAGCGTTGTATATCGTGTGCACTTGTTAACCTAATAGTTCTTTTAGGTTAACTTACGGTAAAACATTCAATGATTACAATATGCTACAGTATTCTACTACAGTAAACTATACTTCATTATATGATTAAAATAGACTTATTTCCACAAAAGCCTATGATCAAACACGTTGCAGTTATGAGGAAGACTACTACAGAGAAGATACCATATAAAGATGAAAAAATGAAAAATACTTAGTATAAGGCGAGGGCGCCGGCGAGGAGGGCGATAAGGAGGGGGGCCCACACCCTCGTGGGGATCGTTGCTCCTCTTTACCTTTTATCTTTATTCACACATTCCTTTCGAACTAAGGCAGAAAATAACGAAATAGATTTTGACTTCAAATTGATATGACTTTAACTTTTGCAAGTATTTTGATTTGAATTCGCTCTGAATACACCAGGCTAGTAGTAATTAATTTCAACATTTGTGTATTAAAGATAATTTCTACACAGATTACTTGGCGAGACAAAAACTAATCGCATGAAAAAACATTTAAAGGCAAATCCATTAAACATTGGACCTTACAGTATGCTATATTTGCAGCGAAAAAACAACGTTGTAAATTGATTTCGAACAGAAAACTATACATAACAATTCCAAACTTCAAGGAGAAGAACAGTTTAAAGGATATATTTGGTATTAGGTTTGTTTAATTTCTACTAGAGCTACCATTTCTAATTCGTACCATACATCTTCGACAAAATTTAATTTGAAAAAAAACACCATGAAGGAAATGTCTGTAGTAACCATAAAAACTCGATTTATTTTGAGAGTTAATTTGTACTATCATAGTTGAACACCAGCTAGAAAATGGTTAAACTATATTAGGTTCAAGTCTCTTATGGTATCTTTATATACGAGGCAGATTGCCCGATAAAGTTTGAAGGATATTAGTTTATTGAAGATAGAATTTTATTGGATTTTTCTCCTGTTAATGAAACGAATATTGCATGGAGTTAGTTATTCATTTAATACTTATATTAATTCATTAAATCATTAAATACTTAAATGAAAGTGGAGATGCATTTAATCTCCACACCACGTTTATAAACACATTTGATATTTCATTCGACAACAAATTGCATTTTGTTAATCTTGTTTTGGTGATGAACACAATAGCTTAATTATCTCATCATTTTTAATAACTTTGGCAAAAGTATATGTTCTTTTATTACTTGTAATCTCCGCTTACTTATGTTTCCTACTTCAAGTGTTTAATCCACATTCAAAATATGGAGAGAAAGTATTATCAATTATAATAAGTAGCACAGTAAATGTTTTAAAGATTTCATTGGTAGCGTTCTCTTCACACCACGAATTCGCTAAATAAACAGCATAAACTACACCTGCAAAACAACATTGTTGGACTATGTCTAAGTCTGAGGAGCTACCTTGCAAGAGATGATTTGCATTGTAGAGACAAATAGGACGTGAGGTACGGCGTGAAGAGAAGTTCTCTCTAACTCTGTAGATTACGAGAAAGTCCTATTTCAAGTTAGTAGAAAACTGAGTCACCTCAGTGTTTTTATTCCTTGCAAGACTTGTACTTTCATTCATGTCAACCTAAAGTGTTTGTACAAGAGTTGTAACAAGTGAAGTTAAAAGGTGTTTTCAAATTAAATTTACCATTATTTGCCAATTCCAGTTAAAATTGTTTTCATGGCGTATCAACAAATATCGAGTGAACACCACAAACATCACCGGTAAATATTGTTTAGCTGGCCAATTAATTCTTATTCGGAAGCGAACAAAAAAGGTGGGTTGATTACCCTAGAAACTGTTCATTAATTAATACCAACTTTGGTAGGATTAAACATTAAATTAAATTAAGACCACGACATTAAATTAAGCCCATGAATAGAACACCCACAGTCAGTTCCCGATTTCAATCAACAACATTATGTCAATCCTAGCCGGTATACAAGTCCTTATTCAGACAGAAAAACACTAAATATCAACTTTAGAGTGACTTGACGGGCGTTTACGTATCGTGTCACGTGCGGCATGTCCTGATTGTTTTGCCGACTCAGAAAATATGTAGCTAAAACTTCTTTCTATCTATGTTTGCACGAATCGCTTTCACTCTACTCCTCTTCTCAGCTGTTTAGTTTGTGACTGCTGTCAAGTATTGTTTAGTCATTAAAATACCACTACTAAATAAAATTCTGTGTTTGCTAGAAACACTTAATTTTCTACCCTCTAAACGAGCTCTCAAAATTGAGAAAATAACCTAACCAAGTTCTTGGGGGTTTCTAGAAATCCGTACTGGTACTATAGTTTAAATTAGATATGAGGTTTTTTTCATACAACATTCAGTACCAAACGACGTACGCAAGTAGTATTTGCTTAACGCCGGTTTGCGGCTGGTCCGGTACTACATGTCCACTTTTTGTCCTTGCGGTTTTTGGCTGACTTAATCCGCGCGGTACTGTTTCCCATTCACCTTATTAGACTTTTCCTCGAATTTTCTGTGATGCAACGATTCAACTGTAATGTTATGATATTTAGGCTAGAGTCAACGTTAAATATATTGCTGTCATTTACTATATGTATTTATAAGTTTAAAAGCTATTTGTTATTAATTAATTTATATATGTTTCGTAGATGTTCAAGAATTGGCATGTGCACATATTATAGAGCTTTATCTCATATTGGTATGGAAACCACAATGTTATGATTTCGGCTATAAGTTCCGGAATACCTAGTTTTCGTTTGCTCAAAGAAATTTTTTCATTTATGATTCAGTAAATACGTAAACGATAATTCTTTTTCTAAATATTCATAAGTTCAATTTAGTAAATATCTTTGAAGAGTTTTGTTTACATTAAAAATAAACCTTAAATCAGAGATAAACAATGGACTCACCGTAACTTTCTAATCCTAATATCTAGGTTTGTAAAATTTTGATTATAAGAAACTTAAATAAAGATAAGTTTAAAATAGAAGTATATTGTTTTGAAATAAAGTCCCTGATAACGGCGCGATTGGATCAACATTAGAGGAAATCAGAGTTGTCAATAGTAAGGGGCATCCAGACCAAGCTCAACAAGCTACTTCTCGGACCGTTGCTGAACGATCGAGTGACGTCATACATCAAGCAAGGCACGACACATGTCACGGTATTGAAAATGAACCATTCATAGCATAGACATATAGCATTTATAGAATCGTTAGCATTAATCAAACGTATGCCAAATCAACTGTTTTACGTTTTCAGTTTTTTGTTGAATCTGAGATCTGTAGTTATGTCAGATGAGGTCTAACCATCTCCCCATGATGTATATTTTTTAGTTATGTAATTTGTCAGCTAAACTAGTCAATTAGCTGTTAAAATTCGAAATTGCGTATTTTATATTATTTGGTTGTAATGTTTTAATTAAGTATTTAGCCTTTGAATTCCGTCAGTAGGTCCTTAATTATTTTTAATGAAGGAAGCTTCCCGTTATGGAAAACCCCTAGTTTTAATTCAGTGGGTCAAAATTCGAACACTAAGAAACAATCAGAACCTCTGTAACTTAAAATTCACGCTGGCCTAACTTTCAACAAATACAATCACAAATTTATGAGAACTTGTATACAATACATAACATTTACCTAGTTCCAATTATTTTAAACAAACTTAACAAATACTCTACATACAATTCAATGGTTTTGTGTAGTAAACATACAAACATTATTGGTCAAAAAGTTACTTTTTCTAAGCATTTACGATATTCTTTTATAAAGCTCCAGATACTGACAGACCTTTACGTTGTAGTTCCGTTCTGATACAGAAGCTCGATTGATTCTAGTCTTGTCAGATCCACAATACCTGTCACAGCAACACACAGGTTTGGATCAATATGTTATAGTGTGAATACGTTTTCAAACTTCTCTAAGCAGTACACAACATTGCAATTATATTTTAACAAATATCACCAAAACTAAAAATTAAATATTCACGTTCCTTATTACGTTTAAGGTCATTATTTTTCCAACCCTCAATGGGATTAAGAAAATATTTGTAATGAAAGTAGAAGTTATATATTTTTCATTAAATATTTAAATATATTGTAAGAGTGTAACAAAAGAGGTGGGGATATTGTACGGTATGAATCGTTTTAGAGGGCGGTTTTTGTTCAAATGGGCCTAGACTATCACTTTTTCTAACCATTTACGATACTCTTTCATGAAATTCCATATACTGACAGACATTTACGTTGTAGTTCCGATGGATTCTAGTCTTGTCAGATCCACAATACCTGCCACAGCAACACACAGGCTTGGATGTTATGGTGGAATACGTTTTCAATCTTCTCTAAACAGTACATAGCATTGTAATGATAATTTAACTAATGATACTGAAACTTAAATATTCACCTTCCTTATCTTAATGATAAGATCATTATTTTTCAAACCCGCAACGGGATTGAAGAAAATTATTCATACAAAAAATAGAAGTTGAATATTTTTCATTGAATATTTAAATACAGTATATTGCAATAGTGTAACATAGGAGATGGGGATATTGTACGATATGAGTCGCTAAAATACAATCATATGAGCTCTGCTCGCTAACAAAACACGTCATCCTCGATACGTTTTTTTTCTTTATTCTTCATTTATTTACTATCCAAAGTTTATATGTCATTAGGGTAAAAAAGCTTTTAAAAAACTAGGAAATATTCGGCTATTTTTCTTCAACCTACTTTTTCTTATTGAAGTATAATATGTCTCTGATTGAAAATCAATTCGTTTTAATCCAAAATAAGTTTTAGTAGCATTTACTATATTGCCATTCCAACATCTACTTATAAAAATATGGTACAAGCTTTTGTTAGAGTCATTTTCCCTTCATAATTCACAAAACAAATAACTCATGGTTTTATCAAGCATAGTAAAAGCGTATTTTTACATTTATACAATCTTTACGCACATGTCTTGCTTTAGGAAATAATATTTCCTAAAGCAAGACATTAATAGACCATGTTAATATTTCTCTTTGTTCTGTCTCAAAGGATTATTTACATCCACTACAATACAAACACATAAAAAACAATGAAAGATGGTGATTGGTACTCATTTCTCAGTACAACAAAAGCCCTGGTATCTATCGGAACAAATAAATACAAAAGGAAACAGTTTTGCTGCGCGCCGTATCTGAGCCGGCTTGCGGCTTGTGGTGACCCGCGTTTTCCTCCTCGATAATATCATTGTTGCCAAACTACGATCAAACTGAAATTAATACAAGTTTTGTGACTTCGCTGCATCAATTTAATCTTTAAACTAATTTATATTGGTATTAAGTTTTGCTTTGAATACTCAGCAAAATTGCTCAGCTGCGAGACATACGTATTTTTAAAGTTCATCAGAATAATTTTTGTACTCATTTGAACTTCATTTGAACTCGTTTAATTCAATAGCAAGCCAGTAAATGAAACCGATTTTATTTTTACTCTCGAAATGAGAAACTCGCACCTACTTCGTTCGTGGAAAACCCACCAGACTAGGGTATTTTTTGTACCTCTTAAGTAACTTTTAACAACGAATGTTGATTACCTTTTACTATCCTTTTTCTTTTGTTATTAATTTTAACTTCGTGATATTTGGACAATATCTCTTTGAAACATCGTAGTGATCGAACAATAGACGGCAGATAACCGACATTCATTTTTAAATCGGATTTCCCCGCTGTAACGTTGTTTGCTTTCTACTGGTCCGTTCATATTTGGAGTAGGGGTGAAAGAGGCTCACCTGTTTAAATTTTATTTTTCGTCATACTGCTGCGAAAACGACTGTTTTTAGTACTTGCATTGCGCGGCGAAAGTAGCTCTTTTCCACCCTAGGGAGAGAAAGAGTCAGCTGATGTTGAGGACGTCAGCTGTTCGTTTATGATGCACTAAAACTGCAAACTTGTGTAATCCAGCGTCGGTGGTGAGCTATAGCGTTCTGTCCTAACCTAAAACTACTGTTACATGGTACAATATTGAATACAACAAAGCTGTCGCCGCGCCGGCCTGACAGTGTCGTCACTCTGTCATGAGCAGCCGATCACTCCGCACAGCAGTTTTGTTTTACATTGCATCGTGTCGAGTCTTATTCTATTCTCTTTACATCTTAAATGTATTGGGTCTTTTAGCTTTCTGCGAAACAACGAGTGAATTATTTTATTTAGAGGGAAAATAAAAAATGACATGATAAGAGAAAGAAGGATAATATTATGAGAAAGAATAAAGAATGAAGGAGTTCAAGGAAAATTATTTCATAAAAGGTTAACTTACCATCCGGAAGAAACTAAAAGGATCTTTGACGAAATTTCTTGGGACTGACTTACATGGATTTAAAAATAAAACTTAGCATATTCTTTATAATACATACTATTATTAATTTTGGCTTGGGCTCTATTAGTTAAAGATATTTCTCTAGTAAGAAGGCTGTTAGGTTTAGATCCTCCAGCAGTAAATTAATTTTTAAAACGAAACCATTTTTCTTCTCTGAGAATTTAAAAACTGACTTGTTTTCCAGTGAAATGAATAATGTGGGAATTTAATGCCGGGAACTGCAGAGATAAGATTTATTAAGGATTAAAGATCTTATATTAACATTTTTAACAAACAAGGATAGTTTAAATATGATTAACACTTTCTTGTAGAAAGGTGCAATAGATTATTTCATTTCAATATTGGAAAGTGGGTAGTTGAAAATTTGAGACCACTTGTTTGAAGTACGAGGTTTATCGGGCACTGCATATATTATCGAGAATATGTGGCGACTTTCACTCTTGTTTTGAACTATAATTTTCGCTACACAGCTGATGAGACATAACAAATATTTGTTTATTTATGTCGTAAAAATCCAAAAATAACACCGTTGCAGCAGACTTGCATACTCAGCGAATTTCACTTAAGGAAATTATACAAGAACTTGCAACAGTCTCAATGTAGTATAGAGAGATAAACCGAAAATCGGGTGGATCTTATTACATAGCTCAGTAATTTAGGTGACTGTGACTTAATTAAGGGAGATTCTCTGATGGAATCAGCTTACCTTGTCTCTGCGACAAAGACGTGATCACAGACATCGACTTAAGAGTAACAGGAATGAAAGTCACATGTATCATGTATGTTATATTAACAATTTTAGCCTTACATCTCAAATTTTGTCAAAGATGAATTACTTAGTTTGACTTAATTTGTTTATTTACAATCATTTAAGTTGATTTACTTGATTGTTCAATGAGGAAACGAATATAGCGAACATTTTCTATATTTTTAATAAGTATGACAAATTTTCTTCGACGTTATTTCATGCAACGCAAGCAGCAGTAGCAGTTTATTGCAATATTTGTAATCTACAACCATGGAAAATATTTATATTTGGGTTCTTGAATAGAATAATGCAAAACCTCATTTAAATTATATTTTGATTCCCTCAAGTTTAGGTGTTGACAGGGTGCCCACAGAGGTAGGCTATGGCACAAGTTGCGCCATCAAAACTTTTTTTGGGAGGGTGTTGGAAGGTTTTTAGGTTGGAAAGAAAATAAATTACTAAATGAACGTTTGCATTATAACGGAGGAAAAGCCTCAAAACTTGAACATAAACGCATATTCGGTTATTTTGCAATATGCTACTAATGTTTCGAGGATATATTAGGCATTTATTTATATAAGTTGGCCAACATGGTTGTCAGCTGTCCCGAAGTCATTCACTTATAATACAGCATTAGCGTGGATACGAGAGAGGCGATCAGTGCCCCCTTTGTCCCTAAACCCTACAGTTTTGTAATGATTAAAATATGCCTACGGTACCTATATCCTCTTGAAATCAGATTATGTCTTTCAACTAAAAAGAAGAAAAATAAAAAAATCAAGAGTTTATCTACTTAATTATTTATTGGTGATAATACTTGAAGCCCTCAAATATAAAGGAAATGACCAGGATATAATTTAAAATTCTTTTTCATAACTCTGTGCAGAAATAAGCTATTTTCGATTGTAGCTGATATCAACGAAAATTATCGTTTCCCAAGCACTAATTTAGATCAGCTGATTTTTCCGTGATCTAAATTTACTTTTCTTTGCTCTCGATTAGTTTTCCATTTGTCCGCTACACGTGCAGTAACGTTTCCTTACCATTTATTTTTAAATCAACTGTTTTTACTGTTTAACAATATAAATGTAAACATAATTAGGCATAAACTAGTTTTGCTGCGTTGATAGAATAGTGTGTGTTTAAAAATCCTTCAAATATGTCTAACTTTCCTTGTAAAACAAATTTTCAATAAGAAATGTTACAGTTTTTATTTTACTGATGTCTCTTTTTATGTATGTGTGTATTTTTTAGTTGTAATGAAAAATATCGTACTGTTATATCGTATTATAACAGTTTTTATTTTAATTATGTCTCTTTTATGTATGTGTGTTCCTTTTGCGTTGTAATATCGTACTCGGCTGCGCCTCGTGCGAGAGACTCACTTTCAAGTAGTTGGGTCGCCTCGTACGTGAAACACGGTGTTCCTGTGTCCGGCTCCTACTCACACATGAAACTTGAGCGCGCACTGAAAATGCCACTTTCGGTACTAGCTCGGATCGTTTTTAAAGCTCTAATTTAGAGTAAGGGAAAAACGATCAGCTGATTTTCCTTTGTTGTTAATTATTTACTTTCTCTTGCTCTCAATTAGTTTTCAATTCGTCCGCTACGCGCAGTAGTGTTTCATTACCATTTATTTATACAATTTATATCGGCTGTTTTTTTACTGTTAAGCAATCGGATTGTAAACATAAATAGACATGAGCAATGAATACACAACCGTTAGGGTCGCCCGACCGATAATCGCAATTTCCAATGGGCGAGGTGGAAGTAGGTGCTATTTGTACCTTTACTTAGGAGGAGACGGCGCCGATATCTCAAATTTTGGGTTCGCCCGATTTACAGTGAGCGATTATAAACAGGCGGTGGTTTTACGCAAGATTTGAACGATACAGGAATTTCCTAGATAAGTTTTTTCCTACTATAGAATGAGTTTCAAGTCATATGGCGGATCTTAAAGCCCGTTTTCTGTAAAGATATTTTATACTATAATAAAGAGGGATTGTTTTAATTAAATTTTCCCTTGATTATAATTAGAGGCTTTAAGCCCATTGAAGTCAGTGGTATTAAATTTTACGATGTACAAAACATGTCTCCTTAATCATTTTGAACCCTTTTGGAGTTTCATCAAGGAGCATGAAAAGTCAATTTATTTATTTATTGAAAACAAGTGGCCGTGTTTTCATTGGAAATTGGTTCAATTGTTTTTATATAGATTATGGGTTTTGCGTTGAAGGATTTCTGTATTTGTGTTTCAATAAGAACATCCTTTTTCAATCTGAGCAATCTATATTTGCAATTCAAACAAAGAATTTGAATGTTCAGTTTTAAAATTAACTTCACTAATCTGATGTGGGTTGTGATTGTAATTCATCAGTAATTTAGTGTTTACGCTGGAAGATTACTGTAGGCATTTTCTATATCATATTTTTCGAGTAATCAGTTTTATTTTTATTTAAAAGATTTCACTACTAGAAAACTATTAAATGTAATTAACAAGTAAATCTTGGTTATAACATTGAAACCAAAATATAACCGACCAATTAAATAAAAAAATGTGGTTTTACATTCCTATTCCATCCAGTATAAGAAGAAGAACTTCTGGTTTGCCACCGTTTTTGCGTTTTTGCCATCTTCATGTTCTTAATGTTAACAAGCATAAGCTTCTAGATTGATTAAAAAAAAAGGATCACAAATAAATAACACATTAAACAGAGTTCACTTAGGCACACGGCTACATCCAGGTTATTCTTAATTAAACATCCGGATCTACATAGGCGTAAAATATTGGCAAGTGGTGTAGAATAGATGGTGATGTGTGATTTAGATGACACAAAATATCTACCATACATTCCGAGCAGGTGACCTCTTGTGTATATATAAAATTTATGCCATACTAAAAACTATTCGCATCTTACAACGACTAATTCCTTTAATTTTACATTCAGCAACGAAAACTTGTGTGATTCTCTCTTGATTTAACTGCAAATAAAGAAGTAGCTTTAATCAAAAAGAGCACAAATTGTTTCTCTTTGACTCACAATTATGTTTTAAAAACAAGGCTTAGCCAAGCACCAAAAAGCCCAAAAGAAACACTTTTTCTCTGTGTGTTGAGCAAGGTTTTTTTATCATACTGCGGAAACAGGCTTATCTCTAGTACAAGGCCGCGGCGCTAGTAAACGGGCAACAACGCTTCTAAGGGCTCAACTGATCCATACTCTCTTATGACAAAATTTTTTGCTTACTTGATATCAGCTGGCTTCTGTAAGTGGTCTTACAATGAAAAAACCTTGCAAAGTGGCGTTGCCAGTTCGAAGGCCGCGGCCTTGTTACTACAAAATGGCTATGCTTTTGGTCGTTAAATTTCTTACCATGTGTTTGTTTTCTTGTAGGTTAACTTGTTGAGTTTTCAAGATTTTGCCGAATTCTTGTGTATTATTTCATTTTCTATTTCCTCAATTTTTTAAATTTTATTTTTCCTAATTTCTTATCAAAATTTCCAGCACTCTCATTCATATTATTTATTTCCTTTCTCCTATGTCCTGTATTTACCATCTTATACCATCGATGATATTTACCAAACTCAATTTATTTGATCAGATTACAACTGATGTTTCTTGATATTATTGTTAAGAGAAAGAACACATCAAGTCCTCACACTTTCAATATTTGCTATCCAAGTCACAAATTAATCAACAGGAATTTTACAAAGATTTTCGTAACAAAAGGATACATTTAAGATAAATTAATCGATGTTCTGCAAAGTGAAACTTAATTCATGTAATTCATCTGTTAAAATGGTGAGTTAATATTTCATATTATTATCTATATTGCTGAAGGGGAAACTGTTGAAGATTCTTCGCCAAGGAAATACTGACATATGTGAGATCTAAGAGAGTTATTGACTAAACTATTATTAACGTATTTTATGTAAAAATCAATTTGGTCTTCGAATGACCCTTGATTTTTTCATATTTCCTATAGCCCCTTGAAAAAATCGAATTCCTGGGTAACTACACCCAAATGGTCCTCTTTTTAAATTTCCTGTTTCTCTAACATCTAACATTACCTAATGAAAAGTAATTTACAATGTTTAAATTTCCGTGGTTTACAAACAATACTTTTCGCCTTGCGAAGAGCAATTTAAGCCCACATATAGGAATGAAACAATAACAATGTTTGAGTTAAGAGCACAAAAAAATCACAGCTGCCTTTTTAAAATAGTATCAAAAAATTGCGGGCAATTTAGAAAACAAAAATATGCTTTTTTGAACAGAATGATCAAAAATACTTTTTGGTTTCGAATAACTGAAATATCTGATACTTATTTTCAGAGGAAATGAGCCGTCCTAGAAGGACGGCTACACTAAAAGACACACCAAACAACACTAAAAGATGCAACACTGCTGACCGCCGAAGACCACTGCTGACTTTGACTTCCCAATTAGTTCTGCTCGCTTGACGAGAGCCTCTTATAAATGAACCTCGTGACTACAATCTGGTTAGAAATTTTATTGGTCAACGTTTCTGGGTCAAACAATATACCACTGGTAGTTTGATTTTGTAATCACAATCATAAATAATCAATTAATACATCTATTAGGGCCGATAGTAGAAAACAGTAATTGTCAACTAGATGTATTCGTCCAGTTAACACATTCTCACTACTACTTATTTTTAAATTGTATTTTATACTTCGGTTGATCTAACACTAACTAAACCTATCCACTCGTTAAATACTAGTGGAAAAGCATTTTTTTTAACAAGAATGCTTACAAAGATATAAACATATTCCCCTTAAGGTCAATTTTACCCATTAATATTGATTTACTGTAAACTTGCATGGGATACGGAAATTTTACAATTAGCCTATTTATACACACCATCACACAAATTATTCAAATTATTAGCTAACTTTTATCCTCGGAATTTTCAGCTAATCAAGGCTTTTTCCTACACCCTGACCCTACAACCAATAATGATGTGGCGATTTGATGTGATTTCTGGTGGATTTGATGTGTTCTTTCTCTTAACAATAATATCAAGAAACATCAGCTTTAATCTGATCAAATAAATTGAGTTTGGTAATACAAATTTTATATATTTGGAGGCGTCGTTGTCGGCCTTGGGGTCTGCGGGATCGTTTACTTCGTCTGACGCGGCCGAAGACGCCGCCACCCCGCCAAAGGACGAAACTGAATTTGAGCCCCATCGTTTCCGAAAATTAAATTCGATTGAAGTTATTATCAGCAGACTCATCATGATAAGAGGACTGATTGTAACTTTTAATCCGTTCACCGGCTTGATTGAAATTTTTTTATTTAAACGTTGTATTTTGGTTTTTCTTGTAATGTTTTTTAACTTGTCCTTGTTGTTTTTGTTGTTTGTTTGTTTTTTTCTTACAATCAGGTGAGGAATGGCAATCGAAACGCGCAATAAAATACAGTGAGCCTAAATTTAAAAAATGGATTGAACCATAACCTTACCAAAAATGTTGCAGCCTCAAGTTCAAACAAAGTTTAGTCGAGTCGAAAAGTTTCTCCTTTATGGATTACAGCTATATTTATGAAACTAATTACATTGGTAACCATATAATATATTTCTGTATTTATTGAAATTGTTTGCCAAGTTTACTTGTAGAATGCAAGAAGGTCCAACGAAGTAAAAGGTCTACGATAGTTTCTTTCTTTCTATCAATCCTAATCATTCCTATTCTAAACTATCGTACTGCGTGTGCCTACGTGTGTTTATAAAATTACTTATTATGTTTTATATGACTATGATAAAATATAAATCGTTTCAACAATTCACGTCTACTTTGTTTACATAAAACTTGTGGCGCTAATACGTTATTCAAAACCGTATGCTATAGATATAAACATAATTTGGTGGACATAGAAGCCAGTTTTCTATAATGTTATTTTGTACTGTAGTAGGGAAGGATTATATTTAAGAACTTTTAGCCCCTTCAAGCCTCTAATATCTTAATTGTTTTTCTTTATACAAGTATTTCTGGTCAATTTAAATTTTTACAATTTTGACAATTAATTTAATCATAACCATTTTTGAGCAAACCGTTATTGAGCAAAACAATGCACAAAGCCAGAAGATTCTCTGAGCTGTAAGTTTTTGAGACCAGTATGAACACATTTACATTCCCCACCTGTTCTACGACTACAGCTGAATAAGTCATCATCACTTTAAGTACGGTAAACCTGTCTGTAATGAAAAACATACGCGATTTTTCCATATATCGAGGTACAGTCATTACATGTTTTGGTAATAAAGTTTAATATAATATCAAGCGAATAGCTTGATTTTTAATGCTTAGTTTTGAATCTGTGCACTACTTTTAGTTGCTTTGTCATGAATACAAGCACATAGAGATATTTAGTTTTTTTTAATACTATGTGGTCTTATTGTTACAAGCTTTCATGCATGTTGTCAGTTATCAATGTTTATCACTTGTACAGTTCAAAATACTCATTTTTTAATGTACCTGTATAGGTATCAAAAGAATAATGAAATACAGGGTATCCAGCTTGGACTGTCCGAACAGTTTTTAGATTACTCAACGGATGAAACAAATCATTAGTCATGTGATCTATCTCGCTCAGTTTTCATGTGGACTTGTACGAATCTTTTACATAATAATTTATAGCTTGAAAACCACTTGAGGCACCAGTTTTACATTTGGTACATCTATAATGGACAATTAGGACCTATTTTGGTACGAAGTATGACTTTTAATGGACAAGTAGGATCTATTTTGGTATGTAGTATGAATGTACTACTTTTATTTAAAAAATGGCAGTCAATTAACTATAAGAGCTTCAAAGTATGGTCTTGTGTTTTCAATTTTTTTTCTAAGGTCTCCAAGTGTTTTACAATGACAAAGGTTTTATCAGGAATTAATAGAGATTAGCTTAATGTTTCCCAATAGCATCGCCACAAGATGAATAATTGTAAAAGTTCTTTATCTGCATAATGTCAATAATGTGTATGGTGACACACTAATAATAAAGGATATTTTAATGTTCTGAGAGTATTTGATATACATTTTAAACATTACAAATAGGTATCCAAGGGGCGCGGGTGGTTAAAACCAGATTATTTTATTTACTACGCATAATAATATAATGCTCGCTTGCTATTTTAATAAGGTGAAACATATATTTTATACAGGGTTTAAAAAGGTTAAAGAATCAGCTTAGTACTTTTTTAATTGGCTGGAGGGTTCAACCTTGCGCATCAATGAGATAAATTAAAATTACTGTATGAAAGTACTTCCATGTTTGAACTCATAGAGGGATGACTTATGAGGTTAAGGTAAATATTTTTAACTTCAAACAAATACTGGAATGTACACCATTGTAAAGATCTGATCCAGTGGGCAACGCTGGTAACGGTCCTTCAAAGGATTCATCCGTTACAAAATGGAGGCTGTTGAAAACTCTTCAATAAATGCCAAACAATTTGTTTAGACTCAGTAATGGAAAATTAGTTCTTATTCCACAAAAATTGTAGCATTTTAACCTCTAAAATGGGTTTTGGACTTGAAAAGCAATGTTATGTGTTCTACGTGATTTTTCAAGTAGTGTGTAATGACTTGTGAGGAGTCGGTAAATATTGTTAAAGGTGAGTAAATATATATATATATACGTCATTTTAAAGGGATTATTAGGGAGTTTTTACCATCCACGGTAAAATGGCATTTTTTAACATTGTGGTAAATGTAGAAAAAAAGCTGGTTTAAACGTTTAACGTTTATCGTGTTGTCTTACCGCAGATTGAAAAAAACTCCGTATAATTTAATGTCGCAAATATCATCTCGAGCCTTAGACGTAAAATAGTAATAAATATATGTAAATAGTAGTAAAATAGATGTAAAATAGTAGTAAGTAATGTAAATTATCCAAACTTACTTAAAAACGTGTGTAATTTACTCACTTTTTTCTAGAAAAAAATAAAAGATACTGCCTTCTTATCGATAAAAATTACTTAGTAGATATCACAAAAAAGTTTAACGTTTACTCAATTTACTAAACTGTATTGTAACTACAGTGTTAATATAAGTATAGATGTGTGAAAACTATTTATTTGGCTACTATTAAGCAACTAATTTGCATTAATAAATATTAATAGTAAAGATGATTAAGTTTTTTATTTAAACAAATCCGTATGAGTGTTTGATAGCATTAGTTAATCTTCACTCAGCAAATTGAGACAGAGCTTTTTCATCCCGTGGGAAATACTGCCCGTGTCGCAATAAACTGTTCGTTATATCCCTTGCTGAATAATTTAGCACAAAGATTGGCGGGACTCTTTCATTTATATCATCATATAGGAGATTAAAATTAAAATAACTCAGGAAAATATAAACTATTAAATCGGTTTACATTTTAATGAATGACGAGGAAAGAAAGTAGACAGAATAATACTTAGGCATTTTCATTGTTAATTAAATGTTAGCGATAGAAAAAAATTAGGCAAATTGTCAAAGTGATACGTTGTATCAAACATGATTTAATTACATTTTTAACCATGACAAATATAGAGTAATTCATGGGATATTCGCGTGTTAGTGTTAGTCATAGTATTAGTGCTATTTTTAATGAATCTACTTTTTCACGTGAGAAACAACTGACTTTAGACCTTTCATAAAGCAATTCATAAGCACAAAAAATCTGAAAGAAAACGATGATTGCAAATCATGATACAAATCATTAAACTAGCTTAACAGAGCATCGCTTAAATAACTGTACCCCAGGCGGAAGTATACAAGTTTGATGCTGCCTCGTACATATGTATAGTGTAGTTGTATATTATGCTCATAACTGAGCTATAGTCCTCCAGTGACTGATGGTAGGTATACATTGTTTACATGTCGACTGCTGTACCGCACATTTGTGTGGTGTTGTTGAATATCCTGCTCCTAGGTGAGATAACTGTACCCAGGTAGTAAGTATTCATGTTGGCTGCTGCCCCGCACATATGTGTGGTGTAGCTGAATATCCTGCTCCTACGTGAGCTGACAGTACCCCAGGTGGGAGTATACATGTCGGCTGCTGCCCCGAAAATATCTGTGGTGTTGTTAAATATCCTGCTCCTACGTGAGCTAATTGTTCCCCAGGTGGGGGTATACATGACGGCTGCTGTCACGAATATTTGTGCGGTTTAGTTGAATAACCTACTTTTACGTCAGCTATTTTTCTCATGGCTTACTGCATTTTAATTGCAGGCTATTTGCAAATCAGACTGTAATGTTTAGCTTGTTGTCTAGTTTGCATCGGTTAAAGTAATCAACATTTTAATGTACAATCGTGCAGTTAAAAATTGTATTTTGATTCAGTATTTTTCAATTACACCACCTGTCAAATGCTTCTAAGTAAAATATATATTCTGGTCCGATAAATTTCAACTATGGTGAATAGACGGTTGAAATTTAGAAAAAAATACGAAAAATACTCTTTTTACTATAGTTTGTAAGTATTGTATACATCCATAAATTTGATATTGACATGCTATTTGTTTTATTTATTACAAACCTCATGAAAGTGCAATCCTCATGGAAGTGTCATAGGAACAATGAGTCTGTTTTTTTTTTAATCGTAATGCCCTTGCATTTTCCAGCTTATGTTTCAGCTTTTCCCTTTGAGAAAATCTCTGCATCATGCTATAGACATTCAATAATCAAAGTTATTGACAAAATCAAATTTTAATCTCGTAGGATGTCTTTACAAAAGGAATCCTTTAAATGGAACTATCCTTTACCGCAATATTTCAATGTATACTTTGAGAGACACTTAATATCCCCGTAAAAGTTTTAGTAAATTATGTTTTTTTAATGCTCTGCACTTGAAATATTTTCTGTTATTTCTATCTGTTTTCATTTTTGTTTGCTCCACCGCCGATTTACAACTGGTTACATGACAGTAATGAATTCCAAAGAATATTTATTATTTTCTTAATGTAGTTTTATGGTAGAGTTCATATATTCATCATACTGTTTTATCAGGAGAAATATAGAAACTGTCACTAGATATCCTGCAAGATTACAAAATAATCTTATAAATATTTTGTTTGGTAAAGTCGTCACTGTTACTATCACAATCCATATAACTGACTTATTATAAACTCCAATCCCAGTGTGTTAAGAATATATTATGCAGTCCAAGATGTTACACGCTCGAGACAAGTAAGAACACATTAACATTCCCCGCCGGTTCCGCGATTACATGTGAATTAATTATCATCACGTTGGCTCAGGTAACGCGAGACGTCTCTGCAATTGTTTTACACTAAATCCAAACTAAGGTTTCCCTAAGCCATCGTCTACTTACCAACTATTACCACTGAACATCTACCGTAATTACTTGAACTAGAACTAAACCGAATATCACCTTATACAAACCAAAGTACTGGAATTAAAGCGTAAGTGTAATTCATGAGGAATGAAATGTTGTTAATTTTAATCTAATTTCAGTTTGTTAATTTAACAAAAGTTAGTTTTGTATTCAACGTAAAAGATAGATTCTGCGTCATTTGTTTAAAGTGTTTATTTTTAAATAGAAGAATTAACCTTTAAGCCGTCCTATGGCTTTGGGGCCTAAAGTCCTCTAGCGAGAAATGGAGTATCAACTTTTTAATTATGTGTAATAATATAAAGAAGATATCATTTCGGTCTGTTTGTTTGTTTGTTTTGTTGAGTGAACGCAAAGACTACTAAGACGACTGGGTTGAAATTGTGCACAAAAGAATA
This sequence comes from Flexamia atlantica, assembly GCA_035578135.1. Taxonomy (NCBI): domain Eukaryota; kingdom Metazoa; phylum Arthropoda; class Insecta; order Hemiptera; family Cicadellidae; genus Flexamia; species Flexamia atlantica. The sequence continues at coordinate 1,866,229 of JAQJVK010000009.1, forward strand.
TTTTGAACCAATCCAAAACAGGCTTATTCACTTTCTTAAAATCCTTGACCTTAGCCCCGTCAGCTTTTTGTTTATATACAGTATTGTGAATTATTTTTTGGGACTCTTGAACTTTTTGTTTGGTGTCCATTTAACCGTCTGAAGGACGGGGCCATTCTTTTGAATAGTGCAGAGACTTTGTGTATTTAATCACTATACGGTAAATCTACACAGTTGATGCATGAAATGTCCAAGGGAGTGTTCCTTACGGTATCAGCTTTTACACCCTACTGCCTGCTAGTTTTCCCTAATGGACATTCGAAGTGTTTATGAAATGAGAACATACGTTTCTCGTTTTCAGCTATTGTTTGAATTAACGGGTGGCTTTATTTTATTTTCAGTATTCTATTCAGTCCTAGATCAAACGTTTTACCTTTAATTTACCTCACCTCTCCTCGAATAGAATCAAGAATATTACAAAAATACAGTATTTTTACAACTGTAATACACACTTGTTACAAAATTGAACTAGCCCAAACTTAAAATTAAATTAAATCTGATTTGTTAAATATCTAATTTTTGAAAGGGGACCATTTGGATTTAATACAATTGAACTAACAAAAAACTTCATATCGTTTGTAAGCGTCCTATATCATTATTTCACGACCTTAAACTTGCCTTACTGCTATGAAATCGCAATGCCCTTCCAACCGTTGAAAGAGTTCATGAAATTGCAAATAAACTTTTAAAGAAAAGACCTTATTCGCTACTTCAAATTGTATTTAAAATATTGAAGACTATCTGAATGTTAAATAAGTCTCTTAATGGCCAAACCAAAGTCACTTCATTCATAAAAATCAAAGGAAAGACTTTCTAATAAGTTACGGGCTTTTCTGTAGCAGTTTGTCTTTGAAAATTATGTTTAATATTCAAACGATCATTCCTATAAAGGCTTTTCGTCTTTGAGACAGACTCCTCTGAATATATTTCACAATAAAATTGATATCCTTTATTTAACATCAACATTCCAGTTTATTGATTTATCGAAAGCTATAAACCCAAATATATGTGAATGTCATAATTTAATCAATACATATATATATACGCATACATAATACACTTACATAATTTAATCAATATTATTAGTCAATCAAATATAACAGGAATTTACATACTAAGATTACGAATTATTAAAATAAAGCTATCACATTCTATAGGTGGTTTAAGAAGTTTATTGCAAAGGTTCCTCATAAAGTGAATATATTTTTACACTGACGTCTTATTATTTAATTATAATAGAATTCATTCCGATTTATTTTTGCATATGAAAATTATAATTTGTTAGTTTAGTATGATAATAAATGTAGGATTGAAATACTTACAGCATTAAATATGCATTCGCTCTAATGTCATAGCTTCACAGCTTCAACCCCGTCATAAAATTCATATATTCTGTCACTTAAATGCAAATCTTATTTCTTTATATCATTATCGTTTTTAATTTTATACGTTTACGTTCGTTACGTTCGCATTTCATATCAAAGGATTGTACATATCTATTAGTTTAATTAAAAAAAAAAATCATTCAGTACTACCAGAGATGAAAGAAAAAGTGCTTCATCTGTGGTATTGCTAAAAACTGAAAGGTGATTATGATTATTATTTTATGTTGCATTTTCCTTGAAAATAATTACAAAAATTGCTGCTACTTGATACTTATCTTGTAGTAGCCAATACAACAAAAATTGATAATTTGTAATGAAATATAATATGTTAATAAAATATGAAGAAAGAATTAAAATATTTCAATATTTTTGCATTTCTCGCATGCTTTTAAGAACTGTTTTTGATCTGTTATCCTTTTCGAAAGAGTCAAATCATTTACTATCATTAACTGCTGTTAAAAGATATTTACTGAGTTTTTATATTAGATCCCTCGAGCTTTAAATTCAGACATAATTAGCAGGCAGCATGTTCATCATCAAGTGTTCATCATACAGATTATTCTAATTAGCAGTCATAATTAGCAGAGATAATTAGCAGGCAGCATGTTCATCATCAGGTGTTCATCATACAGATTATTCTAATTAGCAGACATAATTAGCAGGCAGCATGTTCATCATCAGGTGTTCATCATACAGATTATTCTGTATTGCAGCAGCAAGCACAGAATAATCTGTGATTTCTCCAGAAATGTGAGTATAATAATGCTATGGCTTAAAGGGTAGGTAGGTGGATGTGTATTAGCAATCCTCGAAAACGCACGGCCAGAAATTGCTTAATTTTTGTAGCTCCAACTCGTGTAACGGGTTACGTTTATAAAGAGGACTAAGAGCAAAGAGGATCAAGAGCAACGAGGGGGAAAAGCAAAGAGGACCAAGAGCAAAGAGGGAAAAGGCAAAGAGGACCAAGAGAAAATAGGGGAAAGGCAAAGTGGGGCAAGAGCAAAGAGGATCAAGAGCAAAGAGGACAAAAGAAAAGAGGAGCAAGTGCAAAAAGGACCAACATTAGAGAGGAGCAAGAGCACAGAGGATCAAGAATTAATATGACCAAGAGCAAAGAGGACCAACAGCAAAGAGGATCAAGAGCAAAGAGGACCAAGAGTAAAGAGGACCTAGATTAAAGAGAATCAAAAGCTAGGTGGGAAATAATCTAATTTGGGGCTGATTCCGTATATAGATTATTTGAGAATCCATCCTAAAGAAATTAAGTATATAACGGTTGCTGTAACCTTAATCGTAAGCGAATCCACGTATAACGACTAGTATTAATAAACACACATAATTTGTATATACAGTATACTGTCAAATATTTAATGAAACCTTCAATAAAAAATAACCAAGAGACATAACGATTAATTTTATCTTTTTTTGAAGTGTTATTAACGGACGTTTGAAGGGTTATTTTTGGTTCAAAATCACGTATTTTATTTGCTATTAATTGTGTATTAATTGGACCTGAAGAAGTCTTGTGAGAAGCTACATCAGTTTAACACCTCGGGGGTTGTTGCTATCACGTGTTGTTTTTTGAAGACAGGTCGCTAATGACTCCGTCGCTACGTGTTTTGATAAAGGTGAATATGTATCACATTCATCTTGCAAATGTTTAAGATCCATTTGTAATCATATATATATCGCAACTAGGGCTGAAAATGAGGTTTTGCGGGTTGGAGATCGTGTTTCCAATTCGAGTCGATGTCGAGAATTTGAAACAATCTCGAGCCCGCAAAATCGCATTTTCGGCCCTAGTTGCAAAATATACTCTTTCACCACACTAAGACGAAACCACCTGTTTTACAAACGTAATGTGGAGACCGAAAAAAGGTTTGTTTCCACCACAGAGCCGAAAGTCAGCTGTTTGTTCATTTGCTTAAAACACCGTGTAAACATTACATAACCTTATAGTATTCAATGGGCATTGACGGCAGACTAGTGGCAAATCTGATATTTATTTTTACTTTCCTCGAAAGTTGTTGAAATGCTATAAAAATTACTATGCTATTAAATGACTTACAGTTGTAAGTCAACAGTTGTACCCATGCACTAACCTGATGAATAATTGAAATAATTTATTAAAATTCAGGGTCTAGTGGAATAAAAAAGAAACGTTCTAACACTTTACAACTACCATCTGTACTTTTAAGAATGACACCATCACTCCAAGTCTCTTCCAATACGAGATATAGTCCTAATAAATGTTAAATATAAGTATGAAGCTACTGCAGGCTGTAAAAAATTAAAAGCAATAGCGTTCATGGGCACAATAGGCTGGTCTAGTTTCAACAGAATTGTGGGGTCTTTATAGGTCACTCTTTTTAAGTACTTGATATTGTCTCAAAGACAAACTTTGCAAAAATTTTCTGAGGGAGGGAATTATCAATATTATTTGCTAACAATTTGTACGAGTTTTTTTGGAAACAAATGTTTTATAGTAACTCTAAATATATACTCTCTCTTTTTGTTTCGGTAAATTCCGTATTCATTGCAAAACTGTAACCTCTCATTTAGGGACTAAGTCAGTTAATTATAAAGTATAATAATTCTTAACTGCATCGTATTTTTAAGGAGTATATAAAATTCAAAAACCTAGAACATACTATGATTTTTCAACATACTCAAAAAAGTGCTAATCAGAAAAAATATGTTTCTTAAAATATAATTTCAATAAAAAAGCAAAACACTTACTACTGATATTGCTTGAAAACTAATAATGCAAGAACGTCGATCTTCAAATACAAATACATGGCGATTATTAAAGGAGAAAATTGCTGTTATTAAATTCCTGTCCTATAATTGTATATGTGCAATGCTTTTCTTGGTAGCACCCATGCTTGCTTACTTGCTTTCACACTTGTTTGTTGGTTTGTTCATACAATTATCTCAAGTAACTTGTATCGACAATGAATATTTTTTACAATAATCAATAAAAACTGTATCGTACCTCGCTGACAGAGCTTCCTCGGTATTATTTTATATTTACCAGTTCATCCAATAACAAAATTTGATAATATTCATGAATACACTTCTTCATTCCTACATGCAATATACGTCCTACGCCCTGTATTTTTCCTAGATGGCTGTAGTTATTAAACAGCTATGATTACTTGATTTATTTGCACTTTCCTTGTTTATTTCTTTGCTATCATAGCCAATGTTGAAATTTTACAGCTTTAAAATTTATTTGATTACGTTATTAGATTTTCTCTGGCTAACGATCTGCTTATAACACGTTTTTAAGTCATTAATTACTTAATTCCAGATTTTGGAGGAAATCGTCGAAGCTGTTTTAATTGTGCAAGCAAAGCACGCAAGAAAGATAATATTGCAAATATAACAGTACAGGATAAACCTGGCGTAAGGGTTTCTTCTGTATCTTAAGCTGCAAAAAAAGCATTCAACTAATATTTTTGGGTTTTGTTTTTGAAAGTCCGGAGATAGACTTTTATTTTCTTATGTCACTTAACTGGCTATTTAAAAAGTACCTGATGGACCGAGCCTTGCTCGGTGTTTTTCATGGTTACTAGTTTATCCAATGAGTATAAAGCATTTCACTGTCATAGTTATTATAAATAAACTTTTCTATTGATCCATGCAATCTTAATCCCACACCCTGTATTTGTTCTAAATAAATGGCTTAAGTTTGTAAACAGCTGTTGTGGTTTATTTTTGTAACTCATAAGGTCCAATGCAAATTTCGTTCGATTTGAAAATTAATTATATCATGTTATTAGATTTTCTCTGGCCAATAAACCTACGTGAAACTTGTTTTTTAGTCATATATTAGTTATTTACACACTTTCAATGAAATCCTCGGAGCCGTTTGTGAAATAATTGTGAAAACAAGCAAACACACACAGAAACATTGCTCATATAGGATATAACAATATATTATTTTGCAAAACGAATTTAACTTCTAGGCTTGCTTTTGTACGAACTGGAAGAAATTTAGGGTGATTTTGCGATAAACATTTGACGAATTTTTACAAAAAGGTTAACCTGTGCATAAATAATGGTGATGGATATTTGATGTAAACCGCGAGGGGTCCTATCAAGAAGACTTTGTGTCAAATCACGTTCAATCAGTCAACTGACAAAACCTTGATAATTTATTCTGTCATCTTCTATCTAACGAGGCATGTTTTTAAGAATTGACGTCTATTTAGACGGTTTATTTTATATTTCAATCAATCGAGTTTTTTTACTTACGCTATGCTTCCAATAATTATTCATTGAGTACATTAAACCAACAATCTGATTTTAACAGGGTTTTACTTAGAAGGCAGGAATGTCAAAAATCATTATCTATATAGGACGAAATTTATTTTCTACTTATTAGATTTTTAAATTTGTTTCTGATAGAGATTTATTCATTCTACGTTAAGCTTGTATAAGCTTTAAAATAGTTTTAAGTAATTGTACAACACGTTTCAATACTCATTCCTCACGTTATAGGTTATGCACCCTCCATATGACTTTTTATGTTGAGTATTTTCTTCAATACAAGGCTTAAAGAGGGATCAAGTCGTAGTAAAGAGAATAAATTTAAAACCCGCCTCTTGATCCTTACATGAATGTGATCCCAGATTGAGAAAACTCCCTCCTTCACTTCCTTTCACTAAGTTTAGATTATTATTTTATGAAACTGTTTGATTGCTTATAATAGTACCAGGATATCTAGCTTTTCTTGGATAAAATTAAAAATAACCTGGCCATCAAAAAAATGTAAACATGGGATAGAGCAAACAACGACATCTGCTACTAACTTAGGGTTAGTTTTTTGCGGTCATCAGTATTCGTGGGCCTCCTCATAACATCCTAATCAGACAATAAAATTAGAAAAATCTGAAATCAGGTTCATACATAAATTAGACAGTAAAAAAATACTAAAGACCATTTGGTCATAGTCGTTTTCAAGACATGACGTTTATTTTGCCACTTAGAGATAAAAAAGTGTCACTAAACAAATTATTTAAGTGTCACTAAACAAGACGTGTAAGGAAGGCTTGATTTTCCTTTAAATTTTAAAGTAGTTTGCCTCAAATCAATTTTCATTCAAATCGCAAGTAATTTGTCTTTGTCATAATCCTAGTTGTACCAGGTAGGAAATAAATGGATTAAATTCCACAACTGTGGAATTTAATCCATTTACCTAACCCTATCCACTTAACCATGATAATGCTTATCATGTCCTAAACAACTTTTTCAACAGTTCTAATAATCTAAGTAAGTCAGGACTGTTCCAAATCATGGAATGCTCTATATACTACCTTAAAAACATTTGAGACTACAGTCAGACGCTTATACAACGTTATTGGTTGTGTTTTGTATATTTTATATTCTGTGTTCTTCTTGAATATACCATCTCGCAGCCTTTGATAATTTGATACATCGAGAGGCTAGATTAAGGAGGCTATTGTGATTTAATCGCCCTAAATACAGCAGGAGGGAATCAAGTGAACAAGTTGTGTTTTCAGCTGATCACAGGGAGGTATCAGCTTTAGCTGGAGCCTTGTTATTAGCCCTGTTTCAGCCTCCGGCGTAGATTAGTCCTCAAATAGTTAGTTTTTGAAAAAGAAAAATGTAATAAACAGAATTTATTATGTCTGTTAGTACGGATAAACTTCTGGCTAATTCTCACACTGGTTAAATTTAAGAAACATAATACTTAAGTGTATGTTGATGACAGAAAGCTCACGAGTGATTTATGGTTGCTTTCATTCCTACTTGTATGGTTGTTTCTTTGCTTTCTTTCACAATTATTCATCTCCAAACCGGCTTCAAGGATTTACAAATCTTTCTTCCCTGGAATTACAAAGATCTCATTTTATTGCGATATATTATGGTTAAAATGAGTTCTACGAAGGCCATATGACCAATTAAGTTTCAATTCAACAAAAAATAATTTGATAGCCCAAATTTATAGGATTATGATATTAAAGTGCGGATATTATTCAAAACCTTTATCCCCCCATTGGGTATATACCGTCCGGAATTCTCAAATTTTTATAGCAAACTGTCTATTCATAACCTCTTTTGTTTGATTATTGTAGACAATAATAGTATTAGTGTTCTATACATAATTTATTTTTGATTGCTTGTTTATACATAGAACAATTAAAAATAATGCTATTAATTTTTGAAGAAAGTTGCTTGGTTCGTCCTAATTTGAAGGCACTAAGGAACACTAAACAAAGATAAGGACACAAGTGTTATGAGGGATGGAAATTATTAACAAACAAATTATGGTCCCTAGAGGAAATATTTCATTCGCACTTTGACTATTGGTCAATTTCAATCCTCTAAATGCATCGCTTTAAACGTTTGTTCACAATAGTCTATCCAATATCAAATTCGTCATCCCAAGGTACAAGTCTAAGGTAGCTTATTAATCTTTTTGAACAATTCTTGATGAAATCTGCAAGTCATTATGTGCAGAGTTTTTTATAAATACCGGGTGCGGCAAAAAAAACCGACCTATTTTCTTCCGCGCACCGCTCAGCGGCGGAACGTCCGGGGGAAGTGGGAATAGCATTGTTGCAACGCCAACATAATGCCATTTTAGTCATAATGGAGCAGTGGTCGCCTGAGCAAAGGGCGTTCGTTATTGAAGCATATTTTAAAAGTGGTGATTCAACCATCGCTACCCAGCGGCAGTTTCGCGCAGACTTTCAGTTAGGTCGACATGGAAAAGTTCCATCGCGTAAAACAATCATGCGGTGGGTAACTAACTTAAGAACAACGGGTTCTGCTTTAAAAAGAAGCCAACAGGCCATCCAAGATCAGCTCGGACGCCAGAGAACATCAACAGAGTTCGTGCAGCTGTGGAAAATAGTCCTCGCAGGGCTGCCCGAAAACAAGCTTTGAATATGTCCGATCGCTCGGTAAGGCGAATTTTGAATAAAGATCTGAATTTCCATCCATACAAGTTGGCTATTATTCAGCAATTAAAGCCCACTGACCACGCATTTGGTTCTCCAACAGGATAGGGTTTGCACACACAACCAATGATGTGATGGGATTCTTACAACGGAAGGTAATCTCATGTTTCGGGGATATCGCGTGGCTAGCACGCTCCCCTGATCTGAGCGTCTGTGACTTTTTTGTGGGGCTACTTAAAATCTAGAGTTTACATACATAAGCCTCACACATTGGGCGAACTAAAAGAGACCATAACGCAAGAGATTGCCATCCTCACCCCTGAAATGCTAAGTAAGGTGTTTGACAGTTTTGGTGCGAGACCGGAAGAATGCTTATTCAAACAAGGACACCATTTGACGGGCGTAATCTTTAAAACCTAAACTGGTAAATTTTGATTTTATTATGTAGTTTTTCGTTAGTGGCAATTAATAACAGTCTGTAATAACCAATAAAACATATTGTACCCCTGATCATCTTTGAGTTATTCGTAATTTAATTTGTGCCCGTTTTTTTGCCGCACCCAGTATGATTGTATCCAACGAACCGCTCTGCAGTTGAAGGAATTCCCAAATTTTTGTTTCAAAACACTTGGAGTCTATGGGGTTTCTTTTTCGATATGGATAAACCCCGGACAGGAAAAGCATTCAAAACCAAAGGTCTCAAAATAGACTTAATTGTAAATTAAAACAGAGCACTGTATCTAATTATAGTTAAATAATTTAGATATTATCATCTCCTTTAAAGATTTGTATTCATTAACTAGCAGATATACCCGCAGCTTCGCCCGCTGAAAGGATAGCTCATTTTAATTCAATTATATTATGCCTTGTGCAATTTTTAGGAATAATTAACAAATGAGCTGTTTTATTTGGGTCATGTGCGGGCAATTAAACCCTTAAGATGCTGCTGATAATTCGACTCTAGTTGAAAATGAGAAAGTGTAACGCTTCCTCTAAACATGTTCCCCTCATGATTAGCAAATGGTATAAACTAACTTCCTCCAATTTCCCAATACAGAGAATGAGGATAACCCGGAATATAAAACAAAGAAGACACTAAGGATGGATTTTCGACTTGTCATCAATCTGAATTTAGCACGTTTTTGAAAATAAACTGAAAACTGTAAGAAAAAGTAGGAGGTAAATATCTTGGCCAAAAACCTATTTCCCAAAAAAGTTTCTCATTAAATTTTTAAATTTTATTCTTTCAGTAGATTAGTTCTCATACCTTTTCTGTTCCCTGAAAATATTCTAAAGGACTCCCATCCATAGTTAGGAAAAACTAAAATGGCCGTCATTTTGAATTTTTTCAAATAATATATTTTAGCCGTCTGAGAAAGGATATTTTTAAAACCTTTCATTTTTTCGCATCTAAAGTCTATAAAGAATAATTGTGCCAAGTTTCATGGACCAAAGTCTTGTGGCTTTTGAGAAATTAAGCTTTGAAAGCTAAAAGTGGCCGCCATATTGAATTTTATAATATACCATATTTAGGCCTTTAGAGAGAAAATATTGCAAAATCCTTTCTTAGTACGCATCTAGAGCCTGTAAGATATATTTGTGCTGAGTTTCATTGCTCTAGGCCTTATAGTTTTTGAGAAACTGTGATCAGTCAGTCAGTCAGTCAATGGGTTTTGGCTTTTATATATATATAGATATTTCAGTTGAATAATTTTTATTGTTTTTTTTATTATTGTTATATGTTATGTAATTTTTTAGTCTTCAAATGTAAACTAATTTAAGAATGTTGTTTGTAAATTGTGTATGAGATTAAGTGGCAGAGAGGATTTTGAAGTCCTAACTTTGCCTCTTTAATAAAGACATTTTTCATTTCATTTCATTTCACTGTTTCAAAGATAACTTCATGGACAAATTCATATTTGCAAAGAGAAGAGTTTCGCTAATCTATCATAATTTGAGCCAATATTTTATTAAAATGAATCTTCCAATTTAATTTCTTATTCAACCATACGTCAAGATACTTGACTGCCTGGTGATCTGGATTCCATCGGATGAATTACTCGTGTAGTTCATGAAATGGATTATATTTCTTTGAAAGAAAGGAAATATTTTGTTCTACTTAGTTGCAGTAGTAGTAGTAAACATATTAAATGTAAACAATGATATGTGACATAATGCAAAACTTTATTAGTTTTGGAATTCATTGCTTGGAAAAACTTTTGTATCGGATAGCCTTTAACATGGGGCCTTACGAGTTGCTATTTTGGTAACGAAACAATTGCAATAACATGTAAATTGAACTTTGATTTAACTTTAAAGAGTGCACTTTATTTCACCAAGCAAGCTCGGTCCTCCAGGTACTTTACGTAATCACATTTTTATTATAAACCTTCTTCTTATTAAATTTTCTAAACTTCCGATTATCAACAAGTGAGCTTTCTCTGTCAGTTGTTTTAAAAGTTATTTGAATTGCGTAACAATTCTAATTGATGGGGCCCAAGTACTCCTAGTCATTAGTAAAGTTCTCTGGTGCTTCGAAGTCGCACAAACCATTAGGACACCCTCATTGCTCCCCTATCCTTGATTTGAGGGATGCAATGTTAAACTCCCTCGTTAGATTTTATATAACAGAGCTGTTACCATTTTTTCGTTGTTTTTTTCTTTTGAATAGTGGTTTTTTTATTGCTTAATCTATTTGAGGGGATAGTCGACTTAAGGGATGAATCAAATTATTTTATTTAAAAATCTTTTTTGTTCAATCTAAAAATATTAACTTTAAAATTATTTTCAACTTAAAAATATTTGTTGGAAATGTCTAGAACTAGTATGAATTGCAAATAATTTTAATTTTACCATACAAACATTTAAAAATATAAGTGGCATAATACAGTGTGTAAAAAAGTCAGTTCCCCCCTCCTTACCTTTTTTGTTTGTTAAGACAAACAATTAACCTTTGGGGAGTGAAACTACCTCAACCCAAATTATTTTTTGATGTCACCAAAAATTTTGAGTGTCCCCCAAAAATTAAGGATTTTGGGGGCAACTCAAAATTTTTTAATATCACCAAAAGAGACTAATTTTTAATTTAACAACATTTTTCCCAGGCTCGTTTCATTTTTATGTCACCAAAGGTGAATTAAAACTCCAAATGTCCTCGACGCCAGGTTTCAAGGATGTGTTGTATTCAAAGCTTTGACAAGCTGTCAATTTGGATAGAAACACGATAGAGACCTCCAAGTTTCACCATTCATCTACTTTTTGAAAGCTCTTTAAAATGAGGGGTCACTCAAAAGGGGTTTGCATTTGAAAATTTTGAGTTGCCCCCAAAATCCCCCATTTTTGGGGGACACTCAAAATGTTTGGTAACGTCAAAAAATAATTTGGGTTGAGTTAGTATAGTTCCCCAAAAGGTTAATTGTTTGTCTTAACAAACAAAAAAATTAAGGAGGGGGGACGGACTTTTTTTACACACTGTATAATATACCGTATTAAGTTTATGGACGGTAAAATCTTCTTAAGTAGACCACAATATTTTTTATCATCAGCTACATAGTGAAAATATATTTTCTTTGCACTGAATCACAAGACAGATTTCTAAGAATCAAGTCAGGTTTTTTTGTTAGAGGCACTACTCAAACCTCCAATTATTTTACACGTAATTACAATTAGGGACACATGACAGTATTCGAATGTACACCAGGTGGGAATATAGGCGACAGATGTACACATTATACACATATGTGGCGACGTTGAATATTTCGATCCTACGTGTACTGAAATGGTCATTGCGCATGTTGCATTACTATTACTAATTATGCATATTAGAGCTTGCCTAATCATTCGCCGTCATGAAAATAAACTTTATTTTTAAGAAAGACTTCTTACGTGTGGCGTTTCCAGTAGATTTCAAAAAAACTTTAAAAAAATCCTTGTTAATATGACCCCAGAGAATTGAGTAGAAATATTGTTAACCATTTATTTATTTATTAATCAACGGACAACTATTACAAAATAATACATAATATATATTTCTACATCAGATGTGTTGCATTAATTACTGAACTCAACAACAATTACAAATTAATATAACAATGAATAAATAAATACACTAACTATGTATGGTAAATAAGTTAACATGCATTATTTAATAAGTTACAACATGCAAATAAATAAATATATAAATATATATATATATACAAGTATACTGTCAACAAGATTTGCTGAAAAAACAATATAGCCCCAACTATTTAACCAACCAAACATGCACAGTTACACGGAATAAGACATTTCAGAATTAATCGGTAATGCAAAATGGATAAGTGTAAAAAAAGCAATCAACATTCAGAACCTTGCAAATACTTTGCAAAGATATTCTAGGAATGGCACTTCACAAAGATTACATAAATGAACAACAAAACGCGACCGTTTAAAGGCATCCTACAGAATTTTAAATAGCACTAAAAACTTATGAACATGCACAAGCAATGGCAAATGGGACCCTTTAAAGGCATCCCCAAGCACAGAGATGATGGCACTAAGAATTATACACTCAAGCAGCATAATAAAAAAAACTAACCCTAAAAAACCTGCAGGTTGCAGAACCTGGGGGTCTGGGATCATTTTTTAGCGAATTTCCCCTATAGGGAAGAAGCTGTTACCGTAATACTCGTGGTAAGACCTAAGCCCGAGACCATGATAACTTTTCGTTTTGGGGCCCCCAGAAACAAAAAACACTATTCGTTCATTTTCATATATATATATATATATATATATATATATATATATATATATATATATATATATATATATCTGTGTGTCTTTAAGCACGATAGCGGCCATAAAAATAGCCCAATCTGAATAAAATTTGGTACAGCCATGTAAAGTAGTAATTATTCGGACGAGTTCGAAAACCAGCGCGATCGGACTACCGGAAGGAGGGGTAAAGGGAGGTAAACCCCCCAAAAAATGGGCTTTTTGACTTTTTTACATAGAAAAATAAAAATAGCCCAATTTTTGTTAGCACCATTGAATTCAGCTCAAAAAAACAAACAATTTAGTACAATGAATCACTGCTCTATGTCCATCGGTTACCGAGATATTGAAAGTGGTAAACACAGTACGTTGTCCCAATGTTAACCTTATGGGGAATAAGTAAAATTCTATATCTCGCTTATTTCTCAACATATCTTAATAAAACTTGGTAAATGGCTTCTCCTAGTTCAGATCTACTAAATATTAAATTAAAACCAGCCAGTTTTAATATACCTGTAGCAGCAAACCTGCATACTCATTCCCCATGTTATTCTTATGGACCTTTCAAAAACATGTAAAATAACGCTATGTTGGATTGAAAAATGTTGTTTTGCTTTTGAAATTCGCTGAGTATGCAGGTCTGCTGCAACGGGGGTATTTATAATCTTCAAACGTTTCAAAAATTACTTAAAGCTCTTAAAAAATATAAATTTTTTCAAAAAACTGAATACGCCTATTTTAATTAGTTTCTAAATGACGGTCACGTTTATGACAAATTTATATCTGCGTGATACCTTGTATTTCTTGAACCACAAGCCATTTTGTTTTCTCTGTTATCAGATTCTGAAACATTGCATCGTAACATATCACATGATCATACTTTTTAAGAGTTATGATTTTTGAAAATGATGGTGGCTCTGAAAATTGAAATTGTCAAATGGAAATTTGACACGTTAAGTAAGAGGGCTGGTAAAGAGTAGAGCCTCTTGAATTTACATAAATAGTTTATGTTTTGTAGTTTCTAAGGAATAGAAAAAAATCATTTCTCATATCAGCGAATGTTATTGCCTGGATATTAATTGAAGGATGCCTATAAATGTGACTCGACATGCTCTGCAAAAATATCATGTCTCATTATAAAGTTTGAGGTTCACACTCTTATTAACAACGTAAATAGGCCTACGAAATAATTAATACATAATTTAGTGACTACTAAAACCTTAATTGGCAATAAATGAAATGAAACGGGAAAAAGAACACTGTTAAATGTACCGTGTCATTTTAAAAATGTATGCTACGTGGGATCAAGCAAATTAAATTACCGAGATATCCACCCTGAATAATATTGATATACATCTTTTAAACCCTCTGGGAAATCTATGACGTATCGCAATAGGCAATTCAATACATTCTGCAAAGTCATCAAATAATTGTGTTTTATGATTTCTTTTATTTGTACTGTCTGTATTAGAGTTTTAAAACCAATAATATAGGTATTAATATATCCATTAAATATTCCGTTATTTTACTCTCGGTTTTATTTATGTCAGAAAATTGTATTCTATTTCGTTATCATCAAATAATTAATTTGGTTATGAAAAATAATATTAAGGTTGGACTTTTCATATTTAAGCTTTCCTTAACGTTGATCACATTGTAGATCTCGTAAAACTGTTAGGGTTTGGCCATTTAAATCTAAACACGGGATACTTATCACTTATCTAAATTGAAATCTCGACTTAAACTTCTCTAGATTTCTTTAACCTGAATTCTTGTTAAATACTTTGCTCTGTAAGAATCTAATCCTTCTATTGTTCAATGTTTAGCTAAGAAAATCTACTCCGACCAAAGGTGTATTAAGAACCAATACGAAAATACTCACAAGGAATATTGCTACTGCAAGTTTCGTTTCACAGATTGATTCTAATGACAACGACGCTAAGTGAATTCATGATAATTTAATGTTATAGGTATAATATATAGTGTGTCCTGGCACTTCTGCACTTTGCGGATTTGTTCCTTCGAACGATCCAAACGTATCTTATAGTATTACCATTGTGTTTTTCAAAATTTAATTATCAGTGGGGGTAATAAAGCAATAAATACATTGTTGCTTAAAGTCTTATTGGAGGATGATTACTTGAATTTTTGTTAAATTGGTGAACATATCGAAAGCGAATCTACAAAAAAAAAACGGTGAAAGATGTTCATTTAGAGCATTGAAAAGGGACCTGAGAAATGTATATGAGAATGGTGTATTGTAAAAGTTTGCTTCTAGGTACACCACTAAATGTATAAGTTCAAAGAAGATTAAAGCTTAAAAATGTGCAAAGTAAATGTGTATTTTTATATGGCATTGTACTAAAGAATACTATCATTTGTAATTACAGTTATGAGGTTTGTCACAATTAATTTTCGCATACCACTTTGCAAAACTGAGAACATATCTTTTGTACCATATAATAAAAATTTGCAAAAGAATTTTGTAAAAACTGGTACAGAGAGACAGTAGAAAATTAGGAACCGAAGCCCAATAGTTATTTGGAACATTTCGATACCAGGGAAATAAAAAAAGAGGCCAGAGAGTTTGAGAACACCGTTATGAAATTAGAAAAAGGTCTAAGTATCTACACTCTAGTAGAGTAGTAAAGTGTCTACAACCGAGTAGTCCGTGGCTTACCCGTAGGTCGGCGGACTTCGAGCCCTCTTAGGCGATGTCGTGGTTTCGAATCTGCACCCTACCAATATCCTTTCACTGTTCTGTACCGTACTTCACCATTATCCTTTTACAGTCCTGTTCATTCTTGTACTGAACGAGCTCACTCCCTCCTTTGCTTGATAATGTAAACGTATATAATTATCTAGTCTATGCGAGTGGAGCAAATAAATCCAAGTTTTAAAAGAGGCCACCAACCTCTTTTATTTAACAGTTATAGAAGCTTAAACAATTAACAAACAATTGTAATATTTTTTTAGGAACAAATTATGTTTATTTATAGATATATTAGGTTTATGAAATTTATTTCATATTTTCTCTTATCCATCAAACAGCACAATATTGTTGCTTAAGTTATTTTAGCTGATTCACGTTTTGCATACTTTTAACATTAACTATCCTTAACTTATTCAGATTTAAGTTCCAGATAATCTCTAAATGAAAAAACTTAACTATCAACCAACACACGTTGACATTTAAATTTGGATCAAAAATGTAATGTAATATTTACAAATAGAAAAGTTAATCCCCCATTGGGTACCGGTTGAGGTAGCTCAGTAGATGCCTTATATGACTTATATAAACGCCGACGTGGCTGGTTCCATATCCGCCGCCGCCAACTCCTCCGCTGTTCTGGCACAGTTACATGACTGACTAATGCCCTACATTACCTTGCTGTCTTCAAACTATTATGCAAACATTATGTCTATGGCGAAGGACAGTTGCGGGGCTTGAAAACCTTCTAGCTTACATATTTAGCTGCATCGACTTACGACACTAATACGTCAGAACAAGTACATCAGCCGCTAGGGTATCAGTGCTCGATCACTGAACGAAGAGAGGAAATTGGTGGGAAATTGCTTCGCCTTTGTTAATGATCAAATCGACGCCACCTGCCCCTACCGTTACACCGTTGTAACTGACGCTTAAAATTTGAATATAATGTCAGGTAATTTACATTAATAAGTCAGACTACAATATAAATCTCTTACATTGTGGCCTTTCAAATGTTGCAGGCATATTTCTGTTAAATAAACGTGGTGTAATCAAAAGAACATTCTGGCTAGTACCTCTCTCAATACGCTAATAATTAAATAGCTAATTAGTGTAATTAGAAACACTTTGGAGTTTGGAAAATCTTGACATTTCAGATGTAATATTCATAAAATACACTTAAAGATATAACGAAACGTAGTTTTCAGCTTCCGTGAAGCGGATTATATAAATACTAGGGCCGTTGTTAAGACAAAGCTTTAACAATGGAAGAAGCAATCTTAAGTTTCACTTTCATTGCTGTTATGTTTACGATTGTCAAAGTATTATTTAGAATCCGCAGCCAAATTTAGTCTTATGACTCTTCTTGTATACTTTTTATTCTCTTTATGGCTGGTCAAAAAACGTGATAATAAATTAGGGAAAATGTTCTATATCACCCAAAAAGTATGGGAATTCACGACTAACGTACGACTGTCAAAGTATTAATTAGAATCCGCAGCCAAATTAAGTCTTATGACTCTTCTTGTATACTTATTATTGTTCTTTTGTCTGTCTGGTCAAAAATCGCGATAATAAAACTAATATATAGTGAAAATATTCTATATCACCCAAAAAGTATGGGAATTCACTACTATCGTACGACTGTCAAAGTATTAATTAGAATCCGCAGCCAAATTAAGTCTTATGACTCTTCTTGTATACTTATTATTCTTCTTTTAACTGTCTGGTCAAAAAACGCGATAATAAAACTAATATATAGTGAAAATATTCTATATCACCCAAAAAGTATGGGAATTCACGACTATCATGAATATTAATGGGGAATTCAAGTGTCCCCATTATTAGTTTATTGACACGAGACTTTATAATTTTCATCAATGCAATTAAACTTCATAGTCAACAAGTACCCTTGTTTCCTTGGTTTTCTTTTGGTATACGACTCATAAAAAGATGTATAATGAGATATCTTAAATTATAATAAATTGTATTTAGTACGAGCAAAGATATCCTCTGTCGTTGATCTTAAAGAATACTGAAATGTTCAATCAACTGTAAAAACAAAATAAAGATGACATCAATTCCCTTCATACTGTCAACTTAAGGTATTATTCCATGTAGGAGGATTTACGTAAGAACCTTGGTAAATCAGATCACTGGAAACATAAGAGCATTGATGTACGCCTATTACGTAATCTTGTCTTTACTGTAGATGTTATGAGAAAATAATGTATAATGTCACTACCACTCTAGTCAGATTTAACAATGTTCAGCAGTAGTACCTAGATAAATATGAAATGAAGTATTTCAATTCGTATTTAGCAGTAAAGAAAAGAAACTTTACTATAAACAACAAAATAAGCAATTTTAAGTTCCCACTTTTACCCAATGATTATCTGGTGGACCGAGCCTTGATCTGTATTTTTTAATGTTTAACAGTTCAATCGAATATTATAAAATTGATAAATAAACCCTTTTTATCACTTACACGCAGTATTTTTCCTGCAATTCTGCAAACAGCTGTTATGATTACTTTATTTAATTACACGTTTCTCGTTTATTTAGTTGCTGTCATGGAAACTCATAAGCCATGATAGCAACTAGTTGCTATTTAGTTACTATCATGTCCAATGTTTAAATGTTACAACTTTAAAACTCATTTAATTATTTTATTAGATTTTCTCTGGCCAAGTAGTCTACATAGAATACGTTTTTGAGTCACAAGTTACTTATTTCAAGACTTTGAAGGAAGTCCTCGGAGCCGTTTTTCATGATGATTGTGCAAAGAAGCAATCAAAGAAGAAAGATAACATTGCTTATGTAGGATTTAATATAATTTTATTTCATAAATCAATTCATAAATATATCATCATTAAAACTTTCTACAAATGTACAAAATATTAATTAATTGATTACTTCAATCTAAAAACTTTACACGGATTCAAGAACATTTCACTCTCAAGCATTTATTGTCAATCATACTATAGTATTTGGATCCGCTGAGATATTTCTTATTCCCAATATTGAACCTAATTCTTTTGCCAATTTCGGTCCAACCCATTATTTAAAACGGAATTTGTATTTTTCCTCCGGGGAAATACACGCACTGACGCAGTAAACCAACCGTGGCCTCGTGCTTGGAGCGGCGAACTCCCCCGACACTGCGATGTGTCATCCAATTATCAACTACGAAGCAGGTTATATTTGTCAATATTAAGCCGTTAATTTTTTATCCTCCTATAAACTTATGTAAGTATTACCTAATTTTACCGTGCAGTTTGAATTAAAATAAATAATTCATCTGTACAATCAGTTTGTCGTATAAGGGACACTATTAAGGTTACATA
The DNA here is from genome assembly GCA_035578135.1 of Flexamia atlantica. Taxonomy (NCBI): domain Eukaryota; kingdom Metazoa; phylum Arthropoda; class Insecta; order Hemiptera; family Cicadellidae; genus Flexamia; species Flexamia atlantica. Next base: position 1,885,394 of record JAQJVK010000009.1, read on the forward strand.
TTTTCTCGACATAAACTATTTTAGGATGGCTGTAAAATTATGGTAGGGTTTGTTTTAAAGATGGGGGAAATAAGCTCGTTTCGGTATTGTCTTAAATTTATTGATGATTGGTTATTGGAAAAAAAGTTGGAAGACATTTTTATGTAAATGATATGTACTTGCAAATATATATAACAAATTAAATGCTCACCAAATTTTTACGCAATTTTTACGCAATAACAATTGGAATAAAATAGGCAAATTCGACTCAAATATATTTCTTGCAAACTGCTCTAATTTTTAATATTTTTTTATTTATTTTTAATATGAGATATTTATCTTCAAAGTTTTAAAATGTGCCGTAGCAAATGTCAATGACCATATGAAGTATAGAATAACTAACTGTCAAAGAGATCAAGACTTTACTGGCATAAAAATTCATCGAGATCGATCGTTCATTAATAAAACATTTCTTCCCGAATCGCTCTTCCGGCTGGCTGAATCTCTTACGTAGAAACAAATCTACCAAGTATCTTCAACCTGGCAACAGTTTAAAAACCTAATGAAAGTTATTGCCAATTTTTATCACGTTATGTGCCCAATTTAGTCAATAGGGTCTAGTGTGTTTTTTAAATATAATTTTATATTGGTTTATATTACTTTTATTGTATTTTAAAATCGAAACCAATAAATTTGTCAAAAAACCGTTATGGTTTAGAATTTAACTGATTGAAGAATACTAGGAATGCAATAAATCTATTATCTCAATGTATTATTGCAGGTATTTACCCAAAGTTACATGGACGTACAGTCCTCTTTTAGTACTTTTTTTCAGCAGCATTAAGGTAACATTAATATGTATCTGTTACACCATGGTTTTATGCTATAAGACCATCAAATCTGCAAGCTTAATTTGTATTTATCTACGACCATTGCAATAAGCACTAATTATGGTATTACAATAAACATTATAATGATATACATTAAAACACCAAAAACCAAGCAGTACTCTAATGACGACTTTAGAGTACTGGAGTCACTTTAGAGTACTGGTTCTAGACCAATTAGAGCTCGGCATTTGACGGAAGTAGTGTCATAATAACAATTACGCAATTCGCACATCAGCTGATTGTTGCATTACGGTTCATGTTTGAATTTACTTATCCCATCAGCTGATTGTTCCACAACGATTCATCATTGATTCATGGTTCAGTCTGCTTATTTGCCTAACCTCAAATTTTAGTTGACCTATTCCATCATTAGTAAAAGTCATGAGTTTTGTTTAACTTCGGGGGAAATTTTGTCGTATATTGTTGTTCGTAGATAAAATAGTGTATGCAACGATTGTATTATGCCTTTAAGCCACTCGTGAGATATTTAGAACACTCGCTTCGCTCGTGTTCTAACTTACATCTCACTCGTGGCTTAAAGGCATTCATTATACAATCGTTGCATAAACTACTATTTTAGTTGTACATCCGTCAACCTGATAATGTAGTCTGTTTATCCGTCTTCTTCCGTTTTGTAAGCAACAAATACTTACAAAAACTTTCAAAAATCCTTACAAAAATCAAGAAAAAATTTTTCTTGATTTTTGTTGCAAACTATCAGGTCTTTACAAAAGGTAACATTTAAATTAATCAAGTAATACAGTAATCAATGTTAATCAAGTAGTACTTTTGAAATGTGATGTCAAAAATTGGATGTGTAAGCAAAAGTAATAAGCAATCAAAGAATAGTCCATTTTCATTACTTCCACAAAATAACGAAGTTTTAAAATGTACTCCTTGAATAACATTACTTCAACTTATAGGTACAATAAAAAATGCAATTTTCTAGTTAGTTCTAATGTTATTACATAAGTGCGAATGAAAACATTATTTGAATTGTGATTTGTTTTTATTCTTAAACTGGTGTACATAACTCCAGTAAATTTAGACATATTCCAAGTCTCAGGTACACAAACAGAATCTGAACTCGACACGCCTACCCATTATCACCCTACAGCGGAATCTCGATTGCAAGTGAATTAATTATAAGCCTTTCGTGTGTTCAACGTTCCCTTCAGTGAATTGAGAAGTAATTCCTAAATAGAGTTCCATGTAAATATTTCTTGGCAGTCAATTGTTGTTTTATGTATTTTAATACAGTCTTGCTTAATAAATTAAATGATTTTTCTAATGATCAAATACTGAAAGCAGTGCGAGGTAGTGTGATCCTGTAGCGGCGCACTTTACGTGTTGATTTAGTTACTTTCCACGCACATTAAGCAATTAATTAGCTCCCTATGTAGGGAAATGTGAGGAAAATTATAGCTTTTATTTTACTGCATTTAAGCAGATTCTACAAAACTGATAAAAAACAATTATCATCTGGCTAAAAATAGTCCAGTAAATTTACTCGATGACCTGAACAAAATTCCAAGAAGATGTATTTTGATAGAATTCTACTTAAAAAATGTGTATTTTAAAATATCCATAGTTGACCAAAATCGGACCAAAGAAAACCTTCTAAAATCACGTTTAAAATTGTGGCTTTCCCAACAATAATTTTTTTAAGTCACATTTTTATCAATGTTTTCTCGAGATATCAACTTTCGACCGCCACCAATTATGTTTGGTGATTGGTTCTTAATTTTGACCGGTATCACTTATTTTTAGCCCATCTTGAATCCGCCATATTGGTTATGGATAATTCTTTTAAAATGGTAAGATGGTATTGTGACACATCATGATATGCAATATTTTTACCCTGAACACAATGCTGAAGTGGGTTTAAAAAAATTTTGATTCGTTATAAATATATACTCAGAAATAAATAGAAACTCAGCCAAATACATTTCGTACGTACTTTGAATTTTTCTAGGTTTACTTTTATCATTTCTACGGTTTTAAATCTTATGTTCTTATATGAGCAATGTTATCGTGCGTGCGTGCGTACGTGCTTGCTGCTTGCTTGCACAATGATCTCAAAAACGGCACCGAGGATTTCCTTCAAAATCTGGAAATTAGTAATTTATGACTCAAAACGTGTTCTATGCAGATAACTCGGCTAGAGAAAATCTAATAGCGTAATAACACGAATTTTAAAGTTGTAAAATTTTAACATTGGTCTTATGAGCTGCCGAAAAGCAACGAAATAAACAATTAAAGTGTAAACAAATGAAGTAATCATAACATTTGTTTGCAAACTACAGCCATCTAGGGAGAATACAGCGTTTGGCATAAATATTGTATAGAGTAGTAAAAATATTTTTATTTATAAATTTTACAACGCTGAATTTTTTGATAGTAATTGAGCTGATAAACATGAACAAATACCGAGCAAGGCTCGGTTATCCAGGTACTAAGATATTATGCTGTATCCAAAGTTGATATCTTGAAAAAACATTGACAAAAATGCAGTTGAGCGACTTAATTGTTATAATAATTTGCGTATAGTGGGAAAAGCTGCCATTTTTAAACGTGATTTTAGTGGGGTTCCCGTCACCCGATTCTGGTAAACTTTGGATATGTTAAATTACACATTTTTTAAGTAGGCTTCCATAAAAATACGTCTTCTTGCAATTTGATTAAGGTTCCCTACTTTATTTTTCGTAGAATGACTGGCCTAAAAAGACCGTTATTATTTTCTAATACATTCTCTATAACTAGTTAGTTACGATCTGAATTCATGTAAATACAATGACATTACAATTACGATAAAAAAATAGTATATCTTGATGAGATGCGGTGATTAATACATTATCAATATATATTTATCAAAGTTTTACAAAAATTATTTCAGCATTGTATTTCGCTTAAATACGAGTATCTAGTTCATGTCGATTTGAAAAAATAATTTCCATCCTTATGGCGGATCCTCGAAGGCGACAAAAAATGAGTACCCAGTCAAAACCAAGAATCGCCCACCAAAAAAGAACTTAACCTAGGGGTTGGGTAAGTTTTTTTTCAATTTTGGGAAAAGACACCATTTTGAAGCATGATTTTAAAAGGTTCAACGTGATCGATATTTGTTTAACTTTGGATAAGTTAAACGACTCTGTTTTAAGTATAACCCCATCAGAAATGATCTTCTATCAATTTGTTTAACATTCCGTATACTTCGTTTCATTTTGCTTAGACTATATTATTCTATCCTATCGTTTAGCAGTTTTCATGCTGAATTCAATGGTACAACCTGTATTTTGTTATTACTTTTTGTTTTCGATTTTTATTCTAAATATCTTAGAATCAATTGCAAATATTCTCTACATGCATTACATTTGTAAATACGTCGATGTATTTGAAGGTGCCATGTATGCAAATAGATCAACAAACGCCACAAAACCTCCAGAGCTTATACTTGTAACGCAATTGGCCATCCCACATTCCAACCTACATATGTTGAATTTTATTATCTTACAATCAATTGGATTATAAACCAAGTTTTACTATAAAACTACAAATTTAAAATATATATACCGTCTTGTTTTTATTTTACTACATACGTTAGACTGTATTTCATTTTGTTATAATGCGCAGATTTTAGTCCAGTTGGAGTAGGAGAATAATTTTAACAGTACAACAGTATAAATGATTATTTTAACAGTACGGTAGTTACGATTGGGTTTTATTTACTAACATAAAATCACTTACTCTGATTAATAATAGGCAACATGTAATACTGTTTTAATATCCATTTACGGAGTTTAAACTGCATTCTTTTTCTCTTAACAGATGATTACTTGTGGACATATAAGTGTTGGTTTAAGTGGTTTAAAGCCACACTTAGCTTATTTTGAGTTATTGATTTAAAGAAACTTTGTAATAGTTAATAGTTAACTACCAAACAAATATATTTATTTTTTTACGTTTAATGAAATAAGTAAATAGTAAGTAATTTAAATAACCCACTACGTTAAATTTAAAACGAAATCGTAACTTGATGACCAAAATTTCAACGTTTAAATTAAGAGAGGGGCTTATCATCGGTTGATGACAAGTAATTTCACACATCAACACTCGCTGAGTGACACTAGGTGTTTGAAACTTTTCTCATTATCAAGATATTATCGGATTCAAACAAAAATATAGACGGTCCCTCTATAGCAAAACTGTTTGCGGCAAATAGAACATTTTTCTTCTCCAAGTGAGACGAAACAAAACAGATAAGTTTTTTTTTTATAAATTAGCTAAAATTAACTATTCTAGATTGTATGACTCTTCTTTTCATTTTTGATTCTTTATACTAACTTAGGTTTAGGGAGATGAGAAAACTTTTCCTCGTTGACATTTTGGCTGGATGGACCAGGAGATATTTAAAAGGTAATTTATTTTTTCACCTATAAATGCAATGCAGTAAAAATGAAAATGTTTGATGGTACTTATTTATGAGCATGTAACTTATGAGTTTTGTTTAAAACCGTTAACAGTTAGTTGTTTATGCTAGAAACAATTAACAAAATCTTTTAAATCAGACAAAACCTAGTCTGCCAAACAGTATGAACCAAGTGTTTTCCTCTACAAACATTTATTCTATTGTATGTTTTAAATGAGGTGAAAAATTATTTATTTAAGCAAAATAAATGACACACATGGGCCTTTCTTTTACTCATGAATAGCTGTGAGCCAAAAAATATTCAAATTATCATATTATTTAAATAATTTTGGTGTAGAAATTTATTGGGTTAAAGAAATGTTTAATTTAATATTTAATGTTCAATTTTAAATTGCTTATTTCTAAACATAAAATCGTACCATGGTACAAACAAAGTACACTTTCGTTAAGATTGTATATGACGTTTGTAATCCTTATAGGCCTTTGGACGCCCTGGATGCCTTTTAAAGCAGGTAAAAGCGGAAACGTCTCAAGATGTCTGTGTTGCTTGGACTGATATGTTGGCTTCAAACAGAATTCGTTTATTTCTGAAGCCTTGCAACTGAAAAGTCGTCTTCATATATCATTAACTTTTAATGTCATCTTTTATAACCAAGCAAGGCAAGAGAGACCCGATCAGTTTAATTATTATGGAATCAGAATATCTATTCATATGTGTGACAAATGGCACATAAATATTTTATAACGTAGTTCCCAGTGGTGTCACTTATAGATGACCGTAGACTATAGACGTATTTGAATTGAATACAGAGAATATATGAACTAAAGTAGTTTTGTTAGTATGATTGGCACCTAAAACCAGTTAAAGATTTTTTATTATAATCCAAGTAACCTGAAGTCCTGCTATATTTTGTTGCTTAAAGTTATTTTCAGTCTAAAAAACCTATTTTGTAAACCTATTAGTCTAAAATTTGTATTTTGAACGAAAATATTTTATAGACGTATTATTAAATTATCAAGGAAATTCAGTTCTATGCCGAATAAGTGATAAAACATGTCCAACAGTATTACACCACAAGTTCTTTTGTTCAATATTAATCACATATTACAATGTGAAGATGTTAAAGTCTACATTAAGTGCTCAGCACTCGGCTGTCTGGTGCGGCAATTCGGGTTCACCGAGTGTAGAAGATAAACTCCATCATTTCGTCTCCAACAGTGCCATTATTTTATTTCATGCTTCAAGCAAGGCAAAGCTCTTAGCCTACTTTTCTCAAAGCTCCCCAGGCTGTCTCAAGACATTTTTCTGTTCAGTTGTGATGATAATCCATCTTAGAAACAATATTTCAGTTTTCCAGGATGTACATTAACTTCCGTTTTAATAAGTTGGGTAATTTATTTACTGAATATTATCATTCAGTCACCGTATATGGTGATTGAATGATAATATTTCATCAAAATAACTGTTTTCATTTTCTGTTAAGGGTTAAAACAGTTTACACTTTTTTGTATAAACCACTTGAGTTTTTAGTATATGTCGTTTCAACAAGTATTTTCAAGTCAAATATCCTTCATCGTATTTTCATAAAAAAAGGTAAATTCCAAGTTTTAATTGGCACTACTTTCATATCTGATCTTCTGCCGTTTAAGCTCACTGAGTGTCAGCTTTAGTATAGTAACTGAACTTGTCCACACAATGTTACAAGGGCGAACCGTATTCGTAATGAGCGATAGTACTGTATCGCAAGGAAGATGAGGTACTAAAGATGACCCATTGTAGTCATCCAATAAAAACATATATTTAGTCGACTCATTTGATATACTGTTCTTTGTGACGGAGATTTAGAAAAACGGAATACAGCACTGAGCTAGTGACAAAAACGCAGTTTGAAAAAATATGTCATAGCCCTATATTTACATTTAAACAAAAAAACTTAAATCCATTATGGCGGATCCAATATGGCGACCGGATGTGTAAATTAAACTAATATTTAGTGTTTCCCATGTTACATTTACGTACTGTATTTGTTAAAACAGCCGAAGTTTCATCAAATGTAGAGAGGAAAGGGCAAAAATACTAAGCATGTATCATTAATAGGCAATTTTGTCCGCCATCTTGGATTTCTGGTCCCCACAACAAATTCGAAGGTGGCAAACACACTTTTAGCATGCAATAGGTCATAAGGAACAAAAAAAAAACATAGTTGCCACCTGTCGCAAAATATAGCCCACATAACGATAACTTATGGTATTTTTTACCCTACTCGAAAATGTATTTCGAGTGTAAAGTGTCTTTCTCACTATTGATACATACGCTATAACTGTTCATGAACTGTCTGAACCATTTACTGCTTCCTGTGGTAGACCTGGTTTTTGTATTTTTTTTATTACAATGTTTTGGTCTAATTCCGTAATCTGCCCACAACTGAAACACCTTTTCCAATTGGCTGCATACGTTTTATGGCTAACTCTTGTGAACTGGATAGTTTGCCAAGAATATCGGAATCATTTCTGAGTAATTCAGTCGGTATTATTGTCGCTCTTACCTCACGTGTCGAACGTGCAGGCAACGGTAACACCGACGTCGCATCGCCGCGCCGCCGGCTGCTGGTTGGGTTGGGTTAGGTTAGGTTAGGTTAATTTATTCTATAAAATACAGTATTGAAAATTAGATAAGATTTGATCCTGACCTAACCTAATCACACCTAACTTAACCTCTCCTCTTGTGTTGCCGCTACTACGGGTAACCGGCGCCATGGGATAAGATAACTCATAAGATAACTCGCGGGTGTAAAATCAGGCCGTGTATGAATACAATTTATTTCTATAATTTGTCTTTTACATCTCCAATTACCTCTATACATCCTAGTTATTTTTTATATTACTGTAAAATGTTGTATTACTTTGTTAAATTGGAAATATACAGTTGTATGCAGATAACGGAAAGTGACTTTTAGCGAATTTCCCCTATAGGGAAGAAGCTATTACCGTAGGTCTCATGTTAAGACCTAAGCCCGAGACCATGATAACTTTTCGTTTTGGGGCCACCATAAGCAAAAAACACCATTCGTTCGAAATTTCATATATATATATATATATATATATATGTGTGTGTGTGTGTGTGTGTGTGTGTGTGTGTGTGTGTGTGTGTGTCTGTGAGCACGATAGCGGCCGTAAAAATGGTCCAATCTTAATAAAATTTGGTACAGACATGTAAAGTGGTAATCCCTCGGACGAGTTCGTGAACCAGCCCGATCTGACCACCGGAAGGGGGGGGTAAAGGGGGATAAACCCCCTTAAAAATTTTTTTTTGGGTTTTTCATATAGAAAAATAAAATTTATCGCTTTTTTGATGGCACCATTGAATTCAGCTCAAAAAGCCAACAATTTAGTATTTTAAATCACTGTTCTATATCCATTGGTTACCGAGATATTGAAAGTGGTAAACACTGTACGTTGTCCCAATGTTAACCTTACGGGAAATAAATAAAATTCTATATCTCGGTTATTTCTCAACATATCTTGATAAAACTTGGTAAATAGGTTCTTCTAGTTCAGATCTACTAAATATTGAATTAAAACCACCCAGTTTTAATATACCTGTAGCAGCAAACCTGCATACTCTTTTCCCATGTTATTCTTATGGAGCTTACCAAAACATGTCAAATCTCGATAAGTTGGATTATGTTGTTTTGCATTTGAAATTCGCTGAGTATGCAGGCATGCTGCAACGGGGGTATTTTTAATTATATGCCTTCACTTACAGTAAAGCAGAACCAATGGCTGTTCTTCACTATTGTAAACATTTGTCAACATAAATTGGAAAAAAATATTGATTCCTTGCCGTTTTCATAGAAATGGCAAGAGGATTTTTGACAGCCCTTCATCCTTAGTATAATCCGAATAAAAGGACATAAGGAGAAGTTGATAATTATTTCACATAACAGATTGTATTAGACTTTAATAAACGCATTATAATCCGCCTGCGCGTGCTGATTAAATTTTCCCAGGACATACATCTAGGCTATCGCCATGTTCAACGACCCTATTCAGGAGTTACTAGTGAGTCGGTTTCAATGATTAAAACTAAGATGAAATTTTTATTGAAATACGATTTATATTTTTTATACAAATCTCAACTCCATTGTAATAGGATGAATATTAAATTCAAATGAGTCTGCTAGCGAGTAGGAAGTCTTAGAGATCTTATGGACTCAAGGCATGATAGTGTCATAGGTCAAAAGCTACCGTCCGAGCATAGATACTATGAATAATAAGATAATTTATTTAATTTTTTATTTAACGTTTTGATTTGTAATTATTAAGGTTCTTATTTTTTCAATTAGGTAATATTTCAAAATTAAATTAGCATATATAGTCATGTAAAATTGTTTACAACAAATTATTTAATTTAATAAGTTTATATGGTAATATACACTTCATGGAGGGATTACAGTAAGTTTTTTCCGTCTAAATTTTCCGTCTGAGTACCAGGCTAAAATATTCTAGTCACAGAAGATTATCAGTTATTTTAGATCATTTTTTAAGAGTAATGATCCCTTTTTCTCTTGTTTTTTATCTGTTTATAATCAATTTCAAACTATGAAAGTTTATTTACAATGAATATCTTTTTTAATAATAACTGAGACAACTGAGAATTTGTCAAGACAACTGAGAAAAACGTGAATATTTCAAAAGCATTTCTTGTAATATAAAAATCTTATAATATTGTTGTACATCTATTTTTATTTCAAATTTCCGAACCAAAGGGTATCAAAATATTTTTATTTGCTTTAAGTAGACTTTTCCCAGAACTTCAGCTGTGTTTTATTACTAATACTGAGAATAAAAATCCAATAAAGTCTAAGAACGCATAACCACGAAAGCCTTACTCGTTTGCCGCAGTTTTTATTTCACTGCCCCCAGCAAGACAATGCTTTCAGCTCCTACCGCTCTTGGGCGATCATTAATTTTGAGTGTTTTGCAAACCTACACTCGATATATTTATTTTGCAGAAGTTAAATTTAGAATGTTCACGTGTCATTCAAAGTATCTTATAATTACCACACGTACACCTCGTAGTATAAGAAAACCGTTTAATCTTCAACGCCAAATAAAATTCGTCCCCACTAGTCTTCTTGTGAATAATTCATTAAATTTAATTTCATGTAATTTACTACTGAACATCAGTGTTACACCAGGATGTTACAGAAATGAACGTGATCGAATCTCACAATTATCAAATGTAAACCTATTGTGCATTGTGAAAGGTCTTAGTAGAAGGAATATTTTGGTGGAAACAGAACTAAACAATCCCAAACTTTTTTGAAATAGTGGTCATTTTTGTAACGTTTCTACATTTTCCCTATCTTTTCTAAAACATCAAAACTGTATTACTTCTGATTGAAAATTATTTATCCCTGTTAACTCAGTTCTATAATTATATGGCACAGGATAAGATTTTACATTTCCCAATTAAAATTTTTTTTAACTTATTAGCCTTAAAAACAAAATTGTCAGATGGCAGCACATGCCGATAAGCAATAATTTAAAGGTCGTAAAATTTGGTGATTTACACATGTAAAGCCTATTCTTTTTTTCTTTATTTTTTTTTACTTTTGGACGATAAGTCTTTTCCCTCTATTAAATACATACTAACTATCTTACTTTGCATCATAACCATCCACTTTAATCAACAGTGCGGTATACTGCACAGTAAACACAGTTTAAGAATTTTATGGCCTCAAATTTAAGAGTTATTCTCGCATTTAGCAAATCTTTAAAATTTTAATGCACTATTTTTGACTGCTAAAACATCATAAGGAACGTTTCTTCAAACCATCAATATAATCGGTTGATAACTTGTGTTGTCCTACAAGGGGAGCGACGATAACCCCTTCAATAAAGTTCTGTTGACTTTGTCGTTGTAATGAATCCCCAGACTCTTCTTGACTCTCGGTTGAGCTTTAAAAATACAGTTTTTTTAATAACTCATCAGATTTCCTGTATCGTTTTTTAAATTTTATTTCAGGACAATCAAAAAGTTTTCCTTTAGTCTAATTATTAGCTAGAACGATTGTATGCAAGAATTGTTGATTTATTTCAATAGTGTAGTACACATAAATGCTAAAAATGCTAAATGCTCAAAAAATATGAATGTCTTTTTGTAAATCCCAAATTTTAAAAAGAGAATAAAGGAATATTTAAAGAAAACATTCATTATTTCAACTCCTAAGTACTATGTAAATACTTTTTGTCGGTATATCTCCAAAAGAGGATTACCCAGCAGCAGTATATCTTAACTTTCAGTAAATAAATAAATAAATCTATTTTTGTACACATGACGTAGAATATTGAATACTAAAAAGCTCATAAAATATTGAAATAATGAAAAAACTAAACACATAATTACGTTGGTTTATTTGAAAGATTAGGACCCCTAAAACACAAAGCCCGTTCAGAGGTTCGTCTACAGAATGGTCATAATTTAAATTTAATGTTCAGAAGTAATAGAATGAGAAAGTAATAGAAACAGACAACCTTCTTTCAACGCTACATATAAGCAAATACGCTTTGGATAAACTTTGATCCTGCATCACCTACATTTTTGGCCCAAAAAAGAAAAATCCAAGGTTCCTCTTACAATTACAATACCATCATTTTGGTTGCGTAGTACACAAATTCCACTAATACCGAGCAATGAAGAAATCTAGTGATAAGAATATTTTATCGCAACTTTTGTAAAGCTATTTTTTTCTTTTACGTTAATTATTTTAAAAATTAGAGCGATAACATGAACGTCTTGTTACTTGGATTAACTCTAGACTGACAAACCAGCCAGACTGCATGACAGCCAGCGTAATGCTCAACATTTCCAACGTAATGTACTCAGATTGCCATCAACACAATTAAAGGGAAATCCTACCTTAAGCCAATTCTAGCCTAACGACCACCCTTAAACTATTCTCAGTTAAATTACTTCTTACCACTTCATCTCCTTTGTCGTTAAGATTTATGTACTGGTTTGAATTGTTTTTTAATGATTCTGGATGTTAAGTATATAAGTAAGTACATGGTAAGTATAGTTTCTTAACGATTTTAATTATTTTATATGTAATCCAATTAATTAAAAAATGTCCTCCCACCTTAGAGTACCTAGGCTTGTACGACAAAACTAAAAAAAAACATTAAACTAGTCTATTTCCTTCCAATATAACCAAAGTCTTTTACAATTGCTTTTTAAATATAATACATTATTTAAAACAGTAATAACACAAAACTACAAACAACACAACATTTCAATGACACCAGATGTATTACAAGTATGGTCGACGAGAATTGCAAAGCGCTAAATTATGTACTGGTTACTCAAGGTTTTTATTCATAATAATATATAATTGCATTTTAATCCCTTTTACCACTAAACTTGATTTTAAGACCTTGTGTCTGAGGTCTTAAGATCATTCTATGCATAGTGTAGTGTTTATTCATAAGTATAGGTTAGTTTATAACTTAATCCGATGCAATTTCACACATTAAACAAGTCAAATCTTACAATTATGCTTCAAAATGAAAATATACTGTCGCTCCGTTACGTACCATAGTATTTTTATAGAATTAACAACTTTTTCGTTCTTGAAATATATACTATTATTTTTATCTGTACAGGTTCCGGATTTTTTCTCAATCTTTTAACGAATATTTTGAGACTCTACCAAAGCAAAATTAAGAGTACTAATTGATATAAGTATTTTTCTGTTTTAGGTGGGAAAATTATCACCGAATTATGGAGCTTCAAAAATGAAATATGTTCTAAGGAAGAGATTAACAAAGTAATATTGAAATATCCGAAAGGGTTAAGAGCATTTTCTTGCTCAAAGCATGAAATGAAAACTAATATTCAGGGCATCGGAAAATTTAAACTCGTAGTTTATCTTTATGGCTCCTTTTCCATCGCACCTCCGCCATCCCCATGCGTAGAATGTTTTTATTGTTTTAGATATTAGTTTGTAAAATAAAAATAACTGATTCCTCTACATTCTAATAATTTAATGACTGAAATAGGATCTTACAAAGACTGACTTACCATGATCCAATATGGAACTAACCACAGCCAGTTCCATATGGCTTTAATTGCCTTGGTTCGACTCATTAATATTTCAAGACCTGCTTGATTGGTTCTTGATGGGTTGACATAGGCGTTACTTTGTTTGGAATGTATGGATATACAACCTTGGAACTGAAAGTTTAACAACCAAGCTTGGGAATTTAAGAAAAAAAAATTGTAAATACTTTTTCAAAGAAATCTATTCGATGGTTTTTAATGTAAGGCGGGCAGTAAAATCTTTAACAAACGTATACGAATTTCCTGAACATTAACTTCTGAATATTAATTTTATACTGCATTTGGCAATTCAGTTATTTATGCAGGCCTAAAAAATTAATTATTTAGGACCCTTAACCTATTGCTTTAATAGTGCGACAATGAATCGCCTTAAGGTCTCTTTCACACGAAGCGGTTTTGATGCGGCTAGTGTCTTACAAGAAAGTGTCGTACGATTCTTTGTATGTAACCTTAACGGGCTACACACTGGTGTCGCAAACATCGTGTCGTATGGCAGTGTCGTGTCTCATGAGATTGAATGAAACATGGATGTCTTTTGCACGTCTCTTGTCGTATGTCGCCTGCCCGTGGTTGCCGGGTACTGCGGGCAGTCAAGTGACCATTTGAACTTTTTGGGCCGATTTTCAAGTTTCTACACTGTACCAATTCAAAATGGCAACCAAGTTTAGTTTTAAAGCTAAATGTTTCAAAATTATAAATAATAAATTGCCAAGGGATACAAAAATATAAAAATTAATTTCTAACGAGTCCTATGAGTAAAAACAAAAAACATTTTACGACCAAAGACGCTTTTTATTGTATTATTATATGAAAGGCCTTCTTCATTGCAAACTGACCAATAAAATGTCTCGCGCAAAGAACTAATATTAGCATACAAATGGAGCGGCGATGAAACCGTCAATGAAATTCTGTTGACTCTGACGTCGAAATGAATCCTCGGAGCCCTCGGCGCTGATGGGCGATAAAAAGTAAAACAACGCCTCACATTAGACCTGACTTAATGTATTTCGTTTTATATGGTTCTTGGGACTCACAATAATTACTATCTGAAAATCCTCACCATATGATTTACTAATACTATTTGATGTTTATTCACAATGCGCCCTGTAAAAAACGTCCATCGTTTAATTTTGCTGTCGCGTGTGTTTTTACTTTACTTAATTCTCTGCGTTTTTACACTTCAATCAAACTCAGGCTTAGTCATAAATATGGATAGTTACCATTTTAGTACCTTGTGCAGGGCCTACTTAAACTCCACATTTAGTATCGATTAAATTGTCCTCTTTCTATTTTTTTTAAATAATATATATTCACGAAAAAGTCAATGGTTTTTTAAAATGTTACAGCTCTACGTCAATCGCAATTGGTATTTTTTATTTTTATATTTGGAAAGTTGCATTTCGCAATAGTTATTGGCGTGTTGAGTGAATAAAGAACAACATTGTCTCACGAGTGGAAATGTCCACTAGGGAGACAATGTTCTTTACTCTGGAAATACACACAATATTTTTCCCCAACCTGCAATCGCAAATACTCAATCTTTAAACGTATATTTCATTAACTTAGTAATTAACAAACAATATCCATTTTGTTTCGGTTGTTACAGTTGATTGTTGTCAGTGTTATCTTATGTGATTATTCCTGCCACTAAATCAGCTGTGAGTGCCTGCAATCTGTTGAACCTCAACATATTTGCATGTCAGCGTAGAACTTAGAGGGCTCTCGATTTTTGAATATTGTTTCACTGTTATTCTTATGCGTTTACTTTTTTCTCCCACCCGGAGACTTTAATACCGCTGGAAGACAAAATATGATTTTACTCACTTATTACCAGGAGTAAAAAGCGTCTTAACAGAGCAGGTGGGGGTAAAATTAAATTAACGGAAGCAATAATAAAGCTATCAGCTGAAGCTGATTTCTATCATACAACATAATTTTGAACTTTACGTACAAACTTTGTCAGACGAACATTTATTGCTAACAATGGTTCAAAAACTGTTTATTGATTAGCAGTGATCAATAACTATTTTAATTAAAGTCATAGAAAATTCTGAAAAATATCAGCTATCAATTCTTTATCCATTAGTAAGTAAAACAGTTGATATGAATCTTGCGTACTGGAATTTATCCATTAAAAGTAATTCCAAAGAAGATTAAAGGATTATTTCTTTACTTGTTGAAGGGTGGTATTTTCACTGTCAGTGTAATTGAAAAGTTTCTACCATCAGTCGTCGTGATTGCTGGTGTGTAAAATTACCTGATACTTGCTGACAGTGGAAAGCTTTAATTAGACCAAACATTTGAAAATATTTGAAACACATCGATATTATAATAAATATAATCGTATTGAATCTATTGTTTAGTACCATAAAAATGAATTATAACTTCGGATAAAAACATACTGAGAACAAGGATTGTAATATGTTTAAGTTAAATAGGTAAAGTTAGGAGGTTTTGATTTATTTTTAACTCATGTAGCTATAGATGCAAAGTCTAAATGAAATATTATTGATACTTTTATTTCACAAATTTACATTTAGAGGTTTAAACTAGAGTTTGCCTAACAGTCGAATTTCGACCAGAAAATATTGTTTTTTTACCACTAGCTGTAGTAAAACACGTAAGTGAATTTGTAAATATTTCCTTTTCATTTCGTAGCCAACATGGCAACCCGTAAGGCCAACTTTTTAAAATTTAAATTTAAAGTTAAACTTTTTTTAAATTGAATTAAAATAGCGAACCATGTATTTTTACATTGTGTCTTCAGTTTTATTTTGATGTTTAACTGTCAGCTTGTTTCTCGTACAGCTGGTATTATCCGTTTTTTATTTGTTTTTTCTCCGCAATTTTATTGAAATGGGGTTCATGTATTTACTTAAAACTGAAAAAGATGCATTCGCACATAAAGTTGCTTCAAACAACGCATAAATAATCAATATTGACCTAATAGTTTGGCCATAATCTTCTGCATGACGTCGCCCTGTTCTTTCAATATAGAGATTATGATGAGATTCGGCATCTACAGGATTAGAAAATTTTACAACAAGATTGGTAAGTGGGTCGCTGCATATTCGAGAACATATACATTTAAAGTGCGTGATACATCGAGCACATTCAAACCACCGTCGCTCGTGTTTTGAACGATACTTTTCGCTATACAGCTGTAGAAACTGTAACTAACTCATAGTTGCTTGTTCAAACCAACAAAAACAAAAAAAGATAGTAAATATTACTTATACTTATCTATAGTTAGCATTCGTTTTCCGTAGTAAACAATGTAATAATGGATTTGCGCAGGTGATATAATCACTTAAATAAAACTGATGATTTCATTGAAGTGAAGCAAAACATTACATTTAAAAACAGTTCATTTCCAACAGCAAAAAAATCCAAAAAATTATTATACTGCCTATTATCATTGAATTGTTATATGGAGATAAAAGTTTGGTCTCGAGTTGATTTTTAGCACTAACCCAATTTAAAACACGCCAAGGCGTATAGAGACAAAGAGTATTCCATATAAGTACAACACAAGCAGAGCATTTTAGAGTTGCTATAACAGATGTAAAAAGGGTTGAGAGCGTTGTCTTGCTCAAGGCATAAAATAAAAACAAAGCCTTTTCTTGAAAATATAAAATCCAAGTTAGTCTTCACACCTCCCCAACCATGACGCCTCAGGCTTCCCTTGTCTGTCTCTCGATTATCCTTTTAAAATACAACATGTATGGCATCTTTATAACCATGAGATAGTGGCGTCTATAAGTATCACAGTGAAATGCATATATGATTTTTATTTTACTGTAGAAACAACCATTTCGAAACACTTTAAATAAAATAAAAATAATAAATTTTTAATAAAAATTCTTTTTTGAAGTTTTTGTGCAAACAAATATTTGCATTCCTGTTACAGCATACCTGCATACTCATTCCCCATGTTATTCTTATGGAGGAAATAAAAAAGGTCATGTATCGCTAATGTTGTGTTGAAATACGATTCTAAGCGTGAGGAATTCTCTGAGTATCCAGGTCTGCTGCAACAGGGGTATTTTGGAAATGTTATTGTTCCTTTTCACCCCTTTCTGGATGGTCTGAAGGGCTGGTTTTCACAGTGTGAAAAACAAACGCCTTTCAAGTTTAAACGAAATGTCATTAAAATTGGAAAATCGTTACGATGTATCACGTCAGCATTCACATATAAGAAGGATGAATAGTGTGCAAGTGAATAGAAGAATGAATAGAAAGAAGATGCAAGAGTGTACTTACAGGATTTTTTATTTGGAGGCCCTCAGACAAAAATTTATAATGGTCCGAAACTTCCATCCTGCCGGAAGACCTAGTAACAGCATAGAAAAATTAACAGGAAATATACCTGTTTATTTTTCTATGGTAAGATTCTACCAGAGATTCGCTACAGCAATATTTTATAATCTAATCAATAATTATGCACTTTCCTGGGAGTATATTTCGTACCTTATGTGTCCTATTTGTTATATTTATTTTATTTTATTTGTGTGTTATATACTATTTACTGTTATAACTCTATTTCAAACCCTAGTATAACCCTTTCTCTGAAATAGGAATCAAATGGAAAATCAGAAAATAAAATCAGCCTTTGATTTTTCTTCCATTAAAAGCGTGATATAAATCCTTTAAGATAATTTGCTCAAAGTCATAAAGCGCATGCAACAGATGTGGGTGGTGGGTTTAAGTGCTTGGGGCAAGATGTTGCCACAATTGGTTCAATAAACCGATGCACTATATTAATTAGAACTTAAAATATGCATCTCAAGGTTTCATCTCGTTTTGCAAAAAAGGGAGAAAATTAACCAAGTTTCTTATCTTAATGTGTGTAAACGCTATGAAGTGGCTCAGTTATATAAATAAATTTCATTTTTTAGCCATAGAAAAAACAAAAGAGTAAAAACAATAATACTTCTTGGATCTAAGTTTTAAATAAAATTTATATTGCTATGTTGAAATCTATATAGACATACGTTAATTCAGTGCGTTCAGGGTCACTGTTCATTATAATTGTTTGGTAAAACAAAACAAAAATATTTTTTGTGACTTTAAGTTACACCAGTCCAGGGGCAAAGTACCAAAATGATTTAAAATATTTTTGTGTGGATGTTTTAGTTCTTCATGGACTTGTCTCCACGTTTTTCAAAGTCGCTTTAAGTTTATTTCGATTGCATAAATCGCTTATTTATTCGATTGATATTTTTTGCGCGAATCAATGCCTATTCCTATTTTTTTGGTTTTTTAATGAATGGCCGTTTTACTCACAAAGCCGTTGAAATTAATTTTACGCATTATTTTAAAATCATAGTTGTATTATTTTCGCTTACATCAAAATTACTTCTTTTTAACATGATCTAAAACTTATTTTTTTAGCTAATCCTTTCTAGTTCATTCAAGGGCCAGAATTAAAGTACTTGGTTTTATAACGCAAGTTTAATATGAGGGTTCTAATTTTCTTTTAGGAAAAGCGTAATTAAGAATCACGATTTACACTCGTTTTTACCGTAAATGTGGTTTCCAATACGAAAGAAATACCGTCTTTGAGGGTGTATAAGGATAAGCAAACAAATGTATTCCGTCTGTTGAACCTTCACCTTAAATATTTGATAAAGACAACATCATCATGATTCCTGTTTTTGTTACTCTATCCATACCACCATTCCATGTCATTCATTTTAACTCACTAATAATATTATGATCAAAAATTAAAAACTTATATTTACTCTTCCCCTTTACATTACAAAAAAAATCCATCCCTCAAAAAATACAGTACATTTTCATCTCTTACTGTTTTATTATAATTGTTTGGTAAAACAAAACAAAAACATTTTTGCAAAGATGTTAAAGTTCGTCATAGACTTGTCTCCACATTTTTTTAAAGTCGCTTTAAGTTTATTTTAATTGCATACATCGCTTATTCAATTGCTATTTTTTGTGCGAATCAATTCTTTCCTACGTTACTTACTTATATAGCACCGTAACTTATTACATATTTTTAACGTTTGCCCCTAATTCAGGCCTATATTTATGGCCTATGACCTATTTTTATTTTTCTTCGCAGGTTAAAAATAATTTTGTATCATGTTTAAACAATAAAATAAAGCTGTTTTCCGTTTTTTTCAATAGATTATACTCCAAATGATCTTAAATCGTTGTAAAAGTCACTTGATATCAGGCGAATAAAAAGTTATAAATTTATATTCTCAAAACAAAAACCAAATAATGTTTTATGTATTAAATCTGTTTTAAAATGGTTCGACCTTTAAAATACCATTCAAACAAAATACTGTTTTAGACATGTATACACTTATTTTTAAGACCTAACAAAGGCACTTACTTACGTTAACGCGTAACACACAGTGGGTGATTTTTAACGCCGATATTAAATGAGAAAAGAATTTATATGTGATAGGCCCTAATATAATTGTATACACAACAAGGATGCACGTTTTAGTAACTATTTATGCCAAAAAATTTAAACGGATTTTCAAGTTATATATAATGATGTTGTAAAAACAATGAAGTTAATAAAACAGCTTATCTACGCAAAAGTGTATTCAAACTAATGTTGCCGGCAGTTACAAACTCCATTGTAAAAGCACTTGACATTAAGCTTTAATTATTAAATAATACCGTCAGTAAAACCGAACTCTGACTGATGAGAGGGTGAAGAGTGAAAGCAATCTTTGATCAAACTCATTACGTTTTAATCAAATAGTTGTATATACTTTATTTCAAAGAAAAACAAATGTAGAAACCTGTTAAATTTTCAACAAAAACATTTTTCCATAAAATTTGTATAGTAAATCTCCCTGTATAACCTCGTTTCTCTTTAAGTCGAAACACCTTTTTTTCGTGGTTAGGCGGTGTCAAGATTTGTGTGGCGTGAAATTTTTTTTTACTTGAACAACTAAATCACTATAGTTACGAACATGAGAGCAGTCGAGTTAAAATTTGTGCTAATGTAATTTTTTGTAATCTCTGCTACTGAAATTTTCTGTAATTTCTGTTACTGTAATTTTCGATTTGGAAATTTCCAAACCGACATAGGTCTTCAAAGCAATTTTTTTCCTAAGTTGATAGTAGATATTACGAGTATGAGATAACATTGCATATGTATCGGTATTTTATTCAGTAAATAATTTATTTAATTCCTCCTATACATTTATGAACAACGCTATATGACAAAGCATATTTTGTAATTGTAAAGATTGATACTCCGCTGTGAGTTTGATTTTGTTACCTTAATACAATTTCCATTGCACATTGAATAACATGGCAAAAATTAACTATTTTTCAAAGTACTTATTGTAGTACTGTATTGAAAACCAGAGTAACTTCACTTGAACAAGAGTTTCGGTAACTATAGTCATCGAAACAAATGGTTTCCTCTCATTGTAAACCAACAACGTATTAACATTTCCTTTAAACCTTGGAACCTTTTCCTTTGTTCCTTTGGATGAGGAACATTATCCAAAGGTATGCAGCTTTCAGTTTTATGATTTCTGCCTGTATTTTATATATCTCGTAATAAAAAGACATTGGCTCCAGTCTAAAAGCTTTAAATATACAGAAAGTTCAACACACATATATATTTATTGTTGAATATCTGCCAACCAAAAAACGCTTAACACTTGAATTACCTTAGTTTTGACTTGAGTAAAGTGATGTGATTCGTCGTAAAATCCTATAGCAAGTTCCAAAGTTATTGAAGCCCAAGTTATATACGGGCAATGCGGGCTGTGTGGTCCTTGCCTTTAGGTCACTTTCTCGTCTCAATTACAATCTTCACCTAAGCAGCCTCATAGACCTATTTATTTCTGTTTTTATTTATATTTGCTACGTTCTTAAAATAGTCCACTTTTTATTAGATAAATAAAGGGGAGAAGTTTCATATACTAGAAGCGTTTTGAAAGTAAACCATTCGTTAAAAGGATGTACTAGAATTACCCCGGTAGTAAACAAAAAGAATTTAAATATGTACTTACAAATTGGGAATCCGTCACACGTTTAGCGTCATGTTGAGAAAATAATAAGAAAATGGCTCATAGGTACTTAGACTTTCTACCGTTTTCCATTGACCAAAAACGCTCAACATTCGTTTTAAGTAGGCCCAAAATTTAAAAAAGATTATTGTTTCCCAAATTATTATTGAATAATTAATATTTAAATAATGATTATTTAAAATTTATTAAGTTCCCTTCAACTCTTTTTACTTACCGTGTTTAAACCACATGCTTTACCAAACACTAACCCAAAATTGTAATAAAAACTATTCAAAATATCGTTAATATCCATTGATGCCAGCGAGTTTTTTTTTTGCGTAAAAAGAGCCTGACACCATTTTTGATCCTGACACCATTTTTGATCCTGTCACCATTTACCAAAAAATTCCTTAATAATTAAGGTAAAACACTGTTTATAACGGTTGTATTCTCTGTTTCAACCTTAGTTCTTTAAGTGATGTTTATTTGAATATTGGTTTAGAATTCATAGGTACCTTATAAATTGAATAGTGGTGAAGTCTTATACTGTATGCTATTGACACCAGTTCCATTAATTCTACCGTCTTCATACTAATTATCTCAAAATATTGGTTCAAAAGAAGTGCCCGTAAGAAATCTGCATTGTATAAGGGGCAAATATTTTTCCTTTAATGTATATCAATGTGAATTTCATAGAGTCGATTTTAAAATGCAATAACAATTTTATTTCAATTAGGAATGTTAGTTAAAATGTAACAATTCAACAATAAATGACTTTAAATGTTTAACGTAATACAATAAGTACAATGGTAATTAGTAAAAATGCCTAGCCTTAGTAGGTTATTTTAAAGTTAAAGAAGCATAATATTATTTGGACAGTTGTGGGGAAGAGGAATAATAAGGTTTTCTTAAACCAAACATTAAAACGATTGTGTTTTTTTATTCAATGTGTTAAGGCAATTCACTTCAAGGACGACCAGATACATGTATAATTCGGTCATTGTAATGGAAAATTAAAAACCGTTTCAATATTATAAATTATTTTAAGGTATCTTAAAATTTAAGTATGATTTCATATTTCTAAATCCAAGCATTGTTCCAAGCTTCATACCGTAGGATTAAAGTACTATAGAAACAAGAAAAGCCATTATTCCCAGATGCCGCGGTAACTAGAGAAATTAATCAGGTTTCTCTCCTCAGACAAGATGTTTAATTCTTATTTTAGAGTTCTCAATTTGTAATACGATTGTAAACCTGTAAAGGCTAATTGTATAAGAAGGTGTAGAAAGGTAATTTCTGCATTAATTAACGATTTTTACCACCAAAACAGCCCTAATAGCCCTCTATTGAAATATACAATAATGAAATTAAATTTTGATTATATTCAAACTATTACATCCACAATGCCTGAGCGTGGTAATATTTGTTCTATTAAATTATTTAAGATATTTAGGTGCGTAGTCATTGATAATAAAATTCTGATGAAAAATGTATGAGTTAAGTTTGTCTTTATTAAAACTTCTTCAGTTTATATAATATATTGGTTAAGACTTGGTGGTTAAACGTATAATTTTCATTTTTCAGTTACGTTTAGTAATAGGGTGCATATTTACTATATTACCTATGACAAAAACTCCCCATATATCAAGTAGTACTCTAAGGTCGTACTAATATTGTTATACAAAACACGTTTTAAGTAGTCCTAATGAATTAAATCTCCATTACTTCGTTTACAAATCACGAATAATTTTGTTAGCGCAAATGCCCTAAAAGTTTAACTCACGCGTAGACGCTGATATTTGGTCACTCTTGCATGCTTTTCTCACGTAGGCCTACTTTAAAAAAACTTAACTCTGTATCTATTTGGCTGGTGTTTATGTATAGGCCGATTCAAATCATAAGACTCAGTCCGTCCGTTAGACTAATGTTAATTTTAGCATTGGGCTTATTGACGGCCTGGATCATATGTTTTGATTCGAAGATAGGGAATCAAACAATAATAGTCTTATTATTGGGCGCCCTTTTCAAGCCATATATGAAGCTGTATATGTGCTTATATAAACATACAATGCTATATATATATGTTTATAGCTATAGTACTGTTAGTAGTGTAGTAGTAGCTGTTTTTACTATAGTAGTAAAAATCACATGTTTAAATCGTGATTTTCTAGTAAGATTTTTGGCAAGATTTCTAATAGGCCCCTGTAAAATATTAGGAAAGAATAAAAATAAAGGATAATGTTAAGAGTGATTATATCACTCTAAACACTGACACTGTCACTTTTAGGAGGATCACTCTCGTAGAAATGAATGCATTACAAAAAAACAGATATAGTTAAACGCAATTGAACTAGGAATCTGAACCCAACACAGTGATGCTAATATCACCCTAAATCCAATCGTGTTCATTTGCTAGGATATCGCCCAACATTACACTAATCAACACAATCATGTTTTCATCACCGGCAATCAGGCCGAATCCCGCTCTGATCTCGTCGGCTAAGTCTCGTTGATGACTCTAATAGTCCGTTAAAACACCAGGCGGTCCTCACCAGTAGAATATGTAGCAAACTAGTAGCTTGTGTCGCTTCGTGACTTAAAACAACATAATATGTAAGCAAATGGACTGCATTTTCTTGTTGAATATTTGTAGGGTTTAGCAGCGTGAAACATATTTTTGCCGGAGTGTGTATGTTTTTCTTCAAAAATGCATTGTGAAATTAGATGACCAGTGACTGAACTACTCATTTAGAAACGCCTATAAAATAAACCTACTCGGCCATTCCAAGTTCCAAACGGGAGAGTTAGACCATGTTCACAATTAATTCGTTTATGGACTTTGAAAAATATTTAAACTGGTTTTACAGAATAAAAACTATTTCTACTTGTGTGTCGATTTGTCAATTAATATTTTATATGTTTTGAAAACTTTGCAAATACTGTATTTATCTTGGAAAAATTAACAGAAGGCTAGTTCTGTACGGAACACTACAAAATTACATGTCATCATAGTTTTTTATCTGTAAATGAGGTTTTTAAAATATACAGAGCAATGAAAGACAAATGTATTAACCACTTAACGCTAATTTTTTAATGTTTATCGATGGTTACTTCAAAATTATATTGAAGTTTTCTGGTTTCGTATGAGACATGTAAAGGTTCCGCACGGGACTCGTGTGAATGCAGGTTTCAAATTAAGTAATTTTTGTGTTATAACATACGGGTATAGTTATTTCATTAATACATACCAAATAAAGTTCTTATTTGTGAGCATTTTGTGTTAAAGTTTATGAATACCATAACTTTATAAACAATTTGTAACATAACTTGAACTTTAAAAATAACTTGATTCAGGCTCAAAACTAGGGACAAATCAACGAAAACAAACAAACATGAATGATTAATGGTTTGATTTATGTTTGAGGTCTAAAAATGCATTACAAGTAAAATGTTACCAGTTTTCTTACGTGGATAGAGATAGGATTAACATTTTTAAATGAGTCTTCACTAAAATAAACAGGAACAACTTGATTTTAATCTTGCTGCTCTGAGGCTCATATATTTTCGAATGACTGTATTGATTTTTACCATTGAACCTCAAAAATAGCTCTTGTTAAAAAGGAGTGACCGCGGAACTGGTTTCTATATCGCCGACGCGGTGTCAATAAATGAGTGGCTAGGCTTTCTAATCAAATAAAAGAGGTGAAGAATTTGCTCATAATTGCAAAACCCATAATTTTTTTTATAACTTTAAACGTTTATTCCACATTCATTTAACTCTCTTATACTAACCGTTATAACGTCGCGTGATATATTTTCCTTACTGTAGTAGTAAAATCACATTTTTAAATCGTGATTGCCTATAGATTAATGTCACCTTCTCTTGGTATTTTGCTCAAAACACGACAAATGAATCGTCCGCTGTAGGAATCTAATGCTGGCTAAATCGCCTAAGACGAATCTTATCTACGTCATACGTCCGTCGTGTAAAGCTTAGGGATCCAGTATTTGACTTGGAATTATTTATATTTAAATACTATTTAAGATTTCTAGTAGGTCCCTGTATAAATGTTAGGAAAGAAGAAAAATGAAGTCATTTTATTTTGATATAACGTGTTTTCCGGTTTCACTGATGTTTATAATAGACATAATTTCCGAGCATTGTAGGTTCTCCATTCTGCCTTCGAACTTCAGAACTGTGTGTTATTTTTAACTATGTGTTATTTTTTATAAACAAATTTGGATTGGAGGCATTTTACAATTTGATCAACGGACGCACCTCATCACATTCATTCATCTTCGCTGGATTTTTGATGGCCTCTAAAGCCAAGCCTGTTGAAGGAATGTTTTTAACCTCCAAAAAGGCATATCTAGAGAAAAATAGCTTTAATTTGATACCAAACATCTGCATAACAGTGCACATACTAATTATGACAAGTTTTGTTTAATTTTCCATTAAATTCAACGTTGAATTATCAACAGGAATTATAGAAAAACAAAATATTCTAATTTATTTCATTACAGAATAATGAAGACATCATTTTGCAATTCAAAATAATAAAGACTTACTATTTCAACTTACTTAGAGTTTTGGCGATATTTATACCTGATTTACAAACATAAATAAATACAGTATAAAATAATTAAATTTTAAATAAATTTGCACTGTTCTTTATACAAGGAGTCGACTCATAAAAATAACATTTTAATTTGACTTGATGTTTGCTTTATAACTTGGGACATGTTATCGATTTACACTTAAAAATAGTTTCATCAGAATCAATTCATTACCTACCATCTACGTTACTTGAAGGTTCTCGCACGTTTTCTTTATTTTACTTCAGGCATTTTCATAAAAACACTACTTGGGTAACTGATTAGACCCCTTATCAAAGGGCTTGCCTATTTTGTACATATGTGAATGCTGCAGAAGGAAGATAAATCACCTCGTCAACGGCGCAGTCTGGTGAGCACTTTCTGACTCTTTCCTGTCATCACTGGGAAATCCCTCGCTTATCTACAAAGCCTGCTCTTTCCCACACGTTTCCTGCAATTGTTTTTTATTTATATTGAGTAACTGTATTTATAATGTTTTAAATGGCTTACACTGTAATGTAAACAAATGTAATTCATTATTAATTTCTATAACAATGCCCACTTTTCTCGTCCATTCTAAAGAAGGGTACTGTTATTTATAAGCTACAGCTAAACTGCACTTCTCGTACTTTCCTGTCGTTTACAAAATCACATTTAAATTAAATATTGTTGCTCAATGATGATGGGGTATTAGTACCAAACGGGTACTTATCGGTTAACGGGAGGCCACCCGTTTAAAGACAGTTAACAATTCAAACTAAAAAGGGAATCAATTTATACTACAAAATAACACTTTCAGTATCTACAAATAACATAATATTACCTTACCGCGTCATCCTAGTTCTGAGAGGAAGCTGAGAAGTGGACGATGACGCGGAGCGGCTGCATGAAGGTTAGATTAAGTTAGGTTATGTTAAATTAGGATGATACGGTATTCATTTAAAAGCGGTTATTAAATAAAAATCAAAATTAAAACACTTTATTAAACAAAGTAACACTTCAAATTAAAAATATTTTCAAGTTACTCTTTGTTTTGAGGGGCAGCCCAGAACTGGACGATGTCGCGGAGCAACTGCGTGAAGCGACCGTCCCCTGCCATCGTCCGCCACATGAACTCGGCGAGGTAGCTGTCCAGGTGGTGTCTAGCAGTACCTCTTTGCTTCTTATTACGCCATTTGGCACAACCCCACACCCTTCCAACGTGTTGTGTATGGGCCCCGGTTTGAGGATCAACAAAATTATACTTATGATTCACTTTTAAATGTGAAAAGCCCGCCTCTTCCAGTTGTTCAGTGTTGTAGCCTTTCCAGCAATCTGAAATTATGGTAGAACCAGGTTCAACACATTTACAAATCTGATCACAAAGTGTTTTAGCACTTCTATTAGGAACTGTTACCAAGAAACGGCCCCCGGTTTCCCGACATAGCCCGCCAAAAACCCATTGTTGAGGCAAAATTCGTCCAGCATTACTTTTTCGTTTTGTGAACATACTTTCATCTACCTCCACAATACAATTTTCACCTCCTATCTTACCTTCATTTCTATATTCCACAGCAAAAGCACACACTTCCCTCATATAGTTATTCCAGCCATCAGTTGTCTCGTAGCTCATTCCTAACTGTTTTTCACACCAAGCTAAAGAGTTCAGTTCTTCACACCAACAGTATATAAAACGCACCATTGTTACAAAAGGTAGTCTGCTACGAACAAACCAAGTGTCCGTACGAATGCCAATTTTTTTTCGACACTGCCTAATGTTGCATTGCCAAAACGGTTTTTCGTCAGAGAAATACATACGCATTTCATGCCCATTTTGACATTGTTTTGTAGCCGGCAACGACTCTTTTGACTGTAAAAAAACAGCTTCTTTTTCGGTTTTGGACAAGTCCCATATTAACATACGATCACTCATGTTCCAGAAACAACGCACGACAAATATGAGGTACCTACAATGCGACTGTAGAATGAAATGACAGAGTAACTGGACGACTGATTCAATTGCACAATAAGAGAAGCGGCGCCGGCGGCGGCGCGGTGCGCGGAGCAATGACCTTTGCTCGACCTTGACCTAGTAACAACAATGCTGGCTGGTTTTCGAGAAATACCAATAGCAATAATCAGTTTGAAAACATTATCTCTTGATTTAAAACACTAGAAAATAATATATTCAACCATTATAGATCGTTAAATGGGTAGCCTCCCGTTAACCGATAAGTACCAACAAGGGTTTCAGCAATTACGTTTTTCTAGAACTCTCAGTATCAAAGAATGAAGTGATGAAACATTAAATATAAACTTCATTAAAAAATAGACGATTTCACGAAATTATTAGTTTAAAATCAACCTTTTTAAAATGCAGGCAAATTAGATGTCTCTGTGTTGTTTCTCTAGACTAACACTCCCACTACCACTCTCATATTTTTAACATTTGCATTAACTTACATCGATAACAAATTATAACCCCTATCTAGTGGCTTTTCGTTATAAACATTACTATATTAAAATACATTTTTGAATTTTACTTAACTACATATTAAAGTACAGTCTATTAGAATCTAGAATAAAAAATTCTTAATTTTCACGACATTGTAACGCTGAAACGTTTCGACGATTGACTTAAACTCTTATGGTTCAAATTGACTCCGTTAATGCTAAGGAGAGATTTATGGTAATGATAGAAGGCCGTAACTAATGGGCAAAGTTTTGGAACAAAAAAGGCCGATCATTAAAGATCAGTCTAACCAGATCCGCCCAGTCGATCACAAATTGAAATAATCTCTGTAATGAACGGCAAAGTTTGCTGAAACGTATAAAATTACCTGTTTAAATGTTACTTTCCTGAATTATAATGTCCTATAAACTTTGTTATATTGTTTCTTCAATTATTCCTCAAATAACCAGTCTAAAATATAAAGTTTTAATGATTTGCTATCTTTGATTGAAGAAGTATAATTAATAATTCTCAATCGTTATTGCTTGTATTGTTGTGGTGGTTGTGGATTGTTTTGTTAAATAAATTATGTGTAGGGTCTATTATTACTGAATAAATATAAGAACTCATAAACTGGACACAGTAAATTGGACAACGCAAACTGAATAAAATCTTGATTATGCTTTGTCTTGTATATAACAATACTATATTGATCATTACTGCAAAAAATTAACAGAAAAAAGTTACTTTCCACTGGTTTAATAGCTATCGATATAAGTTATAGTTCGATATAAGCTATATAAGTTTTTAGCACTACTAAACTTTTTTTTCTGAAATCACATGAAGTGTCGTAGGATTAAGTAACACACAAATACCGAATAAGTTCACAAAAGATTAATAGTTTATTTCAATAGATATTCGTCATTACCTACCCACTTAAAAATGCTGTATTGTATGAAAAATCGCGGGTCGTTTCTTTCTCGATTTCGATAAGCGGCTTGATAAATTATAATTTATTTCTAATCAACAGTTTATGGAAATATAAAGCTTACATTTAGAGTGGTCTAAAGGCTTTCTTTTAAGACTGTATTCGTAATACATCTACGTGTTATGTATCGAAGTATTCGAGCCAACAAAACTAATATGTTTGGGCAATTTTGATGTTGTTGAAAACGAAGATAATAATTTAAACAATTGCTTTTTTATTAATTTTCTACCTGTTATTGATTTATTCAGTGTTCAATCATTAATATTAATTATGACAGTGAAGTAGCGAAATATTCAAAGTAAATTAAATTGACACCCAAAACTTTTGTGAATGATGGAGAATTGTTCCCTTTAAAGGTTTCAAATTACCAATTTCGGTCTTGGGCCAAAAATATTGCAAAGAAAACTCCAAAGATATTCTTATAAAGGATACAATAAGTGATTTGTTCGCACGACTGATCAAAGACATGCTCGCAACAGAACAGAACAATCACAAACACTCAGACTGAATAACAATTACTTCATACCGGGTTTGGATACAACAATTTCTAAGTTTATTCTGAAAAAAACATGTTTTGAACTCGGAAATAAGGAAAATGTCCTCCTCTATTCTGGCCATCTGACCCTTTTTGAACGTATTTTATTGTAATGATTTTTCCTCAAATTTTCCTTTAACGAGAACTTTAAAGTCTGAATTCCACTTTTCACTCATTAAAATTATTATTATTATTATTATTATTATTATTATTATTATTATTATTATTCTCCTGTTACCTCACGCCTAACCAACCGATCGCAGACTACCGCCACATGGTCGATTCCATCGAGGATAAGATCATGAACACCTCTGGCGGGGTCATAGTCGGTGGCGATTTTAACGCCAAAGCCGTGGAATGGGGTTCCCCGCGGACCGACACTCGAGGACGTTACGTCCTCGAGTCGGCTGCCAGGTCGGGCCTCTGTATCCTCAACACGGGCGGCATTTCCACCTTTCGCCGTCCGGGGTGCAGAGAGACGATCCCTGACATATCTCTTGCCTCTGAAGGGATTGCCCAGCGGATCTCCGACTGGCGTGTCAGCGAGGACTACTCCTCCAGCGACCATCAGGCGATCCTTTTCAAGGTCCTTCCCGAGGGCGCGCGCTTGCGCGCTGAACCTGCTCCTCTGGCTCGACGCTGGAACACCAGTCGTCTGAGCAAAGACACTTTTAAAGAAGTAATTAAGGACCAGAGCATTGTGAATTTCACAAGTGCCGAAGATCTGGCAGCATCGACGATGCGACTCATCGCGACCGCATGTGAGCAGTCGATGCCCGGAGTTTCCCGCCGCCACAGGAAGAAGCCGGTTTACTGGTGGACGCCTGAAATCGCGGAACTCCGGAGGAGATGCCTTGGTCTCCGACGAGCTGCGCAGCGAGCCAGGAACCGCCCTGATGCAAATGCCAGATCGGCTGAGCACAGAGCGGCCCGCCGAGAGCTCCGCGGTGCCATCAACCGGAGTAAAGTCAGGTGCTGGAAACAGCTGTGTCAGGATATCGACAACGACCCCTGGGGGACGGGCTACAAACTTGTAACCCAGAAGCTAGGGGCTCGCTCACCGCCTGCGGTCATGGAACCACAAGCCATGGCCGCCGTCGTCGACACACTGTTTCCCAGCCACCCAGTTCGGCCAGTCAGGGAATTCGGAGAGGTAGGCGCCTTCCCAGCTTTCCGGGAAGAGGAACTCACCGCCGCCGTCCGATCCCTACGACCCAGAAGAGCGCCCGGTCCCGATGGCATTCCGGCGGAGGTGCTCAAGCTCGCTGCGGAGGTGAATCCAAGGCTTCTGCTCGACATGTTCAACGCGTGTCTGGCGGAAGGCGTTTTCTTTTCGTCGTGGAAGGTTGCCCGCCTTGTCCTTATCCCGAAGGCGAAGAGCACACCGGGGACCCCTTCTTCTTTCCGACCCCTGTGTATGCTCGATACGGCCGGGAAAGTGCTTGAGAAGCTCCTGCGCGTCAGGCTGACCGAGGCCATCGTCTCTGCGGGGGACTTGTCCCCGCAGCAGTACGGCTTCAGATCCGGTCGCTCTACCATCGACGCTATTCAGGAGGTAGTTGAGGCAGTGCGGAGGGCGGAGGACCACAACCACTGGTCGCGCCGCGTGGTCCTTCTTGTCACGCTCGACGTGAAGAACGCTTTTAACTCCGCCAGGTGGAGCGATATGCTGTGGGCGCTTGAGCATACGTTCCAAGTTCCCTCCTACCTCCTGCGTATGATAGAAGCGTATCTGTCAGACCGCGTTCTGTTGTACGACACGACCGAAGGTCAGCGGCGCATTCCCATCACTTCCGGGGCTGCGCAGGGGTCCATTCTCGGACCAGATCTCTGGAACGTGTCCTACGATAGCTTGCTGAGGCTAGACATGCCCGATGAGACCCGCCTCGTTGGCTATGCTGACGACGTCGCTGCCTTGATCGCTGCGAGGAACGTCGAGCAGGCAAAACTGAGGCTCAGCGTAGTAATGGCCAAGGTCAACGGGTGGATGCGAGATCACGGCTTGTCCCTGGCTACCAGTAAGACGGAGATCGTCGTCCTCACCAAAAAGAGGATAAACACCGTGTTCCCGGTGCAGATAGGTGACGTCACACTCGAGACTAAGCCTGCTGCAAAGTACCTGGGAGTCATGGTCGACAGCAGACTGTCTTTCGGCGAACAGATCCAGCGCGCCGCCGACAAAGCCGCTAAGGGTGTCGCTGCCCTTGGTAGGCTTATGCCCAATGTCGGCGGTCCTCGTTCCTGCAAGCGCCGTCTGCTCATGACTGCCGTCCAGTCAGTCTTGCTGTACGGGGCGGAGGCATGGGCTCACGCACTCGAGAAGCGAGTCTTCCGAGACCGGCTTGCCCGAGTCCAGCGTCGAGGAGCTCTGCGGGTCGCTTCGGCCTACCGCACAGTCTCCGAGCCTGCTGTGATGGTGATCGCCGGAGTCATCCCCGTCCTCTTCCTCGCGAGGGAGAGGCAGGCGATTTACCGGAGGAGGCCTGAAGTGGGCCGGGAAACAGCTGCCAGGGAAGAGCGCGATCGCAGCTTCGACTCCTGGCAGCGCGACTGGGAAGCCGAGCCGAGGGGACGTTGGACCTTCCAGCTCATAACATCCGTCCGACCATGGGTGGAGCGGCAGCACGGCGAGGTCGATTACTACGTGACCCAGTTTCTTTCTGGACACGGGTACTTCCGAGCCTATCTGCACCGGATGTGCAAAGTCGCCAGCCCGGACTGTCTGTATTGCCCCGGCATCCCAGACACGTCCGAGCACACCTTTTTTCAGTGCGACCGTTGGCACGTCCGCCGAGCCTCGCTTTCATCTGAGATCGGCGTGGTCGTCAGCCCAAACAACATCGTCGGAGCTATGCTCCAGGGAGAGGGCAACTGGAACTGTGTCCAGCACTACGTCCAGGCCATTCTTCGGGCGAAAAAGGTCGACCTCGATCGGCCTTAATCCTCAGCATTTCCCCACGGAGGTTGCCCTAGCGGCGTAATATCAAAGGCCTAGCCCGAAGTAATGTATGAAACAGTTCCAGGCTAGTGTCCTCGGTGCCGAGGGAGGTGGTTTAGTCGGTAGTTCACGGGACATCGAGCTCGTGGGAGTCCGACACTACTGAGGGGACAACGAGCCCCTCAGTGTGCGTAAACGCATTCCACCTCCTACCCAAAAAAAAAAAAAAAAAAAATTATTATTATTATTATTATTTTTATTATTAACTCCGCCAGGTGGAGCGATATGCTGTGGGCGCTTGAGCATACGTTCCAAGTTCCCTCCTACCTCCTGCGTATGATAGAAGCGTATTTGTCAGACCGCGTTCTGTTGTACGACACGACCGAAGGTCAGCGGCGCATTCCCATCACTTCCGGGGCTGCGCAGGGGTCCATTCTCGGACCAGATCTCTGGAACGTGTCCTACGATAGCTTGCTGAGGCTAGACATGCCCGATGAGACCCGCCTCGTTGGCTATGCTGACGACGTCGCTGCCTTGATCGCTGCGAGGAACGTCGAGCAGGCAAAACTGAGGCTCAGCGTAGTAATGGCCAAGGTCAACGGGTGGATGCGAGATCACGGCTTGTCCCTGGCTACCAGTAAGACGGAGATCGTCGTCCTCACCAAAAAGAGGATAAACACCGTGTTCCCGGTGCAGATAGGTGACGTCACACTCGAGACTAAGCCTGCTGCAAAGTACCTGGGAGTCATGGTCGACAGCAGACTGTCTTTCGGCGAGCAGATCCAGCGCGCCGCCGACAAAGCCGCTAAGGGTGTCGCTGCCCTTGGTAGGCTTATGCCCAATGTCGGCGGTCCTCGTTCCTGCAAGCGCCGTCTGCTCATGACTGCCGTCCAGTCAGTCTTGCTGTACGGGGCGGAGGCATGGGCTCACGCACTCGAGAAGCGAGTCTTCCGAGACCGGCTTGCCCGAGTCCAGCGTCGAGGAGCTCTGCGGGTCGCTTCGGCCTACCGCACAGTCTCCGAGCCTGCTGTGATGGTGATCGCCGGAGTCATCCCCGTCCTCTTCCTCGCGAGGGAGAGGCAGGCGATTTACCGGAGGAGGCCTGAAGTGGGCCGGGAAACAGCTGCCAGGGAAGAGCGCGATCGCAGCTTCGACTCCTGGCAGCGCGACTGGGAAGCCGAGCCGAGGGGACGTTGGACCTTCCAGCTCATACCATCCGTCCGACCATGGGTGGAGCGGCAGCACGGCGAGGTCGATTACTACGTGACCCAGTTTCTTTCTGGACACGGGAACTTCCGAGCCTATCTGCACCGGATGGGCAAAGTCGCCAGCCCGGACTGTCTGTATTGCCCCGGCATCCCAGACACGTCCGAGCACACCTTTTTTCAGTGCGACCGTTGGCACGTCCGCCGAGCCTCACTTTCATCTGAGATCGGCGTGGTCGTCAGCCCAAACAACATCGTCGGAGCTATGCTCCAGGGAGAGGGCAACTGGAACTGTGTCCAGCACTACGTCCAGGCCATTCTTCGGGCGAAAAAGGTCGACCTCGATCGGCCTTAATCCTCAGCATTTCCCCACGGAGGTTGCCCTAGCGGCGTAATATCAAAGGCCTAGCCCGAAGTAATGTGTGAAACAGTTCCAGGCTAGTGTCCTCGGTGCCGAGGGAGGTGGTTTAGTCGGTAGTTCACGGGACATCGAGCTCGTGGGAGTCCGACACTACTGAGGGGACAACGAGCCCCTCAGTGTGCGTAAACGCATTCCACCTCCTACCCAAAAAAAAAAAAAAATTATTTTTATTATTGGAGCGCCGTTCCGACAGTTGTACGCAAAACGCACTTTCTTAGAGCATTTGCATTCGGTCAATTGACTTCAAACAGAATACATTCCTGTGAACGCTTTGAAGATCGCTTTCAATATTTCTTTCAGTTTTCCTCTCTGCAGTCAGCGATTGTAAAAAACTAATTATTTTCTTGCTAAATACTTTCATCGAGTGATCTAGACTTAAATCCCGCAAAAGTAATGGATTTGGATGTAATGTGGCACTAAATTAATACAACGGAACGTAATAACAAGATTTAACCAACCATTCTTTTTAAAGACAATTAATGTTTTAAACGACAAAATTTGAATGTAGTTAAAGTTGAAACAATGAACAGGGTGAGTCAATTCACCAATCCATATATTTTAAGGGAAAATGGTTTCATATAGAAACGCAAAATAAAAATGTTCCACTAATTTGCATTTGAGTTTACATTACATTTTTTCATCAAAATTCCAGAAAAGAAGGTCACGGGTTCAGATCTCAAAATTTTCTTAGGCCTATGTAGAATTTATATCATTTTAAAGGTCTCCTTAAAAGAAAATGTTGTTGAAAACAGAACCAAATAATCAATTAGTTTCAAAATGGCAGCCATGTTTGTGAAATTCTCCGATATTTATGGACAAATGTATTTTCCACACACTAAGATTTTTATGTTCCGATTCAAAATTCTTCAACCTTATCAACTTTACTTTGATCTGTCACATCATTGCATTTTAATATTTTTAAAACTTGGCAAAAATTTCAACTTTTTTGAAAATAAAAAAGCCAATTAGCAATACGTAAAAAATATATATATATATTTAAAGGTCTTGAAAATTCCTACAATTTTATAACTTACACAAGGATTTTATCCTGTTTAATTTTTTAGTTAAGAACAAAAAACTCTATTTTCCCGTTTTAAGTGTATGTTAATTAGCGAAAAAATACTTTAACTTTTTCATACTATACAGCAGTCTGTATAGAAGATGCGAATTGCTGAGAATTTTTGTTTCAAGAACCAACCAGCTTTACTCTTTAGCTCTCTAATCTGTTCTACATTATCACCTTTCACTATGAAATTTGCAAAATCCAAGTATTTCAACCTAAAATGTTTAAAAGTTTTACAAGTTGTACTGACCCAATTATTTAGGAAATAGCTGACATGCTGTGGATATAGCAAACTAAAACACTCAGCAAATGTAATAGAATAGTAATCTCCCTTTTATGGCCTTACTGAAAGGTGAACATGACATCGATCATAGTTAAATCATGTTAGGTTTTCCTAACTAAAACATTATTTTTCTGATAAATGGTGTTTTATATCTAAATGTCAAAGCAGGTCACGAGCCTCGACCCTGCGACTGTCATGTCAGTCTCAATTGGGTATTTTCTTGACTCGGAGTACATGTAGTTCCGCTGAACTCTTAATATAAATCAATGACTTATTAACAAAATTATTACAAGAAAACAAGGCGCAGGGCCAATTATTGCCTGGGGCCCTCCTACAGTTCTGAATTACAGCTGGATAAACAAAATACTTCTTTTGACTTGTATACACTTCTATCAGACAGAGAGTGCAGCTGGAGCTCAAAGCGCTACACGTTTCCAGCCGCACTCCCTGGTTGATAGGGGTATCAACAAATTGTATTAACATGGTTTTAAAACTGTCATTGAAAATTTAGGAACATGTCGGTCTTAGTCAGTAACAAGACTACAAGATCGCACCACAATCATCCTTCACTCATCTGTCATTCATACTTGGCTAAAAATACCTACCTGGGTAGGTCGCCATTTCAAGCAATGTAATGTATGTAATGTAATCACCTAAATGTTTTCGCACAACCTAAACTATCTCTAACGTCTTTGGACATACTTATGTGATCAAAAAGTTGAACTCCGATTTCATAGCACTGATCATAAACGCTAAGACAATGGAAGAGTGAATGTGACACCCAGGTTAGCCAACCTTACCTCCACACACAACTACGTCTGCCAACCTAACGTACCGGAAAACGGCTGCAGATATTTATGACTTCCGCACAATTAAACGTCTATTCTCACCTTGCCTCCACGCCTTTTCTTGGATTTGTTCCAGATAATTACATTTCAGATCTCATAATTTCTCTCAGCCGGTCATCTTTTATGACATAAAGTTGTAAAAGTGCATTGAATCGAATGCACTTCTTTCCTTTTTATCGTATTGACTTACAAAGCCATTTATTCTTTTAAGTTGATTTTAAAAAAAATTGATCGAACCAAATGTTGTAAAAGAAGATAAATAAAGATTTTGCCAAGGCGATTAGTATATTTAAAAACGATACAACAAAGAACTAAATTTTAAATTTAAATTCAATAATTTTTCTTTCGCACTTCCCTCTTCATCGTTGAATAATAAGATACTGGACACTTTTCATCACTCGGAAAAAGAATTAATATTGAACTATATCGTGTGAAAATAAATACATGTAAGTTATTTACACTTCGATCCAATTAAGAAAATGGTGGAGGTATACTGACTCGATGAAGTGGAATGTGACCCTTACGTATATTTTTATTATGCTGTTCAGCGTGATTTCTTCAGACCCATTGGAAGATCTGCTCCAACTCAACAGAGCATTTTGCGATGCTATTGGCAGCTCAAAAACACAGGAAGCCTGCTGAAACGTAAGAATCCCGGTCGACCAAGTGTATCTGAAGATACAATAAATAGAGACACGCTGATGGTTGGATTGACCGCAATGCTGAGGATGACTTAGTTCTCCTAAGGTGGCCACCCCGCTCCCCGGATCTTACTGTATGCGATTTCTTTCTCCGGGGCTATGTGAAGGACAGGGTATACATCCCGCCATTAGCTCAAACCCTGCCACAGCTCCTACAAAGAATTCGCGTTGCAGTGACAACAGTGAGCCAGGATACGCTTTCCAACGTTTGGGCAGAGTTGCAACATAGACTGGCTCAATATTATCTATATATATAAAGGAGAAGGGGTTTTCTATCGGACAGCAAATCTCCAAAACTATAAGACCTAAAGAGTTGAAATTTGGCTCATGTGCTCCCCTTAAGTCCTAGATGCACACTAAGAACCGGTTTTACAAAATCCCCAAAGGGTTTCGCCCTATGGTACTTCAAAGTTTTAATTTTAAATTATTGGGAAGGATATAAAATTGTCATGGCAACCTTAAAAAGTATGACAAATTAAATCTTAAGAGACAGAGGAAGTTTTTATGTTTTTCCACGGGTGAGACCGTGTTGATCAGCTAGTCATTATATACATAAATACCCCCGTTGCAGCAGACCTGCATACTCAGCGAATTTCAAATGCAAAACAACATATTTCAATCTAACATAGCGAGATTTGACTTGTTTTGGTAAGCTCCATAAGAATAACATGGGGAATGAGTATGCAGGTTTGCTGCTACGGGTATATTAAAACTGGGTGGTTTTCATTCAATATTTAGTAGATATGAACTAGAAAAAGCCATTTACAAAGTTTTATCAAGATATGTTGAGAAATAACCGAGAGGTAGAATTTTACTTATTTCCCATAAGGTTAACATTGGGACAACGTACTGTGTTTACCACTTTCAATATCTCGGTAACCAATGGACATAGAGCAGTCATTCAAACACTAAATTGTTTGTTTTTTTGAGCTGAATTCAATGGTGCCAACAAAAATTCGATAAATTTTATTTTCCTATGTAAAAAACTCAAAAAACCCATTTTTTGGGGGTTCATCCCCCTTTACCCCCCCTTCCGGTGGTCCGATCGGGCCGGTTTACGAACTCGTCCGAGGGATTACCACTTTACATGTCTGTACCAAATTTCATTAAGATCGGACCATTTTTGCGGCCGCTATCGTGCTGTAGATATATAGATATATATGTAGATATATAGATATATATATATATATCTATATATATATATATATATTTGAAAGAATAGTGTTTTCTGCTTCTAGTGGCCCCAAAATGAAAAGTTATCATGGTCTCGGGCTTAGGTCTTACCATGAGACCTACGGTAATAGCTTCTTCCCTATAGGGAAAATTCGCTAAAAGAGAGTTGTGTGTTGGTATATTTAGGGCTACAGCCAAAACTTAATATCGTAGACACTTGATCCTGGTATCAAATATAAGATTGGAATCTCATGATGTGTACTAAGGTGGTTTGGTTTTGATATCTTTAAGGGCTTAGGCACAGGATCGTCCAAAAGGGAACCATGTCAAGGGTTTTGGAAGTTTTTTAATAGTTACTATGGTTACCATTTGAAATAGCTACTATGGTTACTATTAGAATGCAGCTCTAAGAAACAACAAAAATACAAGAAGAAAATATCTCCCGGGCAAAGCCGGGGTTATCAGCTAGTAGATCAATAAATAAACTAAGTGTTTTTGACATCAGTGAGCGGTGCGGCGCTCTGCAGCGGAAGTACAGTCTGAACCTATTTGATCCATTTTATATGCGCGCGTTACAATGACCTAAACATGTTGGCTCGGGCCGCAGACACCTTTGTTTTCGAGCTGTTGATGTATTTAGTCTGGCTCGCGCCCCGCTGAACGAGATTGCAATTATTTTTTATATTAACTGATTATGAATGTCATAGTAAAATTAAACAGAAACTCAGGCGTTTATAACGTGGGAAAATGGGATAACTAATAACAACGGGAGTGACCAGTATATTGAAAAAAAATTAATATTTCATTATTATTGATCACAGATATGTCCAATTTATATATGTTGCTCTTAAGTAAGTACACTTAAACATCTCCAAAGCAATATTGTTTTCGATACTTCTGCGAGGAGTTATTATAATTCAAAATCAAGAATGGAATGTTATATTCAAAAAACGTTTTTGTAATTATAACTCGCTCTGTAAACGATGAGGAATACGGTAAAGAGTTTTTTGTGCTAAAATTTGATTTGACTGATCATTGGAATAAAGTTCACTAAACATTTTAAACTGTGTTTCTTTAATGTATTACAACGTTATGAAAAATTATGTTTTTACTACCGTGTGGTCGCTTAACCGATCACCTTCTTTCGATAATCGAGGTGTTTAGATAGGGGTTTTCGTCATAGAAATTGAGGACATCTATAAGTAATTAATGTTCCTAAAGAAAAAGTCTATATAGTGTATGTGATTGTGGAGTCGCACAATAAAACCTCCATCGTACGGAATTTTTGTACTGGATATTGATTAGAGATTGTTTTCATTGAACGTAAACGAACAAACTTTCAGCACTACGAAATCTCCTATTTTTGTTCTATGTTATGACCTACGAAATTCCATCTTTACATTGCTTACTACGGCTCGATAAATCTCGCACTTCAAACATCCCCTTTCAGAGTGCAAAGTCCCTTCCACTCCTTTTATCAAATATACCATCGCAAATAATATATTTTTAATATGTGTACATACCACGAAGATTATGTAGGATAAAGCAAACCCGTAATAATGTGTTTCCAAAAATAACTCCATACTTAGGATAATTCTTGTGAACTTCTCAAAACTTTAAGAACACATTTATATTTTAATTTATCTGTCTACTAAGAGGAGAAGCTATTTTGTTGAGTCAAAAATTCTGTCTGTCTTTTACTTTTGGTTTATAATGTTATGAAGCGTATTTAAGTTCAGTTCTCATTTTAGTTTTTCCACCTTGGTTTCTCATAAGTAACATCTGATCCGTAAAATCATTGATTTAAGCCTTGATGGCGTCGTTCTTACAATTTCACCCCTTATAAAATTCAGATCAACTTTTTTGCTAATTATTTGCAGATTAGTTTTAAGTATCTGAAACCGACAGATGGTACCCTTAGATTAGCTATTCGGTTGCGAAGTTTTCAAACTTTTACAATCCCTAGAAAGTTTAATCGTGGTGTTCTAGAACACCCGTTTTACTAACATCTGTGGCATGAAGCCGAATAATTACGCTTAGATTTTGTGTGCTTGGCTTTATGGGAGGTAGAATTTATCGTCCATTGTAGGCCTATTAGATATACAGCTACCAATGTTTTCTAAAACTGATTTAAATATTACTTAATTTATTAATTACGATTTGTTTTACCGTACAGCAAACAAATATTCATTAACACTTTCAGCCAAAAAAACTACGCAGAAGTAACATTAAAAATTTGTGTTTAACCAAATAATAGATTGAAAATCCCAATAGCAATAGGTATTTGAGATGGTAAAAAGAATCCAAAATCTGTTTTTTATTATTTGTAAATTCATCAAATCTAATTACTTTTGGTATTTTTTTGCAGTGGTTAAATTTGGGACCTGATCATCATAAGTAATTGAAACACTTTCCCTTTTTTACAGTATCTTCACTTAAAATTTAACAGAGAGATTCATGCCGTTAGGCACTTGGTCAGTTACAGTGACGTTCGACCATGCAATGGTTCATCGTCGTGCCATTGAGGTGGCGCACCATCTTGATGAAAAATTAAGTTTTCTGGTTCACCAGGTTTCAACTGTGAGAAAAGCCACAGCTGTAGAGTATCCAAGATAAGAATATAGTATATTTCATTGCTAGTCCTAAAATGACGTTCTTCATTCTAGGTCAAGTTTTACGACCGAGGCTGTGAGCCAAGGTTGAAAAATGACCGAGTAACGACATAGCCGCCTCTAACGAAGGCCGTGGCGAGGGAGAACTGGCAACGCCGCGCTGGGTGCCTAGCATTTCCCGCCACTCCACTGTATTTGCATGGGGATTAGCGAGCCTGCTCTTGTTTATACGCTTTTTTTGTGCGAACAATTCGTTTGTTATTTAGTTTATGACCACTACAGTGATAGACGGCGATGCCGAAAACTTTTTTATTCCAAATTTTAATGTCAAGTTCAATTATTAATGATAAACAGCCTCTAACTTATGTTTTTAAACGTATTCATCTTCAAACCCTTTCACAAGTTTAGTGGATAAAAAGTTAGCATCTTTGCAAGTTTTCCTTATGTGGCTATCAATTTGGAAAACAAAAGATAAACCAAATCCAGAAAGAAAATTCTTAACTCATAAGCCATACGGTGCACTCAATCACTCTTAGAAACTACAGTACTTGACTTACGTTTTACGGGAGATTATAATTCATTAAAATTGTAGGCATTAATCAAGCTTAGATTTGGAAACTACACCAAACCTTCATATATATTAACTGTTAAATTTCAGACGGATCAGTTAGAATCCAGATTTGGTCAATACCGACAGTAAACAGGGGGAATTATAATATTTCAGCTACACAAGTGATGGAAGCCGAGAAGAAAATACGCTTAGAAAGTGAGCTTCGTCCATTCCACTAGGTACACGGGGAAATTAGGTTTTATAAAGAAGTGATGGTATCCTCTATTGATTATGGAAACGAAAGCCTTTCTTCTGTATTTAAACCAAAGTTTAGTTATTCTTGAGGATACATTAATTTTATGATATCCTAGAAAAGAGTATGTTGAGAAATCCAGTTTGATGAATGAGGTTTAATCTATGCTCGTGGGTATATTGCATTTAAGCATTGCCGAAAAAAAATTCGACGAAAGCTTAAACTTACTAAGAAAAATGAAAATCCCAATGATTTATGAAATTAACAGGTCTTGAACATCTTACCTGAAGGTCTTTCAGTACCTTCTGATTTTTTTTCAATGTGTAGGCCTAAACATGTTGGGATTGTCCAGATTTTAGTTTCACATGAATATGAAATTTTTTTTGATGGTACAGACACAAAATTTTGTCCGGGAAATTAAGCTTATTGAGGATTTCTTCTGATGTTAAAAAAAAGTTAAGTAAAAGTTAAGGACTTTGTTTCGAATATTGTCCTTACAATTGCATACATTTTATTAAATAATTGACACAAAAGTGAGAAACGAGAAAATGAGCTTTCATAATAATTGTGGAAATATTGTCATTCCTACTTAGATTTAATATAGTTGGTTTAACTGATTTTACTAACGAAAATTGTTTGTTATTTGGTCACTGTACTAAATGGCTTAAAGGAATTATAAAATGCGTTAATATTGATTCCCTCGCTTCAATCTTTAGAAAATCAAATGAAATGTGCACAATAAAATAACTAATTAAGTATTTAATCACTTTAACAAATTGAAAACCTCGAGGTTGTCAGCATTACGGCACCCGGGGCAAGCGTAGAGTAGTCAAACGCTCCAGCGGCAGCGCGGCGTAGCCACTTCGAATGCCGCGGCCTTCGTTAGAGGCGGCTATGGTAACGATAAGCACAATAGGCCCGTGAGATGATCTATATTTTTTGTTATACCGCTCAGTAAAACACGCTAACTAATTAAGAAACCCAAAAGTTTACTAATTGTTTACCTTTAAAGATATCTCCCAAAGATCCCTTCGTCT
Source organism: Flexamia atlantica (assembly GCA_035578135.1). Classification (NCBI taxonomy): domain Eukaryota; kingdom Metazoa; phylum Arthropoda; class Insecta; order Hemiptera; family Cicadellidae; genus Flexamia; species Flexamia atlantica. The sequence goes on from JAQJVK010000009.1 coordinate 1,928,457, forward strand.
TATTCTTGCTACTTAAACAATAATCTGATTGTCTGCTTCATTTATATTAGATTAGACTGATAACAATGAACAACAATATAGATTTATCGATATAGACGTATCGAATACTTCTGCATATTCGAAAATACGAATTTGAAAATTCGTACTGAGCGAGTTTTAAAAATCGATTAATCCACCAGCAATGCAAGAATTAATTACAATTATTGATAATAACAACCAATAACCACTCTCGATGCAATGGATAGCTCACTAGTGAGGTAGGATAGCTATTTTTTTGGGTCGAATATTAGGTTTCCGGCTACCACCATAAAACTTTGCATAATCAATGATCATGCATTTTGGAACTGAAATCAGCCCAGACCCCAAAAATTAGACATCTAATTTTCAAAATGGCGGCTAAAAATTGTTGTAAGAGGACAAAATTTAACTATTTAGACCATGGGTCGCCAATATGAGACCCTCCCCCCCATGGGAATTTTCGACACATGTATTTTTTGTTGCTACTGACATGTACTTTAAGGTTTTCCTTGTTTGCGACGTTTAAATTACAGCATAACCCAGAAAAACAAAAAATATCATTGATAAATCGTTGAAAAAAATAACATGGGATCTCATTAAAAAAAGTTACCTGACTGCATTTTTGACATGCATTTTTTGAGATATTGACTCGGGACCAACGCCTATCATTGTTGGGTGGCTAATCCTTTATTTTGACAGGATAAAAATTTTCGGCCGCCATCTTGCATCCGCCATATTGGATATCAATTTATTTTTTTAAATGTAAAGATGGTGATGTGGTACATCATTATGAACTAGATTTTTACGCTGATTACAATGCTGAAATCCGTTTTTGAAAATATGCATTCGTTAAAAAGATATGCACCAACAAAAGTTTACCCTATACATTTCTTATGGACGTTTCGTATTTTCAATATTTTTTGGATTATTTTTCTTCTATCTCTCATTTTAATATAGATATGTAGTTCGTTTTAGTCTTAAAATACTCAGTGAAATACCGGCTTTAATTTGTGATATTAATCATCAACATCGGTTAAGTGACAGATGAGCTGTAAGGCTCAATTTAACTTAAAAATCAATTTTTAAGAAATTTAATTTTAGTCAAGTATTAATATCTCCGGTTCTAAATTAGGTATTGAATTCATTTTGGTCTTAAATTATTCAGTAAATCATCAGCTTTCATGTAAACTGACTTTCGATAATATTAGAGTAAAGTTCATGTAACTTTTGAGCTTTCACTCAACATAAATTCGTTTTACTTGCATAATTTTACATTTCTTGAAGGATTTCTCTAGTTCCAAAGAAGTCTCAGAAATCGTAAAGGTCTTAATTGACTTATTAGATTATTGGCTTTCATTTGAGTCATAAATTATTGTTATATTTTGAGTTTGAACTACGTTGTGGTTCTAAAACCCACATGAAATTAAAATTATCAGACATTTTCGTTTATATAAGGACTGATATCTACAGTTCCAGGAAAGATCTGAAGTTCTGAATGTTTTTAAAAGACTCGATAAGATATCAGCTTTCGTTTGAGACTGTGATAATTTAATTCAAACACGTTCGGGGTGAGATATAATCCAAATTAAGAGTAAAATTAAAAAATAATTAAACTTTATATCGTAACGAGCCTTAAAATTCGTTTACAGCTTAACCGATTTTACGTATCAATATTTCTAATAAAAGCCGACATATCACTGCTTATTTTAAGACCAAAATTAACTAAATACCATATTTAGAACCAGAAATATAAATACCTGATTAAAAAAAGTTCCAGAAAAATTGATTTTTAAGTTAAATTGATCCTTATAGCTCATCCGTTACTTGTCCGATGTTGATGATTAATATCACAAATTAAAGCAGGTATTTCACTGAGTATTTTAAGACTAAAACGAACTACATATCTTTGTTGTAATGAGAGATAGAAGAAAAATAATCCAAAAAAAATATTGAAAATACGAAACGTCCATAAGAAATGTATAGGGTAAATTGTTATTAGTGCATATCTTTTTAACAAATGCATATTTTCAAAAACGGATTTCAGCATTGTAATCAGCGTAAAAGTCTAGTTTATAATGATGTGCCACAACACCATCTTTACATTAAAAATGATAAATTTATATCCAATATGGCGGATGCAAGATGGCGGCCGAAAATTTGTATCCTACCAAAATAAAGGATTAGCCACCCAACAATGATAGGCGTTGGTCCCGAGTCAATATCTCAAAAAATGCATGGCAAAAATGCAGTCAGGTGACTTTTTTCAATAAGATCCCATGTTATTTTTTTCAACGATTTATCAATGATATTTTTTGTTTTTCTGGGTTATGCTGTAATTTAAACGTCGCAAACAAGCAAAACCTTAAAGTACATGTCAGTAGCAACAAAAAAATACATGTGTCAAAAAATCCCAGGGGGGGAGGGTTTATCATTGGCGGCCCATGGTCTAAATAGTTAAATTTTGTCCTTTTACAACAATTTTTAGCCGCCATTTTGAAAATTAGATGTCTAATTTTTGGGGTCTGGGCTGAATTTAGTTCCAAAATGCATGATTATTGATTATGCAAAGTTTAATAGTGGTAGCCAGAAACCTAATATTTTCATACTAACCTACCTCACTACACCGTCGACGCTGACGAACACACGTTTGCAGTTTGATTATATTATGAATTAACATCTGACGTCCTCGACATCAGCTGATTCTTTTTCTCCCTAAAAAAAAAGATTTTCTATAGGCCCCCAACATATGTAACTAAAACTACCGTTTCCGCAGCGGTATAACATAAATACAATTTACAGTAGATTTGCCAAAAAAGGCCCGTTAACTTTCACAAATGCATTCGCATGTCGTCTTGACGTGTGCCGTGCAACAAAGGTGCTCATATGAATACTTATAGGATTTTATTCAGTCCCCTTGAAAAAATGTAGGATCTCCAAAAATATTGAGGCCTTCCCTTAACGATATTTCCCTGCTTAAAGATGTTGCAGTAAAAATGCCTAACGTGACAACGAGTGCAGTAATACATAACGTATAGGTGTTTGAGTAATCGTTATAACATGTTAAAATACTCAATAAAACGGACTAATACAACAATAGCCATGATACTCGTATTTTCAATGTTATATATTTTTTAATTAAGGTATTGAAACGTATCTTTGTATTAAATAGTATCGTATTCAAAACTATATAACTCTTCAACAACTTTTGGTGTACCCAGTTTTTTTCTAGCATAAATGTTTGTGCAAGATAGAAAACACTAAAGAAACTAATTTGATGATATAAAATGTTTTCAGTTTCTTAAAACTTTTTGTACCTACGATCATCATCGAGGTACAATTATCATCGAGGGTTTTTTAATTCATCGAGGCTTTAAAAATCCCTTTTTTGAGGTATTAAAATAATAAACTTAATTGTTACGCTGGCCTAACAAAACGAATTTCAAAAAAAGTTAATTTATTAATTTGATTTTCAATTAGTTCATAGACATACCAATAATCTCTAGAACTGATTACTTAATATGCCTAACATAAAATTCCCAATCATAAACATCTACAATACAAATGCCATTTATATATATTCTTAATAATAAGGTTTACTTTTTTGCAAGATGCTAAAAGCAGTTCAGTCAAAAGACTAGAATGAAGCTGAGCTGCCATCTACGAGGGAAGACGGATTAACCACTGATCTTTAATTGATGATCGATCTCTCCCTGTTTAAAACTTTGCTCATTGGCGGCGGCCTTCCATCATTACAATGATTCCTACTTAGCTTAACGAGGCAAGTCTGAAATCTAACCATCTAGTGCCGCAACTCAGCGATTCTTATTGTGTCTGAAATGCAAGAATATACATTACATGATTTAGTTTCGGTGACAGTTTTTGTATTGAGCTCTCAGAGGCTATTTTATGTACCGAAGAAAATGCATTTTTTACATTCAAGAGAATGTTAAATCCTACTGAAATTATAATTATAAGTGAGAAAGTTTGTTTGTCATTATCGATGTAAAAAAACTATGTTTGTCATATTTAAGTCGGCTATAACAACGTACCTGTAAACAAATGAACCCAATTCCAATTGTCAGATACAAAAAAAGGGAGCAGAAACAATACCAGCAGTTCAAATTATTTTGAACGTGGGCGTAGCCACGGAAACCATATATTATATAGTAAACGTGTAAGGTTGAAACGAATACTTTTTTACTTTGGTATCTGTAATGAGGAGGAACATATAAAAGAATTTTAAAGAGAAATCTTTATGTAATTTAATTACAACTAACTATGGACTGTAACTATTTATAAATTTACTTCATATCAAGGCAAAAATCGTATTTCCATAAGTAAATGTATTGCCGTTAGACCAATCCTCGAACCATTTCAAACCATTTTAACTAATCTGAATTTAAATTATAATATCTTTTTCAATAATTTCTCGTTGTTTTGACAGTGAAAACGCGTCGACCTAAATAAACTACGACGTGAAGGTTTCTGTATTAAAATAATAATTGAGCAAATAAAAGAATAAGGGTATGAATCACCTGTGTATTTATATGCAGATGCAAAGCTAACACAAACAGTCACGGGGCATATAGCTTTTTCCTCCAAAACGGGACTTTTCAATAGAGTTTATTCCATCATATCTACAAACAAACAAAAGAGTATCGTATTGTTTGTATAAACAAAGTGTTTTAATGCAACTGACACTGTTGGACTTCTTCGAAAGGGATTGTATATTGTTTTCTTTCTTTAGGCAATGGAAAATGTAACAATAACCTTCCTTCTGTCGGACCATTTGTAAGTTTAAAAGTCAAGGAAAAGCTGTGCTGTAATAATAAAAAACAAATAATTCAAAAAAGGTCCTTCTATTTCGTACAAGGACAGCAGTTCAAATTATGTTACTAACTTTTAACTAAATGAATGGTTAAGTAAGTACTGGATAAAAATTCTCTAATACCGGTTACCATTGTGAATAATAATATTAACTGTTTTTAGTGCTTAGAATAAATCTTGTAGATGCAACATGAAATAATGGAAAAGAAACTTCAGTTTACTCTACCTACAAAAAAGCATAGTGATCAGCGTCTTGGCCTTCGGTTCTGGAGGTAAAATATTGCACACTTTCAGAATGGATTCGGAACGTTTGCTCTAAAAGTCTTCGTAGAAAATCATGCGCAAACATTACAGATAAAAAAGTACGTCAAAAGAGGGTACCAGCAAGGAATTGAAATATTTTAGCAAGCGTGATAAACAGTTTTGTTCGTATTATTTATTACTTATGAAGCCAATGGGCTAAAGTGGTAAACCAGGCCTATACTTATTTCGAGATTGATATGGGTCAAAGAGTATTTAATAAAAAAGGCTCCCAACTGTTTTGGACAGTAGATAATAAAAACATACTATATTTATAAATTCTTCAAAAATTGTAGCAGCGACAGGAAAAATTACAAAAACTTTTATATGTTTGTATTTGTCTCTTCTTTTTAGTTAGTCTTCTATCATGTAGAAAGGATTTAACAGTAAGTCTTGTTTCACATGATTCTTAAATATCCTTGTTTGCCTTTTTCAGGTCTTCTGGAAGCCGATTGAACAACTTAAGTAAAATTGATGTACGAGGGTTAAATAATTATGTGTTGTATCATCAAAACATAATTACTTTCTAAAATGGTTTCTCAGACAATGGTTGATATAATTTTTCTAAATTAAAAACTTTAATAAGCATTTTTATGTACAAATAGTTTTTTGTTATAACAACGTTTTACCTATACCTACAAATATTTTGAATGGTTCACATAATTTATAAAGAAAATGTAAATTATTATACATGAGAATTTGAATAAACTTACAAAATAAATTATAAATATACTTACAGATCCATAAAATAAATTATTGGTCAGTGCCAGCGACCACAAAATGTCGTTGCATGTAACTTGGAGTTTACTTTATTGGACTAATACGGTCATCAGCATGATTTAGTCTGATGAGATCAACCAGGATTGAGACTAATTGTCATTGATTAAACCATAATTGTGTTCATTAGTCTAATATTAGGTGTTATGGATATCATCAAGTTTTCTATGCTAATAGCACACAGTAATTTATGAAAATCAGCCCCAATAGCCAAATAACCAAAATATATCATTCTAATTGCTTATGAACACTATAAACTATTTATTTCAACTATAATATCGGTAGTATTAGGACTTTCTTTAGACTCAGCAAGTTTGTAGTGTATGGTGCAGACTCGATTTTTAAAAGCGTATGAAAAAGAAGTATATAGAAGAAACTGAAGATGAAACTGAAAAATAAGTAGGCCTATAGGATAAACTGAAGATATTTCTGTAAGGTCCTTTTTATAAATTATTTTTTAAGAAATAAGTTAGCAAGTTTGGCTCATTTTTTGATTATCGATCACGCTACATCTACTACTAGAGCAGCTTTTAATATAACAAGTAAATAATTAATAAATGACCATTCATTATTAACATAAAAATTAAAATACGTTCAATTTTTTTCTCTCTCAGAACTCAATTCAAACCACATTCAAACTTCATTTATGAACATGAAATAATATGACTAGATAAAATCATAGGAGTCGTTGGTTTAGGGCTTTAACCTAACTTAGGAGAGTATTTTCCGAACTTTCCCCCACACGATGATGACAACCCGTTTTCAACCCGGTCGACTGGTGAGAAATAGAATCTCCGAGGATTCATTTCGGCGTCAGTCAACAGGAATCCATTAAAGGTTTCATTGCAGCTCCATTTGTATGCTAATGTCAGGCGTCGATCGAGAAATTCCATTGGTCAGTTTATATCCTCTGAAAAAAGTAATTTTTTGATCAAACCCTAACGTGGACAAACAATCCACGGAGTAGCTCCGATTAGTGAAACAATTCAAACTGGCTCTTCAGAAAAGTTTATTTATTAGAAAAAAAACGCTTATATTATAACTGTTGGCTTTCTTAACTTAAATACACTATTTCAGGTGTTTTTTGCACTATATTATTGGACCCTTTATTTCGTTTTAATAGGTTAATCAAAATACTTGTTTGAAAACGGAGGCTCAAGAACATATTTGAAGTACAGGTAATATAAACAAAAATAAATTTAATAGGAAAACGACAACAATTTTATGGCAAATACTACTCAGTTATGGCAGTCAGATGGCTTTGTAATACTTGTCAAAAAAACCAAGGGGTAACTGGATGGCTCATTTACTACCCCGCATACAGCTCAGTTTCTATAACTAATTATTTTATGTTATGTCGCTGGTCGCTGGTCATTGCAACTATAATTAATTAACTTAATGAAACGCATTCCTAATGCAACCACGAAACTTAAATTATTGGAATTTTATTTATTGCCTAGCCTTTTTATTAAGTAATCGCCTTTATATTCTAAAATAGTAGTATTGATGTTATTGTAATTTTACAAATGTGTATGTAGTGTTTATTCAACTTAATAAGTATTTGTAAAATGTTCTTTGTTCATTTTTACACTAAAAAACCCCATTACTACCTGATTCACTCAAAGTGTGAGTACAGTATTTTAATAGTTTTAGTAAATTTCAGCTCAAATGTACAGCAGACAATTATGGATTTTGTGATGTGATTATATTGGAACTCAAGAAATTCATGGAGCGAAAGTCTAAAGCGGTCATAACTCAAAAAGACAAGTGCATAACTCAAAGAACACTTCCAGACGATTTATGTTAATTAAAATAAATGTGGATTTGGCCTTCAACTCCTTTTAAGTAAAATCTTTGGTTTGAAACACAGACGGACCTTGAGATAATCCAACAAAATATTACTTTAGGAGTAATATTCCACTTATTCTAAAACAAATTAGGCAGTACGCAAAAAGAATGATTAAGTGGTGATAGGTTTCTTTGTATGTCAAATCACATTAAATCGTCGTTTACATTTACTCCCTCAAATAAGACTTCTAGCGATGTTATCGGGTAATAGGTTATAAAAAGTAATTAGCACTCGATGAATGAGAGAATCTCATCAGGGATCTATTGCGTTCTTCTAAACCTTTATTAATCAAGAAGACGGCAGGAATGTCGAGTCAGATTTGTTAAGCGGCGTTTTCAATTGGAGCGCGGATCCTTTTGTTCCACGATCGAGGACATTATCATCAGGAATGTTCCTCGTTACTCGCTTAGTATTGTAAATTATCATTATTTATCATAGTGTCGAGTATTTTTAAGTGCGAGACGTTTTGGTAAGTGTCGGTAGTGATCGCACTCAGTAATGTGATATAATTAAATTTTTTTCACTAAAAAAAGGCCACAAGCAGAGGCAAAAACTGTTTGGTTCTTTACAGTCTTCTTTTATTTGCTATACTTAGTTATTTTAACGTATACAATCAAATAATTATAGATTTGTTGTATATTTTTTTTTTGTAATTAAGATGTATTGAACGAGTTATTTTGTTTGGTTCTGTTCATTTTTGTTTTACACTACATTTATAGGTATGGTTCATTCTTAAATTTCACTTAAAACAATTTCATTATCTCCTTCAATAATATATTAATAGAGTATTTTAGCACATTTTTTGTAACTATTATATACATAATCATAATGCCTGTGGGGGTAGTAATTAATTGCAATTTTTAAATTATTCGAGCCAAGTGCCTATAAATAGTTTTTTTTCTTCTTAGGGTCATCTTGAATGTATATACCTCGCTTTATAATTTTTTACTCCTGCAATATACAATTTTCTTATTTATCTATTTTATTGTTTTTTAATTACCAGATTCTGTATAACCTGTGGAACTGAGGGGGTGGAGGGAAGTCGTGGACGACAGCCGAGGTTGGGAGTAAACCAGAGACTTCAATTAGCCACGTTCTTCGAGTTTTGATTACAAGGCACCTGACTCCCTTATCTAAAGGTTGTCATCTAAATTTCAATTTCTACCAGTACTGCCTATTTTTTAGGTAAAGCATACACGCTATTTGTACGACTAAACTAAAGTGATTCCTCAAAATGTTCATACTTTATTCGTTGTTCCTAAAATAACATGAAATAACAGTATTCTGAATTTGTATACAATAATTAAAAACTTATTTACTCGTTTTCAACCTTTTTTATGTTTAGATATTTTGTATTAAAAGCATTTACTTTTTAAATATTTATCTATTCGATATATTTCGTCAGTAAAAGAGACAAGTTATTATAAATATATGTTAATGTATCGAATTACATGGAAGAGGGGCTTTTTCTCAGTCTGTTTTCCTTATCAGCTCTAATTTATTAATCAACAGACGTTTAACGACTATATTTATTTCTATATTCGATGGTATAAGCATTATTTTTGTGTGCGGCATTTGTAAAACTAAGATACTTTTTACCAAAGGCTGTTGTTTACCGAATCCCAAATCCACGTTTTAAAATATTAATTATGTGATTCCATAATGACGCTTAAATGATACGCAAGGATCGTCAACTTGATTAACGAAAAACTTAAACAATCAACACAAACAATCATTGAACAAACCACATTGAAAAATGATCATTATTAATCATTTTTACGATTTAAAATAAACTGCATTTCGTCGGCTCCCCAATACAAAATTATTATTACGCTGAATTATTTGGACGTTTCCATTCGCTTCTAATATGTAGAACTAATAATTCAGCATAATAACAAAGCCTTCAATTTTTAAATACCAAATCATTCCCAAGTGTTTAAGAAGTTGTACAATAACTCTCGCAGTCTTCCATCGGATGTGCTTATCCTGGCTTATTGAACAATGCTGGTCTCAGGAAAACATTATTGCAGCACTTCGCATTGTTGAAGGATTTTGAAACTTATAAAACCGGCTAAGGAAACAGGTAAAGTCGACCAAGTTGTATTTTCTGTGACGCGAGCTTGAGGAATACAATTTGAGTTGACTCATGCTTGACAACAAACTTACACTCCTGACATCATATCGCATTTATATATGTATCGACAACATGATTTTTGTGATACTTTTTCTCAGATGTGACCTCTGGTGCAAAGATGATCTAAGCACACTATTAGACTTTTACTATTCTGTAGATGTGCACGATCCCATCATAACTTATTTTAGTTTTTGAGAAACGTAAATAAAAATTAATTTTAAATAAAAAATAAATGCCATGAACATTACTGTTGTCATGTTGGTTACGGAATAACTAAGTTATAACATGTAAATAGTAATTCCAATCACAATTTTTAGTGCGACAAGGAATAAAACAAATCCTATACAGGATACTTTCTGACTGAATTCCCAAAATAATCTGCAACAATGGATGAATAGTTTATTGTTGAAACTCGAATTTAGAATTTTTTTCAAATATCAATTGCAGCTGTTTACAGCTGTATCAATTCCTAATCAGCTGTTTTCAAAAATATTTATAGTAATTAATACAGTACAACATTGCCCATTATCATTTATACAAAATGGTATCACATATTTACTAAATATTTTTACATTCTATATAAAATTTCATGTAAATTTGACCCTACTTATTCAATTGCAAGTAGGGAATAAAAATCTCTCGTTTAAAAACCAAGCGAGTACTGGGAATTTTAGTTTTTGGGTAATAATTGCTTTTTGAGCGTATAAGGTGAGTTTGGTCGAATATTTTTATTGATTATTAACATTTTGTTTGTCCTATTACCAAGCATTCCTTTGCTGATTTAACCTTCCTTGAATCTCTCACAGTTGACGAGATCCCAATGGTGTGCACAAATAAATGAACTTAATGGTGTATACAAAACATTATTTTGAACCTAAATATTATGTAGAAACAGCTTTCTATATTACTGTAAAAAAACTAAACAACTTTTTATGATTCTAAGAAAACATCTTTAAAGAAGGCACGTGATAAAGAAGAGGAGTGATAGTGTTGTTTTATCCCGAAAACGGGCGTCCAACAACTAAAATTGGTCTGTCAACAGTTAAAAATTTATATTACTCAAGGGACGACTGTGTTCGGGGCAAGTGCGTTTTGTCAGTCTTATTAACTTGTCTTGTAATCTGGTTTTGTCATTTGTTTTCGCCAGATTTACTTCTGTACAGTTAAAGATTAATGTATTTCTATACAAGTAACTAAAATGTACCCCTGTAAATAATTGGGTTCAACGATTTTAAAGTCGATTGTCTACAATGTATTTGTAAAAATAACTATTTCTTATAATTTTGCATCATTGACGTTAGATAAAGGTTAAAGGTAAAATTATTAAAAGTTTCCAAAGTTAAAAGTACTAAAGTGTCATTACCTTTTTTTAGGACTCCTAGTTTCGAAGTGACCGCTTCATCATCGGGTCCTTATCGTCTCACAGATATTGATAGGGCAACAATTAAACTTTGTCAAATGAATCTCAAAGATAAGTCGAATTTATTAAAAGTTCAAGGGTTGTATAATCATTTTATATTAGTGAAAATAAGTCAAAGCTTTGAATGGTTAAACTGAATAGATTTTTATGGGTCCATTTAGAAATGACCATCTAGACTTAAGAACTATACAGTGAACAAGACGCAAAGCAATAGCACAAACTGCTCAAACGAGAATATCAAGTAGGTTCTATTATTATGGGTTGTTTTGGGACGCAACAAATGTAAAAACTCTCGGTCGTGTTGAAACCTTCGCATTTGTTTGATCATCTTTCAGAAAAATTGTGTTAAGCATAATTGTGTGAAAACTACACTATGTATATTATTTTTAAACAAGCATCTCCTTATTTAAATGAGAGTAGGCTGGAAACAATCAGGAGTTGTTGAAGTAATGTTGCTTACATCAGTAACAATTGACACAAAAGTTGATTGCAGAATTTAGCTGACGAAGGCCCTCAAATTGCTGCTGTCAAGACTTTAATTCGGCTTTGCATCTTACTTGCTATCATTTTACTTTCATTTAAAGCAATTTTTATAGAAAATTTTTCATCAAATAAAAACCATATTTTCAGTAAAATTTCTAAAATCATTCAACAATTAAAAAAAAAATTTATAAAATCATTCAAAATTTGAACGATTTCAATTTATAAAATCGAACAAAGTACCTTTGTAATAAATAGTTATGTTTAATTGAAATTTAAATTACGCTCATACAACTGTATTTTGAATGATTCTGCTCTAACTGCGTAGAAATATCAGAGTGAACAAATGGTAACAAAATATTTTAATCCCTTGTCACCGGGGGGATTTGACCAAGTTGCTTAAAATTTCTACATCCGTTTATTCAAAAACATCGAAAATGCTTCAGTAGGTTGCCTTACAATATATATAAATATATACAATATATATAAATTACAATTATTTAATAAAGGATGATACTTGAACAACACCTCAATAGATATTTTTAGAAATCACGTTTCATTAGTATACAAGTTAAAGGTACTAAGTCTAACTTTAGTTTTAATGGAATACTCAAGTTTCTGACGGTGTCATTAATAATCCTGACACAGCATTGTTAATGTGAAACCAACTAATGTTAACAGTAATAAGGAAAACTGGTTCAAAATTGTTGGCTTGGGTGTAACGTTAGACACCTTTTTTCTATTTTACAACTTCAGAGCTACAAAATAAAATACTAACAAAGAAGTCATTGTTTAGCTTTCAACTTTTAAGGAATATTTAAAACTATTTGTAGAGGCTCATGATTCGAAACTTTAAATAGATCTTTTTTTAGTATGATATTCAAAACTATTACTTTAACTGTTACTTCCAGACTCAATTTACATGGTATATGTAAATAAAGGAAACATTATTATACTTGAATATTATAAAATTTACCACAGTACTTTTTTATTTATGATTTAATCAAATTTACTTATTTTTATGAAATTTACTTGCATATTATGACATTTTGTTTAAAGATTAATCAAAGAATGATCAAGATTAAACATAAGGTTTAAATGAGTCGCCAGTTTTTATTTTCTTAAGTTAACGCAAGTCTTACAACTGATAGTAGTAAGAACTAAAAAAGTTGCAAGGCTTTAGGCCAAAGCAAAGCCATGATTTAGTGAGGATGGAATTTTTCCAAACCCGTAGCAGGTACACCTACAGATGGCTTTGATTCCATACTCAACTTCCCACCCTTCCGAATTCAGTCCTAGGACCGAGTGAGCCAGAGTCTGAATTGTTCTGAATACGTCCGAAACGGAGGGCCCGAATCAGTGCGCGGGCTCCCATTTGATTCCACGTATTCTGACGCTTTCTGAAAATCTCCATCTGGCAGAACCCAAGCGAACAGAATCAATTGCGCGCCCTTCTTAACAATGCAACTAAATAAACACTGCAATTATCTGTAGTAAATTAACAACGTCTATTTAATATGCATATAATTAACATTCAGGGAAATGTAATTTAATTTAAAATTCAACATACAAAAACATACATAAGCAGACAATTAAATCAACAAACATTATTAAAGTTAATACTGGATGCGAAAATCAAGCAAGTAAATTAACAAAACATGACAAATTTCACTGTTTTAGAGCAAAATCTAGCAAGGACAGAGCAAAAGTAATAAATTATACTTTTGATACTGAATCAAGTATTAAATTGTAAAATACCCCCGTTGCAGCAGACCTGCATACTCAGCGCATTTCAAATGCAAAACAACATATTTCAATCCAAAATAGCGAGATTTTACATGTTTTTGAAAGTTCCGTAAGAATAACATGGGAAATGAGTATGCAGGTTTGCTGCTACGGGTATATTAAAACTGGGTGGTTTTAATTCAATATTTAGTAGATCTGAACTAGAAGAAGCCATTTACCAAGTTTTATCATGATATGTTGAGAAATAAGCGAGATATAGAATTTTTCTTATAAGGTTAACATAGGGACAACGTACTGTGTTTACCACTTTCAATATATCGGTAACAAATGGACATAGAGCAGTGATTCAAAGTTCTAAATTGTTTATTTTTTTGAGCTGAATTCAATGGTGCCAACAAAAATTCGATTATTTTTATTTTTCTATGTAAAAAACTCAAAAAACCCATTTTTGGGGGGTTTATCCCCCTTTACCCCCCCTTCCAGTGGTCCGATCGGGCTGGTTTTCGAACTCGTCCGAATAATTACTACTTTACACGTCTGTGCCAAATTTCATTCAGATTGGACCATTTTTACGGCCGCTATCGTGCTTAAAGACACATAGATATATATATATATAGATCGCACTATCATTGTGGCGACTTTACACAACACCTACAGTATGACAACCGCCTCGAGGAGTTATGTATATTTAGATTGTTATATAGAAATACTCTAACTTACACTCAAGAAACAATATTATCAACTCACAATTCAAGTTTTTTGTTACCTGTAAGGAAACCACAGAGACATCATTGTGACGACTTTACATGCAACAAACAAAATGGCATCCAGTAATATACATTACATTAAACTATCGTTGTGAACCCCACTCAAAATATTTACCATCACTGTGGCGACATACAGCGTTGCCAGTTTTCACTCTAGCCTTTATACATAAATAAATTGTTCACTGAGGCAAAATGACGACCTGCCATTCCACTATCACTGAGGCATTCTGTTTTTTTTTCTAATTCAGTAAAAGGGAATAGGATTATTTTGCTTATTCTCCACAAATTCCTATTAAACGTTAGCCTTGAAATCTTTAGTACTAAATTGTTTATTTCATCACGCGTCATGCAAGTGACCTATTCTGGGGCAAAATGACGGAGTTTAACATGGAAACAGTAAATCTCAAGGCCCGAAATGGGACTTTGGTGACGAATAGAGACCAAATGCCAAACTGGAATAGCTGAAGCTTTGCGACAATTAAAGGTTTTGAGGTTATGTGAAGCAATCTTATTAAGGAGTAAGAAGCAGCCAACTGAAATTCCGAACTGTTGACCGCAAACTTTACGAGATAAACTCATTGTTCTAGGAGAAAAACTTAAAAAAATTGATGAAAATTAAATTTGAAAAATAAAAATATTTAGAATTGATCATCTTTGAAAGTTTTATTCTGCATTAAGTTCTAGAGATTAAATTTCCCTTACTTTCTTGTAAGTTCGTACCATTTCTGTGGTCGCTCTCCACAGTACGGGGCCCAAAGTGCGCAGCCCAGCTAAAGTCAACCTTGCAGAGCTTCATGGTGATTCAATGATTAGGCTATATGAGATATTCTACGATTACATTAAAATTACAAACTGATTAAAAGTATAAATAAATTGCAATTTAAAAATAAATTCCAATATTTAAGATTTCTCATTGCCTGGCTCCCTCACAATTTTTTTCACCCGCCTCAATAGTGTACCCAGCAAAGGCCTGTCCTAGAAGGTTAAATAAGAAAATATCATATGCTTCTAAGAATTAAAGGAATTTGAAATTAATAGAGAGGCCTGAGGCCTCGTATGTCAGGCTTGAGTAATTTCATGAAAGCTGAGTTTCTCGGCACATGATCCCAACACGGTTAAGATGGATCAGAAACTAACGATGAAATTTGGTTCATAACTAACATAGTGGCAGATTTAGGAGGGGGGGGGCTATAGGGGCTGCAGCCCAGATCAACAAATTTTCAGAGGCGGCAGATAAAAAAAATTAACAGCAACAATGAATTCATAATACATTGTTACAAAAAAAATCACTTGGAAAACAAACTTGTGGTAGAGTAAGATTCACCTAAGTTGGCCAAAACAAAAGTAAACAAATTATTATCTTTTTACGAATTTAAGCATAAAATCCAGCTGTGCTGAAAACGTTGTCAATGAACATCTGTTTTAGTGTAGCACTTGTAGCAAAGGAAAAGTTTTGGTGCAATATTGCAAATGGAAGTTCACTTGCGCAGCTTAAAATAATACTCAGGGGCTTTTCCAAATTAATTATCTATTAACAGAGAGAGGTTGTGTCATGGATGCGGCCTGGTAAATAGTCTTAGATTTTTTTATGAAATAATATTTACAAAGAAAAATAGGTGATTTTTTGAATAGCCAGTACAACTTGCTGCAAGTCAGCAGATGAAAAGAGAGATTGTTTCATATTGCGGTCAAAACTTATAAAAGGTGTTTCCTTATTGGCCCAGGAAAAAATGAACAAGCAGTTAAACAAACTAAAAAACATGTAAATCAAGAAATAAAATCAAATTAAACTGTGACATCTATGTAGAAAGGTTGAATGAAAATACAAAATTCTAAAAATAGGCGATATTGTAAATATTCTATAACCTATAACAACATTGTAAACAAACGCAACGTGGCGATTTGACAGTTGTGAGAAAATGTAAACAGACACCATGTGTAACCAACAATGTTTTCAATGCGACTTGTATAAAAATTTTTGTTGAGATGATTAGTACATGCTTTGGCCAACTTACGTGAATCCTACTCTACAGGAGGATTAGCTTACAATGCCATCCTCCTGTTAAAATGGTGAACGGGCTGTTAAAATGGTGTTTATGCCTGAAGTAGAACGGCAGCAACGGTAATCACTGATCGCACCGCGCCCGCCGTCCTCCGTCCTGTCCCGAGGACGACGCGACTCGATCCGGCCAAGGCGGCAGGCACGAATTAACCAAGTCCAATAATACAAATAAAAATTCTTTATAAGACATTTTTTATTAGAATTTCATCATAAACTATTTTTTGATTAAATGTAATCGTAATACAGTAATTCTTTATATTGTGTAGCCTAGAAATTATATTTTTAAATTTATTCAATCGGTATTATTTTACATCGTATTTCATTTTTCTATGATTGACTAGAGTTTATGTTTAAAAGCTAGGCTTAAGTCAAGATACAACAAAGAAATAATGTATGGTATTTCGTTTTGTCAATTTAGGCGACGATGGCGATCTGGATCGCGTTACAAAACTGGAATGTGTTGAGGAAGGGTTTATAATTTCTCTTTATTTCATTTCTACATAGCCTATTACGCAGCTACTTTTAACATATTATTCAAATTTTTGTTTGTCTTTAGTATCACACGATCTCGATCTTGCCGGAAGTCCGTACGGCAAATTTCCAAATCCACCCCTGGTTACACAAATACATATAGGGGTACATTGCAATACAATACATTGCAAGATTCGATACTACTGTACTCAAACATCTGGCTACTTCCATTTAGGAAAGTAAAAAGTCGTTTAAGTAGCGTTGAAGCTTGCAAGGGTATGGATTGACAGAGAATGGATGAAAAATGTACCAAAAGTACGTTCAAATATAAAGCTAAGGTTTTATTCCTAATCTCTTACAAAATTCTGGTCATCTTACTCTCGAGGGTAACTATGAGAATAATAATAGATGATACACGACAGATTTTCGGTGTATCTGGCAAAATTTAAAAAGTATCTGGTTACTGAGGGAACACTCTTGATAGCTCCCAATGAAACTTGTGTATATTCAGTTTTTCTACAGGAGCGTTAGTCGAATTATAATTTATTAAAGTTTAAATACGCATTATTAATGGGCTTAAAAGTGTACCAAGTGTCTGAAAATGAGTGATGTAATTCATTCCGAACATTATTCCGAAGATAAGAAAAAATGTAGCTATTTTCTTTATTATTTTACTTGCCATCATACCATTGCAAGCTTCAATTACTTAAACATCAGTTCACTTTCCTGTATTAAAAAAAAAAACAGCTCTTTAAGTTATATGTTGAAGCTTGCAACTATACGAATTTCTGTATATCAGCCAAATTGAAGAAGATTCGAATATCAAAATCACTGATTCTTCTTACCTTTGTAGGGAACATTGTCCAAAGAAACTATCAGATTTTAACGAAAGTCTGGCGGTCATGGCTGTTGGATTAAAACATTCATCGCTATAATTATAATTTATATGGTACTTCACTCAATATTAAATCATTTATACGTGATCTGGGCATTGTCTTCAATTTGAAATGTAAGTTCAAGGTAATTATAGATTCCATCTGTAAGAGTAACGTTCTGGTTTTTTATTAGGCGATCAGGAAATTTTGTAAAAAATATCAATTCAATAAAACCTTTTAATGTTTCAGTAATACAATATAGGCTAGAGGCTGCTTCGGTGATGGTATTTCCATCGTAGGTAACAAATTAAAAATAGTGAAACTGTTCAAAAACTCAGGTCCCGGTCCCACAAGCTGTTCATCCCCCAATTTTCTCGCACTGACGTTGGTGTCAAAACTTCTCTCAATACGTAAAACTTGATCACAGATGGCTGTGTTGAAATTGTATAATAGACTTTCATTAATTGATAATTTAGATATTTTTTGTTCATCTGTCAAGACTTTCCGTTCAGTTGCAAAAGAATAAGTAAACTCTGTAATGTAATAATTCCTCGTTAATGTTCTGTTTGGAAAAAATATCAAATTAAAAAGTATTATTAATGTTTTTGTTGAATTTATATAATTATTGTAAATTATACTTGATTTACCTTGACATAAATTATTGTTAGCATTTCTTAGGTAGTGTTTTCTTGGATTAGTTAAGCATGTTTAAGATTGCAAGAAACGTTGTAAGACTAGAACCCCATCGGTTTAGTCTCGTTTAAGTCAGACCCATCCCCCTCTCACCTCATTTAGCCAACACTCAGAAAGAAAATCTATAATATTTAAAAGCGTATTAAATGAATGTAAATTAACCAGCATATTATTAAAGTTACTTATTTCTATATTACTATAACATATTAAGCTATCGGTAGAATTAGTATTTCCCAAACCAAAAAAAGACGAATATTGTTCATCAGCATTTAGCTCAATATGTTGACTCTGAGAATGATATTGACGTCGCAGTTTCCAAAACAATCACCGTCCTCCATGTACGTACTGAATACTGCCCGGTAGAAAAAATCTAAATCACAATAACTTCAACTGAAACCAATTTATTTTTCAACTTATTATATAACTTTCTGTTATATATTTTATAACTTTCTGTTATATATTTTGTAAATTTGTGTTATTAAAATGACGTTTTAACCAAATAATTTACTGCTTTCAAAAGTTATGCATTTTAATGCTTGACACTCCCCGCTATGTTCCCCTCCCTTCGTTTTCGACCACCCGGAAAATAGGCGAAATAACTTCTTTAGTATCACCACAGTCCACTTTACAATAATCAGCAAAAATACCGCGTAATGCTCTCATGCATGCTCAAAACCCTCAGCTCCTAGAACCGAGGGACATACGCGTCCGAGAGAACCAGTGTTGCCAAGTTTTCCGGTCGCAGTATTACACCAAATGCCGTATATTGAAATATACACTCAGCGACACTAGCGCACCCACGGTCATTACATGAACTATTAATATACGTTTTAGGCGCAATATGACGACCAAAATAAAATTTCTAAGTCATCCTCATACGTATCTGCAGGTCAAAAGGAGATGAAATAACCCAAGTGTGCATATGACGACCATATACGGTCGTCATAAGCACCGGTCGCCACTTTGCATACACTTTTCCTTATGTACGGTTGCCACAATGATAGTTGGGTGAACATATATATATATATATATATATGTATGAAAATGAACGAATAGTGTTTTTTGCTTCTGGGGGCCCCAAAACGAAAAGTTATCATGGTCTCGGGCTTAGGTCCTACCATGAGTAGGGCCTACTACAGTAACAGCTTCTTCCCTATAGGGGAAATTCGCTAAAAGGAGAAATTTTGCTAATTGAGATTAAACATTCAGACAACTAGCTGTCAAAAAAATAAAAATATAAATAATCTGTTTTACGGTCTGTTGTTACTGATAAATAAATGTTGGAAGCAAGTTTTATGGTTGGCTTCTGTTGAAGATATTAATAATAATTATTGTTAGAAGGTGTTAATAATGAAGTTAAATTAAATGTGGGTAAAATTGTGTTATTGTTGTTGCTGTTGAGAATATTAATGTCAGATCAATAACCAAAATGGACAATTAAAATCTCCTGGAATGTTGTGATTAATCATCTATATTGCGACCAACAGATGATTTATGTCGTTTTTTATGTAAGTTGATTCTCTAAATTTCGTTAAACTAAAAAGTATAAGAAGACAATAATATTTCACATTATCGCTCCCAGATAGCTGTGGCTGGCCGTCTGCCACTTTTTGACAAACGAAGTCTAAAACACCTTCATTGGCCAAGTTTCTTTTTTCCAAAACCTCAGGAAATTGTCTTGCAGACTATTACTCTCATTGAACAGAATCGGGATACTAACTAATTTATATAATGTTCCCTTCTTCTTGTGATGGTTTATAGTTACATAATGTAATGAAATGTCGTTTGATATATGTTTGAAAACAAGAAATGTCTCTCTTTTATGAAGTTTGTCATCCCCGCAGTGACCAAACTTCACCAAGTTGTCATGGGACTTGGTGTAACACAATAGTCTTCAGCTGTCATCCGTTATCTGATTAGCTGATCTAGAGACAGTGAGTGAGGATATCATGGATTTAGTTTGTGTATTGATTTTAACTAAATAATGTATTAGATTAAGGGGTTTACCTTAACTAAAATCAAAATCCAAGAAACATTTTAAACTATATAACTCCGTACTAAAAAAAAATTTATAAGGAAAAATATTTTTCTAGTTTGGTGATAGAACTAACTATACCTAAAGATCTAATGGTATTGGCGGAAATACAGGGTGTTGTTTTTAACGCAACCCAAAATAATATTTTATCAGTGATGGATTATTTCCCCCCAAGATCCCCGGATTTGCACCTACTATATTATTTTCTTTGGAAATACATTAAAAGTAAGGCCTACGAAAACAATTCTCAGGATATTCAGCACATCAAAACAAACATAACAAATTTAATACAAGTAATTCAAAGAGGCACTTTGCAAAAGTGTTCAGGAATTTGATGGAGAGAGTATAACTTTGTATAAATGTCAATGACGGATTTTTTAAACACATAATGTAAGCTAAATGTGATCTAACTTAAATAATAGGTTGTATAAAATGTCAAAACTGACAATTCAATACTCCTTTCATCTGTAAATTATTCAATCTTAAAAATTGGTTGCCTTTAAAAAAGAAAACACACTATATAAAGTGGTGTCCTAATACTACATTTATATCTACCTGTTAGAACTGTAAATTTACCATCTAAAGCAAAGAAGAAAATGTCATAATAAAAGAAAAAATAGGGTTTGTTAAACCTATGTTTATTTATATTGATCATGATCTCCAAATGCTGAATATATGCCGGAAATGTTCTAAACACAACCCTGAAACATTTCCAAACTGAACATGGTGAACTCCCACATCGGTCTGAGTGCTAAGTTATGATTAGACACTTCTCTACATGGAACAGAATCAGGATTTAGATTATAAAAAATCATATAGTCCCTTAACAAGTTTTCATATCGTCACTATCGTTAAATCCACTCGACTATAGTCGAGGAATTGTCTATAGGAACAATCAAATTATAATTGTAAAAAATTACAATTATATTATTTCGAAATTATTATTATTTCGATTCATGAGATTTATTTATTTTTAATGTAGTGTCCTGAAATTATTCTACAAAAGTTCTATTATTCAATTTGTGATCTCAAAAATTGGCCAAATTTCAAAAATGAAAAATGATTATTCAAAACTGATTACGGCATTCAATTCAGCATGAAATATCAGTTTAAAGTGATGGTTCACAACACTGCTTTTATATGTAAATAGCTCACTTAAAAATGATGTATCTAAGATTACGTCAAAATAGCCGGGAAACGGCCCAGCACTGTCTGCTGGTGGTTAGTTTTTATCAACCAGCTCTATTTTCAGATTATGGGCTTAATTTTAGAATGCATATTGATAAAATTAGCTAAAAATAAAATTTTAAAAATCTTAATATTTTAATAATGAGTTTTTTATGAATTGCGGCATTGAAACCAGTGTAAAATCTAGTTTAAAATGATATAGATCACAACTCCATTCTTAGTTTTGAAAAAAAAAACAATTTTGTAACGATATGGCGGATCCAAGATGGCGGCCAAAAATGGCCACCCACTCAAAATGAAGTACCCAACAATGTTTGGGGGTTGTCTGGGATTGATGTTTCAAAAAATGTGAAAAAGGGGGGGGGGATTTAAAACTTATCCTGTATTTTTGCTAACATTTATGTCTATTATAACAAGATTACATAATGAAAATTTTTTTAGTATGAATTGTTGTACAGCAAAAAGTGTATATTTCTGAAATAAAAACCAATGTAAACCTCTTGTTAATTTTCCTCATGCTTAAAGCTCACTAATGATAAAATATAGCCTTTTAGTGTATTATTTACACAACATATTCAAAACATGATTTTCCCTTACATTATTTATGCTCACATACAATATAAATCCTTTGGAAATTGGCTGCGTACGCAGGTCTGCTGCGACGCGACAGGGGTATTTGACTAACTTTGATACGGGGTGATTAGTAAGTGCAATTAAATTTACCATAGCCTTATCTCACGATGTTACTAGTGATTCCTTACTATTACAAAATGTAGCTGCAGTTACATTGAAGTTTCATTTACAGTAAGTTTTTAATTTTGTATTCGATTTCTACACTAGGATAGGTTTTTATGAATAAAGGGTTGTTCCAAAGTTATTTGTAACCACCTCTGACGATCCGTTATTACTGGGCTTTTTTTCGATCCCCCAGTCATCAGCGAGTCTTCGTCCATTATTACTGAGATCTTAAGAAGTTTGCGATTGCCGATTTGCTGAGGGATTTTAATATTACCGACTAAATCCATTTATAACTTTGACAAAATATTTGTTTAGAATGATTTTAATCGTAAAAATATTACTGTTACTGCAGAATTCTGTTTGAGAACACTTATAACACTTACAGGACACAGTATAGGCCTATTCTGAAGCCATTATAGAGCACACCAACAAAACAAGACAATATAGTTTTTTTTATTCTTTAAACGTAGTTTTAGTGTTTTTTATTTTTCAAACGGTTGGGCTCGATGTTTAAAAAACAAATAAATAATAGCTTATTACAATTCATCTTTCTTTTCTTTGTCTCAAAACACTGTTTTAGATATAGTTTAAAGCTCTAATTGGTTATAGCATTATGACATATGATTGCATGGTAAATGAAGAAAACGAGGACCTATTACGAAACAAATAAGAGATCAGTAATTTTATATTGTTCATTAATAGTATTAATTTATATTGCTTAGTAATACTAGTAATTTATATTGCTCATTGTTCCATTAGTTTATTTTTTCATTATTTAACCATAACACGTTGTTTCAAATGGAATTACAGTAATATTCCTTCAATGACCTTGATAATTATCGCTTGAAAACGTATATTTTAATTAATTTTAAACTATTTTATCGTAATTTTTGTTGATGTTAACAATAAATTTGATGAAGACAGAAGTGCTTCATCTGTGATGGTAGGCAAGGAAAACTTAAGCAAACGAAAACAAATTGTCTTAGGCATTTATTTCAATGAAGCAACAAGTGACTCATGTTACGGTGCTGCGATCCTGTGGGTTTGTGGAACAAAATAACTTTATCATTAACCACTTAATTAAACACATTCCGGCCCAACCACTGAAACATAATCAAAACTGTTTGTAACGGATAAACCATTTTCAACGTCAATATAACATTCGCATAATCTGATTTACCGTTTTTACATACTGTTTTCTTCAATATGTGCATGTTTAAATAATAAAGCCATTTTTCGTGCAGAATATTCTGACTAAATATTTATTACCTGATATCTTGTTATTGATTCTCTTCTGGGTAAATGCTTATTATCTTTATGTTATTTTAAAAGCCCTAAACCTATAGATTCGCCTTTTAAGTCGGTGTACAGACCCAAAAAAATCTTGGAAGAGTTCAATGTACGGTTTTGACCAATTTAAATAAAATTGGTCTATAAATAACAACAGGAAGTATAACAGCTGAATTTTAGGAATGTAGATCAACTATCTAATTATAAAAGTAGTACGTGTACATCAAAGACGTATGGTGCCTTGTTAAATGATAATTATTTATGTTGCTTAGTTTGGCATCTTGAAATGTCATTCACAGCTTCGTTTCGACTTTTTCTTTGACTACACCTAATTTGCTTATTTACTTAAATCCTCTTCATAATAATGGAACCTGTTAGGAAAACTGAGATATATATATACTTTATGAAAGAATAAACTTTTGGTAAGCTTTCAAAACGCACTATTTTAAATATTCAGGCTTAAAATTACTTCTTTAGTTGACATTTAAAACCATAGCCTACTGATGATGAAAACGTTCGTAAAATGACCCAGAAATATAATTTCAAATTATTTCCACATGCGACTCTGCGCACTGTATCAAGGCGCTGTACACAATGCAAACTTGCTTTTAATCACATAATGACATAAACAACAGTAGTTGATGAACTTTCACTTAAGTGACGTTTTAGTAACTTATATTTATCAAACAGATTCACAAGCCATCTTGAACTGTCAGAATTACAAATGTTCTAACTTCTAAATCTTAATGAGACAATCCCGCTTGAGTAATGACGTGTCTCGCCCCTCACATGTGGAGATTATGATGTGAAAGGTTGATCGTTAACAAAGAGATTGAAGGATTATTAAAATGTTAGCGTTATGCCTATTACCTTTTTAAATAATTCAACTTTAATGCAAATTCGGATGTAAATAAATCCTTTATTCCTTAATTAATTTTCGAAACAATTTATTTCACATATTGTATCGTTCATGATTGATAATTTATTTTAAACAATGAATGTAAGTAAAAATTCATTAGTTAGACTATTTTTAATAACTTTCTATTTATGTTTTTATATTTATTTTATATATTCTTGATTTCTATTACATAATATTTTAAAATAATAATATACGTGTATATAGTAGTCATATGAATGTCATAAATAAATATTTGATGATTTAATATTTATTAACTAATATCTGACCTGGCAGACGTTATCATGTCTTGTATTTTAAAATTTAATATATAAGACTGGACAATTTTTTTTAAATTGAATGAATACTAAAAATAATTATTAAAAATAATTGACATGCCTTTTCTATATACAAAGTTGTTGGTTCATGTTTGCCACAGTCTACACCACTGCTTAAAATTTTATTTCACACAAGCTTTTTCGTAACAAATACGAACACAAAAATAGTATATTTCATTACAAGGACCTAAAGTGACGCTTTTCGTACAAGGTCAAGTTTTACAACCGAGGCTGTAAGCCGAGGTTGAAAAATGACCGAGTAACGAAAAGCAGCTTTAGGTCCGTGCAATGAACTATATTTTTCGTTATATTGCTCAATACAATACTTAAACTACTTAAGAAGACCAAAATGTTACAGCTTGTTTACCTTTAAAGATGCATTCAAAAGATGCCACCGTCTTGTTCTTGCTATTTGAAGCAATCAGCTGATTGTCTGTTTCATTTGTGTTAGGGTAGACTGACAACAATGAACAACTATCGACGTATCGAACGTATGTAATAATCGATTGGTGAAATGAGCGAGTTTCACAAATTGATTAAACTGACAACAATGAATGTTTCGATGATAACGATGAATGTTTCGATTATTTGTAATCGAATGAATATTGTTCGATTATTACGACGTACTCGGCACTTTTTGACTTTTATAGTCCTAGGACTATAAAGAGTCAGCTGGTATCGAGTACATCAGCTTTTAATTCCTAGGAATAAAAAGAGTGTATTTAGGTCCGGAAAACATACATTAAAAACATCTGTTTTTGAAGCAGTATAACGAAAAAGAATCTATCCATTTGTTGCACACGTTAAAAAGTTATGAATAACATAAATATTAGATTGATTTTTATTTATATAGAATTTGTTTCAATAAATAAATCCTTTTTTAGTCAATTTACATCCGTGATATCTTGAATGATATTTCCCTGTCACCAGATCAGCTGACAGCCCCAGATTAGATAACAGCTGTCAGCTGAAGACTATTGTGTTACAGTCCGATGACGACTTTATGGCATTTGGTCAGTGACAGCGATGAAAGGTGCAACATCATATTGCAAATTATATTTTGTCACTAGGCCTATCAGAAGTTAAATGTATTTGCGGAAAAAGTTTGCCAATTTTAATTTGAAATGATGATGAATTTTAAATCGCATGATCACTCTGGATGAAACGTATCTGTCAGTCGAGTTTTACAATCTGCTGCTTTGACAATCCGAGCGTATTTGAAAAAATAAACGTAGATCGACATTCGAATGAGTAAATTTTAAATAGGGGTAGAGGTATAAAAAGTAAATAAAATTGCTCAGGAAAATTTTACTTTAATAATTTTAATCCATTAATATTAATAGATAAACAGAAACATAAACGAACGTTTCATCTATTTATTTCGAAGATAAATCAAAATATTACAATGTGAACTTGAAAAGCGCTGAAAACTTTAAATGAGGGTTTTACAGTTATAAATAAGTGATATTACACTATTAATTTACACGATTTGGTTGTTATTATACACATAAATAAGTTTACACAATTGTTGAGATGATAATAAACCATTTAAAACTTATTAGTTAGTAAATGTATTGATTTAAAGGTGATGGAAAGGCTCAAGAGATAAACATTTTACCATTGCTGTAAATCCACACCTTAGTCAACTTCATAGTAACTTATTAAGTTCAAAAATTTATGGAATTTTCAGTTTCGTAAGGATTTTTAAGGATGAGGAGAGTTTTCATTAATCGTTGTAACAATCTGCATTTTGTTGTCGACAATCATATTATGACCTTAAAATCACTTTTGAACTTATAGCGAACTAGTGGCTCGAAGGAGCTAAAGCGCCTAATCATAAGGGGGGGGAAATTAAATTTTAAAAACCCTTCCTTATTATAGTACTAAATACCTTCATAGTAAACTGGCTTTTAGATCCACCATATGTTCATTTCTAGCACACGGTTTTGAATCACGCAACATCACCGCATGTTTAAATGTAAACAAATCAGACGTTTTTGGATACCAATGATTTTTAAATGGCAGATATTTTACGTTATTTCACATTCCCCGAGTCCCTAGAATTAAGACCTTCAATCTGATCCCTCCCCATCATTCTGCAACTTGTCAAACGCCCACAATTTCTGCACAAAATTTCCCTATCTAGATTTAATTCCTTGCTGCGGTATCGACCCATGGTAACGGGCAGTTTTTCGTTTGTTATTTTTTCATTCTCCAGGGATTTAGTTCCAAGCTCTTTTAGCACTTACCTCTTCTTTTTCCGTTTAGAGGAGAGTCAAATGTATATTTACATATGAATTTATTAAGTTAAATTTATTGTTTATTGTTAAGATTTTGCCTGTAAATGAGATGATAATTACGTATTCATAATATGTAGAGGTGATAGTTACGTACGGCTCTGAAAATAGGCCGTCATAGTGAAATGTTCATAAAGGGTAAAAGAACGATATTCATAAGGGTAAAACAACTTAAAATAATTAAGTTGTTTTGAAGGTTCTATTAGTTTCGATTGCTGAAGTATCGGGCTAAATATTTTAGTATCAGCATTTTTTAAAACCCCGTATGACTGTTGTTGTGGTTGTTATAATGTTTTGTTAAGGTTAACTGAAGGAAGCTATGTAACACAGATAATGTAAATCGTGCAAAAACAATTTAATTGAAAACATTACAAGTCTTCTTACACAGTCTTTACTTATTGAGATTCCATAGAATTCTATACACCTAGAAATGAAATCCAATCTTGAGAGCGATCAGGGAACATTCCGTCGTTGATGACCGTAATTGGTTGAGCGGCTATCAAAGTAATTCCTTCTTCGTTCCGGAATAAAACTTCCAAAACCTGTTAAGAGTATGTTTGCATTAATTATCTGTGTTTTCTACGTTTTAAATTGCGTATTTTTATATTTTGAACGCTTCGTGCCAAGTTTATTTTATTAGGTGATTGGTTAAAATTCAGTATTAGGGCAACTAGTTGTGTGTTGAGTGAGAAAATTAAAACAGTGTCTCAAAAGTGAAAATTCAATTTTCATAAGGGAGGCAATGTGCTTTGAACTCGAAATACACACAACATTTTTCCTTCATTTACAATACTAAATATCCAGACCATATAAACATTTTTTACTATTATAGTAAGCTATAAAAACATATTCATTTTTTTAGTTGTGTTATCAGCGCCTGCGTCCGGTCAGCTGCAAACATTCGTGCACCAGCGATCAGCTTATTGTTGCAACGTTCTTACGTGCTAATTCGTTCTCAAAGTTGATGTTATTTTTTATATGATTATTCCTGCCTCTAAATCAGCTGTTAGCCCCTGCATCCGTTGAGCTGCAACAACGGGAGACAAAGTAATCACTTTACTCACGCTGGGAGACAGATATTATTTTACTCACCTATTACAAGGAGTAAAAAGCCTCTAAACATAGCAGTTGGGGAAAATTATTTTTAATTCAGAATAAACATTACATTAATATTTATATAATATTCACCTATAACGGTCATAAATGGCTTAGTGGATTAGTCTAATGTATCATACTCACAACAGTGTATTTTTCACAAATACTTATATAGTGATTGTCCGTACATTACATACATATTCTACTATCATACATATTTCCTCTCAACAATAACATTAACTTGATTCATATACACAATAACTACCCAGAATTGATTGATATTCCGCTGAGATGTCTGTGATGGTTCTGTTTCTATCATCTCCGTTTGATCACTCGTGCGTGTTAATCGTGCATTGTCACTTGTTTATGTCAACAGTAAACTCTAGTCCCTTAAAAAACCTAGCGCTTTTCAAGTTCACTTTGCTATATTTTGCACTTCTTGGGAAATAAAGGGATGAAAACTTACCTATAGCTTCAAATTATTAAGTGAGACTGTTCTCGAACTATTTATTAATTACCTATCCCACCTCAGTTACTATTTAAAATTATACTTTTGATTGTAAATGTATGTATATATTAAATCCCTTCGGTTTAAAAAGCAATAGACTGTAAAACTTGTCTGACGGGAACGTTTCATCTACAGTCATCATTTCAATTTCAAACTGGCAAACTTATTTTCTGCAAGTGTAACATTAAATTTCTGATAGGCCTAGTCACAAAATAAAATTTTCAATATGATGTGTCTGCCATCTGCCATCCCTGTCACTGACCAAACGTCATCAAGTCGTCATCGGACTGTAACACAATAGTCTTCAGCTGTCATCCGTTATCTAATCTGAGGCTGTCAGCTGATCTGGTGACGGTAGAAATCATTGATGATATCACGAATGCAAATCGACTATGTTTAGTTATTAATAACCTATTTTAAATAAAGGAGACATTTTGTAGCAAAAGTAAAAGATTTTAATTTTAAAACATAACAACCATATTAGTAAACAGTTATAGGATAAACTTAAAATCATATGTTAATTCAAAAGCATAGAATATTAAATATCTAAACAGACTGAAGGACACAAAGTGATTTATTAATTTTGGATCAAGCAAATATTTTAAAATATTAAATTAAATTTTTTTTAACAGCAGTGGAAGTTGTTTTAAACTTGTCGTTTATCTTTTTTCCGAAGGCCAATTTAATTTTTCATCCATATTTTTCCAACTTCCATATGTTAAGAGTTTTCACTAGATCAAGGTCATACAGTAGAGCCTTGCCTGGATCGTTGGTAGGTTTTTATACAGTGTAATTTGATACTTTATAACGTTCGTCCACGAGCTCAGTTTCACTTTCCTACCGGAAAGTCAGTTCGACCTCTTGCCAGGTGCTATCGCCGAAGGTAGTGAAGGAAAACTGTAGTAAGGCAAAATTAATTCGTGTTTGGATTCGGTTTTTATATTAAGAAGTGGACCAAGGATCGCCACTTTTACCTTCTGGTAAGTGGCTTCCTGTCTTCTAAAAATTATTCAAGAATGCTGTAGTAAATATATGATTGTGTTATTGATTAATTTTGATGCTAGATATCAGTGTTTTAAGTTATCTTTGTTTCAATTCCGCTCATTAATTAAAGTTTTGAATCCACCAAATATCTTCGAATATTTTACACAAGTTTTGAGTTCAAATGCCGGTGATTTACGTTGTTTTCATGTGTCATGCCCAGTTTACACGAAATATTATGTGAGATTTTTTTTATGAGCACCTAATTCTTTTTGTTACAAACAGTTTAGCTTTAATCTTTACTTTTATTGCATTAAGTTGAAAAAATATCTTTATGTGATGTCTTATTAGCCTGTAGTGTAGCATTTCGTTAGGAAAGGTTGGTATTATTTATTCCAAGTACCGGGAGGCTGAGCTTTGTTCGGATAAAATTTAAAACAACTTAAGTATATGAATTAGCTGTTGTAGTTAAAATATCCAAAACGATACCTTGGGAACGTTGATTAGCTGTAGATTGGAAATCAGATTTGTTTCCACTCTTTTGACCAGTACCAATCGTCCTCGTGACCAAAACCACCATTTAAAAATAAAACATCCTTAAATAGAAAAAAATAATTCGCCCGAACAAACGATGCTTGTTTTAGATTATAATAATAAGATTTTAAGTTTCCTTAATACACAATACATATCTATATCAGGTTAATTATCTGTTTGGAATGTGTTCGACTAACTCAGAGGGTCGGATTTGTATGTAACGTCGAATTTATCCATTAATCAAACAGCACATCTCCGCATTTATACAGAGCAGAGCCCTAAAGCAATTTCGAAAAATCTCTTCTTAGTGGGTCCCCATTCTATAGTACGAGTATAAATGAAAAGTTTTGTGATAGTTCTAGGTGCGATTGTGAAGGCCAAGGCATTGACCAGAATTTAGTTATTGTAGTTATAAGAATTATGAGGTCCTCAAAGATCCTAAATGAAATAAGGCCTTAAATGAGGGAATCTGTCAAAATGAGGTTACTATCGTACAAAAACGCTTGTACCGCAAAGGTGAAATTTTAAAAATTTAAAACCTAAGCTTAACTTGGCATTTCTTTTTATCTTACAGTATTGTATTTCTTGAAAAAGAATGTTATGTAAGCAAACATGTAAAACGACCAGTATTGTATTTTACAATTAATTTAATTATTTTGATAATTTCTCATGACGAAAGGGAGGCAACAATGAAAAGTATTCATTCATCTTTCGTGACAAGTTGAGTACAACTGTTCTATTTCATTTACAAACTCGACATGCTGAACTTCTCCATTAATTCGAGTGACAAGTTATGATTAGTTCCTCACACGTCTGTCTTTATCTGGGTCTGATTAATGTCAATGCGTAAAATAATTGTCTTTCTAGTTTTTTGGAACCATTCAAAGCATTTATTTTTAGGATAATACTTTTTTTGGCTAATTTTTTGTTATATTTAGCAGTTTATATTAATGCATAGTGTTTTAATTGTTTTAGTGGTAACGTAGGAGAGAGAAATTATGAAAAAGATTATTATAGAGTTTAGTACGAGTTGAGAGGAAATAGTTATTTTTGTAATTTTTATCCGATGGAAATTAACTCTTGGTCCAAAATTAAATATGCTATATAGGCTCAAATGTTCTCTATTTACACTTTCAAAGGCACTGGCTGCTTTCATAAGTGTTTTGTGGGAATTGCAAAATTAATTTTTACGTACTAGTATTTTGCTGCAGTTCTGATAAGTTACATTTTGATTAATTTGGTTGTATAATATACAACTTTTTTGCAGCAATGCGTACAACTACTCAATAGTTTTATTATGTTTTTAGCTTAGTTTATTAAGAAGTAATAAAATAAATCAATTGAACCAAATTATTGCTAAATAAATTTCAAGCATGACGAAAATTTTAAAACACACCGCGGCATTAATTTACAAATCGATTTGATTTGAAAAAGGCTAGCTGATGAATATTTCATTTTTAATAACATGTGCAAACTCTACCGAGAGGCTCCGAAAAGAACAATGCAAACTGAGGAAGAAACTAAACAGTTGGGGAAAAGAAAGGAGAGTAAATCTATAGACTTCATATTCAGCTAGAAGACTTTCCCCAAATATTGAAGAAGGCCGCCAATATCAATGAAATGAACCTAAAAGCTTGTAGCAGCTTAAGTAACTGTAGTATGATACGATTTTCTCTCAATGGTCTAAGACATTCAATTGTTGAAAATTCTATTGTAATCACCATAAACTATATAGTTTTAAGGCGTGTCGTTGATAAACTCGAAGGTTTACTGCATTTGTAAAGAAAATTAAGTTAAGTATGAATAGCAAATAAATAAAAACTAAGCCAATATTGATCACTTAGTTAGCTAATATTGGGTATGATTTTTTTAAATACACTATTTTTATATAATTTGTCTTTCTTTATGAAACTTTGGTGCTAACATCTAATTTGCTGCCTCTTTTACAGTAAAAATCAGGGTTTAAAAAGGCATTCCAAACAAAAGCAAAATTTTCTCCTTTATGCCACCACAGAGAAAGGAGCGGATATCCGTTCCTTTCTCTGTGATGTCACCTACGGAGTTGCAGCTGTTACGGTAATTGGGTATTAAGAAACCCTTTATTTAAAGTGCAAGATCTAATTATTTGTTAACAAGCCAGCAGAGGTAGACTAACGTGAATATTTAAACTAAACTACCGTTGCAACTTCTGTTGCTATGACATCCACAATTTCAGTATTAACAACTGGCTTTGTAGATAAAACCATTGATTATATTATAGTGTACTATAAGCGACGATGTAAATTTTATATCGATGACTATAAGTAGTATACTCTTATCAATGATATGGCTGTGTGTACTACATACAGCTGTTTTACTTTAATTTTCCGTTCCAATTTTAAATCTTATTTAGACAATATATGATCAGACCAAAAGGGCGTCCAGGACTTTCAATTTTGTCTTACATAAATTTTTATCCTACGAAATGTCTTTCCAGTCATTGATCCTTTAAAAAAACCCACATCGTATAAAGAATATATATTTCTAACATTCTTTTACAGGGACAGGACTATTCTTATAATATATGACCTTTTTTCAAAATCTTTTGACTGTATTCGTTTATCAATTTGTGTAAATTACAGTGAACAAAATTCTTCAAACAAAAGGAAAAATACGACATGTCAGATTATTTTGTTGAAGAAATTATTGTTTGTGCTACTGACAAAAACGTTGGTATAATATTGAATATATTGGTTCCACTTTTTATTTCAATTAAGAACTCAATATGAACCGAAACTTACTTTATGAAGCCCCGATTTCAGGGGATGACGTACAAGAGGTGCCAATGACTGCATCACCCCCCAGGGTCATTACTCTGTCAAGCATGTAACGACGGGAGAGGGCGAAAGTATCGCTGCGGCCGTTTTGAAATCGCTCCTAATGATCTATTCTTTTTCAGCTTTCTTACCAACTCAACAATCATTAGCTACCCTTCCGTCATTATTGCTTTGTTCTTTTACGATTGGCAATTTGCGGAGAGATTTAATATCGCCGACCAAAATTATTACTTTTTCTATCGTTTTTTGGTGGCGAACATGGTTCAAGGGAAATGGTATATTTTACCGTCTTCAATGGAGAAAAAGAAGAATAAAGTAAATTAGGGTTTTAACATCATCACCTACCTTATTGGTGATGTCTACAAAATAATTTGTGTATGTTGCTTAAAGTGATAATTATGTTCTGTTATTATAGATCGAACGTACAAATAAATAAATTAGGCCTTAACTTACAAAAAGCCGAAAAGAATTTTTTATTTTGGTTTACCAACTATTCAAACTATTTCATCACCATTTTTTCCATCATGTTTTTAATGAACTATTTTCTGTTTTTGTCAATTGGTAAACCAATTGTTTAATAAGTCCCGAATTTCACTCATCGATGTTTATAAGGGCGAATTCCGAACAACGTCTAGCTCAAACTTTTGCACCTAATTCATACACCTTTTATAACGTAGGTAATCCCCTAATAAGGGATAGTTTTAATTTTTTAAAGGTTTCAACTCAACAAAGAGTCAAAGTTCGCGTTTTATTTTAAAGTTTGCGTTAAGGAAATAAATTGTCATGGTTGTTTGATTGACAGTTTAATTTATGTACATCAACAATTATTATTCAATGTAAACGACCACTGAGTCGGGTTACCACCAGCTATTATTCTTAAAAGGAAGCTTTTGCTTGTATGCCCAACAAATATTTTTTAGAACTCAATAATACATATTTCTTGAAGCAGACTTCTTAAAGCTCAAGTAGTTTTTTTCAAATCCACCTTCGAGCAAATTAAAATAAAATTTATATGTAGTTGAGTAAATGCCAAAACCTATTTTCTGTAAATATTTTTAGAACATTGACGCAGCTTTCCTCTAATCCTGCGATTTTCATGTGATGAAATTGCGCGTTTTTAGACTTTAAATAACCTCATTGTGAACCAATAAGCAGAATTCACCCTAAAATAATATCAAAATTAATTTAAGCTGTTATTTATACGTATTTTACTCGACCTCCTCCAGGTTTGAACACCTCCTTTGGTGCGTAAACTTTGAATCACT
Organism: Flexamia atlantica; assembly: GCA_035578135.1. Lineage (NCBI taxonomy): Eukaryota > Metazoa > Arthropoda > Insecta > Hemiptera > Cicadellidae > Flexamia > Flexamia atlantica. The sequence goes on from JAQJVK010000009.1 coordinate 1,962,856, forward strand.
CGTTATTTATTTTGTCTTAATGCCTCTGATGTCTCATTATTTTGACATTAATAATTCAACACAATATTGAGCTAAATTAAAAAACTTGAAATGAAAAACGTAAAGCCAGATTTAGTAATCGTTGTCCTGAGCCAAAGCAGGAATCCTTTTGTTAGCCATTAAAGTAATTACGGTGATCAACGATGGAATGTGCAGTGATTCTCGCTGATTGCTGTTTCAATCTGCAGATATATTGATTCTATCTGCCAGATCAAATTCTTATACCCCGATATGAATTCGTTTCTGCGAATTTTATTTGAGTTGATTTTTTTCACCGTGTTTATCGTAGTTATGTGGGAAAAAATCATAACCAATAATAACGTATGCATTTAAAAAAAAGTAAATATGTTTTACAGGAGCAATTAATGTTACCGAATGATATTAAAAGTCTTATAAGTTTCTGTTCATACTTTATGATGTTATCGTGAAAAAGGCAATAAACCCGAACGGTAAGAAGGTGTTAAATTGTCTTAATGCAGTCAACTGTACAGTATATAGCCGTAAACAACTCTTCGAATCCTACGTGCACTATTTATACGGTTTAATTAAAACTGTGTAATTTACAACTTCAGCCCCACCTGTCTTGAGTTTGTAATCGTAGCTCGTTCCTCATAAACTGTCGTTGTGACTCACGTTAGATTTAGTCAGTATTAAGTTTAAAAATTGTGCCTGGAAAATGTATGGTATTTTGCCTACCACTGCATGGAAATAATCAGATTGCCACACCTGTAAACAGTACGCAAAACGGTTCATTTCCGCTTTCACTTCATTCCCGCTCGCTCGCTCACTAAATCAGGGTTACTTGAAATTTAGAATAGTTTAAGGTGGCAAACAAGAGAGGTAACTATGACGTCAAACACCAAAGACCAGTTTCTATTGGTCAGAAATCCCATAACACTCACCGTATTCTAAATTCTAGTTGCCTTGTTCTAAATCAGCTGATTTCAATGTCTCTGTTTCTATCTCAACTTACGGTTCGTTCAAAGAGAATAAGCAAACATAACCCCAATGAACTTTTGTGTACAGGTTAGTTAATAAGTTAATCTGTTTCAATAATGGTGGTATGAAAAATATTGTGTGTACAGTACTACGAGCACAAAATAGTTATTGCCGCTCTCGAAATGTTTAACATCTACAGTTCTCGAGCGGCAATGACATACTTTGCGCTCTTAATACACAAATTACTATTTTGGCACGATTGTTAGTGTTAAAATAGATTAAAATTCAACAGAAAACGTCTGGTTTTGGACTGGTTTACACCCAACCAACATCATTTGCTTTCGATGATCCATCGGCATTTCCTGAGCAGACGACTTTGTGAAACTTGGTTCTTCACGTCAGAATGCAAAATGCAATACATTCCTTGCAATTCTTTAGTGACTTAAACATAGGAATCATCTACTTCGTGTTTAAAAATTAATAGATGGAAATAATAAAAGAAGTGGTCGAGTATATTCCGCTGAAGAGATCCAGAAGGGTAAGCTAAAAAGGTCCACCCATAAAACCCCTCAAAGGAAAGTTGGAATCCGCTATTTAAACACAAAGTACTGCTGAATAAGATTACTGTTTTGGGTAAAATTTGTCATGATTAATCATACTTCCTGGTCATGTTTTAGTTTTGTTTCATTGATTGTTGGTTTTAAAAAACTTGAGACATTTAACTATTTAAAATACACTATTACGCATTTGTGAATCTTTTGACAGACATAGTTAAAAGTAGATATTTTTCCACTTAAAAAAGTGTGGAAAGGAGTAGTGGATCTAAACAAAGTAGTACTGTGACGATATTTAAATAAACACCTATTTTTTCATGACCAAAATATAATATTTTTAAGTGTTCAATTATATGTTTTATAACTAATTGATTCGTTTTTATAATTTATTATTTTCATCATTATTACATTTTCGTGTATTAAACATAATTTGTCTTTTTTTGTAAATAACCATTTATTTAAATGCTGTACATGAAATACTATTAGAAGTTAATCTCCTTCCTTTGGACATTCCCCTCCTTCCCTAACAACATTAAACTACGTTCATAAAACAAGTAAAGTATATGTTGTACACACGTTACTACACGTTCAATATCATTATTTAACCATAGCTATCAGTTATTTGTTTTTTTTTCAGATGAAGTAGATCAATTAAAGCGTCCTCTATAAAGCGTGAATAACAAATATGCTTGTAGCCGCCAGCTCTTGGATATATATCAGATGATACCTGTTTTGCTGATTGGTAAAGTTCATCACACAACTGTTATAAAGTTTTAATTAGCATTCGTGTATGTGACAGTCTCTCACACACGGCGCCGAAGCGTTTCAGTATCATCTCGTCATTTTAGTGATTTCTATCCTTTCCCCAAACCAAGCCTACATCAATTTTAAAATTTCAATAAATTACGAATTGAATTGAAGAAAACCTTTGTAGGTTGTGTAATTTATTACAATGTTTGCAACAAAAAACTAGATGGTCTATGACATATTTACTTCGAGCCTTATTAATCTAATTCTTCCTAATCGCTCGCATCGAGGTAACATTTTTACGACTTATAAATCAAATCAAAATGGTTGTTCCCTTTAGATAGTAAACTACCCACATTTAAAGGAGATCCTTACAACTTAGTAAGGTTGTTAACGAACAATAAAAATTGTTCACACAAAAAACACGACAGATTTCACCTTAAAGCTACGTTTCATATATAAATTATACGTCACTCTACATAAATGAAGCAACTTATGCCCGATAAAGCATCTGAACGCAACCTTTTCATCCCAATTTAGTTTATTCGCCCGTCAAGAGTGATATATTCCTTCGCAACGGAACGGGGTCAGTTTTTGTGAAGTACGGGCTGAGCACGGATTGACTTAAGACAATATCTCTATTTATTTGGCCAGAAACTCATTGATTAAAACAATATTTATCTTGGAAAAAGTTTTCCACCAATTTTTTTAGTTATTAGGTTTAATATTTGTTTGGATTATTAGGACGGGCTCATAATTTAAAATGTTTCAACTATTTCTATGGAAAAATCGTCAAATAATTTTTAATATTGACAAACCGTTGAAATCAGATTTCCTCTCAAACTTTTTTAGCTGTAAGACCTAATAAGTCTTGTTTGTTTGATTTATTGTACAGCTTGATAGTTTTATTTGCGTCTGCATCTGGTATGCCTATTGTATACTTAAAATGACCTGTCCGTCAAAAATTTACTAGTAACTACTAGATTCCTTTCAAACAATAACAATTATAAACTTAAAGAGCTTGTTAAACGCCAGTACTTACAGCACATAAATTTACGCCAACATATTTTTCTTACTATAATAGTCTTGTTACGTTTTGTGACGTTATTGAACTAGAACTAATTCGATAAGACAAAATTTTTTAATGTTATTGCCACAGGTTTAGATGGCTAATTAAAAACCTTCATAAAATATATTCACCTCATAGTCACAACTATGTTACATCAGTATCCGAATCAAACTATAAACAATCCTAGTTCAACGATTCAAATCCTAGGATCAGAATCCTCCAAAATCCTTTAAATCAGATTTACAACTAAAATCTGATATTCCCAATTCAACAGAAGCTGTATACTGTTATTTAAAACAACTGACTGAACCTTAAGAGAGGAGAGTAATAATTTTGCGTCCATTAAAGAAGTTAATGTCAGGTTAATAGAGAGGGTTGGCAGGACTGTTAATGGCAGGTTGGCGGGAGGCTCTGGGTCACCGCCAAATGTCCCCGCATTAAACTCTTCATTAGGGCATTTTTTCAGTTATTTTTTTCAACCATACATTTATATTGTGAGGATTATTTAACCTTCCCGTCAAATGTAGTTGATATATGATGATCGCAAATTAGACATTTTTGGTTAAGTGCAAGATCCTAAGCTTTGATTTCTCTATGATGCCTTCCAGAATTGTGTGTCAATTATAAACAGGTTGACATACCTCGTGACGTCAAACACAGTACTAGATTTGATGCAAACATAGAAATTCTTCACATTTATAAAAAGAGCTATTTGTTGGATACGCTCGAAGGATTTGAGATGTATAAAGCCACAAAATCAGATTCTCTGAATATGCTAAACGAAAAACTCAACGATGGCTTTAACAAATTATTTAATATAATTTTAGAACTATATCACTTGGATAACAATGTTGGCAGCAGTGGTACGTGAACAGCTGATGATAAGCGGAACGAAGTGGGCTCAGTTGTTAAGGATCAAACCAGTTTCAGTTCAGTCAGTGATGTGTGCCGGCCGGCCATCTATTTAAATGTGTGAAGTAATTTCATGCTGTATTGTGTTTTCATGTGAATTTTAGACAACTTGACGAAATTCATGGAATGAAATAACGTTCTATAGTTTTGAAAATGGCTATTTGTTAGCCGAAACTAGTCAACACAGTTGCACTGCAGGAATTGCTGACGTCGCGAGGTCATGCGTTATGTTAACCTGTTTGTAACTAATCTTTGGGCTCAATCCTAAGATACCCATGAGATAAACAAACAAACCATTTTTATCTAGTTAGAGGGAAAAGGTAATTTATTATAAAAAATAAATAAATTTCAATCGAATCGGCATCTATATTTGTCTAGCCCAAATATGTTTGAGAAAGAAACTAAGCTCAGGAAACTGATGTTTTAAGTCAGAATCCTTTAAAACAGCGGAGAATCCGAGGAAAGTCCCTGACGCTCGGCAGACTGCGGCACTGTCAACTTGATTTATCTTCGTTCTGCAGCTTACATACGGTGAAGGCTACCTTTGAATGTGCCTTTATTTCTACATACAAATACATACAAACCGTATATAAACCTTATGGGTTGGTGTTTTTCAAGTGCGTTCTTGCGTTCAAGTGCGTTATTGTAAAGTGGTTCACGCATGAAATGTTATATCTATATTTTTTGTTAATTGCACCAATAAAATTTCAAAATACAAAAAACCCACAAATGTATTATCATCAAGCTACATTTAATTATCTTATTGATTTTTATTGTTTTACAGCCCTAAATTAAATAGTAATTACTACAACGAGATGGGTTTTTAAATACCGGTTGGACGCGGTATCAAATATCAACTGACTTCTGGGTCAACAACTGGTCTCAACCCAAGACCTCGACTTGACCTCGGTCAGCTCGCGTGATAATAGATCACAACACAACAATGTTTATTACAATGGTACAATATCATTGTATATAACACAACATCAAACCTGATACACATTTGTTAAGAAATAATTGTTGACAACTGTACACCAAAGGAATATTCCGTCATTGTTGTAAGGAGGAAGTTTTGTTTAGTTAAATTATATGTTTCTGAAATAAATGTAGTGAACGACTTGCGTGACAGGAAACGTAGGTTAAGGTCGTCCGGTGTTACATCATTTCACTTGTTGTCGAAGGTAAAAAATGTTTCCGAGAAAGATTTTGATTAGTATCATTCTTCTTGCTTTTTTAGCGAATTTCCCCCTATAGGGAAGTAGCTATTACCGTAGGCGGCATGTTAAGACTTAAGCACGGGACCACCGTAACTTTTCATTTTGATGTCCCCAGACCCCAAAAACACCGTTCGATCATTTTCATATATATATATATATATATATATATATATATATATATATATACAGCCAGAACCAATTAAACGCTCCTGATATATACGATGCACCCACAGCCAGTTAAGCGCTCCTAGCTGAGAGCGCCTAACTGGCTCTGTATGCTTCTTATCGCTGCTTATCTCGGATGCACTATATAGACCCAGAGCTAGTTAACCGCTCCCACTGTTGCCAACAAAAAAATGAAAATAGCCCTAGTGACCAACTCATAACCCTGTGTTTTTACTCGTTTCCTGAAGATGTTTTGTGATCTCGCTTAGTGGATATATTAGATACTGTGTTAATATAGTAAGCTGATTGATCTTTATTTTTTTTATTATTATTTTTGTCCAAGCTATGTGAATTAAACACATTCTGAAATACTTAGGTTGTTCTCAAGAATCAAGAATCAAGAATCAAGAATTTATTGGCCATTATATATAGTGTACCGTAAAAATACATTAATGTACAATAGGCTTCGTCAAACTGCAGGGATGGACAGAAACTTCGGGAAATAATTACTGAATAAAAAACCAAAAAGAAAGATCTCGTTGTCCTAAAAAGCTCAGTTTCCCTGTGAACTGTTTGTTTGTGCGCAATTTACTTTTTTTTAGTTAAGTCTTAGGACTTCATAACATTTAAACGAAAAGAGATATCACAACCAAATATGGCGTACTACTATGGCGTTGATAGTACTCTACCATTCAATGTATAAGGTGAACGGGTGTCACCTTTGGGGGTCGGGAGTATCGCCGTTGCTGGGAGTAAAAATAAAATCTGTATTGTAAGTATACGTCGATATCTACATTAATTAAAAGTCTAGTTGAACTAAAAACAATGCCGCAAACCGGACCTCAAAAGGTTGCGTCAGTCGGAAGTAATTGTTGTTCAAGGTTTTAAAATGTTTAATACATTTTACTAATGAATAACAGAAAGTTACAATTGAAAGGAAATTCTTTCTGAACTCCATTCAAAATAGGTGTTCAAAATTGTCCCCGTTGGTACTCTGGCAATATCCTAATCTGTTATAAAAAGGGTTTATGAATCCAGTGGGCCGTCCCCAAAAGGTGACAACCGATCATATTGTACACGCAGAAAGGTAACTTACTATTACCAATAACAGTGTGCCAAACTTGATCGTGGTATCTCTCTTCGTTTCAATGTTATAGAGTCGTCCGAAGACTTTTACTGTCACCCTATATATTAATACATAATTTTTCAACAATACAAGGTATTAACCTAAAACTTTGTACAATAGCAAGTACTAATAATATATACGTGTAATATGGAGTATCACGTTTCTTCTTTAAACCACTAAAACTTGGTGGTCATTGTAACTTTTCAAATCTTAATATCTTAAAAATCATAAGATTTATGGAAACATTTTAAAAACAAAAAGATACAAAATGCCATGTACTTTACAGTAATGCAGATTATAATTAGGGTTTTAACACAAAAAACTGTTAAAGTGCAATTTATCTGGATTCGCTACATGTAAAAAGACCAAAATTTAACCAAATTCGCAGTATTATTTATCAGAGTTTCTCGCATCATCGTAGTTTCCTCTATGAATGATTTCTTTACGTAAAATCCGTATAATTACGTTATTACTGTACTACCAACAACATATTATCAAAATGTAGATTCTAGAAAAGGGTTTTAAACATCATGCTGAAATTTATTATGAATGATAGATCATCATAAATTAGCTACGGAACTAAAAGTGATCCTGTCGGAGTTTGCGCCCTACGAGCCAAGTCAAACCTTATCTACAGCAGCCTTCATATATTAAAGCCCGCCAATTTTTGGTATGAGCCAACTGTTGAAAATGCATCTCATTACTGCAGTGTTTCTAAAATTCTGCCTGTGAAAATTTACTAAGATTTCTGTTTGAACTTTTTCCGGCTGACCTTGTATTACAGTAGGATATCAGGCGTTTTGATTTTGGTTGTTAAACCCGTTTTTAGTGGTAACTAGCAGTTGCCCGTGGCTTTTCTACGATAAAAACACCCGCTGCATAAATGAGGATGGTGCCACATACTGAGTATATGATTAAACAGATAAGGTACAAAAACTAATAATCACTTTATTTGAACTTTTATAGTAAATATTACCTAAAAGAAAAAAACAGCCATAAAACAATGATGGAAGGAACCAAATTACAAATCAGCTGTAAAGACGCTTAAACCACCTCTTGATTGAATGAAAATTTACAATTTAAACTAAAGATCATGCGTTAAATTTATGTGGAAAATTTTCAGAGCTTTTATCCCGCCGAAAAACCCCTTAAAACTTTAAATTTTGAAAACCCCGTTATCAGCGGATGCCCACGCCCTAAAGGAACATCCATATGAAGTTTCAAGGTTCTCAGTCAAGTTCAAGTAGTTTGGGCTGTGCTATGATAGGTCAGGGGTATTTGACAAATAAGTAGACATACTTTCGTGAACCAGAAAGATTTTTTAGGAATTCCCTAAGTACGCAGGTCTGCTGCGACTCGAGTATTTAGAATTATTGCTGCCCCCAAGAGGAATTTTTACTTTGCCTCTCTATACTATACATACGAGCAAATTCAGCGCCCCGTCGACAAAGCCCCTAAGGGTATCGCTGTCTGGGAAGGCTTATACCCAGTAGGCCTATCATTGAATCTGATCGCGCATGTAGCCTATGTGTGGCCCTCAGGCAGGAAATACACCCGTCGTAGCAGACCATGCGTACTTAGCGAATCCTAAAGCAGTTTTCTGTTTCATGAAATTAAATGTACGTAGAATACAAAATGCCTAGATTAAATGAAAACAAAATATTTTCTAAGGTTTTTAGGGACTATTTTAAACACAAAAAATACATAGTCGTCCCGCAATTTTTGAAAATGCTGTAGGTAAAATAAATGGTTTACATTAGCTCTATCATTAACAGCTGTTATTAGGAAGGAAGGTCTTTTAAATATCTCTAGTCAGTGATTTGTTTTATGTTCTATTCCTGGCAGCTGTAGAAGGAGAATTAGTGATGAGAGAGTGAGTGAGTGAGGACTTTGCCTTTTGTAAGTATAAGATGAGAAGAAACGTGAGTAAATTGATAATATACATGGAATCTAACGATGGATTAAATGTCATTAATATTTAATATTAAATTAAATGTTACTTTTTTACAGTACATGTCAATTAAAAGAAGTATTAGAAATTTATAAACCAAAACATAAAATTGACTAAATCATAAAACATCTGATGACGACGAATCCATCAGTGAACGTACCCACCATCTGCTTTAAACACTGAAAATGTAAACAGAACGTCATTCCCTTGAATTAGGAGGAAATTCAAAACAAAACTTGGTCGAAATCAAATAAAACTCGGTTTTTAGAAGCTTGCTGTTTAGTTTCAAAAATACTTACGATAGTTTTAATTCGTCTTTAACCTTCTCTTATGTGCATACAACACAAAAACAGTTTCAGCTATAACAGTACACTAGTTTTTGCGTGAAAAGCGGTCTAGGTGTGATGTTGAGCGTTACAAACAGACATAGTGACAGAAATTGAGATAAGGCTAGATTCGGATTCTCTAACCTTCAAAACGCAAAAATAACCAATAATTTCATAATTCTAAGCAATGTACAGACAAAACACAAATTTTATTTATATAGAAGTAAATACTCTTTGTTACGAATTCGTGTGCAGTAGAACCCAAACATCAGTAAAACTGTCATCAAGCATAAACAAACAAGTCAAGTGATAACGATTGTCTTCCCGCGCACATCAGCTGCTTGGTGCCGCAGAGAAGAAATGTGTCGCCCAGCGATCACATAGTACAAATAATACAAATAGTCGGAGCATAGATCTTACTTGCACTTCAGCAAATGAAGTCTGGGCCGCCATATTGTCTAGGTATAGAAACATAAAACAGCGCCTAAAACCGCGTAATCTGGCAGTGCTCATATTTCAAATAACGCGTCGTTTATACCATTTAGCATTGAGGCTAAAATTTTGCATGTGAAGAGTCCTTTAGTTTTGAACAGTAATAAGGTAAATAGCCCAAATAACGATCACTTATGTACTACTTATGCTTATAATACCGGTCGTCTATCGCCACTTCTCAACCATCCAAACATGAAACATCCCCGTTAGCCCAATACCGTACCATCTTGTATTAATGAAAACTGCGATCATTGATCTACCATAGAGCACAAACACTTTTGAAATAATATGACAAAATAACTAGTAAGAAGGATGTGAACAGTCAATTTGGTCAGTTCCAGCGGTCGCCTGCTGCTTCTTTGTCTAAATGGCTTAGAAGTGAGGTGATGTAAATGAATATGAATATACAAAGTATAATACACAAAGTAAAAGTTTAGAATCTTACAGAACTTCAAAATATACAAAGTAAAAGTTTAGAGTCTTACAGAACTTCAAAATAACCTCATTCTACCATAGTAAGCCAACACCCGAAGACTTAAGTGTTTTACATCAAAAGCAGTTTAGCAAAAGATTTTTCTCACTGTTGTTTCCCTTAGCTAACGTTGTAAAATGGTGCTGGTTTATCATCACCAAGTAATAAAAAGGTCTGTCAATATTAAATTTAACTTCAAGTTAGATGAATGTGTCTAAAATGAAATTGGATTTCACTAATGAATATGATTTATTTATGCTACATTGACATATTATTTGGAACCTTAATGTATTTACAATAGCCTATAATTAACCAAAAAATATAGCTAGTTTATTCAGTAATTTTAATTTCATAAGCAGTATTATCTCTGAATTTCCTTAACCGGCCGGAATTTGGGCTGTTTACCTTAGTATCAATCATATTTCTAAAATATTTTTTTCTATTTAAAAAATGATAAAAAGTCACAAGTTTTTATTCAACTGTAAAACTTGACACGAAAAAAGTAGTCGGCTGCTACTTTTTTTAGTTTTTGGCCAGATAAAAAAATGGTGGAAATTGTTGCTAAAGAATTGAATTTTTAAATCATATTTTTTGGGGAAAAATAGCTGCCGCAGTTTCGTCGATAACTTAAATATTGTAGAAGCTTGCCTAAAGCCTATCCGTGCGGCGCCGGCGCCTGCATAAATACAAAGTCAGTGCTAAACTGCTGTTTACAAAAATACAGTCGACTACAACAATACAAATGTGGTATCATATTAAAGGTCTGAATCTCACAATTACTATGGTACCAATCATAAATGGTTTAGAAGCAGTTTACACATCATAGGAAGGAACATTACAGGTGTATTCCGTGGCAGCAGCTTCTCTCAAAAAATGTCAGGACAAGCTTCTAGGTTATCAGTGTTTACAATGTGTAAACTACCTGAAAACCATTTGGTACTATGCCAATTCTGAAATCAGACCTTTAATTTGATACCATATTTGTAATTTCTTACGTCGTTTGTTTTTCCCATGCATTGGGACTAGAAGCAAATTTAGGCTCCAAGTCGCGCCTCGTAAGCTCCGTCTATTTTACTATGTGGTCGTTGGTACCGCCACGATGTCCATGGCGTAAGGAAAAAAGAAAGGTGTGTGTTCAGTCAGCTGGTACAACGTAGTTGGCTCATGCAAACTATATAGCGGACCTTGCGGTATGAAAGCTGAACTAAGACCGTACACATATAGTATATTTCACTACTAGTCACGAAATGGTACGTTTGTGACGTGTTGTGAACAGTACTTTTCATCACGATGCAAATAAGTGACCAAACTCATAAAAAATGATCCAACATTTCATAATTTAGTAATTTTTCTATAAGTAAACACAATACGGCTGAACTGTCTTTTTTAGTTTATAAAGTCAGCTGGTTGAACTGTCAAATTAAGGAATTCGTTTGTTTGGGTATGGCAATATTTTGTTTTGGTACGGAAATGGTTTGTTTGAGTACGGGAATGAAATGTTTGGGTACCGAGAAGCAGCTGAAAAAGGAAATCGAGAGTTTTCGTAGATCTCAGCTGTACGGTAACGGGCAATTTTCGTATACAGAGAGATGAAAAATATTTTTATTGAGTTGTATAAAATAGTTTGCATTGTAGTCGTCGTAAGCGTTAGTTACGTGAGCCCAACTATGTCACACCAGCTGACTGTGCACACACCTTTCTTGTTTCTTACACCAAGCAAGATTGCAACAATTTAATTTTAAATTAATACAGTAATTTAATCTCACAGTTTGGACGCATTAAGATTTAACCGTATCTACAGCTCGCTTTCTAAATATGATGCTTAATGACTGTTATAGCATAATTATTTAATAGGCCATTATTGCCATTACTTACTGAATCATTCAGCAAGTTTATTAACTGTTAAAACATTTTAACTATAAATGCATTTACAAATGGCAGTTTACGTACACTTTTCAAATTTTCTAAGAAGTAATTTTATTCAAACTATAATGTTTGCAGTGGTGAATATCATGTCGCCTTTTGCTATCACTATATTGCTATTGAAATAAATGGACACCTTATCCGCTCCTAAATGAATCATGAATATCAATCAAATAGAGTCAAAGCTCAAATTATCATTAGATAAGTTAATGAAAGATAAAAGGTAAGAGGTTTATTCTGAATATAATTGCATTACAAAAAAGTGAAAGGGAATATTTTCAAAGTTTTGTGAAAACGATTGAGGGCTCTATTTGTTGGTAAAAACAAATAACACACAAATAAATAATATATTTCGCAACAAGGGCCGAAAACCCTTTCGGCCGAGGTGCGAACGCTATTTTTCACCACACTACACAATGAAATACATTATAATTCTTTAAAAACTGATTATTTAACCCACTTGATAACAAAACTTTAAGGTTATGAGCGACGATACAACTTCTTTATAATTTAATCAAAAACAGCTATGAAAATCATATGATCGCAACCATCCTGTCTTTGGAACCTAATGAATGCCGTATAATTATTTATGTGATGTGTTGACGTTGTTTCAAGCAAATAGACGATCAGCTGACTTTCGGCCCTAGGGCCCAAAACGTTTGCGGTCCTGTGGCGGCAAACAGCGTGTTTCGGTCCGCGTTTGACGTTTGTAAAACAGGTGATTTCGTCGTAGTGAGGTGAAAACAATTTTAACCCGAAGTTAGTTAGGTCATGGTCATAATGATAAATACTTGCAAATACAAAACTAACTTATGTAAAGCTCTGTTATTTAAGGGAACTGCTCTATAATACTTTGAGCATAGGAGTGACTGGCAAAATATAACTGTAAATTTCACCAACGAATGATGTATGGACGCATTGAGCATAATATACGATTATTGTCAGTATCATAAAATATCATCTAAACTATAAAAATTAAAATCAATCCCTATATCTGCGTAGTTCAATAACCTTTTAATGCGTACACCAAATTGGGACTATCTTTTTTGTTTGTAATTAACAGCACAAGGTTTGTATGAAACCAAATTTTTAATCCGACCTTAGGGCTTTGTCTCGTTGGTTTCAAAGTTATTTGAACACACATGTATTCTGTGGATTAACTTGTGAAATATTTCATTTTTTAACAATCTAAGTAAATAAGCAAGCGCTTTCCTTTCACAGTCAAACCTCAAATATGGCTGGACGGATTTAACGTTTGAGGTGTAGAATTGAAGGGATTTTTACTTAGATTTGTCAGTGCGTATCAGAACTTTTAATTAGGGCGTCACTAAATTACAGTAAATGGCTCAAATTTTGGAATAGTGGCGCTATCCATCGACATTTGAGAAGGCATAGTTCAGTTTGTTTACAACTGAACAATATGGTCATGCTTTGATATAGTTCTACCACAGATTACTGTGTTTGCAAGCAAAGCTGACCCCGAGTGTATGTTGAAATGTGTAAACAAATGACAATTTGAAATGGTGCGCAGGTTATGCAACAGAATTCAGCATAAACTCTTGAATTTTTTAAAACGGATTCATCCCTCTAACCCACTAAAGGGACATCTATAATAACCCCGTTTTATCAGAACTGCATACTCAGAAAATGTTTTATGCTTAGAATCACATTTCAACGCAACATAAGCGATACCTGACGACTTTTTTATTTTCTCCGGAAGAATGGCATGGGGAATGAGTATACAGTTCTGCTTCAACATGTATGAAAGATTTGGCGGTTTAAAATCAATATCCATTGTACCTGAACTATATGAAGCCATATACTTAGTTTTATCAAAATATGTTGTAGAATAAGCAAGATCTAGAATTTTTCTTATTTCCCATAAGATTAACATATGGGCAATGCACTGTGTTTACTGCTTTCAAAATCTCGGTAGCCAATGGACAAAGGGCAATGATTAAAAATACGAAATTTTTTTATAAATTCAATGGGGCATAAACTTTGTTTTCAATGTAGAAACCTCAAACAGTTCATTTTGAGGGGGATCTCTCGTCAAAGTGATTACCACTTTACACGTCTATACCAAATTTCATTAAGATTGAACCACATTTACGGCCACTATTGTGTTAACAAATTATATATAGGGGCCTAAAAACAAAAATTTGAACGAATGGTGTTTTTTGCAACTAAGTGTATTTTTGTTCGATAAAATGCAACCAATTAGAAGTACCAATATAGGCCATATAACCCTCAATGATGCAAATCAAAGATATGTACGACTGAGTTAAACTGACTAACAACGCGAAGCACAAAAATAAGTTGAGTGGAATCGAAGTTAACGTCTGGATGTTGAGTTTAATCCCCATTGAGTTGCATTCGTTTATAACGTGGCAATCGTTTAAGGTTTCTATTGGACTTAAGAATGCTGTTGTGTGTCCACATTGCAAGACATTAACTTAGTTTCAAAGATGAAGTCCCTCGACAGTGGTGCACTAATGAAAATTTCAAAAATGTCATGTTTTTTTACTCTATTGGTAGGCAACCTCAACGAGAACCACTAAATTCAACGGTTTTGGAAACATGTGCGAGATCCTACACATTTCAGAGTCATATCTAGCAATAAAATGATTACTTTCCACTGACATCAATTAATTGGTGCAACGACGCAAAAAAACTATTACCAGTCTATGTTTCTTTAAACTTTTTTCTAATTACCTTAAAATCCTTACGATATACGAGAAAAGTGCAAATTACGTTTTTTGTAGAGAAAAAAATTTCCAATGAAATAAGTATAAATATGTACGAGAAATATTGATAATAACTGTTGATATTATTAATTTACTAAAGTGTTGTATTTCGAATACCCCTACCAAAAGGAATACATGTAAAATTTGATCTAAAATACATAATGTTAAATGTAAAATACCCTTGTGCAAAATACCCCAAAGGGTGAATCCCTTTGACCTTAATGAATAATAAATTATACCCATAGAATCCTGATAAAAAGTTCAGTTATTTGACACCTCAATCATCAATGGGTTCCCTATAAAGGCGTGGGTAAGCTCATAAAAAAAGGTATTCCTTTGGGAATTTTCACAAATGTTACCATAAGGAATCATTTTTGTGAGCTTAAAATACTCAAGCTTTTATCGTTAACCAATTGTGATGACTGAGGTGACAAATAACTCGAATTTCAATTAGGATTCTATGGAAATATTTATTATTCCTTGAGGTCAAAGAGATTCGCACCACCTACGGAATGTATTTTACATAACATTTTACATGCATTCCTTATGGCAAGAGTATTAGAATTACAAAATTCTAGTAAATTAATAAAACCAACCGGCTGATTCAGCTATTTTAGTTAAAATCGTTAATAAAAGATACAACAACGATCTCAACAACAATTTTAACTCTTGGCGTGATAATATATTCAGTAATAATAAAATAACAAAATGTCTTATTTCAAAAAGAAAATAAATGATTTTTTATTAAATTTTTGTGTATTAGTAAAAGTACCTTGCCTCTTTTTATCTCTGAACTTGGGCTCGTAACTTGTAATTGCTATTACTTTTACAGAGCATTAAAAAAATCTCTGATTATTGATATTTAGACTCCTCACCCAAAACTAAAAAAGGTTGAGAAATGTTTTACAGTTTTCACAGATTATTACATTTATGATATTAATGAATTTTTAAAGCTAGAATTTTAATGGTGTTCTAGTAAAAAACTATTAAAAATACTGTTTTAAAACATTGTAATGCATTTTACATTTTATACTGAGTCAATACTGTACTGTGTACCTCTAATTTAATAACCACTTTATTAGACAGACGCAATGGATTGGCAGTAGAATACATTTTTACGATTTCTCTTATTTGCTGGGCACACATGCTCAGTCGACCTCTTACACAGTTGGTAGTCAAAAATGTTATTTGACTTGGGAAGAGGGTGATATTGTTTAAGTTGTGTTCAACACCTTCCTTGTCAGTTATTGTGTTTTGTAACATACAACAGCATTTTCTAATCATGTCTGCAGTGCATTCATTAGTTTCAATTGTCTTGGCAAAAATACGCCACTTAGAAGACATTCCAAATGCACAGTCACAGTCAATATATTTAATTGTACATTTTTTCATCAGAAGAATTGACTCTTAATCACAATACGCCATTTTTCGCGCTAACCTGCGAGCACACTGCTTCTAGACTGAGCGCTGTTGTGTGCATGTAAATTTCCCGCCATGTAACCAGGTGTACCGGAAGCAACCTGCGAGTAAGCGATTATGCGAGTAAGCGAGTATGCTAGGCTGCGTTGTGTTTTTACCCCATCCGACACCCTCTATACACAAAACTTAGTCTTGGCTGAAGGTCATTCACCACTAGTGGCTCAAGCCAAACTCGCTTATTGATAGTAGTGTATATCACAAATACAGACCATGATTTCAAAGAAATGACTGCTTATTTGGCATTTGTTTGTTCACTGACTTTTTTTATAGGCAACGCCATTATACATTTTGAATCTATATATTATTATAAGCCAAATTTCGGTTGACTAACTAATCACAATTTCTTAATATATCAATTGAGCTTTGGACGATGAAAATGGGCACAAACATTATTTTTAGGTTCTAGACTAGATGATAGGATTTAAAGATATTTACTCCTAAGAAGGTAAAAAAACTGTACATCGTAACAATTTAAATAGCCGAAATTCTTTTTTTTACTGTGGATACCTATAGAATAATTTCAAAGGATAAAAAAGATACGATTCAAATTTATTACAACTAAAGGTCGGCCAGTGGTTCCGCCAAACAATAATTGGATCATTGAACCAAGAAATATGACAAGCTAATTAACCATCGCTTTGGCACACACGAATGCGTTTCTAAATCCAGAACACATTTCCCATGTAAATACATCAATACATGCAATCTGTAAAGTATCTTTAAATAAACAGGAATCGAAAGCGAAACAGTAAGGCTCAATATTTGAGTCATTTTTTCCTATCTCACTACGGGGGTTAATTTATGACATGGTTTAGCTCCCGTTCTGTTAAGTCGTTAGCATTGTCACAGATGAAGCACGCATTGTCTAGAGATTCTAGAGATTGATCCAATAATCGTTTAAGATAAAATCAGAAATTCAGTTATTCCATTATTTTATCCCATCCCGCTTTCCGCCGTTCTTTTCCTCTTTCATTCTCCCCCCGTCCATTGCTTCCCTCTGTCTCCCCTCTCATCCCTCTTTCTTTCTCTTCCTACCAAGAATGAATCATATGAGAATATATGAGCCCCTCCCTCCATTCGTATCCTCCCTCCTTTTCTCTCCTTCCTCCCTCCTTCTTTAGGAATTGGCTGATCCTATAGCATCATCCTATTTTAGCAACTCGGCCGAGTAGAATCAATCGATTGAATAGGCCAAAGTAAACCGGCCAATGGCGTGAGAAGAACAATAAGACGACAAATAAATGTCAAGCATAAACAAGCCAAATCGGTCGACTTCCGGCCCTAGAGCAGCTTCCTTATTGTTGTCAGGCCACACAACACTGATATACTCAAATCAACCAGCCAGAGTGTCTGGAGACGATGAAGCACGATGGAAATATATAAGATCCAACTATGCTCCCAAACTGGAAGGGGTTTAGGATCCATGCAGAATTTCATCGGGAATCGGGTAAGCGCTTATAAATTTGACTGTACTATATATACAGCTTGTGCCTACAAGCCACAATGTTAAGGGGTGGATATAGTTTTAGAAACGAAATGGAATGGTTTCCCATCATGATCAACAAGCTTTAAGCCAATTTCGGATGATTAAATCATGTGAAGTACTGAACTCTCATAAATACTATGGCGATGAAAATGCAAACAGAATTTCCGTCACTTCTGAAATTGCAGTGTTTTATTTATAATACCAAATAAAAATACATCATAATATGATATTATGTATTATATATTCATTATATATAATATATATTGAAAATATTCCCAAAATTGATTTTGGGTTGACTTGTGTGCGTTTTTCTTAACTAAGCGACGAATAATTTCTCATCGAGGAAAACAACAGCAACAGTGAACGTGATTTTGTTTGTTTACAAAACATGTACCTTAAGGTTCATCTTGTAGCTGTATAGCATTAAACTAGAGGCTTGAAGGGGCTAATAGCCCCTAAGCATAATCCTCCTTCTTTACTATAGTACAAAATACCTTCTCAGAAAATAGGCTTTTGGATCCACAAAATTATGATTATATCTAGCATTTGGTTTTAAGTAAAGAAAACAGACCTTTTTACATCCCAATGGTTTTTTAAATGACAGCTATTTTACGTTATTTCTCATTTTATAATAAGCTTAAAGCAATTTCAGTATTTTCCTCGAGTCCCTGGGATGGAGACCTTCAATTTCAGTCCTCTCTCATTATCCTGCGACCTTCCAAACGCCCATATTTTCGGCGCAAAAATTTCCCTTATAGCAAAAATTAGCATCGTTATAACATAAACAAACGTACTTAACCTTTTATAATTTTAAATTATGAAAAAATTCAAACCCTTAATTATTATAAAACCAGAAAATCTTAAATTTAAAATATTTTTTGTTACAGTACATTGAACGTGCATGGTTAGCTACATTTTGAAAAAAATCCCACATGTCAACATCTACCATATGGCTTTGAATCAAGCATTAGCACCACATGTTTAATGTAAACAAAACAGACGTTTTTCAATCCCAATGCATTTTAAATGGAAGACATTTTTCGTTATTTCTCATTTTCTGGTAGATTTGGACATAATCTGATATTTTTCCCGACCCCTGGGACCAAGACCTTTGATTTGAGCCGTCTCCCAACATCCTGCAAGCTGTCAAACACTCACAATTTTGATTTTTTTAAAATCGCTTACAGAATTAGTACAGTACTAGTGGCTGGTAGGGGCAAAAGCCCCTAAAAATAAAATGCTAATGCTGGATATTTAATGTTTCCTTCACACTCAACAAATCAGTTTGGCGGATTTAAACGTTTCAAACGTAATATTAAAGATATTTTGACATTTTGCTAGTACGTATCAGAATTCTAAAATGGGCCTTACTTCAGTATAGTAAAGGGCTGAATCTTTTGGAACAGTGGCGCTATTCGACGATCTTGAAAAAAATCATTTCGCTTTGTTTTTAAAAACAAATGGATATAGCTTGAAGAAGTTCTTAAGGTAAACCACAGATTGCAGCACTTAATTTATTTCCCAGGGAAAGGCGACTTTCAACACAAAAATGTGAAGAAATGCCGTGTATAGCAATATGTACAACGGAACATATCGGACAGTTAAAGACAAAGGGTAATTGTTATGGAAACCTCCAATCGAGACTACATTTTTACCTATTAGGCAATTAGGTAAGGATGAAATCAGAAAATAATGGTCTCCCGTTGACCAATGTAAACAAAACAGACGTATTTAATTCTCCTTGCTTTTTAAATGGTGAGAAGGTTAAAGCCCCTAAATTATAAAAGCGGGAGATATAAAAGTAAAATGGCTACTTCCCTATATGGGGAAATTCGCTAAAACCGTATTTTTTATAATCCGTAAACGTTTAACGTAAACAAAACAAACGAACTTAACCCTTTATAATTTTAAATGAATACACTCAACCCCCTACCAATATAATCGGAAAATCTTTAAGTTGAAATATTTAATTCCTATAGTACAATGAACGTGCATAGTTAGCTGCATTTTGAAATAAACCCCACATGTCAATATCTAGCATATTGCTTTGAATCGAGCATAATCACCTCATGTTTAATGTAAACAAAGCATACGTTTTTCAATCCCAATGCATTTTAAATGGAAGATATATTTCGTTATTTCTCATTTTCTGGTAGATTTGGACATAATCTGATATTTTTCCCGACACCCTGGGACCAAGACCTTTAATTTGCGCCCTCTCCCATCATCCTGCGAGCTGTCAAACTCTCACAATTTTGATTTTAAAAAATCGCTTACAGAATTAGTAATATAGATTTTCCAATAATACCCCTTCTAGATTGAGCTCTAACTGTTTATCGTTCCTATTTTGTAGTTCGCAACTTTTAAATACTAATTTTACTCAAACTTAAGGACAAAGTGATTATACACCGTGTGCCCCAAACGTCTCAGGTCAGTTCAATAACTTTAAAAACAAAACAATATTAAAGGGTTCGGGCCACATAAAACACTAATTTTGGCGTGTTATTATTACCTTCATACAAATATTGAAGTACATCATTATTACAGTAACTGTAATCTTAAAAATAAAATACTGGTTTTCTAAAACAAAGGTATAAAATAAACCATAAAAAATATGTTAAACCAAAACATTTTAAAATAGTAATTTACAACAATACATTTTTTAAATAAGGAAAATGTATTGCTTTTCCACTTGGGGTGTCTTTAACCCATTTTCAAGAATGCCTTGCTTGTTATCCCAACAAAATGATCCAGAACGAACCAGGTGCATAAATAAACTTGAATTGGTCATTTAAAGTGTGTATTTATTAAATACCCCATTGCAGCAGACCTAAATACGTAGCAAATTTCAAATGTCTTCATAATTATCTAGAATCCACATTACTTACATTAAAACAATACTAAGTATTTACATTACATAAGCGTAGTTATCTTTACAAGAATAATGTGGTAAGTGATCATGGAGATTTGCTGCTACAGAAATGTAGAAATGGACAATAATGGCCGTAACCAAGTATACTTCAATCAGATAAACCCACATACTAAGTTTTAAAGTTACATTAAAATATGATGAGAAATGAGCAAGATATGAACATTATTTTATCCCTGGTTAACTTCAGGAAATGAGTATGCATGTTTACTGCGTGGGAGTCAAAATGGAGGATCTTAGACCTTTAATCTTGATTGTTCTTTTAAGCCAAAATAGTCCCTAACATATTAATATATTTTCTTTCCGGCATTCCGTTTGAAACATTACATTTAAGTTATTGACACGAAATACCTCACAATGACTTAGATATTTAAGAATACTAGAGATCGCCAGTGGTAGAAAATTCGACCAATTTACAAATTGAGTAATAGGAATAGCTAACTTTGAAAACGCTCTTTGCATGCACCAATTTGTATCCAAATACATTTCATACACTACATTTTCCATGTAAACACATAATATAACTAAATGGGAACCGAAAGCAAAAGACAAAGTTTCAATCCTTGACTAATTATTTTAGCTCACTTCGGCGCATATTTATGGTATGGTTTATAGTAGTTAGTAGAACGCCGACTATACAAATTAATTGGGACCGGGGTCGATTCGGATAATCGAAAATTTGGACGATCGGACATAGCCTGGTAATAAAGAAAAATTAACCGTCAGGCATAGAAAAAACTTTATTAAGTTTAACAATTACGGATTAGATCTGTTAAATTGATCTGAAAACAATAATAAATACTCAGTTAAGTAAAATAAAAATACATTTAAGAAAAATTCTACATTAACGTTCGCTTGACATCTCGATCAGAGTCATCGTTGACGCTCGTTTCCGTGCGGCAAGGTCACGTAGGCGCCGGACGGCATTTAAAACAGCGATCCGCACAGTGAGAGAGGGAGGAGCTCACTGAAAGTAGTTCACATTTTTTTATTAGGTAGGGGATGTGGCCTTGGCCGCACAAAACACTCCGTGCATCAAAACACTGTCATGAGGGTGGCAACTCAATCACTACACCGCCGCGCTAGGATCGCGTCGCCATTGTGGGTCTGCACAGCAATTATTGTCACTCGTATTTTTGTATTCTTGCGTCCCCATAAAACTTGTTCTTATTCAAAACATTTATTGGTTTTAATTTTTTATATCACGATTAGGACCGATTCGGATAATTGGCGATTCGGTTAATCGTTCGGATCATCGGCGTTCTACTGTAGTATTTTATTAAGACTAGAGATCGCCAGTGGTCGAAAATTCGACCAATTTTCAAAGTGACAAATAGGGATGGATAATTTTATAAATAATCCCCGCATAAACCAATGCGTTTCTGAATACATTTCATATTGTACATATTTTCCATGTAAACACATAATATAACCAAACTGGGGGGTCCAAAAACAAAAGAGAAAGACTCACTCCTTGACTAATTATTTTACTTCATTTCTGGTTTTTAGTAATTAGTATTTTATTAAGATAATGACTATTTTATTAAGATTTCATGTTTATTTTTTTAAGAATAATCATTGAATCAGAGGAAAGTAAAACTTCAGTCATCAAATTAGATTATCCTGTACGCCCGTTACCACAGTTCTCTCCCTCCCTCCATTAATTCCTCACTCTCTACTTCCGATCTTCTTTCCACTTTTCCCTCCTTTTCTCCTTCATTCTCTTCTTACCACCTCTCCTCCCTTCTTTCCTACCATTTGGAACTTTTCCCCTCCTTCCCTCTCTTCCTATTGCTATCACTAAAATGTAATATATATTTTACCCATTATCCACCAATAAAAACTAAATTTGAATATAATGTGTCCATTTATACTCCGGTTGCCAAGCCCGGTGACAGGATTTTCGGGCCCCTGTGCAATTGAGGAACCCGCCTTTTTTTACTCATCTCGATTCTGGGCCCCATTATTACTAATCTCGCGTGGATCCGGGCCCCCTGTGAGTCCAGGCCCCTGTGGATTTGCCCCCCCGTCGCCGGCCCTGCCGGTTGCATGTCAGTTAGTACGTTGGATGGTAGAAATTTAACTTGATGTACTTTTTTCTTCCCTTTTTATCAGAAAATTTTTATCTCTTAATCTTATTTAAGCAAGTAAACTTTATTTTTCCATATAAATGTAAAATGGAACACATTTGAGTATGATATCCCTCATCTTCTCTAAGTAGTCCTGATTTCAATCAAATTCTATATTTTCACTCCATACCCCAATTAACTGAGGCTTAATTGATGCATCAGATCTTTACTCTACGAAAAATAGCATGTGATAACAGCTACATATGATGCTAACTTTGTTTACATTTGGTTGTTATAATATCACCAAAACAGCAACTCATAAGGCTAATGTTAATTTTTTTGAAATTTTAAATTGAATTTTCTACATTTCTAAACGACTAATATAAATTTCAGTGGGATTCTGCACATCTACAGGAAAATACAATTCCATCGGTGTGCTTAGATTTTTGCTACGTTGCACACAGGCTGAGAAAAAAAGAGTACAAAAACCTTATGGAAAAAATGCTTGTCTATTAATATAAAGATTCCACATTTTTTTTGGCTGACTGATTATTCAGTGAACAGAAAAAATTCACTAATCAAATGAGTTTATCCCATACACCCCTTACTATAGTTCCCTCCCTCCCTCAATTCATTCCTTCCCTCACTCTCTAGGCTACTTCCTTTCCTTCCGACCTTCTTTCCACTATTCCCTCCTTTTCTCCTTCTCTCTTCTTACCATCTCCTAATGAGCTGTACAATATATATTATAAGCCTCCTAATTAGTGTAGGCTACTCATTACTTTCACTCCACTCCGAATGCTTCGGGTGTAAACAGTTGCCTTATTTGTACAGGAGCTGAGGGGGGTTAAGCTAGCATGCATGAAAGGGTAGCGCAATTCACTTGTTTCCCTTGTGGTCGATAACTTGGAGGAAAGGGAGCAAGCATGGCGGGGGACGCCATGCGTTAAAACGCAAACATCTCGTAAACTATAAAGGATAGAAAATAAGTTAAACCGTCATTTTAACCTATTTAACCTAAGAAACCTAAGAATTACCTTATTTATTTTAACCTAAGAAAGACAACAAAGATGCTTATTATGTCTGAGGTCGTATCTCAAATAATAAACGAGCTAAAAAAGTCATTAAAAATTTATATTTGGATGGTTTTTAACGACTGTAGAATTAATTTGTAAATGTCACGAATAAGTGTAATCAGGTATTTTTGTTGGGTTTTTTTTTAATATAGGCTTTGTGATATAAAACACGCATGTCGCCTACTTCCCAGGTGGTCGACAACGTGAGGGGAGGGGGCAAATATGGCGAAAGCGCTATACCTCGAAACGACTTTATCTTCGTAACGGTAATAGATAGGGTTTCAATTGAAACGTCATTTTAATCACAAGAATATAAAAAACAAGAATTACTATGAAATCCGAGGTCGTATCTCGAAAAAAAGAGAACAATAAGGATTGATGTATACAGTTCTTTTTAACGAAAGTATAATTAATTTGAGAATGTCACGAAAAATGTCAACTAAATATTTTTATTTTTTATTGAAACGCAAGCTGAGGAGATATACAACATGCATTTCACCTATTTCCCGGATATTCGACAACGACGAAAAGCGCTATGCGTCGAACTAATTATCTTGGCAAAGGTAGGATATAAATCATAAGTGAAAAAGTCATTTGAATCACAAAAATATTGACGAAAAAACACTACGTACTATATATAATGTATGTTTAATAATAAGACTGTTGTTAAATGTTATGTTACAAATTCCTAAATTTAATAGTTTACGAGGTGTGCACAAAACATTAACATATATATGTTAATATGTATATGTTTTCAAACATCTAAAATACATTTACTAACAAACAAAGATGAGACGTTTTAAACAAGAATAAAATAGGAAATGTAGGTCGCAGGAAAATGAAGTGTGTAGGTTTGCTGCTACATAAAATTTGGATGCGTCAGGTCGTCTTTATAGACGGTCACCACTTAAAGAGGTTTATAAGTAGCTCACTTCAATGACTCAGTACTCGTTAAGCTCGTTCTCCAGAAAATAATAACCCCTTTTCCTTTTAAAACGATTCAAATAGAAAAATGCACCGACATAAAAACGAATTATTGTTGAGACTGACTGAAGCAATCTCCCAGTGCTGACGCGACGCGCCGGCCGGCGGGATCGTGGGCGGGGGGGGGGGGGGGTCACGTGGACATCACTACCGCTGCGCCGCCGCCGGCCGTGCCTCTAGTGACAGTAAAACCTATGAGTTCAAATTTTGGTGCATACTTTTGATTTTTTAAGTGAACATCAAAGAGAAAAAATAAGAAGTGATATACTGGCCATCCCATGTCGGAGGGGCTAATATTAAATGAGTTAGCCCAGTGGTTCCCAACCTTTTTGTGCTCGCGTACCACCTAAACATTTTCAAATATTTTGGCGTACCACTGCAAGGAACCCCCCTCCACCCACCCCATATACTGAGGGATCCCGCCGTACTATGCTTATTAGACGGATTATTACTAATACATTACTATTCCTTCCCTTGGTTAATGTAGAAACATGGCTAGGTTCATTATGACAAATTGCCTTTGCAATTTCCAATCCCACATATAATTAATTTAAAAACATAAATAAGTAATACCGGTGTTTTAATATAAGGTGTACAAGGGTTGTTAGTACTTCCACATATTTTGGCGATTCGAAGTAAAATTATTCTGTTTCTTCCAATATACTTTAATGTAGGCCTACTACGAAAATATATACATCAGATCTAATGACGTTCATAGGTCTCCCTAAACCATAATTGATTCTCATATGCGAAAAAGTTTACTTAAAAATGTCAATTCAAAACACTTTATGAAAGAGTTGTTACTCTTAATGTTGCCCATAATATTGTTATATTAGGTCTAATTGAAATGAGTAACTATACTCAGTTGCCATGAAAATTGCATTGAAATGCCAAAGACATAAAATTTGCTAAAAAAAATAAGTTAACAGACTTTACATGCCTAATATTCACCTTCAAAATTATATTTTGTTTAGCAGAGTTGATAAGTGGAAATTACTTAATTCTCCACAGAAAGGCCAGATAAATAATCCTGCACGTCCCACTTATACACAATCGTGACGGACTTCATGGGCCCGTAACGTATGTCTTATTGCTTTTATACTGTATCCACGTTCATTATAAAAATAAGTGAAATTCTGGCAAATCTTGTGATTGGGAATAATTATATCAGTCACACTGATTGGAAAACGGATTTTCTAATGAATTCTTTCGATCTAAAAGCTAGCACGAAATTTGCATACTGTATGGACCATAATATAGAAATAGACAAGGTTGCTAACCTATAAACATCTCAATAATACGTGCGTCTGTGATGTCGACAGAACAGCTGTCGTTCGGATACCTAGAATTATAATTTTTTTAACTTCTTAATGTCTCGCGTACCACCAGTGGTACGCGTACCACCGGTTGAGAAACACTGAGTTAGCCTATATCACAGTAGCTTTTTGAAGGGTTGTTTCTGGAGCCAGCTGCCATTGGTTGTTGGGCTATTAATTAACAATCCTGTCTAAGGAACATGCCAACCTTAGTCAGTAACAAGGCTACAAGATCGCGCCACTATCATCACGATCATCACACTCATCCTTCACTCATATTCAGGGTAACGTCCTCCATGAGGTACCTGTCTTAATAAAGTGATTAAGTGATTAAGTGATTAACCTTTATTTCCACATGTTTCAAAATTGATTTTTGAACAGCTCTAAAATAACATATTTAACGTTTTCTTTAACTAAATTACACAAAATAAATTGTAATAATACTTTTTGGTGATTGCAAATAAGGCTGGTAAAATGCAATAAAACCTAGTTGTTGGGTCTACTTATTTAGGTAAACTTGATGCCGTTCAGGTTAAACCCATATAAAAAAGTATTTTTTACAACTCCAAGTTAAACTATCACTGTGTTGGGGTTGCCTATCTACTTCATTTTCAAATTATTATGTGCCATAAAATAAAAAATACTTTTAACTAATAAATTCATTTTGTATATTTTAATGTTGGCTTCAACAATTAATTATCTCAAAAAGGCATAATATTATGATTCAATCGTGAAAGTAAATAACCTGTAAACATGTGGTCTATGTAAGCAACATTGCATTTTTGAATAAAATAATTTTGTTGCGGAATAGTTTGAAATTCAAAATAACTGTAAATTTAACTTATGGGTGACCCATTTCGACACTAAAATCGTACATCATTAATTGATTGTTCCATTAATACATTTAATATTTGACAGTTTACGACCGTGCTAGTTCTACGAAAATAAAAATTAATAATTTGTTTAGCTAAAGTCCATAGGCCGACGGTTACCCAGATATTACCGGGTGTGCAAACCGGAAGTGAATAGCTGCAGTCCATCAAGATTTGCGCAGTAGTAGCAGTAACAACAGTTTTGGCGGGAAGAGAGAAAGGGACGCGGGCGATAGAAAAATTCCCTTTCCTGCAAGCCTGCTTATTTAGTCGGGAGCACCTAACTGGAGCAAGCCATGAGGGGTAGAGTGGGCTGTGGTGGGGAAGAGGAGAGGGAGCTGTTAATTTGCTCTGGAAGGTCCAGTTAAGTGTACCTAGAAATGTGCTCTTTGGGAGCCGTTAATTGGTTCTGGATGCTAAAAGGAGCGGTTAACTGGCTCTGGAGAAAGCTATATATATATAGGGATATATATATTTATACCTGTCCGTAGGCGCGATAAATTTTGTTAAAAAGGTCCGATCACGATGAAATTTGGTACATACGTCGAGAGTGACATTTATTACTTCGAGTTCGAAAACCAGCGCGATAAGTTAACTCTGAGGGTTTTTTGACAAAATAAAATATATTTTTAGGATTTAATATCTTTATATTAGTTTTTTGTAAATTTAAGTGTCAAAATTGAATTCAGCTTAAAAAAATAAACAATATAGCATTTTGAATGATTACTCTACATCAATCGGTTACTGAGATATTGGATCTGCTAAATGCAGTACATTGTCCCCTGAAGGGACAAGAACTATCCAAATTCTGGTATAAATACCTACATTTTTCATTGAATTCCCCAAAAATGGGATTAAAAAAATTATATTACAAACCATATGATTGAATTTAATTTGTTCATGTGATGATTGATTTGTTTTTATTCCTTGGATCTGAGTAGATTGATAACATGTTTCCTAACTTTTATGTACTATAACAAGTATACATTTATTAAAAATTATTAGAATATGAATAATTGTTGAGAAATAAGGACATGAATGATGAAATTTACTTATTTAAATTAATATTTAAACAAAATTAAATATTCAAAACAACAACTTCCCTAACTAATGTAGAATATGCCCACATATAAAAAATAAATCCTTTAAAAATTAACTGAGTATGCAAGTTTGATGCAACAAGCTTTTTTTAAGTTTTAAGATGAATCATATGTTTGTATTTAATTTGTTTATATGATTATTTTATTTGTTTTGATTTTGACTGATTTTAGATATTGATTGTATGTTTGCTTAAATTTTTATACTATAACAAGAATACACTTATAAAAAAATATTAGACTAATAATTATAAGAATAACAAAAAGCGTATTATTGGAGTGGATACCGAAGTGATTCCCATGATTATTTACTTTATGTCGTAAGCTCTTCAATTATTATATAATATACTTTTAGCAATAATTACATGAGGTGTCTGAAAAACTTTCTCTTACATAAATTAAATAAGCTCCCATATAAAAAATAATTCTTTAGAAATTCGCTGAGTACGCAGGTTTGCTGCGACGGGGGTATTTTGTAAATTCATGTTATTTCACTTAATTAGCGTTCTAGGTTTCAACTAATCATATTTCAAGTTAATAAAACAATTCGTATATGATTTACTTAACAAACATCCACCGGTCCTGAAAGAATTAAATTGCATGTTATGTATCTAAAGACCAAAATTGCTTTGGTGAATCATTGTACGGTCACTTAGTTGCTGGATCGAGAAACAACAGAACTATAAAACTGCATACGCATACTTAACTGGACCCAGATTCTTTACACTCATCTTTCATTCATATTCACAACATGCCTAGGTAGCATCGGCGTCTTAAACCAGTGATAAAGTAATAATATAAATAAAGATCTAGAGTCTAGAGCATAAAAAGTTACAATTATGACCCTTATCTCAAAAACAGAGAATTTAAAATAATAAAAATTTGTGACATGCGAAGCTAAGCTTCTTAATTTTGTAATAATTTGATTGCTTACTTAAAATACGTGAGTATTTACATTGTTTTAGCAAAATGTCAGATTTGATCAATTCTGTTACAAAACCACGATGTTGGTCGGTTCCAATTTTTCAATGCAAATTTGTAATTATTTTCACTGACCGAAGTATTTTACTTTTTACTTAATTACAACACACTAGCCCAGTTCCCTATGAAACGTATCCAACATATAGGATCATCATATTCTAAGAAAGCAAGCAATGAAATTCTTAAAATCAGTGCCTCGTAAAACTCTCTTTTTATAGTGGTCTGTACGATATTTAACAATTCGCAAAAGTGTGAAATCATGATTGCTAGTTATCGGTTTGAAAATAACCCTAATATCGCTTTTCGTTTGCGATAGTGATAAAGCTTCTTACGCTACCGATCTGACTACTCTATGGACTGAGTTTCTTCTTTTTCTCTCTTATCTCAAGGTTCAACTATAGAACGGCAATTACAAAAACCAAACGAAGCTCAATTATCCAATTAAACTCGGTTGAATGGTGCCTCTGCCTTCAGTTGTTTCGAAGGGGCCAGTACAGATCAAAGTGGACCTTCTATCTTAACATCTCTGTTTTAGTCTGTAAGTAGAAACTGAATTTTGTTCATACTGTACGTTTTAATAAGGAAAGCGATATAAACATAAACGCTGCAATTGTATTGTTTAGTTATACTCGTTTCACTTTTTATACAGTACCGCTCACTTCCCCCTCCAATTTTGCTCATGCCTTCTCGAGTTTCCTGTTGCTGCTATTTCAGTTGTAAACAAATATAATTATCTAATCACTGTCAGAGGAAACTGCAACTCACTGTTGTTGTTTGGTAGTGACCGCTTCACAACCAAGCCGGGGCACTTTACTTGGTAAATAAAACTATATTTATATTTGTTATTTTACGTAGTTATTAACATTTTTGGAACTACATATCTTTACCAAAAAGGTCATATTAACTAAGGTGCTTATTTCTTAAATCAAATAAAAGCATATATTGTAAGAATATTGTTTTTGTATCTTATTTTTAATAGATGTTATTAATTAAAGAAATTAGAAATAAAGTACCAAACTGAAATTTATATATGTTTTTAAGACTTTTTAGAAGTTTACGGTTTTTAAGGTTTTTTTATTATTTTATCGTCAGTGATTTCAATTAATTATCAGTAAAATTTGCAACGGAAATATTTTAGATTATAATAGGTTACAATAATTAAAATCTGCTTAAAATAATGATTAAGAAATGACAACCAATCCATTCAAATAAATTCCTTGTATTTATTATCAATCTAAGATCAATGTAAATACTGTAACTCTATTTTAGTGCATAAAGATGATATATTAAGTGCATTGAAATTCATCACCTACATATCCCTTCTTGAATGTACAGTACAATTCTTACGTTTGGATATACTTTGTATCTAAGAACATTTTAAGAGTTACATAACTTTACAAGGTAGATGATAGTGTAAACAATTAATAATAAGATTACAATTAGATTTTTTCATAAAACCTGAGTATTTAAGCAATAGTATTTTAATTATTCTTAGCCTTACTTAGAGCTTTAACATAAATTCAAGTAATGGAATTACGGCAGTAACCGGAGTAGGTAGGTAATTAAAGTGTGTTGGACCCGGAAACAAACAGCATAAAAGCGCGAGTTTAAAGTAAGCATGTCCTTTCAATTGATAAAAAGGGCCTTAAGCCAACGATGTAGATTTCAAAGTGATGAAATATCTCAAGCATAGCGAAATCATCGATGACGAGTTGCAATTTAGTAATTATTATAATTTAACATAAACGAGTAATTTTAAGAATTAAAAACCAAAAATAACTTATTAGCTACAATAGCTACTTAATAGAAAAGTAGCTTATAGTTAGGTTACGCCTACTACATACATACAAATTCAATTACTTGAAATGTTATCCCAAATAATTTGGTTTAAAATAAAACATAAAAATTATCGTCAGATAAAGACGAAACAAAACGTAATTGATTTTGAAATGTTTAAATTCGTTATACCCTTCACTGAGTACTGAGTATGGAGGGTTGCTGCAACATTGTCATCAACTAATCAAGAGAAAGTTTCGAACCCTCCCTCTCCGTTATCAACAAGCTCAGCCCAGTTTTAATGGAATACTCAAGTTTCTGTCACTCTGTCATTAATAAACCCGACACTCTATTGTAGCGTAACTAACTGCTGCTAACAATATCTCTGGGAATCTGGGCATCGAACTTTTTATAACTCTCCTCCCGTCATCGTGCAAAAACTCAACTACCCACTGGAGTTTTGGTTAAGGGCGTTTTATGCTAAGTAATTTGCTTAAACCACTTGAATGATTTTGTATTTATTTGTTTGTGACAACCGGTCTTAACAGTATTACAGTATTTTTATTAAAATAACCCATGATTAATAAAACTATGACATACACTTCTACTTCTTATTCATCAGGCTAATGTAGCAGAATTTCTCTTATTTATAGTTTGTCCACATTTCTCCTCATTAAATATTTAAAAAATATCATTACAGTTTGGTTATATTTCTCATAATCTTTCCTCCAAATTCAGAAAGTTTTCCTTTTGTTTCAGATGGCACAATGGTGGGTATCCTGTCAACATCATTATTTTTTCTTAGCTTCATTCTTTCGACAGCCTTATTCATATTTTACCTATTTGTCAAAAATGTATATACATATTTTGAAAAAAGAAACATTCCATATGACAAACCGGCGTTTCCCTTCGGAAGCTTTTCTTCATTGGTACTTTTAAAGAAATCGCTCTCCGAGGTTATAGCTGGTATTTATTTCAAACACAAGAAGCAAAAACTAGTGGGATTTTACACTCTTTGGAAGAAACAAGTGTTGATAACCGACCCGGAAATAATAAAAAACATTTTAGTCAAGGACTTTGACGTGTTCGCCGACAGAGGGATGTACTACAACAAACAAAAAGACCCGTTGTCCGCGCACCTCTTCTCGTTAGACGGAAAAGAATGGAAAACCCTGAGAGCGAAGGTAACTCCCATCTTCACGTCGGGCAAGCTCAAGGGGATGTTCCCGACCATCGTGCGTTGTGCTGAAGAAATGAACGAGTACGCTGAATCCATCATGGCACAGAAGAACAAAGTTGACTGTTTGAAGGTTTTCTCCAGATACGGACTGGCGGTCATAGCCAACGTCGGGTTTGGCTTGGACAGTGACGCTCTGAAGGCCGAAGACTCCATGTTCGTCAAGATGGCCAGCAGGATGGTGGAGCCCACGGCGGAGAGGGTCGTGGCGTTCCTGCTGATGTTCAACGACCACATAGCGAGGACGCTGGGGGCGCGAGTCACCCCGCGGCCGGTCTCCGACTTCTTCCTCGGAATGGTCTCTGAGACCATCAAGTACAGAGAGACCAACAACGTCGTCAGGAACGACTACCTGCAACTGCTGCTGCAGCTGAGAGAGTCTGGGCTGAGAGACGCGGAAGGTAATTTATGAAAAGTATTTTAAAGTAATGTTTGTAATTATAGTAAGCATAATTTAATTTCTTTAAGTTAAAGGCCATTTTTCAATGTATTGTTTGAAAAGCACGGGAATGGTTTCACTGACATAAATAATAATATGAGTCAATGAATCGAGGACCATTCTTTATTATTTTTTATCATGATTTTTACTAAAATGGTTTACAGACATGCTTTTCATGTAATCCTAATTGTTGGTTGCTAGTGGCAACAGGTTTCGACACCTGTATGGTATCATCGTCAAGGCCGTCCAAGGATGTGGTTCTCTTCATTATTTTTTATCGATAGCGTGCGTTTGGTATAAAATAGATATTAGGAATGTAATAAATTCCTCCAATATCTTAAAATCACACTAATGAATGTGCATGGTATTGTCTATAAATAACAGTTGGTGTTTGGAAGTTATATTATAAAGGAAGATAGTAAGATTTCTTCTCTAAATAACTTTAAAATTTCTTTCTTTAAAATTCTTTTACATTACAAAACCATTTTTCATGTATTATATTTTTTTTCACCTGAGTATGACATTAGGCTTCTTATTTAAAAGCTTGTGAAATCAATTTTCATTATTCAGTGGTAGAAATCCTTGACCCCATAGCCAACTTTTAAATTCTTTATCTTCCCCATTATTTTTAATCATCGTAATCCTTGTATTGCAGGAGCAGGCTACAACTTCTCCGACGAGGAGATCGCGGCGCAGTCGTTCGTGTTCATCCTGGCGGGGTCGGAGACGACGTCGGCGACGCTGAGCTTCTGCCTGTACGAGCTGGCGCAGCACCCGGCCGTGCTGAGCCGGCTGCTGGCGGAGGTGGATCAGCTGACGACTGTAGACTACGAGGCCGTCAGGGCGCTGGAGTACCTGGAGATGGTCATCGACGGTCAGTTGGTGGGACAAAATAAATCTCGTTTTATGGGGCAAAATAAAAGTCATTTTATGGGACAAAATAAAAGTCATTTTATGGACAAAATTAAGGGGCGTTTATGGAACAAAACTAAATTCTTCAGATCCAGAGTCAGGGTGGGAGCAAAGAATTAAGTAGAGAAGGTTGTATTAACGTTCTTTTATGTCCCTAGAGTAGTAATGTGTTTGGTGTGGATAGAAAAAGATCTCTCGTATGTTCTCTAAGAATTTAAATTCCGATTTTCTTTCGGAAATATGAAATCAGGAATACTTTATCCGTAATAATTAAGAGTAGACTACACTTCAGTTTATTTAACTAATGCCCCTATGCAATAAAATAGAGTAAAAAAAACTTAAGTGATTTTCAATAACCCTTCAGGTGAGGTACTCATCAAGACTAAATTTTCTTGCAGCAACTACTTCATTGAAAATCTTCATTCCAGTATATGTAGTTTTATATCATAGGTTGCTGTTCAGTGAATTGGGAGACAGTATTCGCCTGCATGTCCTATACTACGACCATGACCATTTCTTTTATTTTTCTCTTATCTTGCGACACCTCGATAATCTACTTTGGAATTTAATTTTGAAAGTCTCAACTTGAACATGATAATCTATACTATCAACGTCAACCAAAATGGTATACTGTATTTAATGAGATTTTCTCTCCCCATCCCCCCTTCAGTTGATCGACCCTACACAAGAACAGCTAGGGAAGAGGTTGGATGTCTTAGTTAGCTTTGAATCAATTCAACGTAGTTTAGTGAAATATAGAAGCAGGAAAATGTTAAACTAACTGTAAAGTGCTTAGCACAGCTCTTAACAGCGTCATCAATGGCCAACAATCTACTCCATTCGTACACTATTAGTTAGGGTACAAATCTATCAAATAATTA
This sequence comes from Flexamia atlantica, assembly GCA_035578135.1. Classification (NCBI taxonomy): domain Eukaryota; kingdom Metazoa; phylum Arthropoda; class Insecta; order Hemiptera; family Cicadellidae; genus Flexamia; species Flexamia atlantica. The sequence goes on from JAQJVK010000009.1 coordinate 1,997,069, forward strand.
AATTTTATTTCGTAATAACTAATATTATTTGCACTTATGTTCCTCAATACACATAGCTATGAGAAGCTCGATTCATTTATTTCTGATCGCATATTTCCAGAGACGCTGCGCAAGTACCCGCCGCTGGCGTTTCTGAACCGACTCTGCTCCCGCGACTACCACGTGGCCCAGACCAGCACCACCATCGAGGCGGGCACTCAGGTCTTCATCTCTGTCCAGGTCATCTACAACTTTACATTTTCATGACCATGTGTAGCCATTTAACTCAATCATTAAAAACAGATAAAATAGTTATCTTTTCTACACGCTAAATCTAAAATTGAAATAATCATATGTTTCTGAAGTCATATTTTGTTTCTGATTTTTTGTGCACATTTACTATCACTGACTAGCAAACACTTTTTTTTAAATCAGTGATGGCAAATGTCCGCAAAAATCAAAATCGAAATATAAAATCACCATCACCAACAATGAATTTCAAACAAAGAATTTTCTGGTTATTGAATTTATTGAATTTACAATACTTGTTTGTGATTTATGCACACAATTGTGATTTGATTAATAAATTTACTCATATTATGTAAGTTTTATATTTTTTAATAAATTCCAGTATAATTTCTCAGTAATTCTTGAACGTTCTTAATATGGTGAATACAAACGCTAGATGTATGAATATTTTAGACTCAAATGACAATACAGGTTCAAATCATTATTATAAAATGTTTTATATTTATTTTCGTGTATATTTAATACCTTATTGCCTTCTATGGCATTAAGCAAGTTTTTAATGCTTAGTCTGAAAAAATCTTAAGTATGTGAAGCTGGCAAAAAAGTAATGAAAAGAATCAATTGTAGAATTATTTCGAACTTTTAACGTTAACGAGATATCGGTTACCTTCTTTATGTTGATTTTATGTATAGGGTCTCCACAACGACCCAGAGTTCTTCCCTGAGCCAGAGAAATTCATTCCAGAAAGATTCAGCAAGGAAAATAAGGAGAAAATAAAACCATATACTTATATGCCGTTTGGCGAGGGTCCTCGGTACTGCATTGGTAAGTAAAAGAATCAATAGCATTAACATTACGTTTTCTTGAAACTTTAAAAACGAAAAGAAATCTTATAAGAAAGAGTTTTTATCCTTTCAAAATAAATAACATATAATCATGTTAGTGCTCTTAATGCAGTTAAATTATGTGCATGAATATAACTAATGAGATGCTTGATTTTTGAAAATCCTTATTATATCTAGGGATTACTTATCATGATTCATCAACCTTGGTTTCATTCACAAAATTGATAGGTCAAATAACTTCTAAATAATTGTAGGTTTTCTAAATATATTTAATTTCCTTGTCTTGCTTATTAACTCTTTATTTCTGAAAATAACTTAACAGATAAAAACTATATGTGTTTTTCAAGAGACTTTATGAACCAGGAACTTTTTTTACATAACTAATTTTCAAACAAATTGGCTATGTCTAGAAATCACAATATTTGCTAACGTTGACCTAAAATTTTTTTTAGTAAAATAATACGTTATTGTTACGTTGCACGAAACGATAAACAAGGACTTTTAATATCATTTAACCTAAAAGACGTAAAATGACTTAAACTGTTACAGAAAATGTATTTTTTCTTTCTTAACTACCATTAACTTCATACTTCTGTAACTCATTCCAAGTCATGAAAACAATCCCTTTTCCCAAACTGCTGCCTATGTCCAAGGTATGCGATTCGCGCGGATGACGGTGAAGACCGGTCTGGTGATGCTGCTGAGGCACTTCCAGTTCCGGTTGAGCGCCGAGGTCCCCGTTCCCGCCAAAATCGAGCCCAAGACCGTCATCACACTTCCGGCGAACGGCATGTGGCTCGTCCTGGAGCCCAGAGTGGCACCCGCGCCGTCTGGCGCTTCTTAGATTACAACTAATCACTGTATTATTTTCTGAAAACAAAGTTTTTTAGAGAGTTGAAAGTAAACTTTTTTCGCTTTCAAATGAACTGAAACACGATGATTTCGGTTGAGCGGTTAGGGATTAACCTACATGCGATCCCTCTATATGTATTTAACACCCCTCTATATGGCAAGAGCAGGTGGTCGCGCGACAATAGGGCCCTTACAGGTATCAACCGCAGTTCTTTATCTGTGATTTAACTCATTAACTTAACCTTTGGAAAATTTTAATTACCTATGTATGCTAAATACTTAAATAACTCACGAATCAAGCTTAGGCCTTCAGAATCACAGTAATAATACCTTAATAGTTCAATAATGCAATAAAAATAACATAATTTTTTTCAGTAAAAAGGTCAATCGAAACAAACCACACTTCCTAGAAGTATTTGCCTTTTCCATTTCAATCTCGTTTAGATTAGTTCACTTCAACGTTAATTGTCCCACCTCTGAGACTGAGTTCATTTACATTCCAAAGAGGATCATGATTACAACAGCGCAACCTGAGAACGACTGGCTGAGTGTGTCACTCGGAGCATTGGTTGAGAACTACTAAAATGGTTTCGAGAAATCCTCTACACAACTTACAACGTAGAAATTGGCGTTTTACTTCAACACTTTCCAAAAATTGCAAAAATTTTGATATTTTGTTTCTTAATAGCCGAAAGATATGCTTTAAAAATTTACAAAAAAGCCTTATATGCTGAAGTTTTCGTAATAAACGTTGCCGTACATCCTGGTTGTAGCTTCATTCGATGCCTGTGTTTATTTTAGATAATTGAATGAACTCCTTCCGTTGATTATTTAAGCGTGATTTAAGAGTATTATTAATATTGGTGTTCATTAGAAAGAATGAAATTCAGTCCTATTTGCCAGACCAAATTAGTAATGAAGGTTAACTTTAATTAAGCCATTTACATTCTTATTTATTTACTAGTGGCTTGTAGGGACAAAAGCCCCTAAAAATAAAATACAAACCTATTTAATATATTTCCTTCACACTCACAGCTCAGTAACAGTTTGACGGAATTAAACGTTAAAAGAGCAATGTTAAAGATGTTTTGGCATTTGCTAGTACGTATCAGAGTTTTAAGAAAGTTCTACTTCAGTATAGTAAAGAACTGAATTTTTTGGAACAGTCGCGCCATCCGTCGTTCTCAAAACAAACTCAGTCCACTTTGTTTACAATTAAACACATGATCATGGTTTGAGGAAATTCTTAAGGTTAACCACAGACTGCAGCACTTAATTGAATTCCCAAAAGATAAGCATATTTGCATATATAATAAGCATATACAATAAGGATGAAATCAGAAAATGGTCTCCCGTTGACGACTCCACGCTCCGCGTTTGAGACTTTGGCTCCACTTCATGAGGAAGTTAGGTTTGGAGACCATGAGTTTGTTAAATAGTTAATATTGAGGATTTTTATGGTTGCCCGGGAGTAAATACTGCTTTGTCTTGGTAGGTTCAAGATTAAATATACTTTTGATTAGCCAAATTTAAAGGTTAAACTTTTTGGTATGATCAAATTTAAAGTTGATGTTACACTCAATAGCTTTTAGTGCAGCACACTGTTTTTTCCTCAGTCAAAACTAAGACCATTTCCGACCGCACATAAAACTGGTAGAGCTGGGCCCTAAAAAAATGAATGAGCAGGTCTTCTCTGTACCTATAGCCTGTGCTTATTCGATTGTGTAAATGTTATAAATCACTTGGCTTTAAATCAGCATCAGCTACCACTACATGATTCAAAGTAAAAGTAACAGTCGTATTTAATTCCTCTTGTTTTTTAAGGTTGAGATCCCTAAATTATAAAAACGGAAAATTTAAAAGTAAAAAAAAACAGTCATGTGTTATAGCATGTTCAACCTATTTTGCTGGATTTTAAATAAACTACACATCAACATCAGCATGTATAAATAAGCGACACATGTTTTAATGTAAACAAAGCAGATATTTTTAGATTACAATGATTTTTAAATGGCAGGTATTCAACGTTATATCTTATTTTCTGACAAACTTTAATAAATTTCCGTATTTTTCCCGAGTCCCTGCCCATCAAGACCTTCTATTTGAGCCTCCTCCCATTATCCTGCGACTTGCCAAACTCCTCAATTTTGCCGCAAAAATGTTGCCTACATCAACCATTTGGCATTAAATCGGCATCGTTATAACATAAACTAAACAAACGCACTTAACTCTTTATAATTTTAAATTATAAATATGTACTCAAAGCGTAGTTATAAGTCTGAAAATCTGAAAGTTAAAATATTTATTTGTTATAGTACATTGAACATAGTTATCTGCCTTTTGAAAACAACCAGATGTCAACATCTGGCATATATCTTTGAATCAAGCATCAGCACCACATGTTATGTAAACAAAGCAGACGTTCTTAGAACCCAATGCTTTTTAAATGGCAGATATTTTACGTTATTTCTCGATTTCTGGTGAATTTCAAGCAATTTCATTATTTTTCCCGCCATCACGGAATAGAGACCTTTAATTTGAGCCCTCTTCCATCTTTCTACGACTTGCCAGACGCCCACAATTTTGACGCAAAGAAACGCCTTACGAAATTAAATATATGATATTCATTTATAAGAAGCTGTAACTATGGCTTTGTGAAAACCTGATGTAGCACGCTAGACAAGAGATGTGATTGATCGATCATCTCTCGAAATCAGTAAAATGACTTGTTCGAAACTCTTCAGTCGAGTTGAAGGAAGAAAGGTGCTGCATCAACAGAGCTTTGGTTTTAAAAGCAAAGAGCTGACTGGAGACAGGTAATTTTACACATCAACACTCGCCGACTGACATCATTTCGTTTTATCACTTCCCCTTTTAAATGAATATTATTCACCTTCTCACATCTTTCCTTATAAAAGAAATGAATTCCAACATTTCACATTGCCCGTGTTTTGTATGAAACACTCATTGATTTCTTTATGGCGAATGTTTATCGTGCGTTGTGTTCTGCTGTGAGGATCAATTTGATTTTAACGCGGAATAAAGCTTGCACGCATTCTGAAGACATTTTTGGGTAAATGATGAGCTATAAGTCCATGTATTAAGGTACTAAGGATACGTTTTGTTTATTCATTTTAGATGACAATTTTAAGAAGCTGCTGCCTGTATGCAATGTAATACCTACTTTGTCAAAGAAATCTAAATGGATTCAATATACGAGGTACGTTCGGAAAGTAAGTTCTGTTTGGAAGTAAAAAAGTGCTCAATGTATTTACAACATTATTATTAAAAAACGTATCTTAATCTACTTTTCTACATAGTTCCCACTATATTTAGGCACTTGTTATATTTAGAGAGAAGCTTTTCAATTTGTGCTGAAAAGAATTATTCTGCCGCTTGTGCACGCAGCCATCCGCTGACGCCAACTTTAGTTCATCGTCATTCACAAACCGACAAAGGTTACAATGGTGTACTTACAGAAGTGTTTGTGAAATTTGTGGGAAACACTCAAAGAGATCCGTAATTTTTAATTTCCTTTTTTCCCCGAACTGTAAAGATGGTCACACTAATGTCCACGATGAAGAGAGGAGTGGCCAACCATCTGTCATTACTGACAATCTTGTTGCCAAAATCAACGATACAGTTCGAGAAAAACGGAAATTCAAAATTACTGATCTCTCTGAGTGTTTCCCACAAATTTCACCAACTTTTCTGTACACCATTGTAACCTTTGTCGAGTTTTGAATGACGATGAACTTAAAGATGGCATTAGCGGGTGGCTGCGTGCAAAGGCGGCAAAAGCTTCTCCCTAGATATGACAAGTGCCTAAGTATTTGTGGGAACTACTGTATGTGGAAAAGTAGTTTAAGGTACGCTCTTTAAGATGAATATACTAAAAATGTTGCAAATGCATTGAGAATGTTTTTACTCCTAAACGGAATTTACTTTCCGAACGTACCTCGTAATTCTCAGTAATATTTTAAAATAACGTATGTTGATAAATATATAATTATAAAATATGATGTTGGTTTATATATATATATATATATATATATATATATATATATATATATATATATATTTGAAGTTTATGGACTCGGGCACAACTTGATCGTTTGCCATGAAACTTATAAAATTTCACGGAGAAGGTTTTTAAAAGCCATCCATTTCGTTATAACTCAAGTGGGTTCCTCCCTAGAGGCCCAAAAAAGGTTTTCCATAGTAACCTCATGCAAATATATTGTTTACATAAAAGCTAATTACATACAGGTGATCCTTGGTAAATATTCAAAGGCATAACAATAGGTTCAGTAAGGTCTGTTACTGAACCTAGATATAAAATAAAGTTAGCTAGGTTCAGTAAGGTATAAAACTAAAGTCTGAATATAACTATATATTGTATCAATCATAAATAGTTTAGGGGCTGTTTACACATCGTGATCATTAATAACCTAAAATCTTATAGAATATTTTGTAATCGCTTTATGTTTTCTCAAAATTATTCACCCAATAATTTTCTTTCGCACAATTAAATACTTTATTCTTACATCTTGAAACATAATTGTACACAATTTCATTTGAATATTCATTTTTGCGCATAGATGATGGCAATTGAAAAGTTACGTGTGAATGGCAAGCAATCAAATCACCTTGACCCCGATATATTCCACAGTCAACAGTGCCAGTAAACACACTGTACTGCTGTACTGAGTATTGGCCTGTATTGCGTTGTAACGTAATTCAACCTCTGGCGCCGGCAAGGACCGAGAATGCACATTATTGTTTCATAACGTGTTGATTAGTTTGTAGTTGTGTTGACTTTGGTTGTTTGTCCGCTGAATAGATCGTGCATTGAACACTCTCTATAGTGTTCACACAAGCAACTTTGTTTTAAAAACAATAACTACGCTGTTTTAAGCACAGGTTTTAAGTAACCATTTTCTATCGATGTACGGCTGTAAACGAACACGTTTCAATTCGCATTAATTGATAGGAATGCCCTCAACAAATTGAAAACTCTAGGGTTTTTGTACTTAATAAGCTTGCTAATTTTTCCTTGGTGTTGTTTTGTCTGCCATTATAACAATTAACTTTACCGGCTAGTAGTATAAGAGCTATATTTTAGACCTTCTTCAAGAAATTTTCTTAGAAGTAGGTATAATTTTCTAGGAGGAAATTTTCTAGATGGAAATTTTCAAAAAAGTAATAATCTTATTTTTGTTTCGGTCCTGTTTTACACTAGTTACGATTTTTGATTATATAGTTACATTGATAACTTATTAGCATTAGCTTTACGGAAATTAATTTAATTTTAAATTTTACTTGCTTTGTCGAACTTAAGCTACCTTTGACTCTGTCAAATGTCGTTATACAAAGAGCATACATACATATCCTTCACATACAGTATCCTTCACAAAATTCTTTCTGATATTTTGGCATAACATGTTTACATCATAACAAGTATTCCACAATAACTAGGTAGGAAATCAACCAACATTTCACTCTGAATTACTGTGATGAAATTTATGTTTACTAAACGAGTAAATCCGACAGCTTTAAACCTGGCCTACAACAACAGCTTTTCCGTACGTTATTAAGAAAATGTCACCACTTGTATTTGTATAAGAGTTTAAATTAATAACAAACACAATAAAATGCAAACAACACAGATTAGATATTAACGAATTCGTTCAAAAATGTAATCTACAATAAGTAAGATTTTTTCGTGCAAGGTTCCACAGAGTAAGATAATTAATGTTAAGACAGTGGCGGTGACAGTAATATTTCACGTAATCTCCGCCAGATAACACGAGCCAGACCTGGCCGGGCGCCATTTTTTGACGGATGAACCCTAGGTTTACTAGTTTTGCCAAACTTTTTGCCCCGACTTGTGTCACCTGCAAAGTTTGAGCAGGTTCTTTTCTGTAATACATTGCAAGCAGTAATTCGTATTTAATTTGTTTTCTGTTTTAATATTAGTTTAATTTTCACCACCTGTTTTATTGAAAGCCTAAATTTGGAAGACAGTTTAAAAAGTACATAGGTTGGGCAAAAAAAGGTAGTTTGATCCTTATTTTTACTAAGTGTTATGATAGTCATCTGTTGAGAGCTGTTTGTAGTATCCACAAGTGAAGGTTTCGTTCTCATATATAATCAGACGGTTTATGATTAAAATCGGGTGTACTAAAATCAGCTTGAGTTATGGGGCCTACTTTTATTTAATTAATTTGAATGGAATTCAGTCTCTATTAGCGTGAAAAATAAAGCGTCTCTGTTAAAATTAGGTCTTACCTCTTTGATTTTAAAGAACTAAGGCGAGTTACATATTTTTGTAGGAATAAGCGTTGACTAAATTGTAGTCAAAGTATTATAAATTATAAAAAACAATACGAATTAGATTTTCATACCTCATATCATGCCATTCGATAAAAATATAAGTAGTATGGTAGTGTCAAGCAATGTGAAAGTGATGGAAACTCGAGATATTATTCATTTTAACTGAGCTGAGCTAGTTGTAAACTTCTGCAGATAAGTTTTAAATCCATCATCTAAGTTTGAAAGTAGAGATTAACCTCAGGCACTTGATAATTTTTAAAATCCTCGATAATGTTGCCTCAACTGCAAAATCTGTTTGAATTTATTGTATCAAGATTATGTAGTTTTTCATCTATTTTGAATTAACAAAACTGAGTTTAAACCAAGTTTAATTCGCAGTCTAAACGTATTTTAGGTACCCTAATGTCAATTGGTTTTAACTTTTACGAATAAACTTTCTAGAATTTTAAATATAAAATTCCCATAATAAACACGACATCGCTTGGATTTCAAAGTGAGTTCTGAAATCCATAAATGGATTTTTCGCAGCAATTTATCACTGAAGGAACAATAGCATGTGGTTAAAGGATGAATTTAAGAAGATCGGTGTTTTTGCTGAGTCCATCTGTTTATAATATGCAGCCGTCTGTGTTTAGCTGTGTTTTCCTCCACGTCGATTCTAAAGTTTCCTCGTCGATCCCACCAAGAACCCGCATTGCCCGGTATGTTTGATAATTTGGGGACTCTTCTGCCCCACCATTGAGATCTAGGAAAATCATTTCACGATTGAGACCTAGGAAATCAACTTTTGAGCTAAACTTTGAAAATTACAAACATCGATTTTTGTAATTGCAATGTTGGAATGTGATAATTGTGAGTCCATTCCCACGTTTAAACAGTTTTTTGTTTTTTTTTTGTTTTTTTTTATAAACATAAATACCAGTGACCAAGTCAATTGGGTTTAGCATTAGTCCTCCGCAAACTCCATATATTTTCTACTTATTCAATTTTACAATCAAGTAATTTGTTAGTCTTTTTTAATGTAACTAGATCTCCTGATGCTCGGAATCGAGCAAAACAAAACCATAGTAAAATAATAAAGAATGAACAATTTACACGGTATATGATTTTAAAGTATAATCAAAGGGCTAAATTTTGTATCAAAAACATTATGGCTAAACAACGAAGTTTATTCGATTTGCCACAGGAGTTCCCGGTAAACAATTTTTTATTAACGCCTGTTCGGTTTTCTTCATTTTCCTTCGTTCTTTTGTTTCTGTAATGTATATTTTAATCAGCTGACCCACATAATTAAGAACTTTAGGTATAGTATAGTCTGTAGAAGTCTCAGACGAACTGGCCAAAGGGTTAATCTTGACGGCTTTAAATGTATAAATGTAACTACTGGTCCATCGCCTAGTCTAGTTGATATGTGTATTCAATGAAATCGCTGTATTCAATGAACCGACTGGGGGGTTAGGAATTTGTCCCTCCCTCCATGTGGACTACGAAGTTCCCCGCCGGGCCCCACGCAGCCCGCATCGCCGGAAATGTCCGATAACTTGCAGGCCTCCTCTCCCCTTCCGATTGATTTCTCATACCAGATCAAGGACATTTTAATGTCAGGCGACTGACTTAAAGCAGGAAATTAATTATACACAGTCAGTGAAATTTGGAAAACAACGTTGAAGTTAATCTTACAAAGTATCGTACTATTAGGCTACTCTCAATAATACTGCGCATAATGACAATGAAGTTTTATGATTGGACTTTTCTTTGACAGTTGATTTACGAGTAATTTATTGCTGTCCTACCTTCTCCCATTCTAGTCCATTGAATTATTTATTTTGATCTTCTCTACAGAAATCCATTGTTTTCTGAAGCAAAATTTGCTGCGGGTTTATTCCAACTAACTTGAGCATTTTTCGATTTAAAATTTAAACTTCTCATTGCTTGATAACTATTGCCCATTATTCAATTTTGTTTACGTACTGTAATTCAATTATATTTAGGTTACCTTTGTCTATATCTTAACACATTCATTTTCGACTGAGGTATGATTTTAGATAATTATTTTAAATATAAAAGTTAGATTCGAGCAAAATAATATAACATACCAAACAGACACTTCAATTCAATATACCGTATGTCTGCTCTTTTCACTGCATTGAAATCTGAGCCAATCATTGAAGGTACCTTTGCTTGTATTTCAGTAAATCTTAGGGTCGGTTTTTCCATACCGACCTTTAATATGGTTTAAACAAAAAAGACCATTTTAAAACGTTTTGTTTCAAACTAAGTTCAAACCAAGGAGGTGAAAGAAGTTTCCTCGTGAATAAACTTCATCAGACCAATTAATTGCCCAAATTTGTAATGCAACATGCTCGCTGCTGAGCATTTACATTAAGAACTCTTCATCACACATTCATCATCATCAAACATGAAGGTCCTCGAAATTTTTTTCTCAATGTTTTATTCATAGTTTTCATACTTCCATTTCCTCTGTGGACATAATTGTATGTCCATTTATAATGTTAAGGTTATTATAGTTGTTTTCAATGCTTTTCCATACTATTAACTTTAAAAAAAAATTGATATGCTATACGCCATGAAGATATTTATGTAGGAATAAATTATCAATTTTAAATCCTCATTATTCAATTATATTGCCAAACAAAATTTAATAGAGGTTAGTTCAGCAAATCAAATTCAATTTAAAATCAAATTAATTGTTAATTGATAATATTGTTTTACACTTAAGTGACACTGAAATTGAATTCAAAAGATTGGCCGACGCCGATCAAGGGTGAGGCGGAACACGCGTCGTTGGCTCGTTGTGTTTACAGCCACTTGCCCGGCCGTCACCGTGCGCTGGCTCTTAATTAAAAGCTCATGTTTCAGAATAAAACGCTGTTGTATTTCATTTCAACCATAAGCTTTGTATTCCGGCGTCCTTAAACCTGTTTAAATTGTGGTTTATTTTATAATGGCTTTTAAAGAATTATAGGACTATTCAAATATTCATATCTGGTTTCAATATTTAGTTTTTTTACCTAAAATATAAACAAAGATGCATTAATCCAATCAAAAGGTATTTTCTTAAGTTTTATCAAATTTTGACTAAAATTTTATTATATAATCAATTACCTTAATCTGTAAAGAATATTTTTAGAATATGGCATTTCCTTAGTAAATAAAACACCCACCATTATTTTAATATGTATTATGAAATGAAATCAACAACTTCAACTATGTTATTCTAGTTTTATTTACTTATATAATTTTATTTTATCACATCATAACATTTAATGGTCTTAAGCTTAGGAATTGCAGAATCTTGATCTCAAAATTAAATAGACCTATTTATCCTGTGCCTTATATAAACATTTTAATATTTTAAAGATATATTATAAAACCTTCAAAAGGAAACCATATAAAATCAGATTTTATATTGAAGTATAACTTTGCCAAAATATCTAATTGTAACTACTCAAAACTATATTCCAATGTATATTGTTTATAATTACTTCAAATGTAATTGTAGTTACATGTCTAGCTTGATCCGATAAGTGAAAAGGAATGGAGCGAGTTATTAATTTAATGTTTGACTTTTATACTTAACATGATGAAAAGTAAATTGCATTAAGGTGAGTGGTTTTGTAAGGGACAAAAGTTATGAATCTAGAAAAAAATAAAGAAAATAAATTTAAGAAAAAAGAGTAAAACAATTAATTGTGTGGAAGTAATAAATATCTTTAGTGGTTCCCCGGTACGTTAGGTTGGCAAACGTGTAGTTGTGATGTGGGTGGGTTGGCTGGCCTGGTTATTCATTCGCTCAATATTTTTTTGCTAAACATATTCATAAGCAGATAGGTTTATCATGAAACATTAACGAAAATTCATACCGCTATTCCCTCATTAAATAAAAATGGATTGAGAATATTTCACTTTTATGTTGCTACATGTTTTGCTTGGAAAACTAAATACATATATACATTGAAAGTGTATGTAAATAATTTCGTTACAATAAATTAATTCGTTAGGAGGTAAGAACGATTCAAGCCATAATAAGAACCTGAAAATGGTAAGTAGACAGGATTGTCGAAAAGAATAGCCAACACTGTTGTAGTCAAATATAATATGTGTTTGTAAATTACAATGAATCATACTTTTGTCAAAGTTTCTTCAAAGCATGCGATCGAAAACTACCCATATGACCTATGGATTAGGTATGAAATGTTTTACAGCACAAGTATTTTACCATCCCACCAATCTTGTTTTTCATTCCACCATGCTTTAAGTGCGTTGTGAGTTTGTTTGTTTTAGCGAATTTCCCCTATAGGGAAGAAGCTATTACCGTAGGTCTCATGGTAAGACTTAAGCTCGGGACCACTATAACTTTTCGTTTTGGGGCCCACATAAGCAAAAAACACTATTCGATTGAATTTATCATATATATAATTATCTACGTGTCTGTTAGCACGATAGCGGCCGCAAAAATGGTCCGATCTTTATGAAATTTGGTATGGACATGTAAAGTGGTAATCAATTGGACGAGTTCGTGAACCAGCCCGATCGGACCACCGGAAGGGGGGGTAAAGGGGGATAAACCCCCCCAAAAATGGGTTTTTTGAATTTTTTTCATAGAAAAATAAAATTTATCGAATTTTGTGGGCACCATTGAATTCAGCTCAAAAAACAAACAATTTAGTATTTTGAAACACTGCTCTATGTCGATTGGTTACCGAGATATTGAAAGTGGTAAACACAGTACGTTGTCCCAATGTTACCTTATGGGAAATAAGTGAAATTCTATATCTCGCTTATTTCTCAACATATCTCAATAAAACTTGGTAAATAGCTTCTTCTAGTTCAGATCTACTAAATATTGAATTAAAACCACCCAGTTTTAATATACCAGTAGCAGCACACCTGCATACTCATTCCCCATGTTATTCTTATGGAGCTTACAAAAACATGTCAAATCTCGCTATGTTGGATTGAAATATGTTGTTTTGCATTTGAAATTCGCTGAGTATGCAGGTCAGCTGCAACGGGGATATTTCATATTATGTAAGTCAGCTGCAACAGCTTTTGTTTGTCATATTACGTAAGTCAGCTGTAAAAACTTATTCGTCCAGGCAGACGAATGTAAACAAATAAACCCAATTCCAATTTATGGATACAAAAAACAGTCCAGGGGTAATACCAGCTGTTTTAAATCAATTTTAACGTGGGCGAAGTTACGGGTAATATTTAATACACTTCAAAAAACCACATGGTATCAAAAAGTAAAAAATTTAAACCCAAAATTTGTGTTTTTACATGTGTAGTAATGATAATGTATCATGGATTATTCTTTTGAAATTAAATAACATTTATGATAAGGAATAAAGAGAGACATGTATATGCGATGATAAAAAGTAATTGCCTGTACCTAACCTGCCATAACTGCAGGGGCTAACGTGGGCTTGATGGGGAAATTGGCCACACTGTTGTTGGTTGGACGCCAAATGAAACCATTTTTGAAATCATTTTATAGTCAATTCTTTCCGGAGATATTACATATATTTAATTTGTTCCCTTGCATAACCCTTTTAAGTATTTTCTCGTGACTTTTCTCGTAAACTTAAAAGGCAAGGAACAGTATATAAGACATCGTGGTTTAGCTTTTTTTAAGAGAGAAGAATAACCGCACCTGAGAAGAATAAAGGAAGGGTGAGTTTTCTTGAAAAATCCTACTAGATTCCGATTGCGTGGTCTTGATTAAATAAGCTATGTAGTTGTCTGAAACGTTTCTGTTGTGCATTATCAACTTTGCAGTCGCTTTTGGATTTAGAAAATATGCTTATGGCTTACCATTTTTATTGTCTCTCATGACTTGTATAATAAAGGTGGGTCTGTTGTATACTCAGATAAAACTATGCATACTTCTAAACTAATAAGTCTAAATGCAGCCAGAAATATATTTTCAATAGCATTCCCAAATGCATTCAAGGCATAAAATTTGTCATCATATTTGCCTTCACACATTCACTCCATAAGTTCTATTGGTTGCCTAAAGGACAAGTTAATACCACAGCTAATACAACATGTTGCAAATGCTGATGAACTGTTACGAAGTCTGCGAACTCTATACAAATGGATCAACCAGAATCAAATATTAATATACCGGTATTAAAGGTCCGTTATTAAGGCAAAGTTTTGAATATCCATGTAACTCTCTAGCAAATAGGTACTGCAATGTCTCTCTTCAATGTTGTAGCATATGCTCTGGAAAGCTTATTACTTCAATTGTTTGTGCTTAAAACGGTAAAATGTAATTTATAGGTTAGAGTGCACGAAGTAGGGCGGGTGAGTGAACGCGCTGTTAGTGAAGTTATTCTTTATTATTTGATTGGGTAGTTAATCAGCTATGATCATATGCTATAGTAAACACAAATTTACAAGTAAAAGGCCCTCTTTTGTTCTTTTTTTAAAGTAACCCAAAGGATAAGTTATTGACGACAGTCTCATGTTTAATTTGTATATAGTGGGAGCATTTCTAATTATTTGTCTATTCAAATAAAGTAAAATAAAGTTATCAACCAAATTTTTATGTTATTATTAACTTTTATTTTATGTTTGAATACTTGGTTTCTGAATTACCTCAATACCTCTCCATATGTTTTAACCAGCAGTTCCCGTGGCTTCGCTCACGATAAAAATTATAGTCTAACTAATTGACGAATCTTTAGGGGCTGAATGAAAAAGGTTATATCAAGGAATATTTAATGTAGAGGTGTGTTTACGTGCTATGGCGTTGTGTAGATTTAAAAAAAAAACAGTTATGGTACTCGTATTACAGTAGAGAGTGTAGGTTTTCTTTTCTCAGTCATGACTCAATAACGGCAAGACCGATTTTAACGTTAAATGTGTCAATTTTAAGGTATTTCTATGCATATTTGCCAATACAGCTCAAAATTGTCAAATAGGGTTCCGGTATCAATAATTAGTACAGTTAAGAGCTGAATGTTCGGAACAGGGGCGATATCCGACAACATTTTTACAAACTTAAGACCATTAGTTTACATCTTAACATGGCGATTTTCAATACATTTTTATAGGTCAATTACAGACTGTAGCACATATTTTTTGCATGCAAAGCCAGGACATCCTCGGATTAGACGAAAAAGGAATTCGCCAAACTATTTTGGGGGATGAATACATTAAGGACGCCATAAGGGAAAAACTATAACTCCCATTGCCTTAATAAAGATCGAACAACATTTTATGCTTAAACAGATAAGGTACAGAAATTGATGATGGATTAAACCTTAACTAAATGTAAATTTTATATAAAGCGTATGACCTAAATAAATTGACAAAACAACCAAAAATCCATGATGAAAGGAATCAAATTATATATCAGCTGAGACAACATATACGATTGTGAAGATTATTACCCTCTGCTTGACTGAATGAAATTGGAAATGTAAACAAAAGATCATCTATTACATTTATAGGGGCATATTTCAAATCTTTGACTCCGCCAAAAAAAACCTGAAAACCCAGAGATTTTTATAATTTAATGATTTCTTTATAAATAGATCAAAGAAGGCTATTACAGCACAGTCTGTCGATCACTAAAAAAATACCGCACGCCCCTCTTTCAGTCTTGCGAGGAATTAGTTTCAAGACTCAACCACAAAAGACAGCTCGCTCCTCAGGCTTTAAACTATAGAGGTCGAATTAGATTAGACGCCAAGTCATAATAACAGGCATAATTACAACTCCTGCTGCCGAAATAAATATCGTGCCATAAACTGAATTTATGATTGAACAGATTAGGTAATAAAACTAAACTAAATGGAACTTTTATATAGTACATAATTATGTCCATAAAAGAAAGAATAATAAAACAGTGATGAAAGAAATCATTTTATGATCAGCTGTAACAGCGTATGTGAAGCTAATTCAGCTGGCTGATTGAATGAACATTGAAAATGTAAACAAAAGATCGTCCATAACACTTTTATATGGGAGAATTTGAAATTTTCAACCTCGCCAAAAACCCCTTTATACTATGAATCATGTAAAATCCTTTCTTAGCGGATGCCTACGCTCTAAAAGGAATGTCCACGCAAAATTTCAAGGTCCTAGGTCGTATAGTTTGGGCTGTGCGTTGATAGGTGAGTGGTATTTGACAAATATATAGTAGATTGCATGAAGTCTTCTGAAAAAATGTCGGCTACATGTATATGCAGATAAAATTGCATTTTTGTGTTTAATTTAATTTATTTTTTTATGAAAATTGTAACAATGACTTATCTGCTTCACTGTTGGCAACAACATGGCAGAAAATAAAAGTGAACATATATAAAATAATCAACATTATTTTATATATGTTCACTTCATAATCAACATTACATAATCAACATTAATTTCCAATAATAAATGCAATCATGGTGTGTAATCGAGATACCACCAGAAGTTATAATTTTGTCAAAAGATTAAAAGAGTAATTTATAATGTTTAAAAGGTAAAATAATAAATAATAAATATTGATTTCAAATAGCTCAGCAGGTTTTACAGGTTCAAAGATTAGTTGTCCCTTAGAAAACCCCTTTTAGATATCAGATAAAAGAATTACATCGAGGTCATCCTAACTACAATAAATGTCATCAGTAAAAATAGTACAAGGTATTTCAAAGGAAGGCCAATTCAATACCGAAGTGTTGTATGCGCCCATTTATTAAAGTCGCAATTTTTCAATGCCAATGAAGGTCCAATGTGCAGCGGGGTCCAGAGAATCTTATTAATCAATTTTGAATCATAAATCAATTAGTTTACAATGAATATGGCGATTCTAGGAACTAAACTCAAATCTTTTTCCCCAATTTTCTTCATAGAACCAAAACTGAATTCTTAAAAATAACTTTGAATGTTATTTTTATCTTCATATAATTTCCCCCTTTTTAGGAATAATAAATTAAATTAATTTTTATGTGTAAAACGTTTTCTTACCATCAATTCTCTTAGAGAAACTAGGCGTATCATAAAACGAAATGTCCTCTGCAGCATTAAAGTGATGTGAATTTTTAGTTTCCTCATTTATATACCAGATGGCGTTGATTGTAGCTCGCTCGGATCACTTCTGCGGTCTGGAAAAGTTTTAAACTTCGCAATCTTCGTTAATTTTAATCGTGAAATTAAAGAACATCTGTTCCTTCGAAGTTTGCTCTGGAATATCTGAATATTTTACTAAACCTTTAATGAAATGTAAAAAACAATATAAAACTTTTGTGTTACATGTTTTAAAGATAGTAAAGTTGTACGACTCTTACTATACCTCTCTTGGAGGTTCTTTTAAGAAGCTGATTCTGGTGCGAACATGTTGAGTTTGAACAATGAACACCCAATCTTTGTTATGCATACTTATTCATTATTCATAATACTTTAAAGTAACACAGGTTAATTTGCATCATTATTATTAGGGTGTTTACATAAGTTGTACATAAGTAGTTATCTGAAGATATTTTTGAGTTTTTTCCTTCAGGTCGGAGGTTTTGAGTTAATACAGTAGACTTAGTCTATGTAAGTAAAAACCCCTTATAATTTTCAAGATTCAGATCATTTACTTTGAAAAGGTTCAATTCTACTAAGCTACCGTAAAACCACTGACATTGAATTTTTATTGTCTAAGGTAAAACTAAGACAATTAAGACACACTTTCAACAAAAATCTTGTAAACGTCACTATTTTGAGTTCAAACCAACGATAAAAATCTTACATATTAGGCCACGCTTAGAAATAACAAAAGAATTCGAGCAAAATGTAACAAGCTTTGTAGATTAAAACGCTTGAATGAAATTTGAGCACTTGAGCTGTAATTGCTGCTGATTCTGACGTGAATGCTTCTCTAATATCATTAACATCGCTCCACTCATGTCCCTGTCAGTTATGCCCTATTGATCCCCTCAACAGCTTTGATGTCCCGGTTTATTTTCAGACATCACACATCTACTCTATCTTTATTCAATACTGTGCAAAAATCATATAAAAATTATTTCCTCAAACACCTAATGTTTTTGTAAAACGTGCAATTAATTTGTAAACTGCATTTAGAATTTCATAGATATTTCATTGTTGAAGGTCTTGTATAAGGTAAATTATTATGTGGAAAAATATTCATGATCTTTAAAATTTGGGCCTGATAATGGCTGGTGTGACCAATCGAAATCTATCGTCATTTTTCATCTTTTAATTATATTTACCGTCCTGTATATAGTACAGTAGGGCCTATACGTGTACTGTATAATACATTTCATTTTTCGTTTTTGAGATATCGTAATTTTTTTAACTTATGACTACAAATTGTGATACCTCAAAAACAAAAACGTAGAAAAAGGTTTGGGGGAGGACATTTATTTAAAACTCACCCTGCTGTATATTGGCTGAGATGGCTTTTCCAAAAGGCTTCAGTTTGCAAAAGCTGTTATGACTAATTTAAATAAGTTGTTTTGTTTATTTCGTGGTATACATGATTATTCATATGTCGCAATATTATTTTTTCTGCTTTAAAATTAATTGTTTACATTACAGTAAACCCTCTCTAATCCGGCACTGTGCCAGCCCGGCACTCCAGTAATCCGGCGTTTTTTGACGGCCGTGGTGGGAGATTCAAGTTGAGACACGTCGCTCAAAATATTGTAACCAAACAACTAGCGATCAGTTAGTTGCTTAGTCGTCGCGTAATTTACCCGCCGTGGCGTAATTTTTTGCAAGTTTTCGTAGAGCAGTGACATTGCGTAGTGCGTAGTGCGGTGTACAGTTGTAGCAGGGCTACAAATATTAGTAGCCCTGGTACAGTAGTGCAGTGTGTTTAAGGTTAAGGTTATGTTTATTTCTAGTTTTTAATAAATAAGGTACTACAATATTAAAATTTGACTTCTTAAAGATCTGTTTCATTTTGATATATAAAATAGTGTCCAGGGCCACAGATGAAGAACTATACAGATTGGCAACCTAATGCACTTTTGCGTGCCCGTTTTTTCGTGCGGCGTCAAGTTTGTTAGGTCGTTTTGCCGCACATATTGCATTGGTATCAAAGTAATTAATGGCTATATTTGTTCTTTGGGGCCTGAATATTTGATATTGACGAAATTATACTTGATACCAATGCAATATGTTCGGCAAAACGACCTAACGAACTTGACGCCGCGCGAAAAAACGGGCACGCAAAAGTGCATTGGGTTGCCAATCTGTATAGTTCTTCATCTGTGCCAGGGCAAATAAAAACGTGTTTTATGCATTTACAGTGTTTTATTCATAATCATCCAGTAGGCGTTTTCACTAATCCGGCAGCACCTTGGTCTCATATCTGCCGGATTAGTGAGAGTCTAAAGTATTATATTTTTGCTAGCAGATATTTTTATATATCTGTATAGAATAATTTTTTGGGCCAAAAATAACTCACCGTCAAGATTTAAAGGATTTGTCGTTTTTTTAGATAACTCTGTGTGCGCAAACAAGCATACACGTTTAATCACTGCTCATATAAGAGAGTACAGGATGAAGTAGAACGTTTAGGGGTTAAAATTTTGCTTGACTGCTATGAGTTTCATACTTATACTTCTTGCTTTATTTAATTACTAACAAACGCTGGAACTGTTAGCAAACAACTTACTCTCATACCTTGGTGGATTTAATTTCCACCAACGAACGCATCCATGATAGTTACAACTTTTAGAAAAAATTAAAACACCATTTTCGTGAACGAATAATGAAAAGAATTTCTATTAGAATATAAAAGTTGGAATAAGTTTCCGTCGGATTTAAGTTTAAAAAGCCCGCGAGACGAACTCGCTCACCCACCCTGGCCCCAGGCTCAGACCAGCTGTCGCGCGCATTGATTATTGTCACTTATATAACTTTGAAAACCTAAATAAAAACGTTTTAGAAGTAAAAAGACACCAAATAATTGGGCTTTTTACCTACCACTGTATGGTGATGCGTTTCAAGTCGCTTGGTATGCGAGCAATATTTGCGGAATGAGGCTTGGCTTTATGAGAATTACGTAAACAATCATGCCAAACTTACCAATCGGCTCGTATTGGCATAGATTCTCTCTTGCTCGACGAGTGTGAACTACCACCAATAGAACGACCCATGCCGAACGTACCAGTTCACATTAAAATACGTAAGGTATTGGAAGTCAACTTGAGCCATGTTGGACAGTTTGTATAGCTTATCTGCAGTAGAATACACTACACTGCAGTACTATTCGCGCATTGGGTAAGGCAGAGGCATCGAAGAAATAATACGGCGATGTAATTATTTACTTCGATGGGCAGAGGCAGCTGGTAGCACGGCATGGGGGGAGGGAGTACTTTTCTGAAACATTGTTCTACAGACGCTGTCTGTCAAACGTTGTGTTTACCAATATCATATTTGATTTGATACGGTTAGTAGCACAGGAACATATCAATCTCTAGAAACAAAGCGCGGCGCTAGTAAATGCCAACATCGCGTCTAAGGGTTCAGCGTTTTGTTAATCCGTGCTCTAGCAATATATTTTGTTCACTAGAAATCAGCTGGCTCTGTAAGGGTTTTTACAACGCAAAAAACCCTTGAAACTTGAAAATCGGCGTTTCCCTAGTTCGAAGGTCTCGCGCCTCGCCCTTATTACTTAAGACAGCCATGAAAGCAGCCTTAGCCGGATATATAATGCGCGAACTGTAAATACACTTTTAATTATTGTACTCTATGTTTTCAGTATTTCGAAAATTTGTCTCTCTACTCTCTGCAGACAGCTAACATATGTTTATTTGATGTTTTTTACAATCGTCTTTCGTCTGTATGTGTTTGTCGAAAAATGAAAATACTGAAGCTTCAGTTGCTCTGTTTTTGTCAGATTCAAGATGTACAAGTCGATGCATAGTTTAGGATTGTCAATGGTAAATTAGAATTTACCAAATAAATGGTCCTGTGCTACTATAACTAATATTTTGTGTTTTAATATATATATTGTACCAATATGCCGTGTATTTTGGTTTCAACGTGCTAAATCATCGCTCAATCACTCAGGTAATGTTTTCCTCATTACAGCCCATTGTAAATGGCCTTGAATTTACCTAGAAAATCAGGATTAGGTATTCAAGTATTATTTTTACTATTTTACTCAGGTTTTGTCTAATAAGATAAGTTATTCATTTTGCAAAACTTTATACCATTTCTTTCCTTGAGTTAGGGCCTTTTTTTGATATAACATTCAGTTAAGGTATAAATAACCAGAGATGTTTCATATTTACAGGAGCTAAGCCTGATCTAGACTAATTTTTTTGATGATCATTTATAGGTTGAAAAAATACCATTTAATATCCTCCAATTACTCGTTGAGCATAATAGGTTTAGGGCCTCTGACAAATCTAATGTTATAATGTTACACTTTCACTGTGGTAGAACCCCAGGTTTTACCGTTACCTGTTTTCGAGAGTGACACTAGGCTAGTTACTGGTTATCCGTGGCAAAGTCATCTTTTCCCGCATGTTATCTCAGCTTAGGGTGAAGTTAAAGCACTGTTCCCATCATCGCAACTAAGTCGACCTTTGGAACGAGTTTCTTTGTATGATCTTTTGTCTTTACAGGGTATGTTTACTGATTAGGAGCCTACTTTTTATGTTTAGTTTTGCTCAGGTTTAACTTAGTAGCAAACTAAACTTCAATATAATTTAACATGGATGAAGATAACTTTTTTTCTGTTCTCCGCTTGGGTTTTGGTAATCCGATATCAACTGGAATCAACCTATCATGTTTAACTCAGTTGTTGTTAGTTAAGTTCAGACAACCATCAGTAGGCCTGTTGAAGAAAAATTAGAATAACAACAAATAGGCGTGTACTGTTAACCAAGGTCAAATTGTTCAAAAGTTCAGGTGATTTGTAATTATTAGGAATCAAATGAGGGAATCAATTGGCC
This sequence comes from Flexamia atlantica, assembly GCA_035578135.1. Lineage (NCBI taxonomy): Eukaryota > Metazoa > Arthropoda > Insecta > Hemiptera > Cicadellidae > Flexamia > Flexamia atlantica. The sequence goes on from JAQJVK010000009.1 coordinate 2,019,268, forward strand.
TGTTTAAAAACTTGACCTTGTCCTGCCAATTCTATTGGATTTTATCATAACTTAGGCCTAGTGTAGGGTATTACTCTTCTCTTCAGGCTGGATCAGATTATAATACCTATGGTTAACCGAACTTTAAAATTTATTAGCGAATTTCCTTAAAGGAATAAGCTATTACGGTAGTGCTCATTGTAAGACTTAAGTCCGAGACCATGTTAACTTTTCATTTTGGGGTCCCCAGAAGCAAAAAACACCATTCGTTCGAATTTATATGTATATAGTCTGTTAACACGATAGCGGCCGTAAATATGGTCCGATTTTAATGAAATTTTGTACAGACGTGTAAAGTGGTAATCACTCGGATGAGTTTGTGAACCAGCCCGATCGGACCACCGGAAGGGGGGTTAAAGGGGGGTAAACCCCCCCAAAAATGGGTTTTTTGAGTTTTTCATATAGAAAAATAAAATTGAAGGCACCATTGAATTCAGCTCAAAAAAAACAAACAATTTAGTATTTTGAATCATTGCTCTATGTCCATTGGTTACCGAGATATTGAAAGTGGTAAACACAGTACGTTGTCTCAATGTTAACCTTTTGGGAAATAAGTAAAATTCTAAGTCTCGCTTATTTCTCAACATATCTTGATAAAACTTGGTAAATGGCTTCTTCTAGTTCAGATCCACTAAATATTGAATTAAAACCAACCAGTTTAAACACACCTGTAGCAGCAAACTTGCATACTCATTCCCCATGTTAATCTTATGGAGCTTACAAAAACATGTCAAATCTCGCTATGTTGGACAAAAATATGTTGTTTTGCATTTGAAATTCGCTGAGTATGCAGGTCTGCTGCAACGGGGGTATTTTTTATATTTTATCTTGTATATAAGCATACAGGTTTTAATCAAAGCTTTTTAAATACAAAAGTTAATACTTCTTCGTTATTGCAGGAAGACTTAAGGAATGGGATTGTAGCCTAACTTTATGAAATCTTACCAATTGGTATAGAGAATGTTTTCCTCCAAGGAAGTAGTTCTGTTGGGAATATCAGTATGTGGTAAGTAAAAACTGAGCTTCAAGCTAAATTGAAAAACACTCCATCCCACCTTTTACCTTTAGAGTTAATGTATTAAGCTTAAAACGATACTTGTACAAGGGTTACCAAGCCAGCAACTCTTTGTTATTACAAGAAATTGATAACTTAGTCAACACGAAGTGTTTGCATAGATATCTAATCAGAAATATTTTTCTGTCTGGTTTGTTAAATTGTAAACCTCCTCAGGCCAAGTTAGCAAAGAGTTTATTTACTGATGTACTGGTGCTGTAGATTAATAAGTTCATTCAGGCCTATGATGATTCATTTAAATTATATCTAACTTAAAGATAAATAATTTACATTGTGTTTTCATTTAAATCAACGAATTGCAGTACAGTACAACAGAATTTCACCCAGATTGAAAAAACAAAAAATTGGAAAAAACTTAGTATACTTTTTAAAGTAACTTTAACTAGGAATATACTCCATAGGGGTAGTAAATTGTTTTTATTTATATTCATTTTTTCGCTCTGAGGTTAAAATTAAGGATAGTCAGATGAGTCAGTTTTTTTTGTAGCCTAATTGGTCAATAATATTTTTAACGCTTTGTTTTCTGCTATTTATTTTCCGGATAAAAAATTAAGTATATGGAAACATTGTTATTATTTAATACATTAGAGTCCCGCTACTCAAAAACCCCGCTTGTTTAAGAACAGATTTATTGAAAAAGTTGTTTTGTTAGTAACGACTGTAAAGTACCGTACCTACAAATTTTATGTAGCCTAGGTAATTAATTGTCACTCTGTGTAATCACATCCATAAGTGATGATAACAAAGAAACTTCATCATCTAGTGGTTTCATTTGGTGTAATTTGCAATCACACTAGATGGAATCAAAGTCGCTCATGACAGTCACAAAGCATATCAGGTAAATTCAAGCGATCAAACTTTGTACCCATGGGTGTAAATGACTATCGCAAAAGAGTATAGCCTACATGGGGTGTAACATACATAGTGATCACAAAATGTGTACTTGTGGCCGCTAAAAACAATCATTATCCTTTGAGTCTTGAGTAATAATATTGGCAAAAAACATTAATAATTATGCTTCCAACAGTTTTGTGAAATCTAGACTATTTTACAATAGTTTGCCATAATATATTTGGATAAAATTAAACTTGCTTTTGCTGAAACAGAACTTCCCTTAAAACAAGTCTCCCATGAAAATTTAGCAGGATATTCGTAAAGTATTATCCTAGATTCAGTTTGTCATCTCTAACATATCTTAAAGTAAACTAGAAACATGAATTTACCACAACTAAAAATAACATAAAAATTTCAAAAAAGTTCTATGTTGAATACAGAATTTGTACTTTGTGAGGAAATTTATGAATTATTTATTTGGCTTAAGAACTCAAAATCTTTTCCTCTCGACATTTTTTGAGTAGCTTCATCTGAGTGCTGTAATTAATGAACTGGGTCAGAAGTGTGAAAAAAAAATTAAAGTAGTTAGCCTATGTAAGCCTACCCTTTCTCACTCTTCTGTAAGATAAAATATTTTATTTAAATATGTGTACTAGTACTTTTAAAAATATTGTTTCTCCTGATAAGTTTCATTTTTGTTTCTTTACCAACTGGAATGATAAATTCAAAATGATATTGTCAGTAATAGCTAAATGTTCTGCAGTATTGGTCGAGTTGACATCATGCACGTCCAACGTAGACTTGTACGTTCCACCCAACGGAATCATCGACAGCCCGAGATACCCAAAACTGTACACCAACATCACGAACCGCATGTGGCACATCCGCTCCCGAGAACCCAACTCCACAATAATGCTCAGGTGAGGTGAATTTCACGTAGTTATTTTAAGTAGTTATTCCGTAATTTTTTAGACCAATTCTGCAGTGTGTCTGAGTCATGTCTAAAGTTATGTATGGATTGACAAATATATGTCACGGCACAGAGTAGGCCCAATATCAGGGCATTCAATTTAGCATTAATCAGTCTCATAGGAATGCTCTGTTATGATAAAATGCTCTATGCAATATTCTAGTCAGTTATGTGTCTCTCTTGTTTTTCAGTTTTCATTTGGGCAGAGTTGAATAAAATGTGTTCATTTGGCGTGTCTTATTTAATTATGTTTAAGTGTTCTTTTTTCTGTTTTATGGTTAGTGTGACTGAATATTAATGAACCAACGAGTTAATGAAAACTTTGTTTACAGTATTGAAGACCTGGATATAGAAGCAGATGAGCCAGAGGTGTGTGGCTACACCTTGAACAAGCCCTGCTGCAAACACAATTGGCTGTCCCTCCCTCTATCTGGGACAGGCAAGGTAACACAAATTTTTTAATCATGTCAATTTAATTTTTAATCGGAAAACTAACCTTATTTGTCAGTTATTTTGACTTGCTACATCACTTTTTTTTACTTTACATGATTTTAGAACTGATAAAGTGAGTTTTTGTATGGTCTGCTTGTTATTCTAATAGTTCTTTAAAACTTTAATTATACATTTTTTTAAGGTAAAGACTCAGCAGATTTGTGGCCACCAGTTCATATCCAAGCCCATTCTTGTGCGCGCCCCAGAAGCCGCCGTCAAACTGCACATTTCAAGGGTCAAATGGGGTGGGAAAGGTTTCCGTCTCTCCTACAAACTATGTGAGTAACAAAATGGAGAGTAGGCTAGATACAAGTATCAAGGTATTGATATTTGTTGGTTCACAGTCTTGATGTCAGCCATAGGAGTTCTTTAAATGTTGTTTAGCTGTTTTTTAATATAATTTTATTAGATGATTTAGTCTTTTTGTGACAGAACTTATGTGACCGCTTATGAATAGTAAATAAAATTTTATATCTTGCCCACTAGTCAAAATATATTTCTGAGTGTATAGTGTATAAGTTAGTTTACTATTTTTACTTTATGTCATTTATTTGTTTGCATACTAGGCCTATACTTATTTTGGATACTTAATAAGATGTTATTTAGGGCTTTATCTGTATGGAGTTGGTTAAACTTTCTGTAAAAGCTAGTTTCAACATTCGTGGTTACTCTTTTCCCGTGTTATCTCTACTGATCCTTAGTTTCTTCATGACAGTGAAGCCGCAGGACTGTTCACGGCCGGGCATGGTGCCGTGTGGCGCGCGCGCGGCCGACGGCTGCTACCACAACGCGACGCAGCGCTGCGACGGCGACACGCAGTGTGCGACGGGTCGCGACGAGGCCGACTGCGATGGTGACGCCGGCTGCAGCCACCGCTGTGTCACCACGGACATGTGCTACACACAGGCGCAGCAGTGCGACGGCAAACCCGACTGTCCGGACTACTCAGACGAACTGGACTGTGGTGGTGAGTGTTAAAAGAAGCCAACAAAGTCCAATGTACACTTTGTTTGGTAAATTGGACAATTGACACAGTAGACAGTGAAGGCTAAGAATTCTTCACAAGTTCTAAAAAACTTCCACAATATTCTGAATGAAATTCGATATTGGTTTTGGGTTCGATAATAAATTAAATGTCCTTAACTTAGGAAAATTTCATTTACTTTATGATCAGCTATTTTTATTGCAGGTAAGGGTGTGCGAGTATTCGACCGGTCGAGCTTTTAGGTCGAGCTTTTCAGTATTCGGCTCGGCTCGACTTTTTTCTAAAAAGCTCGACACTCGAGCCGAGCTTTTGATAAGAGAGTTCTTATCGGAAAGATAATTATTGCAATCTATTTTTGGACACATTAAACCGGAAGAACGTTTCCCTCCCATGAGAAACAAGCAAAAAAACATTCCCTAGTGATAAGGAAAGGACATTGACAGGTAACAAGAAATATTATCTCCATTTAGACAGAAATCGGAGCTATATTTAGTTGACCTTGGGGACCGTGAAATACAGCATTTAAGTCTATTGTTTTATCAAGGCTTATCTCTTAATATATCGTATAAGTTTCATTTTGGTCTCACTTGATTTATAAATATGAGACAAAAAATATGAGCCGTCATTTATAGTTGTATGAAAAGTAGTTTGTATTTTTGCATTTTGTAGTAAGGATTCCTTATCTCCTAATTAACTCACGCACTGAATCAGACAAGAGCAAAAAACAGGGAAGGGGCTTGAAGTAAACAACCTCCACCACCCCCCCTCTCCCTGGCCACTGATAAGGAAAGAGAGAGAGGTAGCTGTTTCTTTCTTTCTCTCTATTCTGTCCTTATTTATTTATGATCTTTCTTCTTCTTAATTCTACATTATTTTCTTCACAAAAGTTTAGAAATGCAACTAATTTTAGGATTTCAATAAATTATTGTTGTTATTAAATATTATTTCATTCATATATTATATTCTGAAATAATAAGTTTAGCCATGAATATTATGCCACAACTGGGACTGCTTTTTAATTTTTTATCATCTTTACTCAGTGAACATTAAAAAAATAAATCTTGTGTTTGACTAAGTGTAAATGTGTGATTTTTTTAGCGAATTTCCCCTATAGGGAAGAAGCTATTACCGTAGGTCTCATGGTAAGACCTAAGCCCGAGACCATGATAACTTTTCATTTTGAGTCCACCAGAAGCAAAAAACACCATTCGTTCGAATTTTTATATATCTATCTATCTATCTATCTATCTATATATATATATATATATATATATATATATATATATATATGTGTGTGTGTCTGTCAGCACGATAGCGGCCGTAAATATGGTCCGATCTTGATGAAATTTGGTACAGACATGTAAAGTGGTAATCAATTGGACGAGTTCGTGAACTAGCCCGATCGGACCACCGGAAGGGGGGGTAAAGGGGGATAAACCCCCCCAAAAATGGGTTTTTTGAGTTTTTTACATGGAAAAATTAAATTTATCTAATTTTGGTTAGCACCATCGAATTCGGCTCGAAAAAACAAACAATTTAGTATTTTGAATCATTGCTTTATGTCCATTGGTTACCGAGATATCGAAAGTGGTAAACACAGTACGTTGTCCCAATGTTAACCTTATGGGAAAAAGTAAAATTCTATATCTCACTTATTTCTCAACACATCCTAATAAAACTTGGTTTGTGGCTTCATCTAGATGAGATTTATTGTATTATAGTCTAAAATCGCCGAAGTTTCCATTTTTGTGGCAGCAAACCAGCATTCTCATTCCCCATGTTATCCTTATGGGAAATAAAATAAATGCTATATCTTTCTTCTTTTTTGACATATCTTGGTAAAACTTGGTATATGTCTTTTCCTAGTTCATATCTACTAATTATTGAATTAAAACCATCCAGTTTTATAATACCTGTTGCAGCAAACCTGCATACTCATTCTCCATGTTATTCTTATGGAGATTATAAAAACAAGTCAAATCTCACTATGTTGGATTGAAATACGTTCTTTTGCATTTGAAATTCGCTGAGTATGCAGGTCTGCTGCAACGGGGGTATTTACTAAATATAACTATTTTAAAACCTTTCAACTACTTCTTCCTACTCTTGAAATTAAATTTTGTAGTACCTATATGTAACTAGTCTAATTATGTAATTTTAACTATTCATTTTAAAGTATTACTTAAATATAATTTAGATAAATGTAGATTTTAAATTTGGTATTTTTCTTCATAAATTATTTGTTGAGCCAGTTTGATTAATTTTATGTAACAAAATACAAAATACTGATGAACCTATCAGATAATTCACTTGTTTTGGGGATAAGCTTTCTATTTTTGAGCTGGCAGTCACTTAAGGTATGCAAACATTAGTCTATTGTATCTTTAAAAATTAAAATCAAGCTTCATAATTTCTTTTAATAATTTGGTGATTGTTAAAAAGCTCGGCTCAAAAAAGCTCGAGCTTGAAAACTTTTGAAAAAGCTCGGCTCGGCTCGGCTCGAGTTCAAAAATCACTATTCGCACACCCCTAATTGCAGGCATACCTAAGTCTTTCACCTTGTAACTTTACACATCCTGTTGGCTAGTAGGATGGCTACTATTTCAAACCTAGGACGAGGTGCCTTAGTTTCTATGAACATGCACTGCAGCTATATAGCTTACTATTAAGCTTATATTGTGGAACCCTCGTGATTGCGGCCTTATCTCTTGACAAATTTGCCAGTAGTGATCAGTGATATTTAAACCCGGGACCCTGTGGACCAAAGTCCCATGCTTTACCACCGCAGCTCCCTTCCACCCTGTGAATTCCACAATGTTTGCTTAGTGAATTGCAAGAAACTGAAAGTGTGCGTAAAAAAAGCCCAGTTCCCATTATTTATGTACTGCAAGCGACTTTTACAATAAAATGGTTGCCTCTTTGTGCTAGACCTTTAGCAGTGATTTACACAAAACTTGAAATTTCCTCCTTTCATCCCAGTATATGAATCATTCATTATCAGTTGACACTTTATGAGATACAAATTCATTCAATTGGGGCCATCTTTCTTTAATAGCCCTGTAAAGTGATGAAAGTGCTAAGGCAAGTGGTGGAAAAATCATAAAATCTTGCATAAGCATTTAATGGGATAATAAATTCTGCAACATTATGGCCTATTGCGACATATGCCAATAACTAAATGAATATGGATTTTCATTGTAGTTATGTGAACTAAAAATGAAAGTTATCATGTTTATTTTTATAATAAAAGAAAATTGTTGTAAAATTTGTATAATTGTTGTAAATTGTAAAAATTGTGTTGAATTTGTTATTTATTTTTAACATAGTTAATGTGAAGGTAAAATTAAATTCGTCAAGCCTATCATGGACCTTAGCTTCAATTTGATCCATGCACATTTATGTCTTTGACGACACAGCAATTTGAAATGAGTTGACTGGTTTTTCAGATAATTAGTTTTAAAAATTCATATTGAACTGAACAAAGATTAATTCATTCATGATGATGAGAATGGCGTTTCCTTTTTGATGGTAGGTTTCTGTGGGAAGGGTAAAGTACGCTGCTCGCCCACGGGCCACCATTGCTTCCACCTGGCGACGGAGAGGTGCAACGGCCGATTCGACTGCCCTTGGGGCGAGGACGAAGTAGGCTGTGGTGAGTACGACTGATTTCTTTATCAAGAGTATCCATCAGACTTTTATTTCACTTTGCTATTCAAATTCAAATAATTATCTCTTCATCTTTGGTTTTTTTAGGCAAAATGTTGATCTCGCAAAAAAACATGGAAGTTATGAAAATTTAAAAGGAAACATTTTAGTTTGACTTTATGAAAGTAAACTATGTGGTGATTATTAACTAGATGATGGTTTGACTTGTTTATGTAAATTGATGTTTCCTGTTCCAATTCCCCCCAGTGGGATGACTGGCTTTTGCTATTTTGCGTATCAATACTAGGTATAGCAACGGAAGTTGTCATGCTTGGAGGCAGTGTTGTAGCTGTTTACAGCGAACAAATTCAGTTACCCAACAGGGGAGGCTGGGCTTGACCGCAAGATGAGCGAGGGTTACTGGCGCCCAAGGTAGGGGCCAAGATGAGAGCCACTTATCCCTTGAGGCCCACATCCATTGGATAAAGGTATACACCTTTGCTCACCTACGATAAGCTTCCTTTTGCTTCTTCTGAATTCATCTATTAAAGGCTGGGGCCAAAGGGATATTTCAAAGGAAGCTTCCCCTCCTTTTCAGTAACCGTACAAAAATACAAAACAAATGGGTGAAGGATCCTCAGAATTTTTCTATGGGCCGGGGCAACCCACGCTTCCTAATCCACACTAAAAAAAATTCTATTCACTTGTTTAACCATCTGATCGTTCTGTCTGCAGTGCCAGGCTGCAAGGACAAAATCGCGTGCTCGGGCGGTGAGGGCTGTTATGCGCCGGCGCAGCGCTGCGACTCGCTGAGCGACTGCCTGGACGGCTCGGACGAGACGCTGTGTCCGCCGCAGCTTTGCGCAACCATGCGCGACCACCGGCAGTGCCGCAACGGCCGCTGCCTCCCGGCCGCGCTGTGGTGCGACGGCGTCGACGACTGCGGCGACAACAGTGACGAGCAGGCCTGCCTCAAGGTCACTGGCACTTACATGTTGTATTGTTAAGTTGTATAGGTAAAAGGTGTTTTTGTATGAAAGGGAGTCACAATGCTTTTATCGAAAGATCTTCCATTTTAAGGGACATTTTAAAGTTTTGAAGTGATGATATATTAAGCCCCCACCTTCTGCACCAGCTGTAATGCTGGCAGGCTGTGTCACATGAGTACCTGTTATTATTACAGGACACTATAAAGAGTTATAACATCATCTCTAGTGTAAATTTAGTATATACTGGAACTAAAACTAGATGTCTGAAAATGCACATGAGCTTTTAAAGTAGTAAATAATTAATAGTTTATAAGTTAACTAGCAGTTGCCCGTGGCTTTGCTCACGATAAGAACTGTAACTCCCGCTGCCTAAATGAAGATAGGACCACATACTGAGTTTATGATTAAAAGAGAATAAGGTACTAAAACGAATGATGACTTTAATTTAACTAACTAAACTAAATTTAACTTTTATATAGAATATCACCTAAAAAATCAATAAAACAACCATAAAACCATTATGAAAGTAACCAAATTATAAATCAGCTGTAAAATTGTATCCATATGTGAAGCTGAATCACCTGCTTGTTGAATGGACATTGAAAATTAAACAAAAGATCATCCATTCCACTTGCGTAGGAAAATATATAAACTTCGACCCCCAAAAACCCCTTTACACACCAACCAGCCACTGAATAGAGAATAATTCAGTCAAAAAAGCAATGGTATCAGTGTGTTTGACTTGCACACCAGATAATGTTGGCCTATTAATATTCATTCAATATGCTCATAAGTTTTAATCTCTAAATGTTTTTTGTTCTCTACTAAAACCTTACATATGTCAAGACAACTGTCTAACGCCGCCGCCGCATGTGTCGCAGAACTCGGTGATCGCGCTGGCCATCATGGGCTCGCTTTTCTGCGGCCTGCTGCTGGTGCTGGCCGTGGGCTGCGCGTTCCGCGTCTACGGCCACCGCTACTCCACCGCCTCCTCCAACTACCACCTGCACATCTCGCCCCACCTCGCCTCCCGGCTCAGGTAATCCACGGCTGCTGCTACTGATTGTTTTCCGGCAGAAGTGCTGAAAACATTTAGTTTTTGAATGTTTTCATTAATTGGAAATACAATATAAATCACTGAATGTAGTAAATCCTGCAGTTCATGTAAAATCAAATATAGGTTTATTAGGTATTTAAGTAAAGAAAAATGGCCTTGAGAATTTTTGAACAGTTTCTCTTAATATACTTTTCTTTGTATTTGTTAACCTTTTCTATAAAACCTCTTTTTATGACTTTTTTAGGACATTTTTTCATTTTGCTCAATTGCTGTTATTCTTCCAAAAGGAAAATCTAAACACAACTAAGTTGAAATTCTCTTCCCTTCAGAGAAAAGCCACAAAAAATAACATCTTCAATTTTTGTTTTTTTTTGTCTTCTTTACTAATGTGTTTAGTTTCTTTTTGCTTCTATTAATCTTAACCTTAAGAGGGTTCCCTACCTACAGCAGTTATCATTTACATTCATCACTATACATCACTAGCATCATTTATACATCACTAGCGGCAACTTTTTGAACTGCTGCTCCATGAAAACCCATGTTAAATATTTGTGTACACTTCTCGCATATGTATTTATATATTTTTTATTTAGAAAATAAAATTTATTTTGATATATCATTTTAAAGGTAAATAGTTGTAGAGTGTTTTTCCTACTACAAAATAGTTTTATGTTCAATCAATTAGAATATACATAGCTTTAAAGTTGATAAGTTGATCAATTTCAATGCAACTTATCTTCAGAATGTGTTATCATAAACGATTTTGGATTCTCAAGAACCATTCAACAACTCCTCATCTTTACACGGTGTTTTTAATTAAATTTTATTTTAAAAACTGTAAGTGCCAAATGACACTACATTCATTCATGCTTTAGGAATATTTTGGCGGAAGGTGGGAACCCTTTAACAGCTAAAAAGCTTTTTCTTTTATAAAATAATCACTTTTACTCAAGGTCGCTGTCTGTCGCAGGATGACGTCATCGGTGTCGCTGCCCACGCTGATGGCGGACGAGCTGTTCCATCGAGAGCCGCCGCCGGCATACTCCGTGGCCGTGGGGGAGACTGAGGCCAGCACGGCGCCCGCCCCCGCCTCCCGGCCCCGCCGCCTGCGCCGCTCCCGCCTGCGACCCGTGCCCCCGCCCCAGGTAGCTTCCAGTGTCCACTTCTGTTATACTACTGTAGAACCTCCTTCAAAATTCAGGGGACGACTTGTTTATTTGGAATTGTAGGAATTTTGAAATATCCAGGGTTTGAACTATATGTACAACTCGATAGGGGTTTGCATTGAAATATTTGACTTACCCCCAAACTACCCCTTTAGGGGGGAGGGGGTGAAAATTTACATACACTAAAAAATTTGTTATATCTAAGGTTTACCTTACGATCCAATTGTTTTTAAACGGAGATCTAGGTTTCAATGCCGTAGCATTATCATCAGTCCTTTCTCCTAGGTTGAGCTAAACTTTATTTTTCTTGTCTCTTGCTTGAGATTTGGTCAAGTTGTAAAAAACTACACATATTTCACATTCACACAAATATATACAATAACACTGATAAAGAAAACTGAGGTTCATGGCCATGACTGTGGACATGAAGTGGATCGTAAGGTAAACCTTAGATATAACAATGTTCAATAACGATCCAGAGGCTATATCCTTAAACTAAAAACTTCCTGTTTTTAATCATATATAATAGTGAATATTATACTTTTATCTCTATTAATGAAAGAAATAACAGGGGGGTGGGACTTTTGGGACAAACGGTATATTTTTTAAACATATATCATGATTAAAACTGATAATCCATCCCTCAATCCACAGTTTTGGTTCTAGTGTTGGTTAGATATGTCTATTGCCAGATCATTTATTCAAAGATATTTTCCTTTAATCAGCATGAGAAATTGAGGGCCACTGAGGTAGAACACCAGGAGTTTTTAAAGCTAAACCTGACTTAAAACATCTTTAATTCGAGGATAACGTCCTCCTCGTTGATCCATAATTTAGATCTTTGCAATTGTTGATTCATTGCAGGTGGTGGTCAAGCCGCCTGACTCCCCTCCACCCGGGGAGGCCTCTTCTTCCCAGAGTTCTCCAAGCCGAGACAGTTCTTCTTCTTATCTCTCTGGTACGGACGACACTCTCCTACTTAGCTCTTAGCACAAACATTGTCCTATTTAACTCAGTTTACAAGCAGTGTAGTTCAGCTCTCGTTCACCCCTCTACCTCCAAACTGTGTTAGGAATCCCTTATTGGAATTTTGCAACTGTTATTTGTCGTAAAAGTTTTCTAGAGTTAAAACAGTGTGGAATTTTCAAGAATGTTATGTTATAAACCCTATTTATTTAGCTCATTAGACTACATATATCATTTTTCGTGAATTTATATAGAATTTTGTACTTTTACTTTAGAGATATGAAACAAAAACACATGGAAACATTCAGTTGTTTATTCCTTATGGCCTCGAATGGAACATAACATTGAAATATAATAAAAACATTGGTGTCAAGGTTAGAGGGGCCTTGGAGCATGGCTCTCCATTACATAATCTGATAAATTTATAACCAATATTAATGTTAATTTAAAAAGAATCCACAATAGACGCGTGTCCCATCTTATCCTTATCATTACTTTTTGTAAGGTTATTAATGATCTGATACCTGCTGTGTTAACTTTATTACTATTATAATCTGCAGCAACCAATCATCCGTGAAATCACTAGATTGAAACTAGACTGAAGGTAATTACTAGGCCTAATAGCTTTAACCTTGATTATTTATCAATAAATTGTTATGTTTTACAGAGATGTTACTAACTCCTATTCCCTCCACTATTAAGTTATCTGTTTATTTTAAAATTTCAGGAATTTTGAGATTCCTTAAAAGATCCCAGTGAAATTTTGGATGAAATTGTTAGACATTTCAATTAATGGTTTTTAAAGTTGTGCGTTTCAGGGCTGTTGGTTGGGTAGAATCCAAATGCACATTCAGTATTGTTTTAACAAAGACTTAATTCCATCTCGGAATATTATTAAGTATGGCAATTGTGTGCTGCTTCTTAATACTTGTCAGTGGTGTTAATATTGTTGTATCTGTACTGACGTTGAGTTTTCAGAAGTATGTGTTCATTTCACTTGTTACTGTTGAACAGCATTTAAATTTTTTACTTGTCATGGCACAAAATTTATCAATAGTTTTTACATTGAAGGTATTTTTTTATTTTGTTCCTTTCAATCAAAGTAGTAATTTAACCAAAGAGTGATTTATTTACTTAACCATGTACAGATGCTGTGTATTATATTAGTTATGTGTTATATTAGTGTGTATATAGTGTACCTCAGTAAGGTAAAATAGTCATAGTTAATAAATTCATATAAATTGTGATATGTCTAATATCAGTCTGTGTCACCTAAGGACTATTATTATTTTTAATAGGTACCAGACCCTTTCATATTAATCTGTGATTTATTCATTAAATAATTTTATTTATGGTAACCTGTTGATTTTCTGTGACACCTCTCCACACTCAGTCTATCCTAAAGTTTTCATTGTTCCTTTATCCTGTTAACCCCTTAAGCGTATTCCAATTCACAAGAGATGATAGTCAAGATTTCAAGTAGTTTCTTAGTTTTCAATGTATTACTGCATTTTTCATTTCAAACAAGATAACACTATTTTTCTAAACATTATATACAACAGGGAATGAGCTGTTGGATCACTGCTGAAGAGTTTCGTGTGGTTTCGGGAATAGAACCATTGAGTTTGAAATATAGGTAAACAAAGAGACAGAATTCAGTTAGCTTGCCTGTAGAAACAGTTTTCAAGTCAGCGTAGAAAAATAAAAATAATACATGTATTTTATGACATTTTTCCGTCTAGGAAACTTCTTCAGAGAGATCTCTGAAGAGCTGGCACTTGAAGAACCCAGTCGGCAATCGTTGTTAATGATTTTGGTTTTGTTTTGTCCCTTTTCTAAACAATTTTTAAGGCTAAGCTGTTTCTGCAAAAAAACTAAGTATGAAATTGAAATTTGTAAATTTTTATGGTTTAAACTAATCCTGAAAATTCTAACTTGCATTTTTTTCTGACTTGATCTTTTTTTTAGTGATATAAGATAAGAAATAAAAACAACACACCAACAGATTTCAAACTGATAAGTTAATGAAAGGAATCACACTAAAATGTATGCTGAGGGTAAGGTTGATTCTGCTGGCGTGTTTTGTTTGTTGGACATCAGTAAGAATCTGATTATCTGACTTAACTTAATCCACACTAAACAGTGCACTCTTGTTACCAGAGATTTGAACATGAGTCTTCAATAATTTTCGTGCACTTGTGCATTCTGTCATTCTGCTACCAGTTACAAGCCACTTGATACATGCTGTACAACAATAATGTTCAAGGACTCTTCAAGTGTACAAACCTGAAATTTAAGTTGGTACATTTGTAGAGCCTAATTTAACTTTGTAAGATATCAACACAGAAAATACTGTGAATAGTACTCGTTAACTACTGATAATGATAATACTAATAAAAATACCTTTTAAGTCCACTTTTGGAAAGGAAAATCGAGTTAAAGTAAAATATCCTTTGTTTCCTTAACAGAGAGTAGGCGCTAAGAGGGAGAGTAGTGATTAAAGACTAAATTAAAAAGTAAAATATATTTAGAAAAAATCATTAATTTAACAAAAAAATCTTGATAAACAGAGTAACCTGTTTTTTTGCTATCTCAATGTTCACAGGCAGTCTAAAAAAAGTGTTTGTAATAATGCTTTGGACAGATTAAGTAAGCTTGTTCAAATCAAAATCAAAATTTATTATGATGTTTGATTTTAATTCAAAATCATAATTTCACAAAAATAAAAATATTCAATTAACTCATTTTTACTAAAGAGTAGAAGAAACAAAGAGTGGACCTAAATGCTAAAAATTGCAAGTAAACTGCATTACGGCATATGCCTTTTTATGCCACTGTGGACACTGAGTGTCAGACATTACTGACTTATCTGCTTAGATGTTTACAAGAAGTGAGTTTTATGCAATTGTATGTAACCGGCTACTCGCCTCGTTGTATTTAACTTTATGGGTGTTTTCGCACTACACAGGGTGCTTTAATTTCGCATGATTGAAGCTTGACTAAGACGGTAGCATGTGACAGCAACCACATAAATACTGCTTTGTGTAAAAGGGTCCTCAGTTGGCCACTGCATTACTAACAATGTAGCTCGTAGATATCCATTCTATATTTCCTCTCTTCCAAGTAGTTTTTACCATTACATGAAGTGTATCAAACATATTTACACTAATATATAAACAACATTAGGCTATATACAATCACAGAGTTTAAACACCACTTTACCCCTGATTTTCTCAGGACAGGTAAATCCAGGGTCATTGAGTGTTAACAATGTATCTTGGCTTATCTACACTTACATTAAGAATAATACTGTTCACAATGTAAGGCACTAAGGTCAGCCGTATTGGCAGGTGGCAAGAAGTAGCAACTCCCCAAATCATCCGCTGAAACTCATGTTTGTTGGTCTTGCTTAGATTAAAAATTGATTTTATAAAAGCTTGCAGTTCGAACTTTTATAATGTAAATGAGCCTTTACATATGACTGATTGCTTACACAATGCAGATGATCTAATATCAAAAGCAATGCTCCAACTCATCTGCCAATACAGCTGACCGTGGCAACAAATTACCAATTCACTGGGATATTCTGCTGATGTTTCAACTGCATTACAACCCTCTCACAATTATATTGCAGAAGATTCAATGAAGAACACAAAAAAGGGGTTTGATTTGCAGAAGTAGTCATTTCCCGGGTCAACAATATTTTTACAGAAAACCTACGAGTCTTGAACTTTGTAGAGTAAAAAATATTCAAAATCCCTAATTTTGTATCTTTCACCATTCTGATATTCAAACAAAATATCTTAATTCTAAGGATGTTAGTATTAATTTAATAGCAAAAGACACAAATATTTGTAAATGTTTACTCAAATTACAAATACCTAATACTTTACTAAGATGCACTCAGTATGCCACACATTTCAACAATTAATATTTGAACAATTTAATTTTTTATTGTTTTTACACTTTTTGAAATTGTATGGCATTTAGGAGCACAATGGAAAGAATGAGTAAAATTTCAGGAGAGATTAATTAGAGGCAATGACCATTGAGGGTTGTATTTGAATAGCTATTCCACTACAATTTTCAATGATAAAGGGCCTACACTGAAGTCTTTCACAAAATTCATAATTCTTACCAAAAAGCATGATTTTACATACAGTAAAACCATATGCCTAACCTGTATCAGTTTTAGCAAAACTTTAAGTTTGGCTTTTTTCCTAGCCATGTGATTTTACTTGCCTATATATACATCATTAACGTGAATGCTCGCTCAAGAAAAGAAATCATCCAGTCTCATGTTGTTGGGATCAGGTTTCAGTTTTTTCGCTCCAGATGCAGCAGATGCTGACAGATTCTTCTTTTTTGTTAACTTTTTGAACTTGTCGAATTTCGGGAATACAAACTCGTCACTCTTTGAGTGTCCGCCTAAACCGTTGTAAACTGTTTCGGATGTTCTGTCCGTCTGAGACAGCTTGATGGAGTCTGGATCGAGAGATCTGTTGGGTTTCTGGAAAATACTCATTGCTACTGGCTCTTTACGTTTACGCATGGCGAACCCTGGTGATGGTGGGGAATAACTTTTCTTGGAGGTTTTTGAAGGCGGTGATGATACCTGTAAAAAAAATTTTTGAACTTTTTAAAACCAGGGTACAGTTGATTCTTGATACAGTAGAATTTCATTACAAATATGGACCCACAGGATGTAGAGTTTGTAAAATGGCAAGTTATCAGGAATAAGGGTTAAAAAAAACATTAATTTATAAGGTCTTAAAAATATTTATTAATCATATGTATTACTGTAATGCGACCTCATTCTGACTCACAGCATAAAGAAATCTTAGCAAGTTAGAATAACAAGCCACATTGTTGCTTCAGATTTATTCAAATTTTTATTTTCATTTTTAAAGGCTATTTTTGCTTGCTGAGCTTTATGCAAAAAACATTTTTTTAAATTACTATGCCAACGGAGATTCCTGAATAATGTAACTGCCAAGTAAGTTACCGAGTGCAAAGATTGCAGGAGGAGTGTATTACACGTAATAATTCATTACTTTAAGTTTAATTAACTACTTAAGTTATTTTTACTTGGCATTTGATATTCAGTAGCTTTTAAATATCATTTGATAGAGAAGTTATTGACATTCTTTGGAACTTAATTTCTCATTGCATCAAATTTTTGATTGCAGCTTAGTATACAAATGTATATAGCACTGTTTTAATATAAATCTTTGTAATCCACATTGAGTAATCCTACCACAGTGACTTCACAATGTTATTTAGGATATACTTTTTTATCGTCACTACAGCTTTCATAGTGTCCTGGAAAATTAAAAAATAGACTAATTACAAACTATCAACATTTTCAGTGTTTTCAGTATGTTTTAGAAGGCCTCAAGAGATATAAACTTCGTGCAAATTTGACATTTAAAACGTGCGTTTAAGCAATTCATTTAATGAGTTTGTTCTTACCGCAAATGATTTGTCCAGCTGATGGGCGATGTTCTCGGGGGCAGGGTTTTCTTGCAACAGCCTCCGCAAGGCCTTGTCTCTGGGGTTTGACTCACCCGGGGACATTATGGCGCTTTGAAGTTCTCGGATCTTCTGCTTCAAACTCTTTATATCCTCCTCACTATACGTTATGTCTTCTTTCAACTTTCTGCGGCACAAAGTAAAGATTAAGATTATGATACTAGAACCTTTTGATAAGCGCTGTCATAGTGGTGGCCTAAGGGGGAAAGAAATCAAATCAAAATCAAATTTATTTAATTAAATTACAGTATACAGATGTTAAAGGTTAAAGTACGAAAAATAGTACTGCATAGGTCACGAAGGGCCTGTGCGCGGTACGAGTTCTTATCTAATATAAAAAACCTTGTCATAAATTATGCATTCAATACCAATAAAAAAAAACTTAGCTAAAACTGAAAATTCAAAACAGTTGTAGATATTAGATAATATAGTAAAACAAAAATATTATAATAATTAATACAAGAAAGAAAGCGGAAGTCTTGAACAAGCAACATGTGCAAGTCCGGACCGATAGGAAGACGTCCTTTAAGCAAGTCAAAAATATGGTGGTGCAATCGAGTGAGAAGGAACAATCCCCTGATTCCACACGCTAGAGGAGGAGGAGGAGTAGTGATGTGGGCCGGATAAATACTCGGTGGGTAGGTAAATATAAAATGGGTATTTACCCGGATATCTACCCAAGGCCCGTGTAAATACCCAAAAACTGAGTATTTGTAATTTTTACTGGATTTTGA
This sequence comes from Flexamia atlantica, assembly GCA_035578135.1. Lineage (NCBI taxonomy): Eukaryota > Metazoa > Arthropoda > Insecta > Hemiptera > Cicadellidae > Flexamia > Flexamia atlantica. Next base: position 2,037,752 of record JAQJVK010000009.1, read on the forward strand.
GGAGATTGACTGGTATTTTTGCAATCTAAATGCTGAAATAATATAAATACCCCCGTTGCAGCAGACCTGCATACTCAGCGAATTTCAAATGCAAAACAACGTATTTCAAGCAAACATAGCAAGATTTGACATGTTTTGTTAAGCTCCATAAGAATAACATGGGAAATGAGTATGCAGGTTTGCTGCTACAGGTATATTAAAACTGGATGGTTTTAATTCAATATTTAGTAGATCTGAACTAGAAGAAGCCATTTACCAAGTTTTATCAAGATATGTTGAGAAATAAGCGAGATGTAGAATTTTACTTATTTCCCATAAGGTTAACATTGGGACAACGTACTGTGTTTACCACTTTCAATATCTCGGTAACCAATGGGCATAGAGCAGTGATTCAAAATACTAAATTATTTGTTTTTTTGAGCTGAATTCAATGGTGCCCACAAAAATTTGATAAATTTTATTTTTCTATGTAAAAAACTCAAAAAACCCATTTTTGGGGGGGTTTATCCCCCTTTACCCCCCCTTCCGGTGGTCCGATCGGGCTGGTTCACGAACTCGTCCAATTGATTACCACTTTACATGTCCGTACCAAATTTCATAAAGATCGGACCATTTTTGCGGCCGCTATCGTGCTAACAGACACATAGATATATATATATATAGATATATATATATATATATATATATATATATAAAAATTCGAACGAATAGTGTTTTTTGCTTCTGGGGGCCCCAAAACGAAAAGTTATAGTGGTCCCGAGCTTAGGTCTTACCATGAGACCTACGGTAATAGCTTCTTCCCTATAGGGGAAATTCGCTAAAAATAATGATTTTAAGTGTTTTCAATTTTTTATATGGTTGCCACAAGCATTCTACTTCTTAGGATGGTCGACATAAATACCCAAGGCTGGGGTACTTATGATTTTCATAATTTTTTTGTATTAAATTAGTTTGTATTTTTTTCTAAAATTACTCTAAGATTTTAGAAGTATAACAATGTGATTGAATACATGTTAAGAGTTGTTTTTGTATGAGTTAGGTTAGGTGTTCAGTCTGGAATTATGACTTTATTAAATTTAACCACCATGATACTTTCATTATAGACAGGGCCGCGGCAAGGGATTTTTCTGGGACATGCGAGGGCGCCCCTTTTACTTCTATATCAGTTTAACCAGCGTGGTTAAAGCTATCATTTGCGAAAAAATAATAGTTTGAAAGCACTGTATCGAATTTGATTTATTATAAATTTAAAGGTTTTTATATTCTGGATGCTGGCTGGATACATTAAGTCAAAAAAATTATCTAAGTAAAAAGAGGCACACCGCTTATCAGGTTTTTCTTGCTTCAACTTAAAGACATGATATTTAACATTAGAGCCCAGTCAAATTAGACCAATATAAGTCAAAATATACTCAACAAAATATACTGATGAACAGCTAAAACTGACAAAGTTATTCGTTGCTCGTGGGGAGAGTGTTGAATTCGAGTTTCTAGTTCCTAGGTCTTAATTTTAAATATTGAAATTTGTTTTGTAAACAAAATTGCAAATTTAATTTCATTTAAAAGGTCTTACTAAAAGGAAACTCTGGTAAAAAAAACTCTACTACCTCACCCATTACAGCTAATAATATTACAGCTACTATTCATAAACCCAAAAAATATACTCTTTGAAATATTTGAATATAATAATAGCTCCACGGGCGCGAGTAAATGGCCAACAAATCGAAAGTTTCACGAGTTGAACAATTTTAAAAGACTCCATGGGCCCCGGCATGCTCCAACACAAAAAGCTTTTTGCTCTTTGAATTGTTTGAAATGGATCGGTGCCGGTAAACGCCTCCAAAATTCACATTACGCACAATGACAGATTTTAAAAGGGCTCCGGGCGTCGGTGAAAGCCTCCAAAACGTTCAAAAGTCACGTTTAACACGTTGAACGATTTGTAAATACCAACAGTTATATAGATTTGGTTACCAAAAACAGTCGCCAAATTAGACGATTAACACTTTTATTCATTTGAAAAACTCTACAAGTGCCAGTAAACGCCACCTAAATTAAATTTGGCAAGTTGAGCTCTTAATAGTCTGAAAAGGCTCTACGGGCGCAGGAAATTGCCACCAAAACAAATATTTTGCACGTTGACCAATTTTAAAAGGGATTCGGGCGCCGGCAAACGCATCCAAAACTCATGTACTGCTCGTAAACAAAATTGTAAAATGCTCCCCAGGCGCCAACAAAAGTCACCAAAATACATGTGACCTTTGATACAAGTAAAATCAAACATGTTTTTGACTTTTGATGCATGTAAATCGTACGATAAGCACTTGGAACGATTTTGAAAGGCTACTCGGGCGTCGCTGCGGACTCATTACCACGCCACGCCGGTTTCGGCGGCGCCCTCTCCCTGTTGGCGCCCCATGCGGCCGCATGTTCCGCATGGCCCTTGTCGCGGCCCTGATTAAGAATTTTTTCAATGTTAGCAGAAGTATTAGAATGTTTTTGGTTGATCAATGACTTGATTTGATTGATTGATTTTTATACTTAAGTAAAAAATGTTACAGATTTGGGTTTGTTTCCAATTTTAAGTATTAACAAGTTATAAAATGTCTGCGGAGTGCCTCTTATTTACCCGGTTTCTTTTCCATGATCAATTTTGCTAATCTAGAGTAAACTATATTGTTAGACCTAATAATAGTAATAAGACTTTCAAGTCCATTAATTCTTCTATTCTTATTCTTATTAGAAAATTTACTATATTTATTTGATAGACAAGGATGTTTTTATTATTATTAAAAAGTTCCTGGGTATTTACTGTTTATTATTTATCCTGTGTATTATTTATTTACTTTATTCATAAAATTACTTGAAATAGCCATGGTCTATCCTCAATAATTCTCAGTAAAAGTAATATTACCATTGATTAAAGAAGCAAGAGTTTAAGGTATTAAAATTGAAAAATGGCAAATAAATGGAAATAAGTTTTTCTAGAACCTCTTACCATGATGATAATAACACTGTACAGGTAAAAATCAATTGATCTTACTCATTTTTTAAAACACCCAAAATACCCGGGTATTTATGGATTTTGGGTATTTACCCCGATTTTTAAATACCCAGGTATTTTACATCACTAAGGAGGAGACTTATCGAGGCTAATAATTCACTGAGATTTGTCTAAAAGTAAGTAAATAAATAAAATTCTAAGGCAGGTAATTTTTGCCAACACAATCCACAATGAAAATGGTAGCATAAGTTGCTTCTAGGTTTCGATGCAGCCATACATATACTGCAATCACAGAACAATAGTTTGGCACAATTAATGATTTTCAAACAAATTTAACAGTAGGCCTACTTACAAATTAACTCTGTTCAAAACAGATATTTCTTCATGCAGCTTCTTGACTTCAGCTTTTAACTTGTTGGCTTCTTTCTGGCTGGTCACAAGCATTTCTCTAAGTTCCAGTTTTTGATTTTTTGAAGCTTCTAATTCTCTGAAAATCAAAAGGATTTAATGTGTGGCATTGAAATATATACATTTTATATTAAGTTTTAAATTTTAAATTAATCATCATAGGTAGAAAATTATAAACTACCAAGAGTAAATTAACAGTTTAAAAAATACACAAAAGTTAAATATCAAGAGCCTAGCTCCTTAAAAGACCATGTTTATGGATATTTTATTTCCTTGGTAATTTATTTTATGTACCTTGATATGTGAATTACTTGATAACATCTGCACCAAGTTAATAGGTGGCACCGGAAGAGCTGTATTTTTGGTGGCCAGGAATTCAGATCATTTTGGGAGTTTAGCTGATAAGTAAAATTCATTGTGTAGTATGGACAAAATGTAGATACTTACTACCTTTAAATATATACTAGCAGTTGCCCGTGGCTTCGCTCACAATAAAAATTACAGCTGATCTTACTTCTGCTCTTTGAACTGTCAAATTGTAGTACTCACAGCTGTTTACACTTCGGTATTTGAGTGCTTACGTCCATGTAAAATGTAAACATTAAAGCTGGGGACGATCACGGGGTGTAGCCCGAGGGGATTTTAAGGAAGTGAATAGGCCTATATGTTTCCCAGGTTCAAGATCTACCTCTGTGTGAAATTTCAACCCAGTCGGTTCAGTATTTTTCGAGTTCACTTGCCCCATACATACATACAAACAGAAACCACCTCTTCTTTATAATAGTATAGATAGATATATGTATATATATTTAACGTCGTATGTAAATGTAGTAGTTGTGAGACTGATGAATAATCAACAGCCATAAGTAGGAGTTTTTCAACAGCCATAAGTCAACACAAAAATCAATCCCAACAAAATTAATGGTTTGGTTAGAATAAAATAAAATTTTGATATCTACTCACTTTTTGAAGGTAGAAACACACATACTCAGAGTGGTTGGGTTGAGAGCAGTTCTAACTAAGATCTCATCGGTATCTGCTGCAGAGCCATGCAATAGTTCTTCAAGACTAAAATAAAGGATAAATTATTACAAACAAAACTTCAATATCAATCAATATCCTCCTCTGTGTTAGGCAAAAAATTTCAAGAATTTAGGATACTATCCTACAAAAAAGTAGCAAATAAGTTCATATGAAGAAATGGCTTAAAAACTGCATTATATTCCCTAACTGTCTCGATGATTTTTTTTGTTTTTGTTGTTTGCATAGTTCACTTTAAAACCATCTAAGGTATGAATTTATGAACTTCAAATTAAAAACACAAGGTGATGATCAATTAGAAAAATCTTTGGACAGAGTGTCAAGATCTGACTTTGTAAAATGCCAAAAAGGCCACAATTTGTAGCTTTCAAATGTTAACATCTCACAAACTAAAAAAACTTAGAAATAGGTTTTTAAGGTAAAAATGTAATATTTAATTCTTGCAGCTTAGGGCGCGAGCAGGTGCAAGAGATTGGTGTGTGGGACCCCCCACGTGCACACTTCCAACACCCTACGAATTGCATTCCCAGCAACAACTTACGGAACCACTGCAGCTCAACGCTGGTTTCCAAGCGCCCCAATACTAATACATAATATTTTTATAGTTTGGCTTTGTTCTTTCAACTAATCAAAGCATTTCCATTTCTATCCTCGTGTATTTTATTGCCCTAACTGCAAGAGATTCATTCATGGAGTCGATGAAAGTACAACATTACAAATTCCCATAGATGTAAGTTAATTTACAGTAAGTCCAAGTAAAGATTTTTTCCTTCCAGTGGAGTTTAATACAACTGTGAGGTTGTCTTCATTAAATTAATTTGTAATCAATATTATTATTTGTTAAGTCTTAAAAATAAAAGTTGCCGCTAAAGGATAAAATTAGAGTGAAATAAGTAACCTCAGCTACAAAATAAATTGGAAAAGGTAAATGTTAAGTCAAATATGTTTTTACATATTTTAAACACTTCTGTCAGGGCAGATAAATGTCTCACTATGGTTTGATTTTTATGTTTTAACTTAGGACACTACATATGAATCACCAACAACAGAAAAGAGGCCAAAATTATTTTAATAATTCTGGAGAGGAAACTATTTTAATAGTATTTTTATGGATATTTTCAAAGATTTAAACATTTAAAAGGTCTTTTTGATATGTTAAAATAAAATTAAAGCAAACCCTTTATAATTGTCAAGTTGTTTTCTCAATTCATCAGCTTCCAGTTTGTACTCGTTTAGTTGCTTGCATTCTCGTTTCAGAGTCTTGATAGTCTCCAGATAGACATATGTTTGTTGTTGGTGCAAATTTAAGTCATCTCGCATTTTCTTGATTTCCTCTCTAAAAAAACAAAACAATATAACTCATAATAAAGTCTCACTTTTCAAATTTATTATATAATTACATAGACAAATAAAAGATAATAGAATTAATTATTTTACTAAGACAGGCATTTCTTGACAAATCTATGGAGACTTAATATAAATAAGTTGGTCAAAAAAAATGTTTGATCAGTTTTAATAAGTTGTGGATTAAAAAATAAATTGAAGGTTAAATTTTATATTTTGATTAAAATATAGCATGATGATTGTCCGAGTCTGAGACATCAGTCCTAACGTTAAGCTTCCATTATTATGGACTTGCAGGCTTAAGGAGATCATAGGTTTCAGCAATTTATGAAACTAAGTTAGTTACCTTAACCCTTTCGTCTGACTCTTCAGTTTTTCTATATCTTCTTTTTGATGCTTTATTTCAGTGTCCTTTAATTTTATTTGAAAACTTTGACTGTCAACCTTGTTCTGCAGCGCTGCAGGATCATCTTGGGTACAGTTGGTGTTGTTTGGAACGCTAAAATAAACTTTTATAGCATTGTTCTTAGATTTCTGTTTTGCTCGGCACTGGGGACACGTTAGAGACCTAGAAATGAGTAAAAAATCAATCAAAAACATGTTATCTTTCTAAAAGAAGGAAAGAGATACAGTCGACAATTAATTGCTAACTTGAACCTTGATAACGCAAGATCTTCAATGCCTTTAATTATTGAGATGTTTTTAACTGTATTCTCTTGGAAAACCTGTAGCCTAAATGAGATTATAAAATTATCAAATAACTTCATGGTTTTATTTTATCTTTATAACTTAGATCAAAGAGACCATAAAACTACCTCTATAACTCGAAATTCAGTGAAACGCATGAATTCAACTAGCTCTGTACAAGCCAAAGTCTACATCTACAACTCAAGGTTCTTTCAGTGGATTTCTGTTATAGTATAAACTTCAGCATAGTCTTTTAGGTCCCAATGTCAGCGAGTCATATCCGGTCCAGTGTCACTGTTCATTAACATTTTACTTGAGAGGAAAATATAGGATATTCAGCTATCTCACCTTGCAAATAAGCTGCAGAAAGAAATATAGATATTTCACATTAGACAAGTGATATTTAGGCTTTCTTTGAAGCCTTTGTCAAACAAAAGAGATCTATAACCGGCAGTTGAGATTCCAAGTGTTCAAGTTCATTACCTTTGTAAATCGAATTTTCATTTGGTTTATCTAGATATTTCAAATTTGGCTCAAACTACCTCTGTAAGTTGAGATTAATAAGAATTGCATCTAAACGCTTAAACTTCTAACCTACGACATATTAAAAATTCTTAGTTCTATGGGATTTAGTCAACAAGAGTCAATTGTATTTCAACAGACTATTTTATAAGTACAGTAGCCTAACTGTAACAAGCATTTTTCGGTTGTGCTGCGATTATTTCCTTCCTAAATTTGTCTAACAACATTATACTTGTAATCTTCTAGCTATCTGGCAGACGCCATGTAGATTTGAGCTTTCCATAGAGATAGCAAAATAAATTATTGCAACATAAGTTTTCCCAATTTTTGTAAAAAGGATCACACTACTGTGTACATTAATTACGACTCTACTGATGGCAACTTATCATCACACACCCACTTCATGACTTAACATCTGATGGCACGTCATTTAAATAATGAAGGAACAGATAGTTTCCAGAGGGCTCAGAACACGTGCTTAGCCTATATTTTTTGGTACAGGTTATATTTTAAGGTTTGTTGTTCATCGTGTTAACATTATTATAAGCTAAAGGATTGAATTTTCTTAAAATCAGAGAAAGGATGTACATCAACACATGTTTTCAATTTAGCTTTCAAAATAGCCAACGCTAATTAAATATTCCACACCAGATTATTTAGGCTTAGTCTAAGTATTACCAATGAATGACATTATCATTTAGGCTTTTACATAACAGCAACAACATAAGGACAACAGTTTGGATAAAAATTGTTACTACCGTGTTTCCTGTGCAAAAGACTCATGTGCACAAATAACTTATTCTTTTCTAGTAAGTAGTCCTAATTTAATAAGACTATGAACTCAAGCCCAATGTAATAATCAAATGAAAATAATCCTATTTAAAATACTATTGATAGACATCTTAATGTTTTTAATAGTTCAATTCACTGATTTATTAATAGGCCTATTAGATTTTTTATATGAAATATTGTGTTTAAGTTTGATCAACCATACTAACCACATTTTTTAACGGCTGATAACCTAGGCTAAAATAGTTTTTTTTTAGTTGAATATTAGGATAAGTTTGGTTAAGGTGGGTTTGGATTAGGTTAAACAATCTAGTAATAAGCTGACCTTATTGTTGAACTAATAATAAAAATAATCTGTTATTTGGATCAATTTTTCAATTGATTGCTCGGTACTTACTTACTTTTACTTCTGGAGAGCAGCCCTGATTGACCACGTAGTGTCATAAGACCAGTCAATGTTAAGGAAGGAAAATAGGTTACTTTTTCCCAACAAAAACTCCAATAACTTACAGTTCATCTAAAGTGTACAAACACCGCTCAACATGATAGTTCGTAAGTTTGGGCTTAAATCCATTTTCATTTTCGATTTGTTTGATTTTGAACTACATAACTACCTACATAATTGCGAAGAACCTACTTTAATTGACTTAAGCCTACTATCGAAATTTGATATAGGCCTAAATACAATGAACAGACAAAATATTTAACTTTATTTCATACTAACCAAAATACATCAACCTGATATCAAGTAAATATAGACTAGTGAGAGTTAATTTTTTTTTAATGGTCTAGGGGGGTTTACATTACATTACATCGCTTGAATTGGCGACCTACCCAGGTAGGAATTTTGAGCCAAGTATGAATGACCGGTGAGTGAAGGATTGTGGCTGATCTTAGATGATATTGTAGTCTTGTTACTGACTAGGCCTACCCTATATTTATATATTTATATATCCCTGATCCCCCTCCCCTTCATATCATGCCAATGAAAAGCCGCAGTTACATGCTTGCACTAGTAAATGCCAGCACTCTGCTACCAGTTTAAAGCTAGCAGCCTACTTGTTACCAGCGTGGCGAAACTTTTATATCCGACTCCATCGTAGCCTATCTGTCGATGTTTACAATCGTTCTTCACCATCAAATGCCGATAGTGAAGAATCGATTCTAATCATCGGAACAATTACTTGTAAACAATCTCACATGATAATAGGCCTATTAATGATGATGAATTATTTGATCATCAATGTGGGTTAAGTAATATGTTCCTAATCATGATAATAACTAAACACTTATTTGTACATTCAAATAAACAAGACTTTACTATAAAACTAAAACTTAATAAAAACCAATAACAAAACGATATCTTCAGTTGACTGGGCAGATGACACAACACACAACGACACTGACATCGACTGACAATGAATCAACGAAGTGCAAGATGGCAAACAGTGTGGAATAAGTTTTGAGTAGCCTATGTTATGTTATAGCTCTGGACAGCCTTACTGACGGGTGAGTGAGTGTGCTGTTGTCGTAATTAGTGTTTAATATCTGCAATGTTTTGGTAATAAATCACATGGTCATTTGTTTATGTAAAGGTACTTTACACAAGAAAATATTTTGCTGCAACCGCAAGTGCAAATGATGTTAAATGCTTGCAAGCTCAAAACAATTCATGAAGTACGACGACTAAAGTGTGGAAACACATTCTTAAATGTAAACAAATCATTTAAGATGAAAGGTTGCCAAAACAAAAAGACCAGCTGATGCATTGCGCAAATATTTTCAGAAATTTTAATTGCGTAAGAAATCTCTCGGTGAAATATTTCAGGACATTCTTTTGTAGTGTAGGCCTAAATGAGGTGAAACGTAAAAAAAAATTTTGACAGTTCTACCAAAACGTGTGTTTATTTAGCAGACTTTTTGGTAGATTACAATTGTCGCCACCCGCCAGTAAGGCTGTCCAGAACACTAGTTAAAGATAGTTGAGTTATGATAAGTTATTTATGTTAGTATATATCATGAGTTTTATTCACATAGTTAGAATAGTACAGTAGGTTTCTTCATAATAATGATCATCACACTCATCCTTTGCTCATATTCAGGGTAAGGTCCTCCATGAGGTATCTGTCTCAAAAAGAATGATTAATGATAAGAATAATTATTTATTATTATTAATGTTAGATGTTGATATATTTTGTTGTTAGGTCACCTGATAAATATTGTATTCAGTTACGGTACTTATAGAAATGACATAACTTTGACAAATCGATTGTAAGCATCGTTAAATACGATCGAGTCAGATATAAAAGTTTTGCCACCAGCGTTCTACCAGAATGTAGCCTAAATTGTAATTTCAGAGCAAAAAGACCCAATGATAATATTACCTTTCATACCACTGAAGTAAACAATGTTGATGGAACAAATGTCCACAGGAAGTGGCATAAACAACTTCAGAATCAATTCCTGTAAATAAATCACTACAAATAGTGCAATTTATAAACATTTTTAAATATAGTCTATAACGAAATCTTAAGATCACAAATAGAGACTAAAATTTTACTTTAGAAATATAGTTTTTATCTAACATCAAAACTAATGAACGCGCTCACAAATCACAATATAGTTTTGAATGAATTCAACTTATTTCAATAGCTAAATATAAAAGTAATTGTTTTCCAATTCCAACTTAAATCGCTTGATATGATTGATGATTGATGATGGATCTCTCAGTGCAGACGATATTTTGTCTTAAAAAATGGCGGGTTACTTTCCCCTTCTTTGACTTAATAGGCTAAAGTTTAGGGACCATGCAGCCCTAAAATACACTAATCTTGGTTAGACTTAATTCTCACACTAATGGCATAGCTACAACAAACTTCTAACGGCGAGTTATTCTCAAAGAAATTTAACCCACACACACATACCACAACCCCCCACATCATGTGGGTGCTTTGAGTTACATTTTTAACACCTCTATGATAGCACATCGTAGAGTTAATGATGATAACACGAGAAATCTATATTTTTAAAAGAAGATATTGATATATATAGATATATTTCTTGAATTATTTCCCAAATAAGGGTAACTATTATAATTACAGAAAAATAACTGAGTTTCCTTAAGGTTGGGTAAAATTTGCTTGAAAATAGCCTAAGGTTGAAACACGTCGCAAATAAAATTAATTAAAGGGTTTCTGTAAATATATATATATATATATATATATATATATATATATATATATACAGGGTGTCCGGAAATTATGGTAAAACATTTTAGTACGTGATAATAGAGGTAAAAATAAGAAAAACTATTTTTGTAATCAAATCAAATTTCTACTTTGTACCATTTCAAAATGGCGACTGTTTTTTTATTTCAAAGCTAAATACCCTAAAACCCGTAAATTTTATATAAATTGTACAGGAGACAAAAAAGTTGCAAAATTTAATCCAATTAACGCTGATAATAAGATTATGATGATCGGACTACTATAAATAACGGAGAAATTTTAACTTTTCTCAATAAAAACACGGTTCTCTAGAACATTCAGTAGAACCTCGCTAATCCGTCACCTGTGGGACCGGGGGCATGGTCGGAACAGCAAAAAGGTCGGATTATCGGATGAACTCATTTTATGGGTGCATACTCTAGCGTCTATTCCTCTAAGGGCTAAGACTCGAATGCCAAAAGAACCGACTCTTTAAACAGTTCTGATGAGAGTCGTTCTCAAACTTGTTCCCAATCGACTCACTTTTGCCATAGAGGATCTAACTTTGGTTGCTGTATCTAAATAATTATTTATTGATTTGTTATGTATGATATTGCTATAAAATGTTACGTATTCGTGAAAAGTACTTGTTTAAAGATTATTTTTCAGTTTAGTTAAATAAAAAATTAAGCAACCATAAAGTTTTACTTACATGGAGTATATAATATTTTTCAAACGACATATTATGATTACTCAGTTAGAATTGTAAACTCCGATGCGAACTTTTCATTTTGACGTGCGTGGACACATTTTTAACTTTAGGGTTGTTTCAAAATTTCCATATTAATTATTTCATATCTATAAAATACAGAACAATTTACTGTAGGTCAAAACGTCCATACTTCATAACATCCTGATTGGTCATTTAAACATTAATAAATTAAACGTATCCGTTAAAAATAAATATACTTTACAAAAAATTATGTACATTAAAAAAGCTTCTAGCTTATGAATTATTATATAATGGAAAATAGGGAGTTAAAACTTCAACATTTATTAATAACGTACAGGTCAGAACGTTAAATATTAGGGTAGCGTATACTAGATATATTTTGAAGAAGCTATCTTAGGAGGATATTGGAGTCGGCTGCTGCTTTACTGGATTTATAATTTATAAGAATTAGTGTTAATTTTATTCCAAATATCTCACTAATTTTTATTCGAAAATTGTGTATGTCAAATTAAAGCTCTTTTCAAACAAATAAGTACTTTTTTACTTCGTTTTTTGCACGTTCTCTGTGGTACGACAAAGTACATCCAAATAAGTTTGTATTCAGCCGTGTTTTAACACTTGCTTCCTATTATCTTGTCACAAAAGGTACCTTATTCGTGTTACCATACTGCATACCGAACAAAACCCAGCACCCAAGCCCCCAACCCAGCCCTGTGTTTTTTACTTTTGTCAATCAGGCTAAAAGCCTACAAAAGTATATGTTTTCGTCAAAATTATCTAATATGAGTTATTATAGTCCGAATCAAAATGGTTTCAGTGATTCCAAAATTCGAAAAAAAAGTTTTTCAAGCCGTGACTTGAGATTAATTTAATTTTTCATACTCCTCAAGGCTGCCATGACAACCTATAAGCATCCCTATAGTTTAACATTAAAACTTTGATGTACCGTAGAGAATAACCTTAAAGGAATTTTGTAAAATCGTTTCTTATTAGTACGTATCTGTGGCCCAAGAGGAGTATAAATACACAATTTCAGCTCTGTAGGTCTTATAGTTTTAGAGATTTGCTGTCCGTTAGAAAACCCCTTCTCCTCTATATAGATAGAAGATTTGGTACAGCCGTTTCAAAACGTCTTGGCTAAAATTAAATATATTTATCATAATATGATTTAGGGAGATTATGTACATTTCTACCACCATAATTAGACTTTCCAACTCTTTAATGAAAGAAATAATAAAATTGAAACCAAGTTCTAAATTTATTTTTCTATCCTTTGCAATGTTTTAGGGGCGACATTCCGCCCCTGCATTTCATAGTATTCCCCGACAGTGGTAAGACTGATAATGAAATGCAGTGATGCAGCGACAGAAAAAAGCACCAAATTTCCCTTTCGTCGTAATAATCGTGATGTGGAACTTCTTAAGTTCACTTGCTGAGTCTGAAATATAATTATGGGTATCTGGAATCGAGCGCAAAAAATGTAACATATACTGTTTAAGATTTCATTCGTGTTAATAATAAGGATTAATTACAATATATTTTGTTTTGACAAATGATACCTATAAATAAGCCAACATTGAGGTTAAGATTGACATAATTTTCATGCACATCGCCCTTTTTGCCAGCTTTTCCGGTTTGCTGATTTTTCTGTACTTAAAGTTCTAAGAAATTTGCAAACTTGACAGTTTGCGCATTGTCAAACTATTCAAGAAGAATGGTTGACCTTTGACAATGAGAAGTCATAAAATAATTTTTAAACATAAAGAACATTTTCGCTAGGAATGTTCCAGTTCAATGAAAACACCGTTATATATAAATACTGGTTGGAGAAAAGATATTTTTACGGATTTTAAAAGGACCTCCACATGATAAGGGTTCAAGTGAAAGAGTCAATTAACAACATGGGTCTTGAGATCTGAAGAATTGCTCTTAACAAATTTACCTGATATTCAGGAAAAATAATGTCATAATGTATGTTAATAGGTGATACACGCGCATGGCACAAAGGCATATTTAGTTCTAAGGACATAATAATCTAGACGCAGAAAATGTAAACTTTAACAAGTTTAAACATGTAAAATTGCAAAAATTTGCCCAAGTTTGCTGCTGCTGTTGTATTTTTATAGTAACATTTAAGTTTTGAAATAAACCTGCAATAAAACTATACATTCAAATAAAGTATACCTATTATAATTTTAATCTTTTTAGCTTGTTTAAAATGTTTGTTAGTTCGAGTTTTTGAGATATTCAGCTTAGAAAAATAAAAATGGTTGCCATTTTTTAATGGAATGCAGTGATACTCCGCACAGAAACAGGTCATGGTACATCACTGAAAGAAATTGGTGGCTGATCTGGACAAAAATTGTGTAAATCTAGCAAAACTGAACCCCTAAATTTGTGACAGCAACACAATTCGCTTGTACCCAAAAGCTTTTGGCTGAGTTTATTTAGGCATTTCAGCCAAAGAAGTTTGAAAAGACCAGCCATACTAATTCTGGAAAAATAACAGATCTTATTAATAGAACTAGGCAAATAAAGTATGTGCTTTACTAGCAGTGTCCTATGTTGTTATACAGTACGTTAGGCAACTTTAGCCAAACAGTTCGTCAATTTCATCACACGTCTTAGGGAAGCATCCAACTCAATCCCCCAGCTCGTTTGGCAGAGCTAAACAGTTTGTCTACTTCATCACGCGTCCTTGGAAAGTGTTCTGCTCAACCATCCAGCACGTTTGGCAGTTTTAGACAAACAGTTTTTCTACTTCATCAAGCGACCTTACAAAGCGGTCAAACAGATCAAATTCTGTTCAGTACTTTCATATGAACCTTTTAATGATCTAGCTAAACGCTCTCCCATAACATTGACCAACAACTCATTGTTTTCGCCAAACATTTGGGTAATGTTGTGAATCTTTAAAAGTACTTTTCCAGAGTATATTGCTATTTAAGATAAACAATTTCACTAGCTTTGAGAGTCTTTATTAGCCCCTAAAAAATATATCTGTTTTATCAAAATAATTTCTCATTCATTTATTATTTTTGACAAATATTGAGGCTGTTGCAGGTAAAACCGAGCAATTTCAAACCAACTGTTGGTACAGACTTTAACACTTCCATAAATATAGACTACACTACTTTGTTTGTATTTACCATTATTGTCTGATTTAGATTTCCAGTTTACAAAATAATAATTTTCATCACTCTGTACACGAAAATTGCCCGTTACCGTACAGCTGAGATCTACGAAAACTCTCAATTTCCTTCCATCAAAACAAATAATGATCAGCTGCTTTTTCGGTACCCAAACATTTCATTTCCGTACCCAAACAAACCATTTCCGTACCAGAACAAAATTTGCTGTACCCAAACCAACGGTTTTCCTATTTTGACAGTTCAACCAGCTAACTGTAAACTAAAATAGACAGTTCAGCCGTATTGTGTTTGATTATAGAAAAATGACTGAATTATGAAATGTTGGATGATTATTTTACAAGTTTGGTCACTTAACTGCATTGTGATGAAAAATATTGTTCACAACTCAGCACAAAAGTCCCATTTCGTGACTAGTAGTGAAATATACTATTGTTACTGTTTTTTCTAGTATTTTACCATGCAATACACATAAAGATTCATGATTTTGCAAAGCAATAAGAATTCAAAATTAATTATACACTAAAGTTGTTAAATTTAATTATTAATCAATTAAAAACTATTCAATTTTTACTGTTTAGCAAAATCATGATTCTTTAAGTTTATTGCATGGTTAAGTTCAAGAGTAAACAGGAACAAATAACTACTTTACAAACTGGAAAGCTAAATCAAGCAATAGTGTTAAATAAAAACCAAGTAGTGATTTTTACATGTACAGAAGTTTTAAAGAGAACCAACAGTTTAGTTGAGATAGTGAGCATTCAATAATTGACAAAAGTAATAAATCACAGAAAAATCATTCTGATAAAACAGAGAAATAAGTTTGGGGGCTAATAAAGACTTTCAAGAGCTAATGAAATGCATCATCTTATATAGCAATATACTCTGGTAAAGTGCATTTAATTATGAAAGCTATTTAAAGTTACTTCCACGAATAACACTAATGCAGATTTTTCATAGGTAGTAATGAATATGTTCAGACACCATAATTATTGTCAAATGTCCACCTGCTTAGATTAGAGAATACTCAGAAATCACATGCTCAAAGTTGATTTGTAAACACAATACTTTTTGTTTAATGACAGTACAATTATCTAATCAAAATTCTTTCTCAAATAAAAATATTTTACATAATTTTTTTACATAGTTGTTTGAATAACAATATGTCTCAGTTTAGGACAATGAATCAATTAGATTAGCCAACAAAATATAAAAGATAAATATTATAAATATTGCAAGATTACCATTTTATTATTTTTACATCAAAGCCTAATACAGTGACAGTTGATGTTCTCTAGTGCAAACATTTGCTTCACTAGGTCAAGTAATTAATAGAAGGTAAAATGAATTTGAAAACAGATAATGAGCAACAAACTCTTTATTGCTGTAAAAAAATTACAATTACTTATCATTTAAACATTTTTACTATACTAGATTATTTTACAATCCACCTCAAACAGTAAACATATTGTTTACAGTCATAAAAAGAATATTTTCTGTTTTAAAAAGAAGAGCCTTTCCTTCACTACTGGATGACAGAATTTCCATAACCTCTGGACTCTGAAAATAAATCATATATGGATTATTACTTTAATACATTTGAATATCTTCTTGAATATTAAAACATAAATTTCTTGTTTATATATTGAACATATATACACATTATCAATTACATTGTACATTACAGTTTTATAACTTAAATACCCCCGTCGCAGCAAACCTGCGTTCTCAGCGAATTTCCAATTACAAAATATCCAGTAATTAATCCATAATTAAGAAAAAAGAAAAATAAACAAGTGATATATTTATATATTAAAATAATATATTATAGCTTGTTTTGCAAAAACTTTGTAAAAAATATTAGTAAATGAAATTGATAGATGAAAGAACACAAATATTTCATATAATGAAGTAGGCAAGAATGTTTATTTTTAAAATTATATTAACATATAATTGTTTAAAAAACCAAAATTCTATTAAATATATTGATAAACTGAGAAATCACTCAAAGCAATTCCTTGAAATCCTCAGTAGAGAGTAAATATGAAATAGGGTAAGCTAACATTCTGCTCCCCTGATACTAAAAACACAGGGGAAAAAATGCGAAGCGGCAATATCTCGGAGACCAATGGACTTAGAGGAATGATTTAAAATACCAAATTGTTTGTTTTTTCGAGCTGATTCCAATGGTGCAAACAATAATTTAAATATAATTTTTCAATTTGAAAAACTCAAAAAAACCCATTTTTGGGGGTAAAATGGGGCCTTTACCCCACTTTGGATATATCGATCTGGCTGGTTTACGAACTCGTCCAAGAGAATCTAGTTTTACATGTCTGTAGCAAATTTTGTTACGATCGGAGGATATTTACGAGAGTTATCGTGCTAACAAAACTCAAAAAATGAAAATTCTATTTCCGATATAAGCCCATGTTAAATTTTGAAAAAATCGTGATTTTTGCAGGTAAAAATGTGTTTTCACAATAAACTCACTTCATATCCAGAAAGTACACGTAAAAAGCTGTCAATTAATATAAATATTAATACGATTGCTGAGGTTACCCTGAACGGATATTTTTTGTCCATTCTGTTCTGTCAAAACGACGGTAATAGCTTATTTCTAAGGAAATTCGCTAAAATGTGGTCATCGTAAAATTTTAAGGAAGAAATAAAATAAATGAAGAACCATCCATGATTGCGTAAATGTAGTTAACGTTCATTACATACGAATTCGCTATGCATCTCGAGTTACTAATACAGCTAGTACATATATTGAGGTTGGTGGTCATTGTGATGATTTTTAATTGATAGTAAATATATTTTTATAATGTATAAAAGCTTCGTGATAAAAACTAGGCACTTTTTTATTTATAAAAAGGTTTACGGTTATCAAAGCTTATTGTAGTACAGTAGTGTGAGGCTGGCTGTACCTGCGATTTCGGGCTTGTAGTATTTTGCCTACTGTTATCTAAATCTCCAGAGTTTGTAACCGGAATCTCTGTGAGTACTTCTTCATTGCGCCTAGTAGTGGGGACCTCCGAGTTGAATGAGACGTCAGTCTGCAACTATATTAAGACTGCATTACAATCTAAAAGGAATCAGCAGAAGAAGTTATTAAGATAACTGACATGGCAAGACTTGAGCCTGAGAACCATTCTCCAAAACATCGTGTATCGTGTGCAGCAGCATTACTCATAACCCGACAGGTTACGACCAGGGCCCATCAATCCGGATACTAGTGAGCTTAAACATATATTATTATAGGTTGTTTTGAATTATTTTGTGAACGGCGGCCTTTTATTCTATATCTATGAAAATAGCAAACTTAATCACACCACAATATATCTGGACAAACTGAAAAAAAGCGAATTAAATATGCCTAACTATACCGCCTAATACTATATAATGTGTCTCAAAAGTCCTGAAACGGTTTAATAACTTCTAAACTAAAAAAATGTAGGTTAAAGACGCTTTGCACAAGTTTTGACCAAAAACTAAATAGGTCTCTCGATGGGGTTGACATTTAAAATTCAAAGCTATTACCGCAAAAGCATATTTTGGGGCAAGTGGCATAAATTACATTGCACAGCAAACAGTAGTGTTTTTTTAAGTGGTGGACAAAGTTACTTGAAACTATAGTGGAAGGGGTCCAATCCTAAGCCGGCTACAGCAAAAGGCCCGCTGGCTTACAATTGCCGATATTTTGAGAACCCACATAATTATTCTGGACAAAGAATTTCTTAGGCTTTTTCGATGGTTTTTCGGGGCTTAGCTTTGTTCATATCCATCGAATCTTGAAAATAACTGCACATTCCTCAGTTTGCTCTCTCGGTTAATGTGAGTACCCACATGACCCATTTACAAAAAAAGGGGTTTTTCTCATATTTCTGCTTTTTGGGGGGGTTTTAATAATTTTATGCGAAAAATAACAATCATTTTCAGTATTAGGGCATTAAATCCTGAATTTTTGAAAAAAAAGAATTGAAGTGATGGAAAAATATGAATTACCGCAAATCGATCTATCGGTATCTCTGCGACCTTCGTTTTTATCGAAGAACTGAGAAATGTGTTATTTGAACTTATCACAATTAATTTTAGAGATTAAAGTAAACATGAGGCTAAAACAATAAATAAATGTGTTATTTGTTTATTCCAATCTCAAACTATTGTTTATTTCTAGTAATCTGATACTAAATACAGTAGGGCCTACTGTTTATTTTATCACACAAGATCAAGCTTAGCCAAATACCTTTCAAGTAGGCTAAGGTCAGGAGTTGACGCATCACCTGTCAACGGGATCAACGGGTATGAATCATCTGATATCGTTCGATTTGTAATGAAACAAGGAAAGTCCTACTAACATATTTATGATAACCCAACCTAACATAACTGCCGCAGCGCGCTGAATAAGGGTGGCCTCTGTATAGTACCAAAGTACCTTGTTTTTACCTCAGGAACAATATCCCAAAGTTTGTCGGTGAATTTCAGATACACCCTGTATATACAGTGCTTGATTTGCGACGGAACGTGGCGGAACGGCGTTCCGGGACCTCTTTCTGCCGCAAGAGTCGATCGTGTGTTATCGGCCGGAGTATTTGTCATAAGAGACGATCGCGAGTAATCGGACGGAGACTTTGGCGCACAAGACAATTGTGTGTAATCGACCGGAGAATTGTCACCAAAGAGGATCGTGAATGATCGGCCGGAGGATTTGCCACTCAACAAAATCGCGTGTATTCGGCCGGAGAATTTTCCGCAAAAGACGATCGCGTATGATCGGCCGTAGAATTTGCCATAAGAGAGGATCATGTGTAACCGGCCGGAGTATTTATTGGAAGAGACGATAGCGTGTACTAGGCCGGATTAATCTTACCGAAAATAACAATCGCTTAAAATGTGCGGAAATTACACGTGGAGTTTCGGCCTGAAATTAGCGCTCTTTTGTCTAGTCTTGAGTTAAGCCGAATGTTTAAAACGCTAAAAACACCTGAATACTTGCACTAGGCGTCATAAAAAATATAGAATTTCTTTAGAGAATTAAATTTTTAGTAAAATAATACTTTTAGTTTTTAATTTACTTATAAAAACTTTGAGTTAGATACAATTTAACTTTTAAAATAGACCTAATTATTCACGTAGAGAAAATAATACTTTGTTGAGCAGAAGAATAATAAAGGGGTAATGTACAAACTGGCAAATTACAGTTCCGGCACCTAAATTTTTACAAATCAAGCACTGTATATATATATAGGCCTATATATATATTGTAGAGTGATTCACTGGTAAGGGATATTATTATAATTATATAGGAAAGTAGAACAAAATACCTTTTTTTCATGGTTTTATTTCTGCAACATGTTTCGACTATAAAACATTATAGTCGAAACATGTTGCAGGAATAAAACCATGGAAAAAGGGTATTTCGTTCTACTTTCTAATAATATAATATATATATATATGTGTGTACACTTTATATATTATATATATATATATATATATATATATATATATATATATATATATATAGTATGTCAGGCCAAAGGCCAATATTAGAAGGCAATGCAAGTTTTGTTATAAATCAAATTAGGATGCCATGCATGTTTAAATTAAATTAGGGATTATGATGTTCGCCTAGACTAGTGCATGTGTATGTATTCTTTGCATGTTATCAATTGTATATTTACATGAAATAAATAATTAATTAATTCATTTATTGATATATATAGACAAGGAGGAATTTTAGAAAACAGCTTAAAGGACATTTCAATTCACTAAAATAAATTGAGTCCCAATCTTATAACGTCCGAGGTACAAGAAATACATGAGTATGGAAAGATTGAAGAAACAATCTACTATTTTCCACTACCTACTAATGAGTTAAAATCTAGAAATAATCTACGTATTAAATACAGGGCAAAAATTAGATCTGGGTTAAAAAAAATTGCACATATATACAAAGAAAAACTAAAAATCAACAAACAGAAGTTTCAGTATCAGATTTTTTTAATGTTAAAAATTAAATATGTGGAAGATTAAAGAAAGGTATTGCAAAGTTTCGGAATGTATTATTTTAGATTTAGATTTTACAAAAAAAATTTCACAGCATTTGGCCTTACTAAGTAGGCTTAAAAAACTACTTATCAGTAAGGTCCAGTATTATTAGGGTAAGTCCGGGAGAGATGGCCCCCCTTTTTTTGGAGACAAATAATTTTGTTGTTTTTGAGTCAATCAATTTCGTTGTTTGCTTAAGATTTACCTCATGAACTAATTTAATAGTATATGACATAACTAAAGTCATATTTCATGAAATACTGGCTGAAATTAGTTGACTCAATTATTTCCAACTGGTCCATCTCACCCTCATACTCTGGGTTAGATGGACCAGTCATATAGGGAGAGATGGACCAACATAAAAAAGGTAGATAAAAATGATTATGTAGGTTTTACAGCAACAAATTACATTTTAATGAGTATTTTGATTGACAAAAAATAGACCAAATGTTGTGAAAGTTAAAAATACAGTAAATTATAGTATAAAAAAAAAAAAAATTGATGGTGTATATTGGCCAAAATACTAGCTGTGTCTAGGCAGTAAAAATTTAAAAAAATAAAAATATTAGGCTAAGTAAGAGTAAACTAATTTCATTTTCTCATAGATATGGTTAATCGCACATAACTGTGCATTTCCTAAAATATTATAAAATATTAAACCACATTTATGTATATTTAATAAAAACCACTATGGTCCATCTATCCCGACTCGACCTGGACCATCTCTCCCAACTGGATGGGAGGATGGTCCAGGCCGCCATGATGTCTGTGAGAATGGCAGAGCCGCCAAAGTGCTTTGCAATGAATTGCAACACTATCAACTTTCGTTAAAACGACCAGGAACAAAATTGTACGAACACTTCATGGACTTAGATCACAAAAAGTGAAATCTGTCAAAAGTATTCACTTACCAGAATTATATTTTCTTTAATAACTTGTAAACACGAACATCTGTTGCTCTGGAAATGTGAAGGGAATCACATACCATCCGACATGACACAAGCACACTACTAGTGACGGTCTCTATCGGCTAGTTTTGAAGTTACACAACTGGTCCATCTCACCCAGTGGTCCATCTCTCCCTGACTTACCCTATATAATATTCCAAAATTACAAATTGCCTAACTAAATGTGTGGCTTAGGAGGTGACTACAAACATAACAGGAACACCAGTTGCAAGGTTCATTATGTCAAATAATCTGAGACTTCGAAAGATCTACAAATAAATACATAAATAACGATAAATATAAATAACAACAAATATAAATAACAAATAATATAAATAACAATAAATATAAAAATCAATGAATACAGCCAAATAAATAACACAAAAACTAACAAATAACTAAGATAACAATGATCTCAATATGAGACAGCTGCAGTTTTTTATAGTACTCCAATTGACTGTCATGCCATTTTCTGCACCAGCTGAGTTTTCTTTTATTACTCTATTCCTACACAACTATTCTGCTTCTAAAGTTATGGAATAGAACAAACAATAGACTGTTGACCTGCCACTTCACCGACCGACTGCATCAATGACCTGCATTCCTGGAATCCCCTGTTTTCTAAAAACTCCTGAAAACAAAACCTTCCCTATATAAGGGAGAATTCCAAAAAATTATAATAGCTCAAGATGGCAAAACTGTCAAAATCTAGGCCCACATTCAAGTGAGGCAGTGACGCCGTCAACGGATTCCAACAATATTGAAGTTTAGTATGATCGGCGCACGTACAATTCCACAAAGTTTTCAGATTATATAGTAGAGTCCCACAAACCCGGACTAATGTGGACCGAACGGTGTCCGGGTTTGTGAAAATTCCAAGTTATCGGGAAATGAGTAAAAATAAGAAAAAATAAGAATAGGCCTAGTTTCTGTTATTTCTATAAAAAATCATTTATTTATTGCATATATGAAAAAATACAAGAACTACATTATCAGTTATAAAAAAAACCTTAAAGAAAAACCAAAACTGTTTTATATGTGTCACACCGTGCTCTGGCCTTGAATCTCAATGCCTTTATTGCTCTGGCAGACTTTCAGAGTTATCCAGAATTCCGGGTTATTGAAGTCCGGGTTTGCGGGACTCTACTGTACATAGATACATACCATATATAGAACAAAATTTTATGCAGATGGTGTTTTTGACAGGGGCCCAAAAGATAAAGTTATGATCCCAGAGGCCTACTTTAGAGCTATCATGCGGTGATGCCAATAGCTCAATATTCCATCAGAAATTTTGCTAGGCCCTTAATCATTTTAAAGGCTGCACTTTCATAGGCACCTGGAAAAACAGTTGAATAAAAATAATTGATGTAAAATATCCTTATGCCAGTATGTTAATGTTTGGTTAGAAAGTTATCGGAATCGCGATATAGCTGACTGATTGTGATAATTGTTAGGCCCCTCTATAATGTACGTTTTTATTACATGCCTACTCATATTTAAATGTTGCATCTAGCCTATTGCTCGACAGAGTTGTAACCATGCACTTATTTCAACATTCTTACAAACAAGACTTGACTAAAATTTAAGCCTATTTTATTTTTACAATAACTCAAATTTTGTAATAACGAGTGGCGATTTTGGTACTTGTAGCAATCCTTACCTCAGTTTTTGTGCAGGTAAGACAACACACGACAATGTGACAACAACTTGACAATGAATCAAATGCAAGATGGGGAACAAGAAATAGGACTTTAATGTCAATCATTTACATTAGATACATTAGATACATTACTTTGAAATGGCGACCTACCCAGGTAGGTATTTTAAGCCAAGTATGAATGACAGATGAGTGAAAGATGATTGTGGCGCGATCTTGTAGTCTTGTTACTGACTAAGGCCGACATGTTCCTTAGACAGGACTGTTAATTAATAGCCCAACAGCCAATGGCAACTATGGGACCTACATTTTAACGTGGGATCCGAACCACAATTTTGCCTGGTTTACATGTTACGAACTGGTCTAATTATGAGGAATCAAAGAAATGTTGTAAATTTTCTTGATAAGTTTGATGTCTGTTTTGGTTCAGTTAGGTTAGGTTGATTTAGTTTCATTTGGTCTTGGGAATAAGAGTAGAGTAGTTAGCTGGTCTTCACAGAAATTTTTAATCGATTGTTTATTATGATATTTTAAATGAATTTTGATTGTTTCACTGGGCGTCTGTGTAAGTGCAACCATTTAAAAAAGCCCAAAAACTTATCATATCCTCATTTGAGATCTAAAGTGTTATGGCATTACTATCTTATCTTTTTCCACGTAAACTTATGTCAATAAGGTTAATGATTTGAGAACTTAACATACCGGTACCAACTTAAACATTTTATTATTTTAGACACACAGAAAAATACAAGAAAAAAGAGTCCCTTAAATGAAATTCCTGTCTTTTTCTTGTTTTGCTACATTTTCAAAAATATAACCTCCTTATAGGCGACTGCTATACTATCTTTACAGTAGGCCTACAATGTTTTGGCGAAAACAATACAGCCTCCTGGCCAACAGCATTACCATCTGTTTTACTGTCGTTACAGTGCAATGTTTTGGTGAGAACACTATCTCATAGTGATGGGAACTGTCCAATAGAAACAAACGATTCATCCGGTTGTTGCACACCTAAAAATTCATCCAATGTTTATTTTAATTTTCATCTGGATGAACTATCCATTCATTCGCAAGCGAATCATCTGAACGGCATTATTATCCATCTATCTAAAAACCATCCGTCTATGTTTTAATTCAATTGTAAAACAATTCGTCCTGTATTTTCATTCGTTTGAAAACTACGGGTCAGTTATTTAATTATACTGAAACTGTTCTTTAAAAATCTGAGTATTTGCGCCAAAGACAAAAACATCCTATGTTTCAACCAATAGGTTAATCTTTTGGCTTATTTAATTACCTCAACCTAATTACAAAATGTTTTAAGGTATAAAAATTATTTATTCATACATTTGCGGGTGAATCATCTGCTCAGTGGCTCGACAGTATCAACTTTTACCCGAATAGATATGCTACAAAACCAATGAAAACTATCCACATGAATCAGGCTCGCGAACAGATGGTTTTTTCATCCATTCACTTGTCGGATAGTTCCTCCCATCTCCGCACACAGCGCAGGCCATTCTGCTCTCCACCCAACTACATAGGAAAAACATCGGATGAATCATCCATCTGAAAGCTATGGGATGAAAGAAAAACCATCGGATGAACTATCGGATGGTTGAAATCAGTCATTTGTCCCATCACTACTAACTTATAAGCCAACAGTATTACCACCTGATTAGTGATGGAAACCTCGATTAATTTTGACAAACAACTACTCTGTAGCCTAATCATTCACACTAGTCAACCAATGTCCTATTATTAGTCATTCAATCTCGTTGAAAGAGCAATCCTCAGCAAAAAAGCCTGATCCAATCAGAATTATTGACTAGGAAATCAAACGGATGGCAAACTAGTTGTCATTCCAAACTACCGTACATCAAATAATGGAATCATGTTGATATAGCTATTAAATAATAGCTTATTAAGTGCCTGTACATTTTCATAGAAATACTAAGATCCCTCAGGACTAGGTCAGTTAAGGTTTTGAAGTGTTCCAATCAAGATCATAGGCCTATTAGGGGTTATGATTACTGTCTGTTAAATTGCTTAAACTTTTACTAAAATTGTTGACATGTCGATTAATAGCTGAAAATTAAATTACTCTACATAAAAGCTAAACTTAATCGGGTGTGTTTTAGAAAGGTTAGATTTATATTGATCAATGCTTAACCTATTTTCTAAGGCTAAATATGATATCTAACTCAGGAAGTCTCATCTTCGTCGACTTTACTCACCGACCTTAAATCGAGCATCAAATTTATGTTCAATAAATAAAGTGTAAAAGCTTGGTAAATAAATAATTCTGTTAAAAAGCGTTAATACATATGTCGGGTCAAGAGTACACAATCAATGAACAATAACAATATCAAATAAGAACCAAGAACGAAAACTAAACGAATCTTTCTAACTCAAAGATCTACTCAAACCGTTCAGTCTTTGACGATTTTGACTTTTAGACCCTAGAGGATTAGACGCTAGAGGAACCCACGCATTTTATTGACATGAAAACGTACAAAAACTGTATTTCGATCAGGAAAAATTGCATTAAGAGGGTTTAACAAGCTACTGTACTACTGTAAAAAACGACATCATGACCAAAAAAACCTAACCACACCAAATGTTATTGCTCTACTGAACGATATACGCACTCCCAATGAGTAAATCGTCATCGACAGGAGCCAACCTGAACGGAACGGAGGAATGCACCGGAAATGTAAACAAACATCAATTTCTAATTGCGTGGTCAGACTAACCGATGAGAAAACCCCGCTGAGGGCGAACTACCGGAGGCCTATTTCCCCGGCGGCATGGTCGGATTAACCGAGGTGTCGGACTATCGGAGGTCGGACTAGCGAGGTTCTACTGTACTGATGTCTGAAATTTACATGCTTTTATTCGGAAAATTCAAAATTTCTCCATTACTAGTGGTCCGATCATTATAATCTTAATATCACGGTTAATTGGATTAAATTTTGCAGCTTTTTTATCCCTTTTATATATTTTTTTAAATTTACAATTTTTAAGATATTTAGACATGTTAAGATATTTTTTCTTATCTTTACCTCTACTAATCACATAATAAAATATTTTCCCTTATTTCCGGGCACCCTGTATAGAGTGTTCACAAAATGTGGGGCATTAATTTACGTAGTGATTCCTTGGGTCAAAATAAGCAAAAAAGTTTATATAAATATAGGTCCTCAAGTGCTTTGTTTTCTGTCTGTGTGTCTGTTTATGATTTTTACATATTTAATCATATCTCAAGAGCCACTTAATGTATCATCATCAAACTTAGAATATGGATAACCACTATTAAGAACTATTTTTTAAGAAGTATCAAATTTCTACTTATTTGTACCATTTCAAAATGGGACTGTTTTTTGTTTTCAAAGCTAAATATCTTAAAAACAATAAATTTTAGAAAAAGTAAACAAGATAGAGAAAAGTTGCTAAATTTAATCAATTAATGCTGACATTAAGATTATGATAATCGGACTAATAACGGAGAAATTTTAACTTTTCTGCATAAAAACATGGTTCCATAGAACATTCTGTCTGAAAATTGCATGTTTTTATTCGGAAAATTTAAAATGTCTCTATTATCAGTTGTCCGATTGTTATACTCTTAATATCATCAGATTAACTTTCGCAACTTTTTTGTCTCTTGTATAATTTTTCTAAAATTTACGGTTTTTAGCGAATTTCCCCTATAGGGAAGAAGCTATTACCGTAGGTCTCATGGTAAGACCTAAGCCTGAGACCACGATAACTTTTCGTTTTGGGGCCCCCAGAAGCAAAAAACACCATTCGTTCAAATTTCTATATATATATATATCTATATATATATCTATATATATATATATATATATCTATGTGTCTGTAAGCACGATAGCGCTCGCAAAAATGGTCCGATCTGAATGAAATTTGGCACAGGTGTGTAAAGTAGTAATTATTCGGATGAGTTCGAAAACCAGCCTGATCGGACTACTGGAAGGGGGGGTAAAGGGGGGTAAACCCCCCCAAAAATGGGTTTTTTGGGTTTTTCACATAGAAAAATAAAAATAATCCAATTTTGTTTGGCACCATTGAATTCAGCTCGAAAAAACAAACAATTTAGTATTTTGAATCATTGCTCTATGTCCATTGGTTACCGAGTTATTGAAAGTGGTAAACACAGTACGTTGTCCCTATGTTAACCTTATGGGAAATAAGTAAAATTCTATACCTCGCTTATTTCACAACATATCTTAATAAAACTTGGTTTGTGGCCTCATTTAGATGAGATCTAATGCATTTTAGTCTAAAATCCCCGATATTTCCATTTTTATGGCAGCAAACCTGCATACTCATTTCCCATGTTATCCTTATGGGAAATAAAAAATTCTATATCTTCCTTATTTCTTAACGTATCTTGATAAAACTTTATATGTGGCTTCATCTAGTTGAAATATACTTGATTATGGCCGAAAATACCCTATTTTTACATTTTCATGGCAGCAAACCTGCATACTCATTCTCCATGTTAACCTTATGGGCAATAAAAAAAGTTATGTAGTTTGCTCATTTCTCAAAATATCCTGATAAGAACTGGCATGGGGCTTCATACAATTAATATCTACTTGATTATGGTTTAAAATACCCAAATCATCAAATTCCTGAGGCAGCAAACCTGTGTACTCTCTTTCCCAATGTTAACCTTATGAGAGGTAAATAAAATTGGATAGCTTTCTTATTCCTCAACATATCTTGATAAAACATGTTATGTGGCTTGATATAGTTTAGATATATTGGATTGTAGCCTATGATAACTCATTTTCAAATTTCTGTGGCAGCAAACCTGCATTTTTCCATACTAATCTTATGGAGAATAATTTATTTTTGAATAGCAATTGTGGGCATTAGGCAAGACACTGGATGAGGGAAAAGGGCTCAAATTAAATGTTTTAATATCAGGGACTCAGGAAAAGTACTGTAATTTCTTAAAGTTTGCTAGAAAAAAAAAATAACATAAAATAACTGCCATTATTTAAGTAGCATTGGGATCTAAAACGTCTGCTTTGTTTACATTAAAACATGTGAGCTGATGTTTCATTCAAAGCCATATGGTGTATACAGACATATGGCTTATTTAAAGGCCAGATAACTAACTATGTCAAATAAATGTACTATATCGAACACAGATTTTTACTGATGATGTTTATGAAATTTTTTACTGAAACTTAAACAGCTGGTCATTTCTCTATATGATTAAATTGGAAAAGCCAGCTGTTTTGAAGTTTTGAACATTGCATTTTCGTGCCAAGTATAGGCTATTATTTTTGTATAGCCTTTTGCTCCTAAAAGCCACTAGGAGAGTATTTTTGCACGCTTGCTTTTGAATGTATATTGATTTTACTTGATGCGAGACTTCATTTAAATTATTTATTTATGCACTTGAAATTCGCTGAGTATGCAGGACTGCTGCAACGGGGGTATTAAGATATTTAGCTTTGAAAACAAAAAACAGTCGCCATTTTGGAATGGTACAAAGTAGAAATTTGACACTTCTTACAAAAATAGTTCTTAATAGTGGTTATCCAATACCAAGTTTGATGTTGATACGTTAAGTGGTTCGTGAGGTATAATTAATAACTTTTACAGGCTCATTTCAGTGTAGTAATAAATTATGTTTATGTGTTAAGGTCTGCTTAAATTTTTCCGCATAAAGTAGAGTGTAAACCCATTTAAAGGAACATATACAGAAATCAATTTGGGAATTTAGAATGTATATGGGTCGTGATGTCATTTCCTTATTCCCCTCAGCCTCTGGTTCAAAGAGCCCTGTTTGCCTCTTTACATGACAAATTTGCCAGCTGAAAAGAAGGCTAACATAATACACCTTTCAAATCTTAATATCCACAATTTCAAGACGATTGGCTGTGTTGAAGTTGTTCCATTTAAACAAGTCAATATCACGTGAAAATATAATTGATGTGCGACAAGTACGACAAGTACGCACACATTTTGAAATAAAATATTTTTCACTAAACAAGAACCAATCTATTTTAGGAATTTCTTTAAAATTTTACTTTTTCAAATTCTGGATCGTTCAAACTTCAGTTCTATTTCTAAAAAACAGCCTTATATTTATTGTGATAAAATGTGTCAAATGACACACCTCCATCAGAATTTCTCTAAAATGTTTATTCGGTTATTTGGACTTAGAAGGCTATTTCCTGCTTATTGCTCATAAGAAACCGAAACTATTGAAGGAGTCAGGTCGGAAGTCGAAAGGGGTCGCAGAATCGAGTAGAGAATGATGGTGGGGATATCTATTTTGCTGACCAGCTGACAGAAGAGAAATCTCAACTGACTGGGTACTTCCGGTTGACCGACCGACTTCAAAATTTGTAGTTTTATGCTACCAACTATTCTACACAATAATAAAAAACAACCATCCCCCTAATCACTCAGTACAGTATTTCGCGAAACAACTTGAACTAGCGGCAAACGCACTTAATCTAAACAAACCGGTAAAGTCATTAAAATTGAAAGTCTAGCAAACAAAACAAGAAAACGAAAATATAAACAAAGCAGACGACGATCGATATGTCGCATCGATGACCATCGATATATCGCATCGATCTTTTTAGTTCGTAGCATTTTATTCAGATAGCGCTGCTGTTCCCTTACCACCGAGTTAACATGGGAGTGCCATCTCTTTACGAAGTTCATTATTACTCTATGGTATGGTTTTGTAGAAAGGGGACTGTTTCATAAGGAAACTTAGCCTACAAGCTGCTATTTGTAACTTATGAATAATATTAATAATATTTCTATAAAGATTAGTTTTTACAGTAAACCATATTTGTCGTTTTGGAACAGGTACCTCTAGACAGAACAAGTCAAAAATTTAAAAACTTAAAAAGTTTTGGCTTGTTTCTTGTAATTTTCGGATTGCGGGAGTGTGACCATGGGCTTACTATGCATTACTTACTTGCTTACACTGCTGTGCATATACTGAAAAATCTTTACGGTGACTTCGGTTAACAACCGGGCATTGTTGGTTGTTGGTTGACAATAAATGGGGCCCTGTGGATGCGGTGCTGGTGGTGCTGTGTTTTGTTGATATGGTGATCTGTGACTTACCGGTGAGTGCGCCTAAACGCGTCCATTCCATTTACCAACTTCGATTCGAAATGGGGTCCAGCCGGTCCAGCCTAATTAAACAATGCATCAGCTGATGGACTGATCGTTCAGAAACTAAATTCTATAACATAACCTCTTTTCAATTTGTTCAGATCTGGATGGAATTAATGTCACAATAATTTCAAAGCAGTGCTTAGGTGAAAGGAAAAAGTGAATGGTTTATTTCTTCTAAGTACATGGTAAGTAGTATTTGTACCATTAATAGTGAGCGGCCATTTATGAATTTACTGTCCACCTAAGCTTACCTTTGTCCCTAAGCTAAGCTTATTAGATAGGCATGTTAGTCAGTTCGACAGGGTAATTTCTAATTCTGCTCTGAATCCTCATTCAAAATTTAACCAATAGCACAGAAGAATCAGATCTTCATCTGTGCCAATGGCCAGGCCAAGAGGCAACATTAGTTTAACAATTGACTAAGCAACACAAGCAGGCAAATGGAATGCGCACATCACATTTTTTGTTTCAGATTCTTGTGTTACTAATCTTTATACTTGGTTCTAGGTTCCTAATCAAAATCAAAACATAAATACATTATAACCATGAATTAATTTCAAACAGATTTTTATAGATAATTTCCATCTTAACTTAGGCGTACTAGTATAATAATTTATTTGAAAGCTCAAAGGCAATTTTGGTTTGCTTAATTAGTAATTTTTATACTTATACTTTTCTTGAAATGGCGACCTACCCAGGCAGGTATTTTAAGCCAAGTATGAATGACAGATAAGTGAAGGATGATTGTGGCGTGATCTTGTAGTCTGTTACTGACTAAGGCCGACATGTTCCTTAGTCAGGACTGTTAATTAATAGCTCAACAGCCAATGGCAACTAAGAGACCTAGGCCTAGGCTACAATTTTTATAATTCTATATTGTTTTAGGTTCAAAATATGCAGAGCAGAACAAAACCAGCTGCTTCTTTGGTCCTCACTTCGTACTTAAAACAGTGCAATGAGCCTCCATGGACTTCATATTTTGTAAAATATAAACATGTCATCGATGACCAAAGAGGACTATCCCACTTCAACTGGAAAGTTGGCAACAGCAACTATCATATATTAAGAACTGGTTGCTATCCTTATATCAAATATCATTGCACTAAAAGGCCTTATCAAGATTTGTCTCTTGACAACAAAATGATGAGGATAATTAAAATAGTTAATTTAGGTAAAGTATTTTAGCTGTCTTTCTTGTAACAGTATTACTGTACAGTACACCTCGGATTATCTGGACCTCCGAATCCTGGATTATCGAAACTGGTCCATCCAAGAAATCGAATAATTAAAATCACAGCAAAAACATGATTTTAGCCAGTTTATGGGTGAAATGCGCCCTCTCAAAGTAAAATGCAAAATGTAATACATTACTGTATGAATTTGGAATCACAATAATGGAAGGAATCACAGTGCCCAAACAGTACATTATAGCATTGAATATGGACCTAGGTAGATCGGACGAGGCATTGTTGTCCTTGAAAATGGCGACTGCACCGGGTTCATGTCCTTGCCGCTAGGCGTCGCTGATCAGCCCCCCCCATTCCCCCTTCCACTCCCCGCATCCCGCATCTCACTCCTTGTTCGGTTGGCGACTCTGAGAGATTCAATCATGGCGTCGTCGTTCATTTGCTAGCGCTAGCTACTTCAAACGCGCGGCGTACGGCTAACCTACTGCTACATACTTCGTGGGATATCGACTGTTCTAATCCTGTGATGGTTACGAACGTATAAAAATAACGCTGACCGTACTCGATGTGTTGTATTCTTAACCTTGCGAGGAATTAACTTATTCTACCACCGTTACCATATTACGCTACCATGACTTAATAAGTTGTAATTTTAATAAGCCAATAATTATACAGATAGAAAGACAAAAAAAATAACTTACCTCCAATGTGCTATTGGTTTATTTGGAGAATTCTAAGATTCAAACAAAAAACCTATATTTATGGAACACCCTGTGCTTTTCCTCGAGCATAGTCTCCATCTCCCGGGACTTTTTGTATGACGTTCCAGATGGGTCTAACAAACATATGTGCCAATTCTCAGGTACCTGGCATTTTTCCTTTCGGTTAATCTTAATTTTAATAACTTAATAACTACTAATAACTTTAATAACTTGCAGTAGAGCTGCAGAAACAACAATGTGTTAGTGTCTGTATCAGCGACGAATTTAATGTTCGCACTAAGCGGTCGCTCGCGGGCTTCCTCGCAACACCTGGTCGCCCGCGCGAACAACCCGCCCAATCTAAACAAGCTAAAAGGAGTGAGGGAGTGAGACAGACTTGCCGCGCGGCTTGCAAAAAGTCAAGGAAACAAATCCCTCTTTTCATAAGCGCTCTCTTGCCTTGCGGAGTCTGCCCAAAATTTAGTTTTGATGATAATACAGTGGGCTGCAACATATGGCAAGTGTTCATGGGGGGGGGGGGGGGCAAAATCTGGATAGCCCAGGGGCGGCAAATTTCCAAATCCGCCTCTGGACAGATGTCTTTAGTTTACTGATTTTTAAAATGTAAAATAAAGGGAATGAGATTAAGAAACCACATAAGGAGTCAAAACCCTTGTATAAATAAGCAGATCAGTGGATGGCTATCAAACACAGTCTGAGCAATGAGAGTGTTTTTTGGCAATGTTGGGCTAAGATTAGGCCTACAAGCCTCGCAGGTGGCCTGATGTGGTAAAAAACCCTGCCATATCGTTGAAAAAATTTCCTCGACAAGCGTTCGAAGACAAATTAATTCGCCTTAAATTATTGTAACCTTAATTGTAAGCTTTTAATAGTAAGAATGATTAAAGATTAATTATTAACAATAAATGATTATGTATGAGTAAAATATAGTGAATTTATAATATAACAGTATAGGATTTTCCTTTAGGTAACTAAGCTTTGCATGAAATTATCGAAATATTACAATTATCTCAACAGCGTGTTTTCATATTCAATACCTAGTAAAAACAGCATTGTACGGAAATAGCTTAATAGCGTTATGACATCTTCAAATCTATGTAAAAAATCTCGTTTAAATGTAACTGGGAAATAATGTACATTTGAAAATAGATTATATAGGTAAATATAATTTTATTGTACGTTAGTAATTATGAATTACAATATTACAAAATTTTTTGTCGCTCATAATTTGCCAAAACTCGGATTTGCGGCGTTGGCTACACGGCCAGCATAAGCGGCGGGGCGGGACGTTGATGCGGGGCGGGTGCGGGGAGGGGAAGGAGTCGAGAGCCCAGTCGCCATAATGACGCAGGTGTCTAACGTACGAATCTGTCATTAGTTCTCATCCCTGCCGCAGCCGCGCCACCTGTCACGTCGCCAAGAGCGGCTAGTTCCATGTCCTTCACGCTGGAGCGCGCCAGTTGTGGCTCGTTCAATGCCAACAATACCTCGTCCGATCTAGATGTGTAAAATCAATGATTATAGCATTTTTGTGAATGTAGTTTTCTGGGTTGCTACTTGGGGCGCTAGCAGTAATCAACACAGGCGTAGCCTACGGCAATTTTGCGAGTTTGTTTATTGTTGTCATTTGATGTGTTACGTTATTTCTTAAGATGAGTTACTGCAAAAAGTTGTGAGATTTGGGTTGGGTAGTTTCGCCATGATTATTTCAAGTTGAGCTATTTTGAGTCATGATTACCGTATTTAATCTTAATAAATTAAATATTTTAAACTGACGTTTTATTCCAAGTTAAAGTAAAAAACCCTAAACATTTTTAAACCTAAACCTTAAGTACAGTAAAAGTTAACATTTTATTCTTACGATTAATAATAAAGTTTAGTTCTTAAATTTGTTTCAAAATTAAACCCCCGTGTTATTTGAAAGACTGACATGTACAGTCTTGACACGCTGTTTGCAGCATCAGTTTAGCAGGGGCTAAGTACGTGATCCCTATTTAGGCAATATTGTAATGACCTCGGATTGTCCGGATTTTTTGTTATACCCGGATTGGTGTTCCGCCACATTATTGCAGATAATCTGAGGTGTACACTCTACTTTATTTATTGTACTTATAAACTTATTATTACACTTAATTTTGTAATTAGGGCCTACATTATTTATATTTCTCAATTTATTTATTAATTACTGAATTGAATCCATTAAGGAGCCTCATCCAATAAACTGATTCACTTCTTTTAGGAGCTGGGGCTTTAGGAGGTGGTCTAAAGAGCCCAGAAACAAGATACAAATGATTTTTCAGATCACAGTGCACATTACTCTTTGACACTAGAGGATTACAAAAATCATGCTTGCCTAATAATACGAGGTACGGTCGGAAAGTAAGTTCCGTTTGGGAGTAAAAAAAGTTCTCAATGCATTTACAACATTATTATTATATACATCTTAAAGAGCGTACCTTAAACTACTTTTCTACATAGTTCCCACAATATTTAGGCACTTTTCATATCTAGGAGAAGCTTTTCAATTTGTACTGAAAAGAATTCTACCGCCTGTGCGTGCAGCCACCCGCTGACGCAATCTTTAAGTTCATCGTCATTCACAAACCGACAAAGATTACTATGGTGTACAGAAGAGTTCGAGAAATTTGTGAGAAAAACTCACGAGAGATCAGTAATTTTGAATTTCCTTTTTTCCTCAACTGTAAAGATGGTCGCATTAATGTCCACAATGAAGAAAGGGGTGGCCAAACATCTGTTGTTACTGACAATCTCATTGCCAAAATCAACTATTCAGTTCGGGAAAAAAGTAAATTCAAAATTACTGATCTCTCTGAGTGTTTCCCACAAATTTTACGAACTCTTCTGTACACCATTGTAACCTTTGTCGGTTTGTGAATGACGATGAACTTAAAGATGACGTCAGCAAGTGGCTGCGTGCACAGGCGACAGAATTCTTTTCAGCACGAATTGAAAAGCTTCTCCCTAGATATGTTAAGTGCCTAAATATTGTGGGACTATGTAGAAATGTAGTTTAAGGTACCACACTCTTTAAGATGTTTATAATAAAAATGTTGTAAATGCAATGAGGAATGTTGTACTCCAAAACGGAACTTACTATCCAAAAATATCTACATACGAGGTACGTTCGACCTCGTATGTAGATATTTTTGGATATTCGTATTTTGAATTGTCATATAATTGTAAATGCATTTATTTTGTAAATTTTGATGAGCGATAGTTGGAGACGTGACTCCAGTTTGTGGCATCCAAGGACGGGAATTGGTGTGGACCATTTTCTACAGCCGAGAACCACGTCTCTGAAAGTCTGCCCCATGTCCTTCAACAATGCTCATTAGGGGGAATGCTAAAAATGTGGTAATCATAAAATAAACTCTTTCATTGCTATTGATCCAAAAATGAAAAGATATGTACGAGGGCTGTTCAGAAAGTAGCTTACATTTTGGGATAGAAAAAAATTAATTGCAGGAACAATTGATTAAAGGATAGGACATTTGCCAGGAATTTTTAAGGAAATTGATAGGAAAGCAGGCTTACCTTTAAATAAGTCCACAGAACACATAAAGTTCACAACAAGTTTGGAAATTGTCATGGCCACTGACCACTTTATCAACCACTAGAGAAATGGTAGTTGCAATTTGAAGTTTTGAGTCTATTCACACTTGATCAGGGTTGCCAACACATTATGAAACTGATATTTTACTGATGCATAAACTAAAATCATCACTACTTTACTAGAATGGCATCAGGTGGCAAAGGTGTGGGAGTCGTTTAAAGTCGATCTAGGAAGTGATTGGTATCTTTTATATGGGAGGGTAGTTCTTTCACTATAGGTTGAAGATGAGAATCAAGAAAGGCAGAAATTCTTTCGGTATTGAGTTGCAGCTGGCAACAATCGGTCTGCCTGGAGGGAGTAAAACGTTTTTGTGGACTTTTGGCATTATGTAGAATTAGGGTGTGTTCGGTTCTTTATTGATTAGTAGGTCCAGTGTAGCAGTAGAAATGTTTTGACGTGGAGTTTCTTGCTCTAGCCACTGACTTAATTCCTCATTAAACTTGTTTGTAGGGTCCTCATCAATTAGTTTATATGTTGTTCTGTCTGAGAGTTGTTTGTAGGCCTCATGTTTGTAATCCTCGGTGTTCATGACGACTGTCGTTGATCCTTTATCTGCTGGTAAAATCATGATGTCTTTGTTTTTCTGAAAAGATCGTAGAGCTGTTCTTTCTGTTTAAGTTGTCTGAGTCTGAAAGATTTTTCTTGAATTTTGGATCGGTTATACTCTGCATTACGTAATTTATGTACAGTTCTATCAGATGATCGGGTTGTAGTGGAGGTGGGTCCCAATTTGATGGAGGTTTGAATTTCATTAAACAGTTTTCAGGTGGGTCTACGTTGTTCAGAGCGTCAGGATGTTCATATAAATAGTATTTTATCCGGAGATTTCTAGCAAAAGAGAAAACATCTTTACCGAGGCTAAATAGATTTGGCTTCTGAGTCGGTGTGAAGGTTAGGCCTTTAGAAAGTATCCTAGTTTCATCATCAGTCAGCCTATGATTTGAGATATTCATTATGGAGTTGATAGAAGGAATGGATGCTGGGTTTTTACTATTTCATTTACCAGGGAATGATGTTTGGTTTGGTGCTTTTGGTAGGTGGGGAAGCTGCCCAGTCGGTGTTGGAAGTTTAAAAAGGGAAGTTAGGCCTAGGCCTATCACCTAATAGGGGTATATCTTTGTTTTGGGGGTTTCTGTTGGGCTTCAGTATATCCTGAGTCATTTAACCTTTGGATGCATAGTTTGGAGAGTTTTTTCAATTTGATTCCAGCAAGATTTTCTTGAAGTTTATAGAAGTTGTTGTTTATTGAAGTTATAGTTCTTGCTATTTCTTCAATGAATTTGGAGCAGTGCTAAGTAAGAGTTGGTAGTTGGAGTTTAGGCTATACGTCGTTTTGGACTGTACGGCAGATGTGGGAAAACCTCCCATTTGAACGAATCAAGGACAGCTTGGGTGCGATTGGCAGTGTGCGGTCTGGCATTGTCGTGCAAAAACAACACTTTCGAACTCACCTTTCCTCTCCGCTTGTTCTGGATTGCTCCCCTTAAATTTCACAGAGTTTGGCAATACCCTTCAGAGTTTATTGTGGCACTGTGTTCCAGAAATTCAATATGGATGACACCTTTCCGGTCCCAAAAAACAGTTGCCATAATCTTCCCTGCAGACAACATTTGCAAACATTTTCTTGTTTTTTTCGGGGATTTTGTGTGCCTCCACTTCATGGATTTCAATTTGGTCTCGCAGATGACATGTTTAATACATGTTTCGTCTCCCGTTACGATTCGATCAAGAAATGACTCACCATCCTGTCGTAAGCATCCAAAAAAGACAATGATGCAGTCAATCGCTGACTTTTGTGATGGTCTGTCAGGACTTTAGGCACCCACTGGCACAAAACTTATGGTAGCCTAACTTTTCTGTGACAATTTCATACAGAAATATACGAGAAATTTGCGGGAAACAATGTGAAAGTTCAGTTATTGTGAAACGGCGGTTTTTGCGAATTTTTTCGTTCACATTTGCAACCAGTTCGTTGTTGACAATGCTTCGCCGCCCACTTTTCTTTTCGTCATGGACGTTCGTTCGCCCATTTTTAAACCTGATGCACCATTGGCGGGCGTTACCCTCACTGATCACGTTGTTTCCATAAACTTCACACAGTTGCCGATGAATTTCAATTGGTTTATAGTTCTTGGCCATCAAAAACCTAAGGACTGACCGCACCTCACAACTGGCGGGGTTTTCGACTGCAGCGCACATTTTGAAGGCGCACAGTGACGGAACAAAATACATGCCCAACCTCTCGTTTACACGGCCAGATGCCGACTAAGCTGGGCTACGCCCACACATCAAGATGGCCGCGATTGCCGTGCCCCTTGCGGCATAAGACAAAAACGTTAGCTACTTTCTGAACAGCCCTCGTAGTACCATGAGGAAGTGAAAGTTATAGCGGAAAATGAATCAATAAGAAGGGTTGATTCAACAGAAGACTTAATCAAAGATTTATAACAGACCTGACAATTCCCTTTTAAATAGATAAACAGTAACCTGGCAAAGTAGATTTTAAAAAAATGAATACATTTCTCAACAATATCAATAGAATTTTTCAAGTTAAAATACCAAATTAAAAATTTAGAAGTAATTGGTATTTTTATTGGTGCAAGAGGAACAATATAAAAATTTTTTCTTACTCTAGAATTAATACAACTACGAAGCGTGAGATGGAAGGAAATTTAAGTAGGCCTACATATCATTCACCAGCGACAGGCCAACCATTCGAAGGCAAATGACAAGGGATTCCGAAATCTCTGAAAATTACAAAGTCTGTCATTATCTAGCAAACAAAATTCTGGTCAAGATAATGAATCAAAATTTTCTGTGTATAGGTAGGTACACTACACTCATTAAAATACTCATTTACATGTTTGTATTTGTTGCGTTACAGGTATACCGACTCTGTTATATGGAATTGCAGCCATATCTTTAATTAAACATTGTGAGATAGTTTATACAGATCAAGGAAATGTTCCTATATATTTCCTTATAAAAGAAGACAAAGGTTCACAATATTGAAATTTGTCAGTTTTTTAAGTGAAGCCTAATTACATCGTTTATAGAAGGTATTCATATTAAGTTATGTTTAGCATTTAAATTAGAATGGCTTGTAAATTTTACAATTTTCAAATCAATACAGATTTATTCTCGCATTTGAAATTTTTAATCTTTTTACATTAGAGCGCCGATTATCCGAACTAATTGGGGACAAGGGGTGTTCGGATAACTGAATATTCGGATAATCGAACATGAAAAGAAAACATTTTAAAATTATACATCTAATATAATTCTTGATAGTAAAAAGGCTAAAAAATGATCAAACAATACCCCCGTTGCAGCAGACCTCCATACTCAGCGAATTTCAAATGCAAAAGGACATAATTCAATCCAACATAGCGAAATTTGACATGATTTTGTAATATCCATAAGAATAACATGGGTAATGAGTATGCAGGTTTGCTGCAACAGGTATGTTAAAACTGGTTGGTTTTAATTCATTATTTTGTAGATCTTAACTAGAAGAAGCCATATACCAAGTTCTATCAAAAAATGTTAAAAAATAAGGAAGATATAATTTTTTTTAAAATTCCCATAAGGATAACATGGGGAATGATTATGCAGGAGGTTCTGCCACAAAAATGGAATTTTTGGCGGGTTTAGACTACAATACATTAGATCTGAACTCGATGAAGCCACAAAACAAGTTTTATTAAGATATGTTAAGAAATAAGCGAGATATAGAATTTTACTTTTTTCCCATAAGGTTAACATTGGGACAACGTACTGTGTTTACCACTTACAATAACTCGGTAACCAATGGACATAGAGCGATGATTCAAAATACTAATTTGTTTGTTTTTCGAGCTGAATTCAATGGTGCTAACTAAAATTAGATTATTTTTATATGTGAAAACCCCAAAAAACCCATTTTTGGGGGGTTTATCCCCCTTTAACTCCCCTTCCAGTGGTCCGATCGGGCTGGTTTTCGAACTCATCCGAATAATGACAATGACGATTAGTAGCGAACTAGTCATAGCTGGAGATATAATGCGTGAACTGTAGATTTGATAAATGACCAACCAGGCTCTTATATAATATGTTTACATGTAGTATCTATGTCAAGGTAGCATAGGTATAGTATTTTTATGAAATAGTATTGACATAATTTAAAAAGCTTGCAAGTTAATCGTTGTTTGATTAATGGTTTTGTAATGTAAAGAATATTTTTTAGATAATGCTTCTGAGAATATATTACGAGTGTTTGAAAAGATCTAGGATAGTAGAAAATACTGCTGCATCGCCTTATTGTAAATTTGATCTAAAAAACTTAAATAATGGTTTTAATTTACCTGTCCGTCCACAGTCCATTTGGACTGTGGACGGACAGGTAAGTTAAAACCATTATATAAGTCACACCAGTCCAGGGCAAAAAAACCAAAATGAATAAAAAACTTAAGTCACAATGAAAAATTTTGAATCTAAACCTAGTTACTAGGGAATTAAACTGTACTCTAAATTCAAATTCATGTTTTTAGCCCCTGAAAAAAAAACTCCAGGGGCATACTCAATCCCTGAAAAACTTACAGAACAACAATAAATTTGGTTCTAAAAAATTTCTTAACCCAGGGCTGTTTCTACTCCCTGGAGGAATATCATGACTCAAATTGGGAGGGCTACCCAACCACAATTGTAACAAAGCCCAGCTGACCCATTCCCCTCCAATTGCGGCAATTTTGCAAGGTTGGGATCCGATGGAACAATCAATCATGGACTGGTCTCACGCCGTCGTTAGCGGTCTGAACCATATATTGTCTACGATTAAGGCTTCAGTCCAATCCAGTGTTCCTCGGCAGATTTGAGTGATAGCCCTACCGATAGCCCCCATTGTTACTTCATACACTGCGCTAATTCCCCAAATTTTCTACAGAACACCAATTACGATTCAGAGGAAAAATCCAAATATTAATTAATTTTTTGACCTGTACAGTAGTTTTAAGCTAATTTGTATAGTTAAAAAGGTTTTGACTAGTCTACTGCCCAAGCAGACACTGCATTTAAGGGCATTTTTAGACATTGTAAATAAATAAAAATAAATAAAATAAATTCACTGTTGTATAAGTTATCAACATAACAAGATAGTAAAATTTGGCGTTTGAAGAGTAAGTTACTACACAACTTCAGGTTTTGCTTTGTTTCCACTATAGCTAATAGCAAAATGGCTTTTTCTTTTCTCCAAACACTTATTTTGTGTGAATTATATCGTAACAAAATTTATAGTTCATCAACAAATTTTTTACACTTAAATCTCAAAACTCTGGCTTGTAGGCGGTATAAATAATATTTTTTTGCAATTAATTTTTTCTTTGTAGCATGTTGTGGCCTTGTTGGGAATTCAAAAGATCAAAGCGTTAGGAGCCTAACCTGTTAGGAGCCACGAAAAGGAGATAAAGTGACGATTGTCAATGCATTTTAATGTTTTATGACAATTAATTATTTATGATTTTTGAGATAGTTAGAAGAATTTCTGTACAAATAATAGGCTATTGTTTTTGCAAAATTAAGTGCAAATCGTAAGTTGTGTGATATGCAGGATTATTTCGTCGGCAACTAGAAATACAGTAACATTAATTGCCCCAAATCAAATCCCTACAAATCAAAAATTTGTAAATTTTGAAAAAAATTGCAAAAAAATTGTTTTTTTTACCTCTGAGCTGCAGTCTCAGTAACTAAAGGAGACAGCTTATGTTTACACATGATTTGAAGCCAGAAATTTTCACGCAAAATTAGTAACATTTTAAGATTTTTAACCAATTTAATTAGTTAACATTTTTAACTAATTTTAATTAGTAAACATTTTAAGATGAACCAAAAAGTTAATGTGTTGAATGAAATATGAAGATTTTTTTAGTTTCTCTGTTCAAATGATTGGCATAATATTAAACTTTTTTATTTATGGTTATTACAGATGCCACAAGAGAACCCTCTCTCAAAAAAGATGTTTTGCCTTTATGTAAGATCCTCGGAAGCCCTAAGGAGAGCCGAGATGGTAGAACGAGTTGTAGGCGTCGTCTCCTGGGCAAGCACTCGACTCATCGTTGGGATGCTCAGTAAGTTGCAAAATAACTAAGTCCTAATATTTATAATCTTTTCAACTGTATATAACATAACGATTCGAAACCTCAGCCTATCATTTCCAAATTTGTTAGCCACTTAAACAAGGAGGAGTTTTTGAGCAAGCACAGAGTGAGAAGGAGCCTCAAAGCCAAGGACCTGGGCTTCACTAGCAAAAACGCTATTCATATAAATGAATCACTAACACCCGCGAACAGAAATCTGCTTAGATTGGCCCGAGAAGCTGCAAAGGAGAAGAACTACGCCCATGTCTGGACCGCCAACTGCTCCACATACGTCCGACAGGAGAAGGGTTCGCCGGTCATAAGGATTGCTACTGATAAGGACCTAAAACGAATGTAATACTCTCTAGACTGCCTTGTAGGTTTGGGTATTTATTTATTCATTTTATGTATTTTTGGTACTTTATAATAGGTTATGGAGGTTATACTTATTATTTATGATAGGTTATAG
Organism: Flexamia atlantica; assembly: GCA_035578135.1. Classification (NCBI taxonomy): domain Eukaryota; kingdom Metazoa; phylum Arthropoda; class Insecta; order Hemiptera; family Cicadellidae; genus Flexamia; species Flexamia atlantica. The sequence continues at coordinate 2,080,600 of JAQJVK010000009.1, forward strand.
GGTTTCAGTGCATGTTGTTTCAAATAGATGATTCCGTCCTTAAATTTAATTTCGTACATAATATAAAATTACAATAGATACTCTTAAAACTTGATATTTCAATCCAAATGAATAATAAAACAATAAATAATCTTAAACATTTGATATACTATCAAAATGTAAGAGGACTTTGCAGCAAAATCAACACATTTTATTGTAATATTGAGGCAAGCAATTACAAAATTATAGCTTTAACGGAAACAAATTTACAGCCTAGTATTAATTCTTCTGAGCAAAATGGTTTAAATTACCTGCTACTGTCGAACTGTCGAGTGATCCTGTTATTGGTACAACACTACCACTGGTTTCGAACCATTTGAAGGTTCATTATCAAGTGTACAAAAACATCAATTGACCATCTTCCGTGTTTTCAAAAGTTTAAAACATTTACAAACGACTTGAAAACGAACAAAACATTTAAACACAACTGGCCAGTACAACTTAACTATTACACGCGTGTGGAGCTAGCGAGTGATAAGTCATGACTGCCGGTAGTCGTGGCTGGATGATGTAGGGAGCCTTGCTTGACCTGTTCATCCTTATCTCGTCTGGACATAGTACGAAAATCCCCATCACCTATTAATGCCATTGCTCTGTTGTATGTAATATTTGATTCGAAGGCGAGTCTATCATTCAGTAAAAACTGTGGATTTTCTTTGGATGACTGATATATTTCAAACTCTTCTATGGTATTCATAAAATTCCCCTTTTTGCAGAAATGAAGGATATCAAAGTTTTTATTGATATCAGAGTAATTATGATTTGAATTGATGAGGTGATTGGCATAAGCAGACTTTGTTGATTTACGGGGCAAATGCTCTTTTAAACGTTTGGAAAACGAACGGGAGGTCTGGCCAATATAAAAACTAGGACAGTTATTGCATTTTATCTTATAAATGCCGGTCTTATCAGTGTCGTTTTTACTAGCATTACTGCGTCTTTTTAACAAAGAAGAAAGTTTATTAGTTGTTTTGAATGAAACTTTGACATTGTTCTTAGACATTTCCGATTGTAAAGTATTATTTAATGTGACACAGTATTCAGTACAAACATATTTCTTTTCTCCAGAGTCAGGACGGTTGTCATTTTATTTCTGTGTTTGTAAATAAGCTTATCGACCATAGAGCTTTTATATCCGTTGGCTACAGCGATATATTTAGCCAACTCTAACTCAATTTTTTTTTAGATATAAATATTTAATGAAAAAATACAAAATGGCGGATATCTTGGTAACAAGACGATTTTAGAAAAAATGTTATTCTTGATTTTCTTTTTATTTTGACCAATAGAACCTATTCCCAAAGTTTTTGTACTTACTTACAGGACACCTCGTATATTCTTGAAGATGAACGATTGGTGTTTTTGGCATCTGGGGACCTCAAAACAAAAATTTATTGTGGTCTCTTGCTTAGGCCTTACCATGAGACCATGAGACTCAATATGCTGCTACTTTAATAAGTTTTTTAATATAGGAGAAAAGTTGACTAAAAAATTTCTCCTTTTCAGCAACGTATGGAAATGACGCGAGGGCTATTGGAGCAATTCTCAGGAATTTCAGCCGACGTGGGCGCAGGGGGAGCGAGGAGGAGGTCAGGTCGGCGGGGACCACCACCGCCGATTCGACGGTCGCCTAGATGACCGTCGCCAGGATGACCGTCACCAGGAGGACCATCCCCAGGACGACCGTCGACGAGACGACGATGACCCCGTCCGACAAGAAAACGAGCCTCCTCCGGGCCCTGGCGCTGAAGCCGGGGGGTAGACAGCTCCCAGTCCCCAAAATGTTAGGGACCGGGCAAGGCGTAGGGGGGGGGGGAGGGTGCACAGGTGCCCCACCCCACACTGACTCCATCTCGAAATTTCTGATTCGGAAAATGAAATTTAGATGTAGGCCTGTCTCATTTCATAAATTACATTGTGTCCAATTACCTTGTTGTTTGTTATTTTTACACCTTCCAAATTTGTCAACAATTTCATAGAGCTTGGAAAATTTACCTTTTTACGATAACTTGTTTTCACATGGCAATGAAAGTGGGCAAATCGTGAACAGCTTGAATCATGTGTTATCCACAATTACCCTCCTTTGCTGTAGGATACCTCTTGATATTTTTCCCATCTGGGTTCACATTTACCCCATTTTTACGGGCAATTATGGATGCTGTCCGGGTAATTGTGAACGCTGAATATTTCCTTAACCAAACACTTGTATTCGTATTTTACGTGGTAATTAAAAATAACATCACAATAAATACATCTCGACCCGATGCTTCCACTACCTCTTTTAGATAGGTAGGTTTGGGTAGGCCTTCAGTTTCGTAGGAGTTCCACAGAACAACACATATACTTTACTATTTCTAAAGATATTGGGTGTTATATCTTGATTTACTTACCCAAATTGATTTAACCCTTGAGCGGGCGCTTTACCGGCAAAACACGAGCGGGCGCATGCGGAGTTTTACTCCGCAACACTAGATTGCACAATTTTAACCCATTTTACTTGTTTCATAACGAAATATTGTATTTAAATGTTGACAAACTTCATTAGGAATCACATTTCATCGTCGATTCAATTAATTGTTCAACTTAATAGGTGTAATATTTCAATTAAACATAGTAAGTAATTTTCTAGTATAGAACATGTATTAATTATTATATACATTTTCGGACTTTTCCTTTCACTTCTTTTTTTCAAAAGCAAAAGGAAAAGTCCAAAAAATTAATACTAATTACAAAACCATTGTTATTATGAATTTTAAAAATAGGTATCAATGTCTGTGTAACGGGAGAGGGCACTGAGAAGGCATCTCTGAATTGCATATAAGGAGGTACCAAGGGGGGTTGGGGGGTATAAATAGCTTTAGGAAATTCCTGGAATGAGGAGCATAAAGTACGGAGCCGGACACGACCGCAGACACACATTATGTCTGTTTATTTTAAAATAAAAAACACATGCGGAGGAAAACTCCGCGTGCGCCCACTCGAGGGTTAACCATATATTTCGATACCATTAGTTATTGTGCTTTAGTATTGTAGTTAACAGCAAAACAGCAACGTAATAGACCTTGGGAAGCTTAGACTTTGTTGATTTTCTTAATTTTGTTCTTAAGTTGTTTCTGTTTGTAATTAATTACAGTTTCAGTTACTTATTTCTTCAAACGAATTATTACATCACTACTCAAACTTAACATTTTATCAACATTAATACACATTTAAAAAACAAAGAAAGTCTGTTTTGTTTTGACATTGTTTTTTCATTGGAGTATGGTACCACAGGGAAGCCACACTTCCCTGACAAAAATTCTTAATCTGAATTTACACGATAGATATATGTTGATGTTTTAGAATTTTTATTATTTTCATCAAACTGTAAGCAAATTCAGAAACCAGTCCTGTACTATCAGCTGATGTTAATGTATTTTTCACACCTAGTCTCATTTTTTGAAAATTGAGTTCAAAGTTGGGCTGACTCACCTCTTTTACTGAGACCTGTCGGCATAACTTTAAACGGCTGTAACTCCAAAACGTAAGAAATTTTGGAACCAGAGTGGGAAATTACTCTAGTTCTGGTCCTATACTATCTACTGATGTTAATGTATTTTTCGCACCTAGTCTCATTTTTTTGAAAATTGAGTTCAAAGTTGGGGTTAATAACCTTTAACGGTGCCATACGGCTCCATGACTTTAAATGGCCGTAACTCAAAACGTAAGCAAATTTTGGAACCAGAGTGGTAAATTACGTTAGTTCTGGTCCTATAATATCTGCTGATGTTAATGTATTTTTCGCACCTAGTCTCATTTTTTTTTTTTGAAAATTGAGTTCAAATTTGGGGTTGATAACCTTTTACGGCGCCATGTCGGCATGACTTTAAACGGCTGTAACTCCAAAACGTAAGCAAATTTAGGAACCAGAGTGGTAAATTACGATAGTTTGGTCATATACTATCTGCTGATGTTAATGTATTTTTCCCACCTAGTCTCATTTTTTTGCAAATTGAGTTCAAAGTTGGGGTTCACAACCTTTTACGGCGCCATACGGCTCCTTGACTTAAACGGCCGTAACTCCAAAACGTAAGCAAATTTTGGAACCAGAGTGGTAAGTTACGTTAGTTCTAGTCCAATACTAACAACTGATGTTAATGTATTTTTCGCACCTAGTCTCTTTTTTTTTTAAATTGAGTTCAAAGTTGGACTGACTCACCTCTTGTACTGAGACGTGTCGGCATGACTTTAAACGGCTGTAACTCCAAAACGTAAGCAAATTTTGGAACCAGAGTGGTGAATTACGATGGTTTTGGTCATATACTACTATCTGCTGCTGTTAATGTATTTTTTGCATCTAGTCTCATTTTTTTGAAAATTGAGTTCAAAGTTGGGGTTGATAACCTTTTACGGCGCCATACGGCTCCATTACTTTAAACGGCCGTAACTCCAAAACGTAAACAAATTTTGGAACCAGAGTGGTAAGTTACGTTAGTTCTAGTCCATTACTAACAGCTGATGTTAATGTATTTTTCGCTCCTAGTCTATTTTTTGAAAATTGAGTTCAAAGTTGGGCTGACTCACCTCTTGTACTGAGACATGTCGGCATGACTTTAAACGGCTGTAACTCCAAAACGTAAGCAAATTTTGGAACCAGAGTGGTGAATTACGATGGTTCTGGTCATATACTACTATCTGCTGCTGTTAATGTATTTTTTGCACCTAGTCTCATTTTTTTGAAAATTGAGTTCAAAGTTGGGGTTGATAACCTTTTACGGCGCCATACGGCTCCATGACTTTAAACGGCCGTAACTCCAAAACGTAAGCAAATTTTGGAACCAGAGTGGTAAGTTACGTTAGTTCTAGTCCATTACTAACAGCTGATGTTAATGTATTTTTCGCACCTAGTCTCTTTTTTGAAAATTGAGTTCAAAGTTTGGCTGACTCACCTCTTGTACTGAGACATGTCGGCATGACTTTAAACGGCTGTAACTCCAAAACGTAAGCAAATTTTGGAACCAGAGTGGTAAATTACGTTAGTTCTAGTCCAATACTAGCAGCTGATGTTAATGTATTTTTCGCACCTAGTCTCATTTTTTGAAAAATTAAGTTAAAAGTTGGCCTGACTCACCTCTAGTACCGTTACCTGTCGGCATGACTTTAAACGGCTGTAACTCCAAAACATAAGCAAATTTTGGAACCAGAGTGGTAAATTACGTTAGTTCTGGTCCTATACTATCTGCTGATGTTAATGTATTTTTCGCACCTAGTCTCATGTTTTTAAAAATTGAGTTCAAAGTTGGGGTTAATAACCTTTTACGGTGCCATACGGCTCCATGACTTTAAACGGCCGTGGTAGCGATAGTTTGCCGTTTTTGGCACACATTTTTGTATTACATGGTCATGTCATTCCCAAGTATGACATACCCATGTACTCCCAGAAATTTACTACATGGTCATGTCATTCCCGAGTATGACATACCCATGTACTCCCAGAAATCTACTACATGGTCATGTCATTCCTGTGAATGACATACCCATGTATACCCATGTATTGATGTAGAAGCGACTGTTGTGCACGAACAAATCACTGATCATTCGCTGATAAGAGTCGTGGTGAGCGTGGCGGTGGCGGGGGCGGCGGCGGCGGGTGGCGATCCTGGGTCGTCCCCTCCCCCCGCCGTGCCTCGCTACCGCACCGACTACGCGCGGCTCAATCAGCTGTTAGAAAATACTGACTGGTCTGCCGTGTATAGTGCACCTGATGCTTCGATTGCTTTTGACATTTTCTTCAGTATTTAAAAAAATCTTATTGATCAAAGTAGATTTCAAGTAAATTGCAATGTTAAACATTTAAAGAAAATAAAACCGTGGATGAACGACTTTATTTGTTTCAAAATTAAGAAAAGAAATAATTTATTAAAGCTAGTTAAAAATCACCCAAATAATGAAAATCTAAGAAGATATTGTAAAAAATTTAAAAATAAGCTTCAAACTGAAATCAAACAACTAAAAGACAATTATTACAAGAGGAGGTTTGAGCAGTGTAATGGTAACTCAAAGGAAACTTGGAAAATTTTAAATGAAGTAACAGGCCAATCAAAGGTTAAAGAGAAAGGTTTTAAATTAGAAATTAATAACTCATTGGTCGATGATCCAATCATAGTAGCTAATGAGTTTAATAAATATTTCTTAGGCATCGTAAATAATTTAGATTTTAAAACATTTGATGCAGGTGAGCAATTTCATTCCATGCACTACAAGAATACATTCTGTATTAAAGACCAAGTTAAATCAATGTTTATGGTTACAGTTTTGCCTATTGAACTACTTTCTACTATAAAATCATTAAAAAATAATACTTCTCCTGGAATTGATAATATCAATTCAATTTTGATAAAGGAAATCTCTTACAAAATTTTGGATGTATTATTATTTGTGATCAACTTCAGCTTTACAAGTGGAATTTTTCCATCATCATTAAAAAAAGCAGTAGTAATTCCGATTTTTAAGAATGATTCAAAATTTAAATGCAGCAATTATAGACCAATATCTTTACTATCTAGCTTCTCTAAGATATTTGAGAAAATTATTAAGGCAAAATTACTTAAATTTTTAGAAATGACAAATTTTTTCAGTAATAAACAATTTGGATTCAGAGCTGGCAAAAACACTGAAAATGCTTTGTTAAATTTTATGACAGATGTATATGATGGATTGAATGAAAATAAATGTGTAAGCGGAATTTTTCTCGACATAAAAAACGCTTTTGATACTGTAGATCACAGTATTCTGCTTAAAAAACTATACAGAATTGGAGTAAGGGCAGTTGTATATCAATGGTTCGAAAGTTATCTACTAGAAAGAAAACAGTGTGTCAGAATAAATTCTGTATTTAGTGAAATTGAAACTATTAAAACAGGGGTTCCTCAGGGCTCCGTTTTAGGAGCAATTTTATTTATAATCTATATTAATGATCTTTGTGAAGCAAATTTTCATGGTAATTTAACTTCTTTTGCTGATGATACAGCGTTATGTTATTCTGAGAGTGATTGGGAATCTGTTAAAAGGGCAATGAATAGGGATCTTGAGGCTATACAGTGGTGGTTTACTGCAAATAATTTATTGCTTAGTGCAGAAAAGACAAAATTCATTAATTTCAGCCTTAAGAAACAAATTCAATTTGGAAATAGTATTAGGTATAAGTGTGCTGATTGTATGGTGAATCACACAGATTGCAACTTAAAATGTGCCATAGTAAATCAAACTGATCACATAAAGTATTTAGGACTTCAGGTAGATAGCAAATTGGGATGGGGAGCCCACATAAAAAAAACTAAAAGATAAAATAAATAATTTACTAAGATATTTCTATTTTTTAAAAGATCTCAGTAGTAGTCAAATTTTGCGTATTTTATATTTTTCAATGGTGCAAAGCAGATTAGAGTATGGAATAGTTTTTTGGGGAAATACATATGAATCGTACTTAGAGCCATTATACATTCAGCAAAAACACATTTTAAGGTTAATTTGTTATAAAAATCAATTTGAACCGTCTAAACCACTATTCCAAGCCCAAAATATTCTTCCTTTGAAATGCATATACATTTACAAAGTTCTTAAATTGTTTTATTTGAAAATTCAAAATATTGACCAAATTAAAAATAAGCATAAGGAAAGACTTAGAAATGCTGAACAATATTCAATTCCTAGCCCATCAAATACATTTTTTACAAAAACGTTTAACTTCATTGCTCCTAAACTTTTTAATAATTTACCAGAAAATATAAAAAAGCTATTAATATTAAAATGTATTTAAGAAGGGTTAGGTTTTGGTTATTAAATTTGGAAGACGTAGATTTCTTAATGCAAATACAGAAGTAGATTATTTTATTTTTCATTTTTAACTTTTAAGTATTAAGACCACATTTTGGAGGGCTGTGCCACACAGGGACTATGCATTGCATGCAATGAGCTGTGACGGCACCTGGGGAGACCAACTCCGGAGGTTAACCTCTGAAGAGGTGCTAGAGCCGCCTGGTGGCATAAGTGCGGTGTGCGGTTTGAAAGTCAGACCTTAGGTATTGAGATTTTGTAAATAAATTAATGTTGTTAAAAATTGAAATATACTTTTTAGTTTGCTCTGTACAAAATATTTATTTTTATAAAATGCACGTAGGGTATTGTGTAATTATTTTCTGTTATTTATTATTTAAATCACTGTTATTGTAGAGACCTAAATTATTATTTTTTAATTATATGAGTTATAATTCTGTTCGCTGTTTTTATTTTTAATATTAAGTGAAGGAACCTCAAAACAGGCATTGCCTAAAGAGGCCCTATTTTATTTTCTCAAAAAGTGTAATTTTTATTTATGTTTTTATTTCAGCCTGGCAAGTGTGAGGGGTCAGATATTTTATAGACAATTTAAAACTGTGAGTTTGACTCTCACAAAATAAGTTGTATTAAAATGTTTGTAATATTGTATTTTGAGAAAATAAAAATTTATTCTATTCTATTCTATTCTATTCCCAGAAATTTACTACATGATCATGTCATTCCCGTGAATGACATACCCATGTACTCCCAGAAATTTACTACATGGTCATGTCATTCCTGAGTATGACATACCCATGTACCCCTTGTGCCAAAACCGGCATGCAGGTTTTAGCACACTATGTCATCAAGTTAATTAAAAATCGATAATCAATCAATAGATCGATAAATAATCAACCATCGAATGAAAATATCGAATGGCATTCGATATCAAATAACGGAATGCAACTATCGAAAATTGTTTTATATTAAATTGATGAATGATACTATCTAACAGTATTTAGTATTTTTTTTTTTGTTATTTTTTCTAACATATTGATATTGGTATATACATTATTTTATGTTTGCGAATATTATATCTAGGATAATAGTGTTTTTATTGATCCGCTATTGGTAGGTGTCGTATCTGAGTTTTATATCTACAAGTTTCAGTAAATCTCGTTGTGGAAGCGAGGTGAGTGTTGTTAATTAAAGTGGTGGCGGCATTAATTGAAATGCGCGCGATTCATTCAATTAAAGAGTCGCGCGGTTTTTAGATATCAACTCTGTTATTCTTTGATAGGTGGTTCAACGTTAAGCATTAAATACTGTTATATTACTGTTATATTATTGTTTTGGTTTTTATTTGATTTAAAAATGCTTATTACAATTGAAGGTAATAGTGGATCTGGCAAAAGTGTGTACGCTCGATTTCTTAGTTCTGTCTTAAAATCTCGTGGTTTCAAAGTTATCCATATTGAAGAACCAGTGGAGGAGTGGATAAATTTAAAGGGAGTAAACTTGTTGAAATTATATTATGATAACAAAGAAAAATGGGCTTTCGGATTTCAAGTAAATGCTTTAATTGACATGAGATGTCTTGAGGCAAAAGCTATTCAATTTTCACAATGAAACAATGTTGTAATAATGGAAAGGTCTTCCTTTAGCGTTATAAATATATTTACAGAGTATTTGAGCGCTATCGTTTTTCATCAAGCGGAAAAAGCAGTTTTTGAGAATATTAAAAATAAAATGATTGATTCGGTTAAAAACTATGAACGTTGTTTGACAATATATTTGAAAACTGGTCCAGAAGTGTGTTTGAAGAGAATGATTTCCAGAGGAAGATCTGAGGAAATGTTGAGGATAGATTTACAGTATCTTAAAGATTTGCATAATCTTCATGATAAGTATTTTACTGAGAATAACTTTCTTAACATTTTGATAATAGACGGAATTTCTTATAAAGAAGAGCTGGCCGAGCGGGCTAAATTAGTTGGGAGCGACAGCAAGTTAATTGCTCTTGACACCTTAACATCCTCGTTAAGTGGCATGCGGATGTTTGTGCTATTAATTCGTCCTAGAAAAACATTTGTGCAATTGTGAAAATTAGTTTCAATGTTTCCTTTTTCACCTAGCACGGAACAATAGTTAGTTTTGCGACACCCTCCACACTGTGAGAAAGACACTCTTGGTTCATCATTGCTTTCATTCATGTAAGTTTCAAAGTTCAGTTTTAAGATAGAAATATTTTAAGAATAAATCGAGTTAAATAATGTAACAAAATCCATTTCATATATGTAATGTCAAATTAGAGATGAAAGAAATCTTTACGTGAAAAGTTTTGCTATATATTTAAAACGTTTTACCAACATTTTTCATAACAATAAATAAAACATTTTACTTTTAAATTTTTCTGAGTTAAATAAATGTTTTATAAAACAATATTTAAATATGTTTTCTTTTTTATATTTTATAAATATCTGCCTTTTGATTATCATAGTAGCTCAAGCTTGTTTTACTAAATTCATCATGTTTTAGAGGTTTGCTTTGTAACTATAGACATTATCATCAGTTCTATTCCTAAGCAGTCTTTTTAAAAAATAGTTTAAATTTACTTAATTTTTTCAGCTTGATACACAGAGCCGAGAACAGACATTCCTCTTTGAATCTTCTGCATCTCAGAACTAGTACGCTTGCCGTCAAAATCTTCCCCACCTCACGCTTTACTACGATTGCTGTCTTAGAAAAATTGGTATGTAATAATTATTTAAATTAAATATAATTTCTTAAATCAAACGTTTTCTTAACTTTAATTTCAAGTAAAAATTAAATCCTCCATGCTTGTTGTCTTAGAAAAAAATGATATGTTAAAAAATTGTTTTTACAATGTAATAATTATTTAAATTAAACCCAATTTCTTAAATTAATCATTTTCTCAACCTTAATTTCAAGTAAAACTAAATCGTTTCTGAAACCCTCCATGCTTGCTGTTAAATAATGTGTTTTTATAACTATTCAAATTTAATCTTATATTATATCTTATAATTTTTTTTCTTTTTTATTTTTGACAAACATCTACCTTTTGATTGTCATAGTAGCTCAGGCTTGTTTCACCAATCTTATCGTGTTTTAAAGGCTTGCTTAGTAGCCGGAGACACCATTATCGTCTCCATTCCTTATCAATTTTAAAGGAATAACTTTATATATTTATTCAAACATAACATTATTTTTTCAGCGGGATAGCACAAAGAGCTGAGATAACAGACACTCATCTTTGAATCGTTTCCACTTCGAGACTACGCTTGTCATCTTCGAAAAATTGGTATGTAATAATTATTTAAATAAAACCTTATTTCTTAAATTACAAGTTTTCTTAACCTTAATTTCAAGCAAAACTAAATCCTTTGTCAGATCCACTATGATTGCTGTCTTAAAAAATATCTGTTTGTTATTTTTTGCTAACCATTTAAATTTAACCTAATTGTAATTTTCTGAATGAAAATTTTCTTAACTTTAATTTTTGTAATTAAAATTTAATCCTACAATGATTTTTGTATAGTAATGGATAACTTTGAAAATTAAAAAAGAAAATTTATGTAAATTTCAACTTTATTCAAAGTGTCCATCTGAAAACTTTATTTTTTTATTTTAAGTAATCCTTTATTTATACTACCTATTTACTTTCGTAGTAATGGACAACCCTGATGTAATAAATCTCGTAGAGGAGGAGGAGGTGTGTACTAAAACCGATCAGAAATCTCAGCCATCAACATCGCGATATCCTGGTATAGTTTTTTTCACTGTTGTTCAACTCTTAGAAAACCTACATATTTTAGGGATGAGTAATTTAGTGACATGGGAGCTTGTTGTGAATGACCTTAAGAACAAAAACAAAATTTTCATTGATCCTACACTAACTCAAATCTATGGTTGCATCAAAAATTTGTTTAAAGTGTTTTACGATAATGTGCATTATTATAAAAAAAATTCATTATTATAAATATGCAATTATTTTGACATTTTTTACATCACAACCTAATTGTTTGATAATATGGTGGTTATCATAATTTGAACCACCGTGTAAAAATACAGGTAAATATTTCTGATCTTGTCTTTTTAAATTACAACTAGAACAAAGAACTGATCTAAATTGACCATTTAAGTGTGAATGGTCCTTGACTTTTAAACACATTTCAGAAAATTCAACATTACAAAGCTCACAAAATTTACAATTTTGAAATCTTAACTTCTGTTCATCATTCAGAGGTAACATTTTAACATTTTTGTTCAAAAGAGAACCTATAAGATTTGCTAATGAAATTACATATTCCATAAATATTTCACTAGCACATACACCTCTGTACAAAAATGGTTCCTTAGGCAATTTTGATTTAATATAATCAGGAAAACTATTATCAGTTAATAAATACGTGCAAAAACTCATTGGTTCATGTTGTTCTTCAGTAATTGAATTTTTGGTTTCTTTTTTATTTACTTTTATTAAAAGACATTCAAAATCAGCATAAAGAACCATTGGTAATCTTATTTTATGATGAAAGTTACTAAACTTAAACATTTTTGGAGCAGTTTCATCATTTTGAGAATGTGGCATTATAATTTTAACTGGTTTATTTGTGACACAATCTTTTTCATGAATTGAAAGATTTAAATCACGTTTTGGCCCGGTATAGTGTGCAAGACATCTCCTACAGAATACAAGTTTTTTTGAGTTTTTTGATATTTGATTATTCAATAACTTGGAAAAATCTTTAATGTAAGTAGTGTTGCATTCCTGAATGGTTTGTTATTAATAAAAGACCAAAATGTTTACGTTTCACTATTTCGGTGACTCTTAAAGGATATACTTAATTTTTTTCATTCAATCCATAAACATTGACACTGACATTCGAATTGCATTTTTCAAATTTTTTAATTTCTTGAAGAGGCGTTGGAAATGTAATACATGAAAAATCAAATTTATCCTCAACATCGGTGTATCTGTTATTAATTGTTTGAGGGTTTCAACCTTTAACATATCTGGATAAAATCGCCCAATTAAAGCAAAAGTCATCACGGTAATTTTGCGGGTTTATAACTGCATGCTTAGATTGAATGGTCTTTGGAAGGGGAATAAAAGAACTACCTCTAGAGGTTTAAATTTACTCAATCGCAACATTACACCATTAACAGCATGAAGCGACCATCCGCTTCCTTTACCTAAATATTCACTTTCTTCGAGACAAATTTTTTTTTTCAAATTTCTTAAAACACTATCGATTAGAGAACCGAAAACTAATGAAGTATTTGACGTTTTAAAAGCTCTTGATTGTAATTCTTCTGTATTATGGCGAATATACGTACATTCAACAACTATATTAAACTTTAGCGCTCCATATTTATCTAGATAATCAATTAACAATACTTTAATTTTGTTTTTGATTGCTATTAACAATACCCATATGTCCTTATAATTATCTGATTGATTTTTATAATAATAAGTTTTTAGAATACCTTTAAAAGCATGATTAAGTTCAATAAATTTATCAGTGTCGGAAATTGTTAGTCGCTGTTTTTTTCTTCTATAAGACGTATGTATGGAATCGTCTTGGATTTCCATGCTATCAAAACCCGATGTTGCAGGATGATCAAGATCCATTTCTTTAATATGATGTCTACGTCTGAAAAAATATTTATAGTTTTAAAAAATACATTGAATCAATATAAGCTAAACTGCATTAAATTTGTTTGAATTTTTAAAAAGTTAGTATTTTTTTTAATAATGCTTTATTTATACCAACCTGGTGGATCCAAATCCTTTGTCCTATCTATCAGTTGTATCTAGACTTTTTAATTCAATTACCTCGGGACAAAGGCTCATTTCACAAATCAGCTGCACGATACGGTTACCTTTTTTAATGTGAAAATCTTCATCTGAATGATTGAACAAAAGAACAGAAATATTTCCATGATAATCCCTATCAATCACCCCCTCTCCTACACCTATAAAATGGTTAAGAGCTAGCCCTGATCTTGGAGCAATTCGCCCATAACAGTATTCAGGAAGATGCAATGCAATGTCAGTCTTTATTAAACCTCTACATTTTTTCAAAACCACATAGTCATATGCACTTCGTAAGTCATAACCAGCTGCAAATGATGTCCCCCGTTGCGGAGCGTATGCGTTGTTTGATAGTTTTAAATATCCTAGAATTACTTTTGATGCTGAAAAAACAAAAAATACAAATAGATATACCATTTTAATGTGATTGGATATTGAAAAAAAAAAATATAGCTTATGAATAATCAAATATCAAAAAACCAATATTGTTTTAACAACTTTTTATTTTTTGACTCATTGGATTCACATGACTCAAACTTTGCATTTTTGATTTTTGCCACGCAGGTAGCCACTTTAGCTAAGATGTCTACCAGATTTTGGAGGTTTTCTTGATTCTCTTTTTCGTTGATATTTAATAAAAAGCATCCTTTCTTATTCACCTTCTGCCAAAAAAACTTCTCGCTCTTACAGTGTTTTAAGTCTTTAACATCGCTGATTTCAATTTTAATTAGGTGTGAACCTTTCTCTCCAGGAGTGGTTATTTTTCTTCTATGAGACCCAGAATTGTATTGGAATTGTTGAGAAATTTTCAAAGAAGTACTTTGTTTTTGTTTTTTCTTAAAAACCTTACCATAAATGTCTTCCTCATCAGAATCATTAGAATCTGATGGATTTTCAGATGAAGAATTTGACTGATTACTTTTAATTTTTTTACTGCTTTTTTTATCATTACAGAAATATTTTACATATATTACAGCCTCGTATTTCTGTTTCAAGGATTCGAATTTATTTTCGATTGATTCTAAATTAGGCTTCTATGAGGTCTGTGATATATATTGATATTTATATATATCACAGACTCCTGGGAAAAATTAGATGAAGCAAATCTTCCACCAAAAAACTGTTTTTATAATTTAATGACGTAATCTAACTGATGAAGATTACAATAGAGCTCTAAATGTTTGGAAAACATTTAACTGTAAATCACTCGGTGAATATAGTGATGTGTATTTAAAAACTGATGTACTCCTTCTGTCTGATGTTTTTGAACAATTTAGATCAATATGTTTAGAAAATTATCAGTTAGATCCAGCACATTACATAACCTTACCAAGTTTAACTTTTGATGCTATGCTTAAATTTACAAATATTGAATTAGAACTATTAAATCATTATGATAAATTTTTGTTTATTGAAAAAGGGATTAGAGGAGGAATAAAAAGCTGTATTAATAGACATGCCAAAGCTAATAACCCTTATATGGGCCCGCTATATGATAAGTCTCAAGACACCTCATACTTAACTTATTTAGATAGTAATAATCTTTACGGAATGGCTATGGTTAATATGATACCTCTAAAAGATTTTAAATGGTTAAGCAAAAGGAAAATCCAAACATTTGATGTACTGTCTATACCTGATAATGGGTAGATAGGTTATATAATCGAAGCCGATATCGGCTATCCAAGCTATCTCCATGATGAGCATTGTGATCTACCATTTTTGCCAGAAAAAGTGTCCGAAATGGTCAAAACAAGAAAAATTGTTAACCACACTTGAAACTAAAAATAATTATGTATGTCATTATCAAATTCTGAAACAGGCAATTCAAAATGGTTTGGTTTTAAAGAAAATTCACCGTGTTTTAAAATTTTATCAAAGCACATGGTTGAAACCTTACATTGATTTTAATACAGAAAAACGTAAACAGGCCACAATGAATTTGATAAAAACTTTTATAAATTACTCAATAATGCCATGTTTGGCAAAAGTATTGAAAATATTTGTAAACATATCAATGTTGGACTTGTAAATGATGAAAAAATGTTAAACAGACTAATATCAAAGCCTAATTTTAAAAATATAATAATATATAGTGATAATTTGTGTGCTGTAGAATTAGCTAGGGACACCATTTGCTTTGATAAACTGATTTATATCGGATTTACAGTTCTCGAATTAAGTAAATATCATATGTATGATTTTCACTATAACATAATTAAACGTTATTTCAAAAATTGTAAAATTAAGCTATTATACATTGACTAGTAAACCTGTTGCTCGAAATCGAGCAATAGTTATGAATTGATTTTAAAATAAAAATAATGGTGGTACAGTATTCTCAAACTATTTTATTTATTATATGGTTTAACTTCCTGTTATACTGAATTTTTTACAAAAGCTTTTTTAAACTAAATTTCTTGTTAATACTCTATCATCTTTAAGATGTCCATGTTTCTTTAGTGTTCTCTACGAATATTAAGAACCTCTCAAAGGAGTTGGCTTGACCTGCCGCTACATGTACAGTAGTCCATGAGAAAGTACTGGGGAGGGAAGGTAAATTCCAACTTTTGCAATGGACTGAACCTGAGCTATACCTAGTCTTAGCGAGTGCTGGAATTACTGGAAACTGTGTTTTTTTTTATTATAGAACATCACTAAACACAAAAAGAACAGTTAAAATTATATCATTTTCATGTTTACATTATTCATGGTTAGCATTTCATAGTTGAACTAAATTAAAGTAATTTACATTTTCATGTAATTTTATTTTAAGTAATTGCTCACAAACGCTTCACATTAACATTCAACATAATAATAATAATAATAATAATAATGCCTTTATTAAACAAGCGTTTCTCTGGTACACCAGCTTTTCAGAACAACTTGAAAAACCAATTGAAAAATCTTACAAAAAATTTACAAAACACATTTATAAAAAATTGGTTATACTTAACTATGCTCTAATAACAATTCTTTTATTTTTACTTTGAATAAAAAGAAATCAAAGCGTAGATACTCAACCAAGTTCATGAAGATGAAATTGTCATACGTAAATTATTAGTTGAAATACCCCACGCACCATAAAAAGGAAATTAACCAAAACAAATTGTTATTTGAAAATCAACTGCAAATTTGTTTAGACAGCACTAATGTTTTTAAATGGCTTGTTAGAATTAAACCTGATAGGTAAAGAGGAATTAAATTATGTATTGTAAAAAAATAAAGTTAGGCTAGTAAGTTTCGTGGGTTTTACGCTATTTTTGTAAAACTTTCTGAAATTCAGTATATGTGACTAAGAGCTGCTTTCCTCAAATCTAGTTTTATTTGAAAGTCAAAAACTTAAGTTTGGTAAAATTTGTATTTTCCTCATCCTGGTATATAATTTAAACATTAGAATATTCACATGGTTTAAATTCAATTCACATTTATTCTAAACCTTAATTGGAGAAAGCGGCCCTAAGTAGCGTATGACCTGTCTTAGTCTCAAACCGAACTAAAATGGTTCAATAAATCTACTCATAATGAATGTCAAGGCTGTTTTCTTTTATTTCTATTTGTATTTATATAAGTTATACATTAGAATTTATTCTTTCTTTGAGTATTTTTTTCAATATAAACATATGTGAATATTAAGATCTTAATATATGGGATTCAAAATAAATGTTTTTAATACTGAATTCTGACCTTAAGTATGTATTAGGATAATAGTTTATTTATTTCCATCTTCCATCAACTGAAATGCCTCCAGCTGTACTATGGACTAATATGGAACTTTAAGGGCGCAGGGCCAGACTGACCATAAGGGCATCCGGGCAAATGCCCGGTGGGCCGCCATCTCCAGGGGCCGCTGGGCCGTTTGGGGGCCGGGCGCAGAGCCAATTCCCCCCTGTTAGGGGTCCGGGTAAAAAAAAGAAGGTCACCACTTTTGCCGAGCCGGAAATCCTGTCGTCGGCCCTGTCCAAAGCCCCCTGTATATAAATAATGTGGGCCAGTGTAGAAATACAGTGGGCCGGTACGCCATGTAAATGCCCGGGCCAAAATTTCTGCCCAGTCCGGCCCTGTAAGGGTGTCTAGGGCTCTTCCCTTTAGTCAAATCTTTTTAAATTTTATTTCCTGCAAAACTTCACGCCAAGCTCTTTCCAATGACACCTAAATTATTAAAATCGGCCCGGTAGTTTAGGAGGAGTAATGATCACAAAAAAACCCTAATAAATAAGTATAGATACCGATAGTTTTTTCTATCTAGTGATGATATTTACGAGGATTTTGCTAATCCAGAACTAAGACAATTTTTAGATTTGTCAGGCTATCCAACAACACACAAATCTTATTCAGATAAAAATAAAAATAAACTTGGTTGCTTTAAAGATGAATGTTATAGTATCATTATTATTGAGTTTATTGGACTCAGACCAAAATTGTATACCTTTAAGAGAATGAATGATTTTTATTTTGAGATGGAAAAAACATGACACTGAGAAAAGCTAAGGGTATTTCTAAAATTGTAGTTAAGAAACATATCACATCACATTTGATGACTTTAAAGATTGTTTGTATAATCGAGTTAAAATCAGAAAAATTGTAAGACTGTTTCAGTCAAAAAAACATTGTATTAAGACAGTCAATGTAAACAAAATAGCTCTAAGCCATGCTGATGATAAAAGAGTTATTGCAGATGATG
This sequence comes from Flexamia atlantica, assembly GCA_035578135.1. Lineage (NCBI taxonomy): Eukaryota > Metazoa > Arthropoda > Insecta > Hemiptera > Cicadellidae > Flexamia > Flexamia atlantica. The sequence continues at coordinate 2,098,959 of JAQJVK010000009.1, forward strand.
GAATTAGTATGATTCCATGAGGTCATTATTCTCTAAAGAATATAATTCAAAATAAAAGATGGAGAAATTGTCTACAGTTAAATTAATAATGAGTGTAGAATATGTTATGTATTGTAGAATAAATTACTGTATATGTTTTGTCAAATTATTTTAATTCAGTGTATTTTTGTCAATTTAAATAATTATGTTATATCTATGTACAGATCTTTTCAGCCCAGAAGTCCGGTGGGATGCGCATGCGCAGTGAAGATTTCCCCTACCGCAAGTCTCAGAACAGTCAAATTTCGAAATAACTCTCTGTCAAAACATATGATTCTTTGTTTGCAACAATATTTGTAATGTTGTCATAGGCCATGTGGGATTTTAAGTTGACTATACACAACCGATGAGGGAAAAACAGTGGTGGGAGTATTCTCCATCTCTCTCGCACTTCCACCCCTACAAGACTTCCTGGCTGAATAGATCTGTATTTTAATAGATTTTATTGTGTGTACAAGATAAATGAAAGCAATGTCAATGGGTGTTAATCAAATAAAGTATACTCCACTTTAAAAAAATAGTTCTTTATTTTGTTCACCTTTTACATTATTTTTTTTACAATCCCTGATAAAAATCGGATAATATTTTCTCTTTATTAATGTAATCATCCTCACTATTATTCCAATGTAGAACCTTACTTGAAATAGTCAAACGCAACATCTCGTTGAATACTGTTTCTATAGAGATAGTTTCACCATAGGCTGTTTTCTATATAATTCCTCTTTTTTAAAAGAATCGTTATTACAATTATCACACAAAAAAACTGGATCGTCTTCCACTATGGCTTTAACATACATGTAGTCTGTATCTTTAGTTTCAAACAATACACCATATCCTACTGCTTTGATATACTCTTTTTTAATTAAAATTCCTTTTTTATTGAAAAACTCAACCACTGTGCTTATATTGAGCGACATTCTATTGGAAAATAAACCTCGTTGATCAATATACAAAGACAATTTATTCAAAATTGAGAAGTTGCGTAGGATATTGGGGTTAACTATGTTGACCTCGCATGCTTTAATTGAATCGCATGACGCTTCAATTGTAAACAACCATTCCTCTTACTAACGTGTCACGTTTTACCAGAGTTATAAAAAAACATGACTAAGTCATCAGTCACGTCATCTTTTATTAATTATCATTTATCGATTTATAATTAAGTATTAATCAATTATCGATTTTCAATTAAGTATTGATCGATTATTGATTTTTAATTAAGTATTGATTGTTTATCGATTTTTAATTAAACATTGATCGATTATCGATTTTTAATTAACTTGATGACAGTTTGCCAAAACCTGTATGCTGGTTTTGGCACAAGGGGGTACATGGGTATGTCATACTCAGGAATGACATGACCATGTAGTACAAAAATGTGTGCCAAAAACGGCATACTATCACTACTGGCCGTAACTCCAAAACTTAAGCAAATTTTGGAACCAGAGTGGTAAATTACGTTAGTTCTGGTCATATACTATCTGATGATGTTATTTTTCGCACCTAGTCTCATTTTTTTTGAAAATTGAGTTCAAATTTGGGGTTGATAACCTTTTACGGCGCCATGTCGGCATGACTTTAAACGGCTGTAACTCCAAAACGTAAGCAAATTTTGGAACCAGAGTGGTAAATTACGATAGTTTGGTCATATTCTATCTGCTGATGTTAATGTATTTTTCCCACCTAGTCTCATTTTTTTGAAAATTGAGTTCAAAGTTGGGGTTCACAACCTTTTACGGCGCCATACGGCTCCATGACTTAAACGGCCGTAACTCCAAAACGTAAGCAAATTTTGGAAACAGAGTGGTAAATTACGTTACTTCTGGTCATATACTCTCTGCTGATGTTAATGTATTTTTCGCACCTAGTCTCATTTTTTTGAAAATTGAGTTCAAAGTTGGGGTTAACGACCTTATATGGGCTCCATGACTTTAAACAGCCGTAACTCCAAAACGTAAGCAAATTTTGGAACCAGAGCATAACCATCTTTAGTACAAGAGATGGCTATGACCAGAGTGATAAATTACGTTAGTTCTGGTCCTATATTATCAGCTGATGTTAAAATAACCTGTATCATGTCAGACAAACAAAGGTAAAATGACGCAATTGCAACTATCCAACTCCGATCAAATACAAATGCATCAAATAAGAACGAAGAACTATACAAAAACGAACGAATCTTTCAGACTAAGAGATTGACTCAAGTCAGTCGCCTTAAGAACGGTCAGATCAGTAACTTGAACATCTGTACGGTAAGTATCATAAACAATATGCGCAGTAGACCAGCCAATCAGAAAGCGTTCTGCTGGTCGGTGGTGTGCGCACCAAAGCGACAGGACTTTTACACAATTATTGCGCCAAGTTCTTTTGCAAGTCGACGCACCAGCAAGTCTCGCTGCAAGCCAAATTAGCACCAAACACAGACAGCTGATTTATTATTATAACATGTTTCTTAAGCTTCTAACTCACCTTTTATTTCAAGGTTAAGTATTTATTTGTCAACAAATGAAGACTATGTTTCATTCTAGTAATAGAAAATCTTACGAGATTTGGCTTAGTTTCACGAGATTTGCACGTGAACTTGCTAAACCTTATTTCAAGTGTTAGACTACCATGACGTCATATCTTTTTCCTACTCTTACCAACACCTCTAGAATTCTAGGAGGTGTTGCTCTTACCTGCGCAAGATATCAACCGTATAAAGATATTCTAGGTACTCTGAGAACGGTTAAAAACGTATATCTCCGAAAAAGCACTACTACTACGAAAGCATATCTCCGAAAGAGCACTGTTCCGATAAAACTTCGGAACAGTGCTCTTTTGGAGTAAGTATGACTTTCGGAACAATGCGGGCTTCCGATTATCTTGGGATATCAGTTGAGTTGTGCCAAAATCGATATTTTCACGTTGCGCAGACTCGCACTTCTCTTCAATTCTCCGTTGTCGGCCCATTCTCTTGTACACGCTCGCTTGTGTCATGATCAGAAGAGGCACATTATTGATCCTCGGGCGTGGCGGGTTTGTGCTCATACCTCAGGTTCTATAAAAATCGAGTCAGTGGGTAGTTATATTATGCGAATGGTATTATGAAAAATGTAGGAAAGGTCTACCTTGTTGTAATACAACCTCCCTCAAGGCTCTAGGCTGTACTCATTAAAAAATCTTTGGGTAAGTGAGTGAATTTTGAAATGTTTCTTAATTTTCGACATTAGCGACATTAATCAATGTTTCAAATAGTACTATTAGAAAGCAATGTATTGGTAACTTAGTATAAGCATTCGAATATATATATTTTGTTGAATTTTTGTTATTAGTTTTATGCTTATGTTGGCATTTGCACAAAGTCTTCATAAATGGCGGTAGTGTTGTCATCTTTTAGTGTTGACAGTGTTGTGAGGATTGAACTTAAATAAAATTTTGATATTCAATTTTTATTTTGTTGATTCTCTTTTGAATTAAGTACCATAAACAATAATAAACTCTTTTTATTTATATAATATAATACAGTGGCTGGTGTTAACTATAAACCCAGGAATTCCCAGTAAACTTATCCATTTAGGCCCTTAGTGTTGTTTTATTTTTCTAAGTTTATTTTTCAGTCGTGGTAAGTAAAGGCTATTTATTGACGTGAATCTGCCAATTTCTCATCAATAACCCCTCTATCCCCCACCACATTCCCTTCCCCCACTACTGGTCTTGTGGGCGGGGCCTGTTTTCCCCTTTCTCTACAGTTACAGGTGACCAACTGCAACATTGCACATAACTGCAAATTCAGATCTAACCTTGTAACTCATTTTCCCGCCAAATTTCAAGATGACAACTAGACGGAGTTGAAATACAGATGAACACCTATATTTTATTGCTACACTTAAGTAGATATTATATTTATCTATTGGGAAAAAATAAACCATATCTGCTGTTAAGCTAAGTTTACACTAGCATCTAAAAGTTGCGTCACTTGGACACTCTAATTAACATTGTTGTTATGCCGATACAGGTTTACCAAAAACAGCTGTTTACCAAAAACAGCTGTTTTAACACTTCAGTTGTTACAACACCTTATTTATCATTAGAGGGATGCAGTCTTGAGTGACGACACAAATATTTGTTTTTACAAATATTTCTGTCGCCACTTAAAACTGCATCCCTCCAATGATAAATAATGTGTTGTAACAACTGAAGTGTTAAAACAGCTGTTTTTGGTAAACCTGTATCGGCATAACAACAATGTTAATTAGAGTGTCCAAGTGACGCAAATTTTAGATGCTAGTGTAAACTAGGCTTTAAGCAAAGTTTACACTAGCATGTAGCAATGGCGTAACTTTTACTGAGAGTAAAAGTGACGCCACCATGACTGGCGTCATTTTTTTGACGTGGGGCAAAAATGTTCCTTATACCGAAATGACGCGCCACTTACAATGACGTCAACTAAGTGGCACGTCATTGAAGGTGTACACAGGACTTTTTTTATTCATTCTCCCGTGATGATATCATGTGAATTGAATATGTACTGTGTATTCAAAATTTTCGGTAACCAATGAGCATAGGGCATTGATGTAATTTCCTAATCTGTTTGTAATATGTGTAATATGTCCCAATGTTGTAATATTTAGTTTGACATACAACAGTGCATTTTTGTAATGGCTCTACTGTAAGTTTATTGTATGGATATAACTCATTTCCCCCTTCAACCCCCCCCCCCCTTCCAGTGGTTTGACCGAGCTGGGATTCTAAACTCGTTTTAGTAATTACCAATTTGCACTTTTTACCAAATACATGAGGAGCACACCATGCTTATGACCTCTAATGTGTTTTATATTTAGGCCTACATATAAAAAACGATGGAGGTATATTTTGTACATATCCATCTGTTATGAAGATTTGAACATGCATTTTCATGATGCCTAGTATATTAAAAATTGTTGACGTATTTTAGGGGATTTTGCCACCAGGTCAATTACAACAACAATGGTACTCGGATTTTACTTCTGTTAGCATGCCATAAATGTTTGAGATAGTATATATTATACCTAATACAGTATTTTAGTGTGGCCTTGGTTTTAGTGAAGTACTTGCAGCAAAGGGAAAATTCAGATGCAATATTCCAACTAGAGTTCTCCTGCGCAACTTCTAATACTATAGATGACATTTCAAATTAAGTATTAAATAACGCGGAGAGGGTCAGTCATGGATAATATAGATTTACCACTCTCCTTATTTTGTGCCGGACAGTTATGGAGATATAATGGTTTAAAGTTTTTTTGTCAGCCCCGTGGAGAGCGTCTGGTTTGTAAGTTTCTTTGATGATAATATATAGAAAACGCGTCTGAGCAGGCATTACATATAGACAGGGGGATACTATAGGTCCAGAGCTATTATATTTACCACTCTCATTAATTTTTGCCAGAAAGTTATTGAGAAATAATGGTTTAAAGTTTTTTTGTCAGCCCCATGGAGAGCGCCCGATATGTGATGATAAAACTAATAAAACGCGACCGACCAAGCATTACATATACATGAGGGGCTACTTTAGGTCCAGACCTATAATATTTACCGCTCTCATCAATTTTTGCCGGACAGTTATTAAGAAATAATGGTTTAAAGTTTTATTGGCAGCACCATATAGAGCGCCCGATATGTGATGATAAAACAAAGAAAACGCGACCGACCAGGCATTACATATACATGGGGTGATACTTTAGGTCCAGACCTATAATATTTACAACTCTCATTCAATTTCGCCGGACAGTTATTGAGAAATAATGGTTTAAAGTTTTATTGGCAACACCATATAGAGCGCCCGATATGTGATGATAAAACAAAGAAAACGCGACCGACCAGACATTACATATACACGGGGCGACACCTTAGGTCCAGACCTATAATATTTACCACTCTCATTAATTTTTGCCGGACAGTTATTGAGAAATAATGGTTTAAAGTTTTTTGTCATCCCCGTGGAGAGCTGGCGATTTGTCATCACAAATCGCCAGCTCTCCTAATGGCTCCTCATGGGGGATACCTAAAGTATCCCCCATGTAATGCCTGGTCGGTCGCGTTTTCTTTGTTTTATCATCATAAAACAAAGAAAACGCGACCGACCAGGCATTACATGGGGGATACTTTAGGTCCAGACCTATAATATTTACCACTCTAATTAATTTTTGCCGGACAGTTATTGAGAAATAATGGTTTAAAGTTTTTTGTCATCCCCGTGGAGAGCTGGCGATTTGTGATGATAAAACAAAGAAAACGCGACCGACCAGGCATTACATGGGGGATACTTTAGGTCCAGACCTATAATATTTACCACTCTCATTAATCTTTGCCGGACAGTTATTGAGAAATAATGGTTCAAAGTTTTTTCGTCAACCCCTTGGTGAGCGTCCGGTTTCTAAAGGTTTCGGTGATGATAAAACAATGAAATTGCGACCGACCGGGCATTACATATACATGGGGGGGATACTATTGGTCCACACTTTTAATATTTACCACTCTCGTTAATGTTTGCCGGACAGTTATTGAGAAATAATGGTTTAAAGTTTTTCGTCAACCCTTTGGAGAGCGTCCGGTTTGTAAATAATGGTCTGCAAGAAGGCAACCGACGGCCTACCGAAGATCATGTCCAAGGCTCCGGCGCTTGTCGGACCTTCAGAGACCTCTTGGTCTCAAAGAAGACTGACAGGCGCGGACGCTGAGGGTCATCCAGGGAAACCTAAATGGGAGCATCGCGGCAAGCTCCCTGGTGGACTAAATTGTTCGGGAGACGGGGACATCACTCGTCTTCGTGAGCGAGCCTCTCAGGGCTAAAGGTCCACTATGGTTCCCTGACCGCACAGGATGGGCTGCGCTGTGGGAGCCCGACCCGCGTGTGGTCCCCATCGAAAGAAGTGGGAACGGTGAAATACTCGGGGAGTGATCATGAATACATCACCTTCGAGTTGGCCGAAAGGCGACAAGGAAATCGCAGCAACAACTGGCGCCCGCTCGGATGGAACCTGGCGCCGGATGAACGGAGGCTGACAGAGGCTCTGCAGAATGGCATGGGGGACATCCCCCAGATGCCGGACGACCAGCCAAGCAGGCCAGCCGCGGAGGCAGTGGTGGAAGCCACATCGCGCCTCATTCATCGCACTTGCGACGCGTCGATGCCCCGCAAGATGACACGTACCGGAAAGCGCCCGGTGTACTGGTGGACCGACCGCATCGCCGAGCTGCGGCGAAACTGCCTGAGACTCAGGCGGCGAGCCTAGCGTTCCCGGGACAGACCCGAAGCGGCGGAGAGGTCGAGCCAGTACAGAGCGGCAAAAAGAGAACTGGTCAAAGCGATCAGACAAAGCAAGGCGCGCTGCTGGAGCGCACTGCGCGAGGACGTGAACAGCGACCCCTGGGGACAGGGGTACAAGCTGGTCATGAGGAAACTCGCGCAGGCACGTGCCGATGGAGGCTGAGAAGATGCGGACCCATCGTGGACGGACTATTCTCGGATCATCGGGTCAGAGACGACACCCCTTTGCGGGTGATCGCCGAAGAGGTCCCACTGTTCACGCGGCAAGAGTTGGAGAGAGCCGTCAGCTCCATGAAGAACAAGAAGGCCCTGGGCCCGGACAACGTACCGTCAGAGGTGCTCAAACTGGTGGCGAAATGCCGCCCTCAGCTCCTTCTGAACATGTACAACGTCTGCTTAAAAGCGGGAGTGATCGCATCCCGCTGGAAACTGGCCAAGCTCGTCCTTCTGAGCAAAAAGCGGGGCCTACCGGACGCTCCACCGTCCTACCGCCCTCTATGCATGCTGGACACGGCGGGAAAACTGATGGAGAGGTTGTTGAAACCGAGAATCGGAGAGGCTGTGCGAGCGGCAGGGGACCTCTCTGCTCGACAACACGGGTTCAGAGAGGGCCAACCGACACTCAGCGCCATGTCGGAGCTCGTAGCCGAGCGGCGGAGGTGACACGAGCGGATCAGGCGTGCCACGCGGCTCGTCCGAGCGTGCTGCTGGTCACGCTTGATGTCAAGAACGTGTTCAACTCGGCACGGCGGTGCGACATTCTGGTCGAACTGGAAAGAAAATTCAGGCTTTTTTCCATTTATTTCTGCCTCCTTCCCGAGTTCCCACCTTCCGGTATACCTCGGTTATTTTTTCACATTCCTTCCCGTTTTTCTTTCTTTTTTCTCGGGGGGCATTTACAGTTTCTGATTTCATTAAAACTAAAATTTCTATTACAATTACAACCATCTCTTTAATCTTCCTACACTCCCGTCTTCCTCCTTCTATCCCATTCTTGCCTTAATCCTAATGACCGTTCTTTTGCCATTTCCAGCATTACTCTGTGGAGTCGCCGGGGGACCCACGGCCAGGTCCACAGAGATGGTTGTGCATTTTGGGGGGAAACTGCATTTACGCACCGTCAGGTGGATCACGAGCCACCCGGTGCGTGGGACTCCTTCCTCAGACTACCCACTAAAAAAACCTAGTACGCCTACATTCTTGTATTTCTGAGCCTCTGCAGGTCTTCATTGTTTTTTTTCTGTCCTAGCAGGTGACTTAAAGAAGTTGATCCATCCTGACGGGCGTTGTCGTGTTCAGGTTGAAGAGCCATCACAGGTTTCTTCTGCTGAAGATGTTCCTCCAGCTTGTCATAATCAAGCCAAAAGCCTCTGGATTCCTAATTGCTGCAGATACGTTCCAGGGAAGCTCAGACCCAGTCTTGCAATATCCTCATGCAGTTGCTGTCTTATGTCTTGGTGTTCTTGACATTCCATCAATGCATGGAGCGGCTCATCTGGTTCTCCGCAGTCTTCACAGTTTGGTGAGTCCCGCTTCCTGTACTTGTGAAGATACGCTCCAAATGCTTCATGGCCCGTAAGGACTTGCAGTTGAATGTGGTCAATATTTCTCAACTGAACCAATTGTCGTCTTTCATCTAGGTCTGGAAAAATTTGATATGTGTAGCGGCTCGTGGTAGCATGGTCCCACTCTTCTTGCCACAATCAACTAAATCTAAGCCTGATGTTCCGTTTTGGTTCAGGAGTAAGCCCTTTCTGAGCTCTCCACAGTTCAAAATCCATCTTTAACTTTAAGTAAATTGGCATTGAGTTTGTTATGGTGCATAATGCCTGTAGGGAAGTGGTTCTATAGGCCCCGCTTACATTTCTCAGGACTTGCCGCTGTGCCTGCCTGACCTTGGGCATAAAGTGTGTATGGTTCAGTCTATGCTGCCAGACTCTAAAAGAAGAAAATTCAGGCTACCTCGGTACCTCCTCGCCATGGTGAGAGACGACCTAAGGGACCGGCGGCTGATTTACGAGACGGACCGGGGTTTCGTAACCAGGGCCGTTACCTCTGGGGCAGCCCAGCGACCGGTGCTGGGTCCGGATCTCTGGAATGTCTCGTATGACAGCTTGCTCCGCACGGAGATGCCACACGGAACGTTCTTCGTGGGATACGCCGACGACCTGGCGGCGGTCATCACCGAAACGCGGAGTTGGCCCAAATGAGGCTGAATCAGGTCATGCGCCTGGTGGAAAGCTGGATGCGCGATCACGGCCTTCAGCTGGCTCTCTCAAAAACGGAGATAGTCATGCTGACGAGGAGGCGGATACCCACGATCATTCCGATGCGGGTGGGTAACGAAGTGATTTGAGACGCAGAGGACGGCCAGGTACCTGGGGGTGGTGCTGGACAACAAGCTCACCCACTGGGACCACATCAGAAGCGTAAGCGTATGCGAAAAAGCCGCCGAAGTGAGGTCCTGCCTCGGAAGGCTGATGGCCAACATTGGAGGACCGAGTCAGGGGAAACGGAGGCTGTTGCTGTCGACGGCTCAGGCCATCATGCTCTATGGAGCGAAGATCTGGGCAGATGCGACGAAGAAGTACCGGACTCGCATGCTGGCGGTGCAGAGTCGCGGCGCGCTCAGGGTCGCGTCCTCGTACCGCACGGTCTCGCAGGCGGCTGTGCTGGTCATTGTGGGAGTCATCCCAATCCACCTGCTGGCACAAGAGAAGAAGACCATCTGGGGGCGTGCGCCTGGATCGGGAAAAGGCTGCCGAGATGGCCCGTGCCCAAACAATGGCCGCCTGTCAGCGTCGATGGGACGAAGACACGACCGGAAGGTGGACATGGCGCCTCATCAGGAACCTGTAGCCGTGGGTTTACCGCGACCACGGAGAGGTGAACTTTTACCTCACCCAGTTCCTGACAGGTCATGGCTACTTCCGTCTGTACCTCCACCGAATGGGCAAGGTCGACGCGCCCAGGTGTAGGTACTACGGACACGACGGAGACGACGTGCATCACACTTTCTTAGTATGCCGTCGCTTTGACGAAAAACGGATTGCCCTCGCCGACTCGGTCGGCGGTCACGTGAACCCGGACAACATCGAAGGGAGGATGCTTCGAGGCAGTGACAGCTGGAACGCAGTGGCTGACTTCGTCATGTCCGTCCTGCGCCAGAAGGGGACAGACGGGTGTCTCGAGTGACCCCAGGACCAAGGACAGCAAACGGTTGATCATCAACTGAGGAGTCCCGAAAGGGACAGCAGCGAGGAGTTCTGAAAGGGACAGAGGCCACACATTGCGATGTCGCAATGAGCAAACGCTCGAGTCGATCGCAATGAATGTGGCACGCAAGGTTTTTTTTTGGTTGTATGCCCAAGGAGACGTACTGCCTCTTTAGGCCTCCCACAGTCGCCTCAAGGTGGGGCCTCGACATCATTGCTGTCGATGTCACAGAGGCTGGACACCACTGCTCGTCGGTTTGCTCACTGGAGCGAGCGGCGTAGAGAGCCCGGATTTCGGTGCGGGTAAGAGCTGTTTTAAACTCCTTTTCAGCGTGGAAAAAAACTTTAAAACATTATATTTCCATAACTGTCCGATACACAACAACCAGAGTGGTAAGTATTATAGGTCTGGACCTAAAGTATCCCCGCATGTATATGTAATGCCTGGTCGGTCGCGTTTTTTGTTTTATCATCACAAATCGCAGGCTCTCCACGGGGCTGACAAAAAAACTTTCATCCATTATTTCTCAATAACTCTCCGGCAAAAATTAATGAGAGTGGTAAATATTATAGGTCTGGACCTAAAATATCCCCCCAATATATGTAATGCCTGGTCGGCCGCGTTTTAGTTCATTTATGTGGGGATATTTCCCCACATCGCCAACATTAATAAAGACCAGACAGCCAGCTTCCTAGGTCCAAGTCCAATGTCCAGCACAGACCAAAACCCGCGCATGCGCGCCCGGCGGGGAACGCCAGCAGGTAAGGAGCGAGTGGCTGTCGTTGGTGAACTGTCGGAGCAAGAACGGCGGCGCACCGCGGGGCGGTACCAGGTTTGGGAAACGTAGAATAATAATTAGATATGTGTTAGGGAAGTTAATTTTGGGGGGAAAACTAGGGGAGGGGAATCCTTGTCTTTAATTCACAAATATTAAATTCATAGTTTGGCATTTAATTAATTAATGTGAAACATTAAATTTACTCTAACTTGCAGTTAGAGTCATGTCACCACAAGCAGGAGGAATTAGGGGGAGATTAATATTAAACAATTAAAATTAAGAATAAGCTCATAAAGCTGGCAGTGCCTTGGGGGGAAGTCAGTTGGAAATTATGGGCCCTTACGCGCTTTTAAGTTGGCGAAACGACGGATTAACCGTCGGGACGCCACATTTATCATCACCGAAATCTTTACAAACTGGACGCTCTCCAAGGGGTTGGCGAAAAAACTTTAAACCATTATTTCTCAATAACTGTCCGGAAAAATTAATGAGAGTGGTAAATATTATAGGTCTGGACCTAAGGTATCCCCCCATGTATATGTAATGCCTGGTCGGTCGCGTTTTCTTTGATTTATCATCATATATCGGGCGCTTTGTAAGGGGCTGCCAATAAAACTTAAAACCATTATTTCTCAATAACGTCCGGCAAAAGTTAATGAGTGGTAAATATTATAGGTCTGGCCTAAAGTATCCCCCCATGAATATGTAATGCCTGGTCGGTCGCGTTTTCTTGTTTTATCATCACAAATCTCCAGGTCTCCACGGGGCTGACAAAAAAATTTTAAACCATCATAACTCCGAAACCGTCTGATACAGATTTACCAGAGTGGTAAAATATTATAGGTCTCGTCATGTAGAATCCCCCAATGTATATGTAATGCAGTCTCGCTCCCGTTTTCTTTGATTTATCTTAATCGGAACCAATGCATACCGGCAGCTCGCTATGGAGCTGACAAAAAAACTTTAAACCATCATAACTCCGAAACCGTCTGATACAGATTTACCAGAGTGGTAAAATATTATAGGTCTGGTAATGTAGAATCCGCCAATGTATATGTAATGCAGTCTCGCTCCCGTTTTCTTTGATTTATCTTAATCGGAACCAATGCATACCGGCAGCTCGCTATGGGGCTGACAAAAAAAATTTAAACCATCATATCTCCGAAACCGTCTGATACAGATTTACCAGAGTGGTAAAATATTATAGGTCTCGTCATGTAGAATCCCCCAGTGTATATGTAATGCAGTCTCGCTCCCGTTTTCGTTATGTAATAATCACATACCTGCAGTTCGCCATGGGTCTGACAAAAAAACTTTAAACCATCATATCTCCCAAACGGTCTGATACAGATTTACCAGAGTGGTAAAATATTATAGGTCTCGTCATGTAGAATCCCCCAATGTATATGTAATGCAGTCTCGCTCCCGTTTTCTTTGATTTATCTTAATCGGAACCAATGCATACCGGCAGCTCGCTATGGAGCTGACAAAAAAACTTTAAACCATCATAACTCCGAAACCGTCTGATACAGATTTACCAGAGTGGTAAAATATTATAGGTCTGGTAATGTAGAATCCGCCAATGTATATGTAATGCAGTCTCGCTCCCGTTTTCTTTGATTTATCTTAATCGGAACCAATGCATACCGGCAGCTCGCTATGGAGCTAACAAAAAAACTTTAAACCATCATAACTCCGAAACCGTCTGATACAGATTTACCAGAGTTATAAAATATTATAGGTCTGGTCCTGTAGAATCCCCCATTGTATATGTAATGCAGTCTCGCTCCCGTTTTCTTTATGTAATAATCACATACCTGCAGCTCGCCACGGGTCTGACAAAAAAACTTTAAACCATCATATCTCCGAAACCGTCTGATATAGATTTACCAGAGTGGTAAAATATTATAGGTCTGGTAATGTACAATCCGCCAATGTATATGTAATGTAGTCTCGCTCCCGTTTTCTTTGATGTATCTTAATCGGAACCATTGCATACCGGCAGCTCGCCATGGGTCTGACAAAAACACTTTAAACCATCATATCTCCGAAACCGTCTGATACAGATTTACCAGAGTGGTAAAATATTATAGGTCTGGTAATGTAGAATCCGCCAATGTATATGTAATGCAGTCTCGCTCCCGTTTTCTTTGATTTATCTTAATCGGAACCAATGCATACCGGCAGCTCGCTATGGAGCTGACAAAAAAACTTTAAACCATCATAACTCCGAAACCGTCTGATACAGATTTACCAGAGTTATAAAATATTATAGGTCTGGTCCTGTAGAATCCCCAATGTATATGTAATGCAGTCTCGCTCCCGTTTTCTTTATGTAATAATCACATACCTGCAGCTCGCCATGGGTCTGACAAAAAAATTTAAACCATCATATCTCCGAAACCGTCTGATATAGATTTACCAGAGTGGTAAAATGTTATAGGTCTGGTAATGTAGAATCCGCCAATGTATATGTAATGTAGTCTCGCTCCCGTTTTCTTTATGTAATAATCACATACCTGCAGCTCGCCATGGGTCTGACAAAAAAACTTTAAACCATCACATCTCCGAAACCGTCTGATACAGATTTACCAGAGTGGTAAAATATTATAGGTCTGGTCATGTAAAATCCGCCAATGTATATGTAATGCAGTCTCGCTCCCGTTTTCTTTGATTTATCTTAATCGGAACCAATGCATACCGGCAGCTCGCTATGGAGCTAACAAAAAAACTTTAAACCATCATAACTCCGAAACCGTCTGATACAGATTTACCAGAGTTATAAAAGATTATAGGTCTGGTCATGTAGAATCCCTCAATGTATATGTAATGCAGTCTCGCTCCCGTTTTCTTTATGTAATAATCACATACCTGCAGCTCGCCATGGGTCTGACAAAAAAACTTTAATCCATCATATCTCCGAAACCGTCTGATACAGATTTACCAGAGTGATAAAATATTATAGGTCTGGTCATGTAGAATCCCCCAGTGTATATGTAATGCAGTCTCGCTCCCGTTTTCGTTATGTAATAATCACATACCTGCAGCTCGCCATGGGTCTGACAAAAAAACTTTAAACCATCATATCTCCGAAACCGTCTGATACAGATTTACCAGAGTGGTAAAATATTATAGGTCTGATCATGTAGAATCCCCCAATGTATATGTAATGCAGTCTCGCTCCCGTTTTCTTTGATTTATCTTAATCGGAACCAATGCATACCGGCAGCTCGCTATGGAGCTGACAAAAAAACTTTAAACCATCATAACTCCGAAACCGTCTGATACAGATTTACCAGAGTGATAAAATATTATAGGTCTGGTCATGTAGAATCCCCCAGTGTATATGTAATGCAGTCTCGCTCCCGTTTTCGTTATGTAATAATCACATACCTGCAGCTCGCCATGGGTCTGACAAAAAAACTTTAAACCATCACATCTCCGAAACCGTCTGATACAGATTTACCAGAGTGGTAAAATATTATAGGTCTGGTCATGTAGAATCACCCAGTGTATATGTAATGCAGTCTCACTCCCGTTTTCTTTATGTAATAATCACATACCTGCAGCTCGCCGTGGGTCTGACAAAAAAACTTCAAACCATCATATCTCCCAAACGGTCTGATACAGATTTACCAGAGTGGTAAAATATTATAGGTCTGGTAATGTAGAATCCGCCAATGTATATGTAATGCAGTCTCGCTCCCGTTTTCTTTGATTTATCTTAATTGGAACCATTGCATACCGGCAGCTCGCCATGGGTCTGACAAAAAAACTTTAAACCATCATATCTCCGAAACCGTCTGATACAGATTTACCAGAGTGGTAAAATATTATAGGTCTGGTAATGTAGAATCCGCCAATGTATATGTAATGCAGTCTCGCTCCCGTTTTCTTTGATTTATCTTAATCGGAACCAATGCATACCGGCAGCTCGCTATGGAGCTAACAAAAAAACTTTAAACCATCATAACTCCGAAACCGTCTGATACAGATTTACCAGAGTGGTAAAATATTATAGGTCTCGTCATGTAGAATCCCCCAGTGTATATGTAATGCAGTCTCGCTCCCGTTTTCGTTATGTAATAATCACATACCTGCAGCTCGCCATGGGTCTGACAAAAAAACTTTAATCCATCATATCTCCGAAACCGTCTGATACAGATTTACCAGAGTGGTAAAATATTATAGGTCTGGTCATGTAGAATCACCCAGTGTATATGTAATGCAGTCTCGCTCCCGTTTTCTTTGATTTATATTAATCGGAACCAATGCATACCGGCAGCTCGCTATGGGGCTGACAAAAAAACTTTAAACCATCATATCTCCGAAACCGTCTGATACAGATTTACCAGAGTGGTAAAATATTATAGGTCTCGTCATGTAGAATCCCCCAGTGTATATGTAATGCAGTCTCGCTCCCGTTTTCGTTATGTAATAATCACATACCTGCAGTTCGCCATGGGTCTGACAAAAAAACTTTAAACCATCATATCTCCCAAACGGTCTGATACAGATTTACCAGAGTGGTAAAATATTATAGGTCTCGTCATGTAGAATCCCCCAATGTATATGTAATGCAGTCTCGCTCCCGTTTTCTTTGATTTATCTTAATCGGAACCAATGCATACCGGCAGCTCGCTATGGAGCTGACAAAAAAACTTTAAACCATCATAACTCCGAAACCGTCTGATACAGATTTACCAGAGTGGTAAAATATTATAGGTCTGGTAATGTAGAATCCGCCAATGTATATGTAATGCAGTCTCGCTCCCGTTTTCTTTGATTTATCTTAATCGGAACCAATGCATACCGGCAGCTCGCTATGGAGCTAACAAAAAAACTTTAAACCATCATAACTCCGAAACCGTCTGATACAGATTTACCAGAGTTATAAAATATTATAGGTCTGGTCCTGTAGAATCCCCCAATGTATATGTAATGCAGTCTCGCTCCCGTTTTCTTTATGTAATAATCACATACCTGCAGCTCGCCATGGGTCTGACAAAAAAACTTTAAACCATCATATCTCCGAAACCGTCTGATATAGATTTACCAGAGTGGTAAAATATTATAGGTCTGGTAATGTACAATCCGCCAATGTATATGTAATGTAGTCTCGCTCCCGTTTTCTTTGATGTATCTTAATCGGAACCATTGCATACCGGCAGCTCGCCATGGGTCTGACAAAAACACTTTAAACCATCATATCTCCGAAACCGTCTGATACAGATTTACCAGAGTGGTAAAATATTATAGGTCTGGTAATGTAGAATCCGCCAATGTATATGTAATGCAGTCTCGCTCCCGTTTTCTTTGATTTATCTTAATCGGAACCAATGCATACCGGCAGCTCGCTATGGAGCTGACAAAAAAACTTTAAACCAACATAACTCCGAAACCGTCTGATACAGATTTACCAGAGTTATAAAATATTATAGGTCTGGTCCTGTAGAATCCCCAATGTATATGTAATGCAGTCTCGCTCCCGTTTTCTTTATGTAATAATCACATACCTGCAGCTCGCCATGGGTCTGACAAAAAAACTTTAAACCATCATATCTCCGAAACCGTCTGATATAGATTTACCAGAGTGGTAAAATGTTATAGGTCTGGTCATGTAGAATCACCCAGTGTATATGTAATGCAGTCTCGCTCCCGTTTTCTTTATGTAATAATCACATACCTGCAGCTCGCCGTGGGTCTGACAAAAAAACTTCAAACCATCATATCTCCGAAACCGTCTGATACAGATTTACCAGAGTGGTAAAATATTATAGGTCTGGTAATGTAGAATCCGCCAATGTATATGTAATGCAGTCTCGCTCCCGTTTTCTTTGATTTATCTTAATCGGAACCAATGCACTGGCAGCTCGCTATGGAGCTGACAAAAAAACTTTAAACCATCATAACTCCGAAACCGTCTGATACAGATTTACAAGAGTGGTAAAATATTATAGGTCTGGTCATGTAGAATCTCCCAATGTATATTATGTAATGCGGGCTTGCTCCTGTTTTCTTTGATTTAACATAATCGGAACCATTACATACCGGCAGCTCTCTTTGGGGCTGACAAAAAACTTTGAACATTTCTTTATTTTATCATCACCCATATTTTACATCCTTCATCCATAACTCTTTCAACATTTCTTTATTTTATCATCAACCATATTTAACATACTTTAATCCAAAACTCTAGGTTATGATCAAATATATATACAAGATAATGGCGGGAAACAAGTGGTTTGAGGTTAGGAACAAACATGAGATGATGCAGCCATGTTGGATTTGAAGGGAGTGGCTAAGATTTGTGAGGCGGTAGAAGGGGAACGAAGGGGAGTGAGGGGAGTCACCAATAAATTGGCAGATTCACAGAAGTGGCTATTTTCACCTCCCAGGTCCTAGTTTCAAGTGGAAGGCTGATGTAGACTTGCAACTTTTAGTCATAGGTCTATTTAACCATTTTAATCAAGTTCCTAGGCAGCCTTTCATTTGGGCCTGGGTCTATTTATTCATTCTTAAGACATTGAAAATGCAGTTCTTCAAATGAAGGGGTCCCCTATACAACATTCTAAATGACAAAATTTCTTAATCGGTGATAGACTTATTCAGTGAAGAGTTCTATAGGACATGAATTAGGCCTACACCTTGGTAACTTAAAGCCTACCTTGTTTGAAGATATTTGAGTTGGCAGCCCGATTTTGTCAGTCAAAGTTGGCGTGGTTAATGGGACTGCAGAGACTTTCTGGAGAATAACATTTTTGCTGGAAGATGAACCTCCCGCCGGGCCGTTGCCCAGCAACCAAAATGGCTTAAATAAAAATAAGCTAAAAAGATTAAGGTACATTGGAAAATGGAAGGGTAAGACCAGGACGGAATTTAGAAATGCTCGATTACCCTTTATTTAAAAAAATAATAAGCCAAGGCCTGGATAATTGATGCCAAAAGAAGTGAGTAGAACAATGTTTTGAGCGCCACCTTTGGATAGCCTTTAGCAAAATGAAGTACCACGTTTAACCCCTTAACCGCGACGCACGAGATGGCTCGTGGTAGTATTCTAAGCACTTAACCGCGACGCACGAGATAGCTTGTGGTACATCTATGTGCCTTCCGCGCGACGCCCGAGTTTACTCGGATATGACAATCTCAGCTGATTTATTTTGTTATTTTGTTGGTGCAACTGTTTGTTATGTTTTTTCATTCTATGACTGTACAGTTGACCCTGACGAGTTGCAGACCGTTTGGTGCTGCACTCAAGTGGATTTTTCTGAAACTACGTTTGTCCTCGCCACGAGATCTGCAGTATTGCGCTTGTCGCGTTGAGACAAAACCCCGCGTGTTGGTGTTGATTGTGTAATTAAACTGCGCGCAACCGACCACGCGGGGAGCAAATTACTCCGCGCTTAAGGGGTTACGTAAGTAGCAATATCATGTTTGTATCATTAAAATTGTTTTTTATTCAGTTCCATTTTCCTTTTGTTGGTAATCCTACATTCCCTTATGTTCTCTTCCAAAGCAGAAGAGCAGTCCGTCAGAGAACGTTTCATACGCCAGTCGTTTAGATAGTCATAACCCCAAAAGCAACAGTATAAAATGTTTTAAAAGGCCTAACATCAAGTAAAAACTTAATATAATAAGGCTACATTACTATGTAATTATATTAAAACCTTATTCACGATTATAAGTTTTAACCTTGAAGGAAACCTAGGCCTACATTTTAGAATTAAACTTTCAACGCCTGATTTCTTTAAACTAGGTTTTTGTCGCTTAGAATATTTTAAGGGGGACTCCTTCAAATATTGGGTTTTGACAAGAATTAGGATTTCTACAGAATCCTGACTATCCAGGCGATTGTTATATCTTAGGCTAGTTATAATTGCGGCATTGTGGAAGTTTGGGCCAGACTGCAATAGGTGCCACTTTTTAAGGTTACAAGTGTGGTACCGTATCTGATCTGATCTATACCTTTACATGTTACAGGTTATGTTCACTATTTATAACTAACTTATCCATTGTTTTGTGAAAACTTTGATATTCTACACTATCATATTTTTAGCCTATATGACAATTTGAGCATAACATATGGTATACAAATAATTGTCACTAAACTTATCAATATGAGCGAAGATCACCTGTGTCATTTTTGCTTGAATGTAAGTTGCTCCAAATACGTTTTGGTAGTTAGGTATAAAATTAATTGGCCAATCAACCAATCGTGTTTGACTCATTTGATATACTGCTCTGACAACCCTCATTACCTAATGAAGAAAAAATAAAATATCCCCGTTGCAGCAGATCTGCATACTCAGCGAATTTCAAATGTAAAACAACATATTTCAATCCAACATAGCGAGATTTAACATGTTTTTTGTAAGCTTCATAAGAATAACATGGGGAATGAGAATGTAGGTTTGCTGCAACAGGTACGGTGAAACTAGGTATTTTTGTGTTTTTAGTTCAATATTTAGTAGAACTGAACTAGAAGAGGCCATTTACCAAGTTTTATCAAGATATGTTGAGAAATAAGCGAGATATAGAATTTTACTTATTTCCCATAAGGTTAACATTGGGACAACGTACTGTGTTTACCATTTTCAATAATATCTCGGTAACCAATGGACATAGAGCAGTGATTCAAAATATTAAATTGATTGTTTTTTATGAGCTGAATTAAATGGTGCTAACCAAAATTGGGTTATTTAAATTTTTCTATGTAAAAACCCCAAAAAAACCTTTTTTTGGGGGTTTATCCCCCTTTACCCCTCCTTCCGGTGATCTGATTGGGCTGATTTACGAACTCATCCAATTGATTACCACTTTACATGTATTTACCAAATTTCATAAAGATTGGACCATTTTTGCGGCCGCTATCGTGCTAACAGAGACATAGATATATATATATATCTAAAAATTCAAACGAATGGTGTTTTTTGCTTTTGGGGGACCCAAAACGAAAAGTTATCATGGTCTCGGGCTTAGGTCTTACCATGAGACCTACGGTAATAGCTTCTTCCCTATAGGGGAAATTCGCTAACATTAATAGGCATAGGGCCTATTTAACTAGAACCCGTAAAAATTTTCACCTAGGTAATCAATTCTCTTCCTCATTAAGCTTTAAATGAATAGGCTACTCCTGCCACCTCATTTTGAGCAAGATGACCTCCCACAAAACAAGCATATAGTTTCTAATTAAGTTTTAAGTTAATCTTTTGCTAACCATTAACCCAATCAGTATTTACATTTAGAAAGTTTCATTTAGGTCGGCTAATCTCAAAATTTAATAAGTTGAATTCAAACTATAAATAATAACTATAAACTTATTAAACTTAAATTTTAATTGTTAGGTATTTTTCAGGCTGCTGAGTAACTAATCATAGCAAGATGCACCCTCGAAGCATCGGCAAGCGCATCCGCATGGATGAGCCGCCGCCTCCTGAGTATGATACTAGCAATCCGATGACCCCAATGACTCCGATGGATGGCAGTATGGCTGACAGTGAACCTCCATACACTCCTTACACGCCATACAGCAACCAGTCAACACCTATGCACGGAGGGTTTGTATTTCTGTTAGCATGTAATAGTTTTGTAAATGTAGGCTTTAACATGATTTTTATTGATTTTAAACTAAATAGATGGGTAAACTTTTGTTTTGTTGTAATTAAATCCAACCAAGTCTAATTAAATCTTACTAGCTGATGAATAATTTCTTGAATTTGGGATTTAACTCTATCATTTCTCGGTTTCCTTCATTTAAATAGAATTTGATTATGTTCTACTAAACATATTTCTGTTTGCATTGGATTATAACTGTGATGTTGTTATTTTTAGAGTGTTATCCGATTGAGACATTTCACAGGGTTTTAATTTATTCTTTGCCGAAAATAATATGCCTTAATTTATTGATACAGGGTTGACGTTTATGGTGGCAACCAACAGTATGAAGCCGCCAACAATTACGAACAGCAGCAACACCATCTGTATGAGCAGCAGCAGGCGTATGAAGCTCAGCAACAACAGCAGCAGTACGAAGCTCAGCTGCAGCAACAGGAGATGCAGCAGGAGGCGGCGGCTCAGCCGCAGCCGGAGCCGATGCAGGAGAGCCACGACATGAGCTTCGAAGCTCCTCCGCAGTACGAGCAGCCCATGACCCCGATGAATCTGCGGGGCGGTCGGATAACCAGGGCCAGACTGAGGAGTAAGAGGATTGAAAAACTATTGTAGTGTAGCCTATTTTTGTTTAACTTTTTGGCAGTCATATGGTTATATACATAACATTCATATGGTTTGATATAACAATATAAATTGATCTATTTTTTTCTGCCAGCCTATTAAAACATAGTTTTAAGCATGTGTATATGTATTACCTTTTTATTACATTTTTTATTTTATTTTCAGATGCAAATCAACAGAACAATCCCCCTCCTCCTGCCCCAACCCCTGTTAGGCGGCAGCCAGCCGAGGAGCGCAGCACTCCAGGCAGAAAAGGCAGGAAGCGATCGTATGCGGAGACTATCAATGATGAAGACTCCAGTCTTTACTTGATTGTGCGCAATGGGCGATCTTCCCTGCAGGTATGGATTTTTCTATGTTTTAAAAATGAATAGGCTTAACACAATCTCGTTTTTATTTTTATTGTTTCCAATTAAAGTGCCATCCTGATTATTTGTCCTGTTTATTCAGAATAAAAAAACAGATACTGCCTCTATTTTTTAATATCATAGATAAATAACTATATTGTCATATCATACCAAAACTCACAAAATTCATAAACAACAACTAAAAGCTAACATTGGCCCTTGTTTTTTTCCTTTATTCAATTCACTTTGTGGTTTAACCTTGCAATTTTTCCCAGCAGGGCAGCAGAGTTGTCAGGACTGCCAAGTTATCAAGAGCCAGGTTTATGTTACTTGACTGTATTTCGTTGCAGACTTTGGCTAATTTTTTGAAATAATTTTAATTTTTCTAATGGAGAGTTGTTTTTTTTCAGACGATTGTAGATGATTGGATTGAAGCCTACAAGATCAATAGGGACACAGCCCTTGTCGCTTTGATGCAGTTCTTCATCCACGCTTCTGGGTGCAAAGGCAAAATAACAGCACAGATGGCTGCAAGTATGGAACATGCTGCCATCATTCGGAAGATGACAGAAGAGTTTGATGAAGTAAGTTTTAAATTACATTTCCATAGCATAAGAGGGTATACATAAACTAAAAATACGAGGGTTGAAAAGAATGCTTAAAGTTCCGGCCAAATCATTAGGCGGGTGGTGAAAAATGGAAACTCCAGCTGTATAAATGACTTGATGTTAAAGACACCCCCGCTCCTCTACACAGTTAAGAAGTTGAACATATTTCCAACAGATAGAAGCACATTTACTTGGGTATGTTTGGAGAACTTACTCAGCTGATTTGGAGAACATAAACAAAGAGCATAAAAACTGTCTATAACTTCAGAAGGGTCAAAAACATATTTTGAACGCCAGCAGCACACTCACTCACCGCCTAATGATTTGGCCGAAACTCTAAATATAATTACCACTTTACAGAATACTAGCCCAAATTGAATTCATAATTTAAATTATATATTTTAACCTATCTTCCAAATAATCAGTTGAACTGGTAGAGGGAGTGGGGTCCAATGATGACAATTAGGGTACACACCCTATGTTTTCTCCTACAATTAACAAGGTCAATGACCCTACATTGGATTATCTTTTATCATAAACATCACCTAATACAGAGTAGGATAGCATTATTAATTTTGTGGGATACATATTTTTCCTTTGTTTTCCCTATAAAATAACCCATCAAAACGCTTCAGTAAAAAAACGTTTGCATTCAAAATTATGTATACAAGAATCTTCTTCATGATCAATAATCATATAAGAACCAGTTTGAATATTACAAAAAGTTTGAACAGATTTTCATCAGTTGTTTATATAGTTTAAGAGCAACCTTTAATTTTGTTCAGGAAAGCGGTGAATATCCTCTGATAATGTCTGGCCAACAATGGAAGAAGTTCAGACAGAATTTTTGTGATTTTGTTGCCATGTTGGTAAAACAATGTCAGTATTCCATTATCTACGATCAATACCTGATGGACAACGTTATCTCACTATTGACTGGATTGTCAGACTCCCAGGTTCGAGCCTTCAGGCATACAGCAACACTTGCAGGTTAGGATTTAATCTTGTCATAACTAGGTCTATTTTAAAGTTTTTTTTACAATAGGCCTATTTGAGAAAAAAATCTAGTACTAAAAACCAAATGTATTTTGGAAGTGTTTTTAGATTTTAGCTTAAATCAGCTTTTCCGATACAAAATTGTAATTTTAAAGGGTGTGAAATAATCTGTAAGTTATGTTAAACTAAATATTTATAGTAACAGCTTTTGGCAGTCAATGAAGTAAATTATATAATTGAAATCCATGTTTCAAATTATGTAATTGAAACATATTACAGTGAAACATTCTTAAAAACTTAAACTTTGTTTTCTATGAGAAATTATTTTTTTTTGTACAATAACTGGTTAGCTTCTGATTTTTTTAGTCTTTATAAATGTTTGTCTTAGCATTAAAATCATAAAGATTTGTTCAACTTTTTAAAAAATCCTGGCTCCATCCTTTTTTTCTTGGTCCTTGAATGAAATCAATAAGAGTAGAAAAAATGTTGGCCCTAGAGTTTTTCATGTTAATCCTTCAAGAGAGTCATTCCACAATGGTTGATGATGGTTTTAATATCCACAACCTAGTACAACTAGTAATTTTCCTTCCGTTTCTACAAGCTCAGTTCTATCAATCCTAACCTGAAACACATTGTCCACTTGCAGCGATGAAGCTGATGACCACAACCTAGTACACCTAGTAATTTTCCTTCCGTTTCTACAAGCTCAATTCTATCAATCCTAACCTGAAACACATTGTCCACTTGCAGCGATGAAGCTGATGACCACAACCTAGTACACCTAGTAATTTTCCTTCCGTTTCTACAAGCTCAGTTCTATCAATCCTAACCTGAAACACATTGTCCACTTGCAGCGATAAAGCTGATGACCACAACCTAGTACACCTAGTAATTTTCCTTCCGTTTCTACAAGCTCAGTTCTATCAATCCTAACCTGAAACACATTGTCCACTTGCAGCGATGAAGCTGATGACCACAACCTAGTACACCTAGTAACTGTCCTTCCGTTTCTACAAGCTCAATTCTATCAATCCTAACCTGAAACACATTGTCCACTTGCAGCGATGAGGCTGATGACCACAACCTAGTACACCTAGTAATTTTCCTTCCGTTTCTACAAGCTCAGTTCTATCAATCCTCACCCAAAACACATTGTCCGCTTTCAGCGATGAAGTTGATGACCACAACCTAGGGTACGCCTAGTAACTTTCCCTCCATTTCTACCAGCTGAATCCTATAAATCCTAACCCAAGACATGTCTTCCACTTGCAGAGTACACCTAGTAACTTTCCCTCCGTTTCTACAAGCTCAATTCTATCAATCCTAAACCAAAACACATTGTCCGCTCGCAGCGATGAAGCTGATGACGGCGCTGGTGGACGTGGCGCTGACCGTGTCCATCAACCTGGACAACACGCAGCGGCAGTACGAGGCCGAGCGGCAGAAGGCGCGGGACAAGCGCGCGAGCGACCGACTTGAGTCGCTCATGGCCAAGCGGCAGGAGCTGGAGGAGAACATGGACGAGATCAAGAACATGCTAACGTACATGTTCAAGTCGGTCTTTGTGCACAGATACAGGTGGGTCGGGCGGTGGTTTGGATTGAACGTTTAAGGGGTTTTCTCAAAGCATTGTTTTTATGTACGCTTTGGTTCACGTTGTAGACATCGGTTCTGAAATTAAGTTATGATAAAATATTCTTGATTGGAGGCTGATAAAAATACTCTTTTACAGCTTAAAAAAAACACAGTACTGCAAATTGGGCGAATAAATTTTATTAATGGAACAATGCACTAGTCACAATTAAATACGGTATTCTAAAAATTGTATTTTTCACTGTAGCTATTTGGTTATTTAAACATCCGTATTACAATAAACTCCATAAATTCAGTACATTACCATTGACTTATCAATAATTAGGATTCAACGTCAGTGCCATTACAAAGGTTTGGGGCTTACAAGGTTGGATTAAAGCTTTACAAGTTTAAAAAATATTGATATTCGTTAGTTTATGACTTAAACATTCTCTTTGGTTTTAAACCTAATCTTAGTCAACATACTTTAGTCAATTTAAAATCACTACAACATAATAATTTTGGTGCTACATGAAAATGATTCTTTAAGGAAAATAATTATTACCTTTAGAAGTGTTACAAAGCCAACAGTGTAACTTAACATTGTTAATTTTTAGCTGGAAAAATGTTGATAGTTACATTATCAGCTAATTACCAAAGTAAAAGCCCACCAAAGGTTTTTATGCTTGTGAAATTGTCAATTTGTGCGAACTCCATCAAGTGAAGTATTTTTATAGGAACACAGAAGTGTCTGTACAATATTGACAATACATTGAAACAGTGCCATTTAAAATGAATTGAGAGACATTCCCTTTTGAAGGTTTTCTGTGTTTGCCTGAAATTTCATTTAGTTTAGTATGGATACAACAATAGTCCCAAGTTAAGATTACTTATTTAGTTAATCTTATTAGCATTGACTAATTTTAAGGCTTTAAATTGTTTAGCATTTAATAATTTAAAAATTTTCAATCTGATAACAAATAACCACTCTTAATTATAAATATTGATTATTTATTGTAGTTATGTAATTTGTGTGACTTTATTAAAAAAACAATTTTGTTCAGGGACACACTTCCCGAAATCAGATCCATTTGCATGGCTGAAATAGGAGTTTGGATGAAGAAGTTTCATCAGAACTTCCTTGATGACTCATATTTGAAGTACATTGGTTGGACTCTGCACGACAAGGTTGGGGAAGTGAGGCTGAAATGCTTACAGGTATGCAACAAACTTGAGGTTTCTGGTTCTTTATGTCGATTGTTTTTTCTGTAAAGGACTTGTTCTTTATCGATTTCAGAGATAAAATTTGGATGCAAAGTAAAATTTGTTTAGGCAGATAGATAATTTATATTATGGAAGCAAACAGTGGAGGTAGATGCTTTTATGAATGTTTTCTTTATGCTTTTAAATTAAATAAATTGAAAGAGGTTTTTTAAAAGAAGTTCTTTCTAGTATCCAATAACCTATACTAAAAATCTTATAGTGTTTTTTAGAAAGAATGCCTAGTATGTAATATGATTAGTACATTCTTTGTTTGCCAAGATCTCGACCAGTTTTTGAATTGCTTTCAGGCTCTGCAACCCCTTTATGCTTCTGAAGAGTTGAAGGGGAAGCTGGAGCTTTTCACCAGTAAGTTCAAGGACAGGATTGTTGCGATGACGCTGGACAAGGAATACGATGTCGCGGTGCAAGCTGTTAGGCTAGTCATTAGCATTCTCAAGTGAGTATTTCATTTGAGCAGAAATAAGCCAATTCAATCTAAATCAAAATTTTGTAATTTGAAATACATACATTTTTATAAGGTAAACATTTACCTTTATAACAAGGTATAATTGATCATTTTATAGAATCATGTCTCAAAAACCAAAATATTATGCTCAGATTCACAGTTTCATAAGGTTGCTATGCATGGTCATTTTTAACTATCAGTTTTAACCAGTCGTTGAAAAATGACGTGCCGACCTTACGTGTACATGCCTAATTTGGATCAGCTCAGGCTCATGCCAAACAACTGGACTGAAGAAAATCATTTTTAACTGACACTCCGAAATGAGCGTATGTACGGTCGGGTCAGTTCAGTTGTTCATTCCTGCCTTTTTGTGCATGCACACAGGGTTTCAAGCTTGGCGACGTAGCATTGTTGTTCACACAGACGAACCGACATACCACAATTAACTTGTGTACGCAAGTATTGTGCTCAGTTAAAAATGTTACAACTGACAGTTTAATGACTGTGTGTAGGCAATTACTGAGCTCAGTTAATACTGACAGTTATAAATGAGTAGTTGAAACTGACAGTTAACCCTCGAGCGGGCGCATTGGAGTTTTCCTCCGCACGTGTTTTTTTTTTTTTTTTCTTAATAAACAAGCATAATGGGTGTCGGCAGTCGTGTCCAGCTTTATACTTCTCACGTCTCATTCCAGAAAGCCCCTATAGCTATTTACACCTTCCCACACCCTCTTGGTACTTGTTATTTGCAATTCAGTGATGCCATGTCAGTTTGCGGAGTGCACTCTCCTGTAACACAGGCAGTGATTCCTATCTATACTAGAAAATTATTTAGTATGTTCAATTGCATTATTACACCTATTAATTTGAACAATTATCAACAATGAATTGTGATTCCTAATGAAGTTTATCAACATTTAAATACAATTTTTTGGTATAAAACAAGTAAAAAGGATACAATTTACACGATTAAATGTTGCGGAGTAAAACTCCGCATGCGCCCGCTGCCGTTTTACCGGTGAAGCTCCCGCTCAAGGGTTAAAAATGTATTGAGGCACTGAGGTGAGAATGAAAGCTTCAAAGAAGTTGGCTTGAACAATTTTCAGTGTTTCTTATTAATTTTATTTGCTGATAAAAATTTGACAGGAAGATGGCTATTAAAATTGTATTTGAAGGTTTTATTTGATTTGCTGGACTCAGGTCCCTGAAGAGAGCAGAATCGGTGCCTACTGATTGAGCGTTCATATTCACAAATAATTAAATCAGACATAGGCCTACCGCAAATTAAACTTTATAGTTTAATGCAGTGTAGGCATGTGGAAGTTATGTTGATAGGATTTTCATTTTAAGATTGACATTTTTTTTATTCGCATGTCTTTTTGTAAGAACAAAAATGACTTCCCAAGTTTAGGCTAGATTAAATATTTAATACGTGTGGTTTGTAGGAACCACCGGGACATCCTGACGGACAAGGACTGCGAGCATGTGTACGAGCTGGTGTACTCGAGTCACCGTGCGGTCGCGCAGGCCGCCGGCGAGTTCCTCAACGAGCGGCTGTTCGTGCCCGAGGACGCCGGCAACGTCGTGCGCACCAAGCGCGGCAAGAAGCGGCTGCCCAACACGCCGCTCATCAGAGATCTCGTCCAGTTCTTCATCGAGTCTGAGGTTCGTGTTACATTGCAGGGAAGTGCTGGAGTTGTTTAAATGTAAAGTGAGAGGGTCTAGGTTTCTTTGGTTCGAACCGAATATAATTTTCTTGATTGTTTTGAGGCTGCAGAGAGTAGGCTTAGAGTGTTAGAAAATCCTATCTTAGTGACCCTGTTTATTTTAGATGTACCCATATCTATGCTATACATGTAACTTGTGCATACATTTTTCTGGTACGGTAAAAATTATTACAGTTTGCATTGAAATTAACATGCTAGAGGTTGCTAATGGTGGTGGTTTTCTTAATCTACCCTCATTGTTTTTTCTTTTGTATGAAGAATAAACTTTGGAATAATTTAATTAGCATAATATTATAGCTGTGAATACAAAAGTGTGCCGATATTTATTCATTATAATAAATATTTGATTGCGCTAGGTAACATAGGTTCTTGAATACTTTAAGGGTGATACCTATGTAAGGAATAAAAATATTTCAAGTTAAAAATTCTTACAGTAAGTAAATAATTTTTGTTTTCCTTTTAGTTACACGAGCATGGCGCTTACCTGGTGGACTCATTGATTGAAAGCAATGAAATGATGAAAGATTGGGAGTGCATGACAGATTTGCTTCTGGAAGAGCCAGGTAAAATAATTTTTCAAATACTGGTTATTTTTCAAGTTTAATTTACAGGAATTCATAATATGTTTGAAAAAAAAGTTTCTGCCGCCAAGTTTGCATGCACAGCAAAGCTTTTTGCAAATAACCATATTTTGCTAAAAATCATTTGCATCATTAATTTATGAAAGATTTTTTCTAATTTACGGTTTGTTCTAACAAATAACAGGGAATTGAGTCGATTTTAGTACCTGCACATTTGAAGATTTTATAGCTTGTGTAATTTGAAGAGGACGAGGGGAAAGAGTATTCATTTAAAACTGGAACTTGAATGTCGAGAATTTTAAAGTTGAACATAGGGATTGTAATGCAATAAGAAACAGGATTAAATCAAAGTGCCCCTTTTAAAATAATTAATCATTTATCATATTCTTTACTTAAATGGATCCGTTATTGCTTTATGTATTGGGAATGTATTGGTGGTTTTAAGATTAGACCAAATAGGTAAGGTTGGGCCGTGGGTTTGGGCAAGAAGAGGTTATGCACAATCCTTAAGAAGCTATGTCCAGTGACAAGGCAAAAAAAGTTTAGAGATTATTTTACAACTTTACCCAAAACCTTTAATTTTAGTAAAAAAGTGGTTGATGTGATGCACTGCTG
This sequence comes from Flexamia atlantica, assembly GCA_035578135.1. Lineage (NCBI taxonomy): Eukaryota > Metazoa > Arthropoda > Insecta > Hemiptera > Cicadellidae > Flexamia > Flexamia atlantica. The sequence continues at coordinate 2,128,688 of JAQJVK010000009.1, forward strand.
TAGGTCCCCACGAGGAGCCGCTGGACGACCGCCAGGAGACCAGTCTGATAGAGCTGATGGTGTGTTGTGTGCGGCAGGCGGCCACGGGCGAGGCTCCCGTCGGCCGGGGGCCCAACAGGAAGGTCAGTGCAACAACTGCCACCCGCTGGGAGAAAGCGAGTGAATATTTGACATTAAATAAATGCTGTTTATTACTGACATCATGCCAGTTTCTTGACTATTCAAAAAAGTGAGCTGAAAAACTGTGTACAAAATATAATGTGGTAGCCTAATGAATAATTTCACTGATTTGAAGGCTCAAAACAAAACCTTACCTAAGGTATGATTGTATAGTCTTATAGTAATCAAAACTGGAATTTTCTGATTAGTGTAAGCCCACATAAGTATGTTGAGATTCGGTTTATGTCTCCTATGGTTGTATTTGTAATTAAATTGCCTTTGGTCTTGTATAATTGATGAAAGTGAAGGAAAATTAGCTTCTGGGTCTAAGTAGATAAAAGCAAATCAATTATTGAAAATCATAATACAGCTTTGCATTTCTGTAGGGGCCCAACAGAGGCAATATGAGTTGAAGTAAACTAATATGAAAAAAAATTAAAAAAATTAGGGGCTTCGCAATAGAGGCACTTGAACTTAAAATCTGGGGATTTCTCACCCTATTGGTACTTTTTTATTCAGCAAGAGGGATACAGTTTTTATTGTTTTTAGTAGACCTATAAAAGAAATTTTTCTCCAACAAATTTATGTAGGCTATGTTTCTTTTTTAGATCCCATCTGTGAAGGAAATCAAGCAGGTGCAGGATGACAAACAAAGACTGACGGAACATTTCATCTCCACACTTCCTCCATTGATAGACAAGTACCGAGCGGACCCTGATAAACTGGCCAACCTCATCTCCATTCCGCAATACTTTGATCTGGAAATCTATACTACCTCACGCCAAGAGGCGGTATGTGTAAAAATGAATATCTAGATTTATCGGTTTGGGTTGAACTTTGCCTTAGACGCAAGATTTATTTTATCTAAGTCTTTCATTTTTAGATCATAGCTCAGGATAATTCTGGTGAATCAACAGTTCGCTGCTAACCACTAGATGGCGCGGCTGCGCCAAGAGCTGAACTAGTGTGTGTCGCTACATAACATTGCCTCTGTTACACTAAACTATGGTGAAAACAATGATGGTTATGTTGGATAGCAATGTTCACTATTAAACCAGTTTTGGGCTTAGTACTTGGTGATTTTGATAGGTAGCAGAATTAATTTAGTTGCAGTCGGTAAAGTAGTGTTGCTATTTAGACAAGCCCTTATCTAAATGACGCTGTTGGTAACTTTTGGAAATATTTTTTTATTGTGGGGAAAGTATGTCCCCAAGAGCTGCAAGGAAGAACGCTCATGAGGAGCTGGCTAATCCATGACAACGTTAAACAACAATGAACGGTGCCGATCCAGAACGTTCCTAGCTCCTGGCGCCATGTTCCCAGTGACGTTCCGGAATGTCCGCAGCAGCAAACGTGTTAAAGTTTATGAGATGTGCTCTTTAGTGGACAAGAGGTCCTCAATTTAATTTGCCTTTTGGTAGGAAACATCTGTGGTCTTTGTTATTCGGTTACTAAAATTAACAACTCCAAGAGTCAACAACTTTTTCAGTCATAAAATGTTATCGTAGATAATTCACTGAATTTTTGCTTTTGCTTTTTCAGAATTTAGACCTGCTCCTAAAGAAGTTACACCAGGTGGTGGAAAAGCACCACGACACGGATGTGTTGGAGACTTGTGCCAAGACACTGGAAGTGTTGTGCACAGAAGGCAATGCCATTTACACTCGATGCGACGTCCAACGCAGCACGCTCATAGACGCCATCGTCAACCGATACAAGGAGGCGATGGACGAATGGAACTGTCTCATTGAAGGGGTCAGTATGTCAGTCATCACAGGGCTGAGATTAGATATATATAGTAAGAATTTGAAAAGTCAAATTTGCTTCCATCAAACTTTTGTTTTTAAAGGCATGATAGTGAAAAATTATCTAGTGTCAACTCAAAATATTCCTCTAGGTAGTGATTTATTTAAAAATATAAAAAATTATACATTGCATTTAGTTTACAAACTCACTCTAGATTATGTGAGTCCATTATACATCAAAAGAAATTTCAAACCACTTCTTGGACTATATTGTAGTTGCACACAGAAACATGCTAACATGCATGTTTGTTGTGATTCCACTGTAACAATCTAGACCTTCCAGTTCATTAAACATTAAATTAAAGGTAAAAACATCTCTTGGGCTGATTCGTGGTAAAGGTTATTCTATGAATTCATACTATACCTTTCATTCTTTTGTCATATAAAAAATAGATTGATCACCTCTTGGACTAATATATCCTGGTTTACATGGTGCCAAGTACGAGTGACAAGTAGCCTGTGAAAACAAAGAATCCTTTTATTCACTGGCTATTTGTCACTCGCACTTTGCACCATGTGAACCAGATTTATTAGAGTAGGTACTATTTTACAAGAATTTTTCCAATTTGTTGCGATGCTGCAGGCGGAGACTCCCGACGACGACGAGACGTTCAGTGTGGTGAACAGCCTGAAGAAGGTGGCCATCTTCTACTCCTGCCACAACATCGGCGGCTGGAACATCTGGGGCTCGCTGTTCAAGGACGTGGTTGAGGCTAAGGATGGCAACCGGACCTTGCCCGAGGAGGTGCGACACATGTCCTGCCAGCATAACTGATAATTGTTACTACACCTCGCAATGTATTGTTTACAAACAAATTACACTGTGAAAGTCCCAGCCAAATATTACACTAAAAGTTTGTCTGAAACTGGAATGGAAAATTATCATTTTAAAGACATAAGAAATATTTAGAGGATAATAGTTTTCTAGTTATTTAGATTTAATAAATATGTGGTTATTTTTCTCTTATTATCATTTCCCATCCAACTCAAAACACCTGAACAACAAAGCGAGATTGTCTAAGGAATTTTTTAATCAGTCTGAGTTCTTGTTTTTACTAAGAAATCTGGATTGGAATAGAGCCAATATACCAGAAATGGACATGGGCCTATTTTTATTTTGAAACTTAATTAGGGCTCCACCCCTCTAACAAGCTAGCATTTATATAATTAAAATACATTTTTATAGTTAGATACTTGGTTTTTTTTTTGTTACTCATGTCAGTAAAGATGTTTATATAGAGGAAGGACTGAACTGATATTTTTTTAAACTTAGTGTGGTCAAAATTTCAACCTGTAACCACTGAGGTTTGTGCGGTTGGTTGTAGGCGGTGAAGTACTGCATCTCGGCCTGCTACTTCGGGATCCTCTGGGACCTACATCATCTTGAGGAGCTGGCGGAGAGTGGTGCCGACGCGTGTCGCGAGGTCAAGCAGAAACTGACGCAGTTCCTCGACTGCATGAAAGAGATGTTGACCTTGGAAAGCAACCAGCTGTACAAGGAAGAAGTAAGGAGGGTTTGCTAGTTCTTACGTTGAGGATTGTTATGTAATACGCATGTGACTAGTAAAAAATACACTTTAATTAAATTTAAAGTGTGACTGTTATTGTTAGTAAATCACTATTATCAAAATCACTTAATTAATAGTCAATAGTCAAAATATCTTTATTTATTAAAATTGTACAATCAAGGTACATGAATGGTGTCATCATGCCAATTTGTGTGTTCAGGATTTCTTATGTAATCAATTATGCGTTGAGTTATCTGTTGTACTGTCAAAAAACAAGTTGGGAATTGTGATTGTCTTAAAAACTCGACTCCCAGTCATTCGACACTCTGATAACTTGACAACTTCGTTTTTGCCGTAAGTGCATGGTTTTTGTATATCATTTGGTCTGAGGAATCACCATTTTTTCCATAAAGTAAAATGACATTTTGTCTGCAATTTTGTTTTAAAATATCCTGTAATTAATTGTGCTTTTTCCTAGATTTCTTATTGTGATTGTTAATAGCTTTTCTATTAAACATGGGGATGAGATTTTTTCTCAATGTATTAAATATTTTTGAAAAATAAAAAGTACAAACCGTGAGTAAATCGAGATTGTTATAACGGAAGTCGTTTCCCCAGGCATACATCACGATCTGCGACCTGCTGGTCGTGTTCTGCAACCAGCTGTTCACCAACCCCAACCCCCTGCTGGGCGACCTGGTCTACGAGGCCGACAAGCCGCTGCAGACGATGCTCAACGACTTCATCCAGAACAACGTCTTCGTCTACCAAGAGGAAGGTCGGTGTAAGATTTACGTTTGAAACGATACGTTTTGCGGGACTGAGGCAAGTAATATCGAGTTTGCTACAGATTACGGAAAAGCGTTTGTTTTCTAATGATATGGCCAAGTCTGTTGGTTTGTTGATTTTTGGTTGGGTCTAATTATTGGTTGTTTTGCGGCCAGGAATGTGTATAGAGGTCTTTCTGACTCTAGGAGTCATATAAGTTTACCAAAAGAAATTTTCATATTATTTTCCAAAGTTTTTCAATCATTGATCATCGGAGAGCTAGTAGGCCTATGGAGAGTCATCAAGTATGTGGTAAAATGTGATTTTTTTTAGAATGGTGTAAATCTTAGAAAAGTAAATTCTTGTAATTTTCATTTTTTTCATAGCAATAGAAAGAAAATGAGTCATGCCTGGATCACAGTTAGTCAGTCAGAGATGCATGTTTTTGCATTTTGATTACTTCTCACGGTTTTTTGGTTATCATGAATCCTTATGTTTTACTATCCATACTCATGTGTATTTGTGAATCTTTATCCACTTTGACATTAAGTCGTTAGTTATATATTCTCTATCCTCAATTAATGGGTTTTTATGACTGTATTATATTTCTTAATTGAAAATTTTACGTTCAACAACTTTGAGTTGAGTTTTCAGCAAAGAGAAAGCTTCCGGATTGTAACAATATCTGTGAAGGTCTTAGGATACAACTGAAAAATTATTTTTACCCTGAAGATGTTCATATTGTAACAATTTTCAGTAGTTTGGAGATAAATTCAAATTTAGGCAAATCCAGAATTCCAGCAAGATCCAACATAAGCCTCTACTTCCGATCTGTACAAGCTGTTAGTATCCTGTTGTGCTGGGCATTTTCATTAAATAACAGCTGTGGATTTACTTTAAATAGCAGACAACTGACTATCAACAGAATCAAAATCAAGTATTTTTCATTAACGCCAACACACACTTTGCTGTTTGGTAGAACCCTAAAAACTTTGCTGTTTCGTAGAACTGTTTGGAAAATTCCCTTCTTAGCGGATGCCTAAGCGAGTATACAAACATCCAAGCTTCTAGGTGCAATACTTTGGTCTAAGGGTTGATCGGAATTTTTCTCTATATACAGTACACCTCAAGTCAGATTAATTTGGCAGAACACAGATCTAGATAACAAAAAGTCCAGATAATCTGAGATCATTATACTGCCCTGCTAAGCACAGGGGGGGTAACTGACTTTTTTACCAATATTGAGTTATTGGTACCTTGAGATTCTGTGCAATTTACTGAGTCAAATGCTAGGGTATAATGGCCGTAAATGCGAGAAATATTATTTAAAAATGCTTATTTTGTTAGCCGTAAGTGCAGTTTTAATCTACTTTACTAAGCTAACCGGTGGTAAATGACAAATCCTTAGGTAATTTGGTCGAATCTAACACAGTTTCAACTGTTTTGGCTTAGTATAGTACACTTACGGCTAATAATGCTAAACATATTTAAGATTCAACTGTTTTACCTAAGTTAATTTGGCAGCTATTTTGTATTTTTTACTAACAACAACAGCTGCTAAAATATTATTATTATTGTTTGTTGAGGTTATAAAGCTCAACTAACTGTATTTTTCCGCTATAGGGAAGTAGCTATTACCGTAGGCGGCACGGTGAGACTTAAGCCCGGGACCATGTTATTTTTTTCATTTTGAGGTCCCTAGACCCCAAAAAAACCATTCGTTCATTTTCATATATATGTATAATGAATATAATATATATGCAGTATATATATACCTGTCCGTAGGCGCGATAACTTTTGTAAAAAAGGTCCGATCTTGATGAAATTTGGAACAAACATGTAAAGCGTCATTCATGACTTCGAGTTCGAAAACCAGCAAGATTGATTTACTCTAAGAAGGTTTTTTTCACAAAATAAAATTTATTTTCAAGATTTAACACCTTTTTACTAATTATTTTTAAACTTAATTGTCAAAATTGAATTCAGCTTAAAAAACAAACAATTTAGCATTTTGAATTATTATTCTACGTCAATCCGTTGCTTAGATATTGGATAATATTGGATGTGCTAAACACAGTACGTTGTCCAATATTGTTTTTAATAATTTTTCCCTCCAAAAAGTATAGTCACCCTGATTTGAGATGTTTTAAAAAAATACAATTCTGAACATATGATTAAATTTGCAGGTGTTGAATATTTTATTTGTGTTTATTTTGAATAGTTAGAGTTCATTGATCAAGATTTTGCAGAAAATATGTACTATATCAAAAAATACAAATTATTTTTAAATTTAATAAAGAAAGTAAGAGCATTTGGAGGGGGGATGTCTTGGTCTAAACTGCCTGAAAATGCAGCATAACATATGATATGTTTACAATTATGAGGATTGATATTATGTTTTATTGAAATTGACTGGAGATGTAGGTCTGCTGCAACCGGGATGTTTTAATTACTATAAAACTGACCATATGATTGAATTTAATTTTTTCATGAGATTAAATTGTTTGTTTGTTTTGAGTGTTTTGAGTTCATTGGTTATATGTTTGTTGACATTTATATTCTATAGCAAGATTTCAGTTATTAAAAATTAAAAGACTAAGAATTATATAGAATACAAAAGTGTATGTATTACTAATGAAAACCAATATGGTCTCTTTGTTAATTTTCCTCATGTTTAAAGCTCATGAAGCATTAAATATGCGTTTTTAGTATATTATTTACTTAACGTATTCAAATGATACTTTCCTTAAAACAAGTTGAATGCTCACATTATACAAAATAAATCCTATGGAAATTCGCTGAGTACGCAGGTCTGCTGCGACGGGGGTATGATATGTAGCTTTGATATGAAAATAAAAGGTGCCTAAATTTATGTTTTAAATACTAACTGTAGGCCTACCTATGTTGTTGTAAATGGCTAATGGGTATGTTGTTGAATGCCCTACTTTAGTTAATATTTAATAATAATAGGTCTATGACAATAGCTTATTTTGTTAAAGTTGAACAACCACAGCAAGTTTAGCTTATTATACGTTGTCTTCTCAGCTTATTTGTGTTTTTTTGTTATTTCCTGCCTCCAGGTAATCTTATGCATAATGCTCCCATGGATTTTTCCATTCCAAGGGCTTTACTCTTAATTGATGGTGGATATTTTAATCGATTGGCTCAGTAGTACTTAAGTTTGAAAGTGAATTTTAAAAACAAAGAGTAAATTATACGGCCAGTGTTAATGTAATTTTTACAAGGCTTATTAAGGGGTAAGTGCATTGTACTAGGCATTTATGACCGTATCTACTCAGATACCACTAAACATGCCTAGCAACATGTAGTTACGGCCAACGAGCTAAGTATTTGAACGCAAGGAGCGGTTTTAAATCAGCCGTAACTGCTATAAAAATTGTGCATTATGGAGTTTATGGCTCATTTTGTATTATTTAAACAAACGAAAAAATGAAAAAAAATTTAAATTTAAAGTATAACAAAATTATATATACATGAAAAATGGCCAGCTCTCAAACTTCATTGTTGATTTTCCACAAATAAGGTGAAGTGCAGTTACCACTTTTGTGCTTAGCAGGGCAGTATAATATTGCCTAAATAGTGATCGCGAACCTAGCTCCTGCTTTATCGATGCTGCAAACAGCATATCAAGAGTACAACATTTTACTTTCACATCCACTGTTCACACAAAGCTTTCAAAACTATAAACACAGGGACAGTAACACGCAAACTAACCCGCAAATTATTCAAACTATTACTTACGTAATGCTTGTAGATATCACTTATTAATTCGTATGTCATTAACTTATTATTGTGCTGGACATGTTTCGAGGGATTTACCCCTCATCTTCAGCAGCACTCTTCAAATTAATCATACATATACTGTACTTGTCTTGATGTTTTAAAAACATAAAAAAGAGAGTCACATTCACCACAAAATACATTACACACTAGACGAACACTTAATACAATTAAATCACCGACGTTGGGACATATGAAAACAAATCATTCACGGCCGGTTGCCGTAAGCCTATTAACTGTTCATTTCTAATTATCGGGTCAAAGGACATTTCATCATTGCCTATTTCAGATTAGCTGTTTGGTGAATAGAGTACTACATTGTCAATTGAGTTGGTGCAAAATGTTGAATGTAATTTTATCTGAAAAATCCTCTTTCTTATTTAATAAATTATCACTGCCATTTTCGATCACATTATTGTAGATAAAATATTCTTCCCACACTTGCGCTTTCCTACTGTCATTTCATTCTTTCAAAACTTTTAGTGAATTTTCAAAATCTATTTTATGTGAGCTATTTTGTTTAATATGTTGGGTCACTTTTGAGGAAGGATTGCTTTGGTTAAAAAGGGCCCTTTGGTTAATGAATGAATGAATGAAACGTTTATTCCAAGAAAATAAACAGCTGTACAAATATAATCCACAAAAATAAAAACATAAAAATCTATACCAAATGCAAAAAATAAATTAAGAGTTTTATTACAATTTTATAGGCTGCTAAGAAAAAAGGAATGGTCTTATGGAATCAGCAGACATAGGGGTAATTTTAAGGGTAATTTAAGGGGTAGGGGGGTTTTAAGGGTAATTTTATTGCCCTTTAGAGGATAAAATGATTTCCGTGTTACGATTGGTTTTACTCATCACTTATTGTTGATGCTATACACCAATGGAAGTACAGTACTCTTTTTTTCAGTAAGGATTAATAAAAACCAGTCTATCATATGATATATCAGCAACTCCTTTCATCTTGCCTTTTCTGAGTATTGTGTTGTCTTATAAGTTAAGTTCAGGAGTTTGCGGTCTCATTTTATCAGTTGAAAAGTGGTATCTGAAAAATATAGTTACACTGTGAATTTCTCTAATAAACTTTTTCAGTTTGCTTTGGTAAACCTGTTAGGTAACAAGGTAAGTCTAATAAAAATTAGTTAATTTAAATGAACACAGTGTAACTCACTGAAGTGTTTCAAGATTTTTTTGTGTTTGTTGTAATGGTCATATCATGGATTCGAGATTTTTAGGTATTAAATTTAGTAGTCTGAGCACCTCCATTTTACTTTCCTCACCCGATTTTGATACTTCTAATAAATAGCCCTACCATTCTATAATTTATTTTCAACTAAAATGTTATATAGTTATTCACGAGAAAGTTTTTAAAGTATACTTTGGCACGATCTTTCGTATTGTACTTTTAGCACAATTGTGAGTTTAAAAGTGCATTTGTTAAATTCTATAAGAGAAAATATTCTTGTTTACTGAACTTGACAGTTCAAGATATACATTTTGTAATTAGTAGTTGAGGAAAGGGATAAATAAAAATATATAAATTATCCTATTAATTAAACTTCCTTAAGAATTCTTTGCTAAAAATTCATTGGTGGTCATGGTGATTTTATATTTTGATTTGGATTTTGCGGACATTTGCCATCACTGATTAGTAAAAAACAAGTTTCACGAGGTTTCGGTATCTGGAATCTGTATCTCCTTAAGAAATTTTACTTTTCAAGTAGGCTCAACAGTAAAAGTTATCTTAAATTTTTTATCAAAATCTGATAGTTGATTTGTATTGTCTATGTCACTTTAGAGTGGTTTTTAAATAGCCTAGTTTAATATAAAACACCATATCTTAATAGTTATTTTTGTTTTCTTATTTGAACTCACCCACCTTGTTTATTCGTTTCCTGAGCCGGTGTAAATCCTGTTTACAATTAGTTCTTGTACATTTAAAAACAATCTGGATTCACACACAACTAATTCTATTGTGACGTTTCGCGTGAAAAATAAAAATAATAACGTAATATTAAGCTTTGAAAACTACAATGCTATTTTGAATAGGTGCACTGTATACAATTGGTACTCCATCCCAAAATTGGTTCTACTAAACATTGTTCAACTTGGTTCTAACCAAGTTGAAGTTTATACTTCAAATAGTTTAGAAGTAATGTTAAATTATATACAAATTAGGGCTCTGCGGGCCAGACTTTTTTAAGTTCGGGTCAGGTCGGGTCGGGCCTTTAATTTTGGCTTTCAGGTCTCGGGCCGAAATTGGGTCGGGCCAAAAATAATTAAATGGCAATTTCTTTCATATGAATTAATACAACCTAAAAAAGAAGCTAAATCAAGAAATTAAATAAAAAAATAATAGACGGAAATTAAAACTCTATCGAGACCTAATAATTTTTAATAGGTTAAAATTAAATCATAATCCAATTTTAAACTACTTCAAGAAATCAAGATAAAAAACTAATATGTGAACAAATTCAGCCAAAAAACTATGAGAGTCATAACAATGATTATTATCATTACAAAGCCACTCTTTATCTCAACTAACATAATGCCAATAAACAATATAAACTATGAATATAAATTTGAAGTTGAAAAGTGCAAGGTCAGAGCTAAATATCGGTGTAAGTTTTCAATTTTCAAATTCTGATAGACGGTATTTTTAGATAACTGTCAAAATCCATTCTTCTATGAGCTAATAAGATATTGTTGAGGTTATTTTTATGAAAAACTCATGGATGGCTGCGAAAAACGATAACGCGTATCTGTCGGTCCCGGATGAGTGGCAGATGAACCTTTTAGAAACTCACGATCTGCCGCGAAATACGATTGCGCGTATTTGCCGATGGCCGATAATCGGCAAATGTAGCCTTGCAAAAGTCGTGGTCAGCCGCGAAAAATGATCACGAGTATTTGCCGATTGTAAATAAACTAAATGCAACTTTGGGAAACTATCGATCAGCCATAAAAAACAGTCACACTTATTTACCGACCACAAATGCTGCTTGTTTGTGAAACTAGCGAGTGGCCACAATAAAGAATCTGTCGATTGCGGATAAACGGCAGAAGCAGCTTAGCGTAACTCGCGATCGGCTATAAAATTCGATCGCACACATGTAAGTCGCACGTAAATTTGATCGCCGGGTAAACGGCGGGAGTAACGTATCAGGTGCGGCCCGACCCGATCTTGGCCCAAACTCCGACCCGAAAAACCCGAGGACCAGCAGACCCCGAATAAAAATGTACACTGATAGAAAACGGCTGAAGCAAAATATCAAAACGTGCTAGTATACATTTTTGACTTATTCTTGGATGTAGGATTCGGTTCTGCATAGCCTACAATTTATTTTTGAATCTTGCTCATATCTGTAAAGCTCCCAAAAAAAAGTAGTAGGAAGAGATGAGTAACTCAGAATTTCAGTTTTTAATTAGAGTTTAAAACAGATTTTAAAAGATTCATAAACATGGTTTAAATTTTTATTCAAAATCAATTAATAAATTTCGTGTCCCCCTGCCAGCACTTATATCGTAAATGATTAGTGGTTGTCGGCCTTGAGATATTCTCACTTGTTACCTGTTTCATGCTGCGGACCACATGTCGCTCAAATGGTATGTCTTTACGAACATTGCCACTTGTCTTAAAGTAAGAGAAACCACTATCTATTGTCTGTGTGTTGCATGACTCGATCATTACCGGTTGGGAAAAGCTTCTGCTCTAAACACCTATCTAGAGCGACTAAAACTTGTTATCGTGAACATTAGTTTTTTAATAAATTAAACACCAAAATATTCTATAGGTTTTGTTTATTTTTGCCTTATATTTAGACTTGGAACTGACAATTTTATGGACTAAATATTAGTTCCAAATAAAAAACGATTTAACTGAGCCCACTGGATTTAAATAATAGCATAATAGTTAAACTTAATCATAAATAGTCATAAATTAAGTAAATTCAATTTTTTTAAAGTGGCATCAGAGTTTTTAGGCTACATTCACATGAAAATTTACTATCCCCAAATACAGGCGACAGGTGGTCGAGCATTTTAAAAAACATCAAACTTAGAATTTCTCTCTGATTCAGTGAGATATTTAATTTTACAGGCGTTGTATCAATTGTATCTAAGTATATGTATATCGGTTTCCGGTAAAATGTAACAGCATTTTGGGAATCAAACGATTTTGTCAGGAGATTTAGATAATTGGAGCAATGAATCCCCCTTGTTGGATCTAAGCAGGTGTATTTTCCTATGGTATTGAGGCAGACAAATCTCATTGGCTTGTGGTCCAATAACAAATTTTGTGGAAGAAAATAAAAGATCAATAAACAACCACTTACTTCGACCCAAAATTAATACCTGTTCACATACATATTTCGTTTGTATATGAATGAAGTTTTATGTAAAGAGTTGCTTTTTTCATTTAATTATGTTGTTGAAATGTATTTTAATTTTTGTTATTAAGGGGCTCGATATTCTCATAAGTACTATTGTTTTCTACTCATCAAGAAAAAACCTTTCATTTTTGGAGGGCTTTAGAGTTTTTTTGTTCATAATAAAACCGAGCCACAGTTGATGACCTTATCGGTCATAAACAGTTTATCTTCATTTTATCAGCATTTAAATTTCAACATGTGTCTCAAAGTATTAGTCTACTTTCAGGTTTACTTAAGACTTCATTTGGATCTTCTGAAACAGTGGTTCCCAAACTTTTTGACTGGCGACCCACAAATGGTCTTAGAAGTTTTTTGTGACCCACCATTTATATAAATTTATATGCAATGAACCCAATAAAAAAAACCATAGTGAATAATAAAACTTATAAATTTAACCTACACATTCCCATGGATAAATACGAGTTTCAATTAGGTTATACTCGCATTGCAAGAAAAATAACACTAATTTTGGACAAAATGTAATTGGCAGTGTCAATTCAAAGGAATTCAATTTCACAAAACCTGTTTGGTCCCTTTTTCACAGGCCACTGCTAGGCCACTGTTTCACAGCTACTAGTGAAACATTGTCGTTTATGGAGCCTTTTAGACTAGGCAAACACAGTTACCCGAAGAGACACTATGGCTGCACAGTGTCTCCTCGCGCAACTGATGTTGGCCACAGAGAGAAAGCAGCAGCGGCTAACACTTGAAGCGGGACATTGAATCAAATGGGGCCGTTTAGACTAGGCCACCGTTACCGACCACTGCATGTGCGCAAATCACATTTTATCGCTAGAACAATGGTATTTCACTTGATTTGGGAAAACAAAGCCATTAGGTCGTATCATTGTTTATTGGTTGAGCTATGTTGTAAAAATGGGTTACAAGAGCTCATCAAATTTTATTTTGCCATATAAAAATAGTGAAGAACTGTAATTTTTCAAGTCGATAAAACAATGTATAGTAAAACCTTTCTCCACTCTTGTAGACAACATAAGATGCATATGCTAGTTCTGCCCTTCTTCGCCTTTTTTTTAATTAGGAGAGAAAAAGAAGCAATTTCTAAAATTGTTTGGAAAGGCGCTGCGGATGTTAGCTGGCTGGAAACAGTGTCCGCTGCAGTTGCCTGAGCAGACACAGTTACTGGCAACAGTGGCTAGTAACTATGGAGGATAACAGTGGCCTGTAAATGTGGCGGATAACAGTGGCCTAGTCTAAAAGGGGCCTAAGAAGCTCCACTGAAAAGCTAAATAGTCTGCTATAAAGAATAATAATTGCTGAGGTGGTAGCTCAGAGGTAAAGCGCTTGCCTTGAGTTTCAAATATCGCTGGTTCGATCGCAGTGGCAGGCGACTCCTGATCCAACATTAGCGGTCACCTCTGGTTGGCCTATGTGACTATTGCCGCTACGGTACCTCGCTGTCTTTATATCGCCGCACAGGCTTATTGGCCCATGGTGACAGGCAGTTGAGGTTTTGAATAAAAAAAAGGTTTTTCTTTTATAATTAATTATTTGTGCTGGAACCTCATCGCGAACCACCTAAAGCCTACCCAGGACCCACACTTTGGGAACTGCATTTCTAAAATATTATTTTGATTTTACTTCTTATCTTACAGATTTTCCATTGTTTCTTATGATTTTCATGAGGAGTTTTATCAAAGTGTTATTCATTAATGAATTTACTATTCATTAATAGTTCAAGGAAAGATTATTTGAAGTACAGTGGAGCTTGAATTCGAACCTCAAAAGGACCTGAAAAAATTTGAATTACACAAGTTTGTAAATAATAATAAACACCTAACCTTTCACAAACGTCCAATCTAAAATTTTCATTATAAACTATACGGTAATAATTGTTTGAATATTGACTATTTTACACTTATTTAAAGAAGATTAGTGAGATTAGTTAAAATATCAAGAAAGGAACAAAAACCTAAAGATGTATGTAAATTATAACGAGGAGGAAACTCTTTTATTGTGTAATTGGATGAATCCCTTAACAATAACAAGCCAATTCCAATGCCATAAAACTAACATTGGTGAAAAGACATTTACTAAGAGTACGCTCCTATGTCGTGTATAGGTCGAACGAAGTGCGGTAAAACTAAATTAAGGCTATTAACTAGAGGTGTGCGGATATCTGAAAACTCGGATCGGATTCGGATCGGATCGGATATCCGAATCCGATCCGAGAGTTTTATAACTATCCGGAAAGACTGACTAGATATCCGACTCTTTCGGATAGACTGCATTTTTTGGGGTAAATTGTAAAGAAAGATCAAATTTTCAGTATGGAAAGTCTTTCAAACAAAAGAAGTCACTGCCGACGAAAGTACATTAGTGACCGAAAACATCGCGGAGCAAAAACGACGCTTTGAAATGCGACGGTTGCGATAGCGGCTAGAACAACGCCTCAACACGATGCGATTATGTAGTGGTATGCATCAAGCGATGTATTTCGGTTGCCGATATTGTGGTTAGATCGAGATCGTTGTATACGATCAGATTACTGAGCAATACCCGACACGATAACAAACATTTTCTCTAGATAAATGCTTGTATCGTAGCATTAAATCAGTTAAAAAATAGTAGTAGATCCTGTGATAGTTCTGTCTCCATTAGTATCCGTTACCGACGAAACATCGATTGGTATGAGGGAGAATCACAATCAAGACGAATCAGTGTTCGCCATTGACCGACAGTGTCGACAGTGTCCAACAGTCGTCTTGAATTTCCAAAACGAAATATCCCGTAAATACCCCATAAATAAATAGTCGTGTTGATGTTTCGTACGACTATTTCAGGCCGTAAATATCTCAAGTGGCCTGTTGATACGATAAAATAAAAAGCCTACAATAATTTTGGGCTGTCAGAGATTTGGCGAACCTGTTCATTCATTGTTTTGTCTTTCCATCTCACTTTATTTTTGAATGTCGTCGTCTGCTTAAAAAAGCTGAATTAACTCAAGAACGTATTTCTTTCAATCTCCAAATTACTTTATTTATCAATTAAACAATTACCTACCTAAAAATAGAAAGTTGATCGATCGCAAATAAGTTTTTATTTTGCTGAAATATTAATCTTTGACGAGTTAAGCCTAGTCAAAGCCGGTCGGCCGTATTTTCAATACGTGATAAAATGGACATTCTTAGATAACAGTACAATGCGACTTGACAACCTACCTCTATGAAAATAATTAGTGAGTTTGCTTGTTGTTTGTGATATAAAACAAAAAGACCTTTGTTCTAATTAAATGACCAAGCTATAATACTGAAACTTACAACATTTGAAACTTATCTTGAAATTTAGGTTAAGTTTACTGCTCAGGCTTATTTTGTTTTTTTAGTATTATTGTAGTGAATCAAAATCTTGTTTGTCAGGCATTAATGCATAAATAAAAATGTAAAGCTCTCTTCAAATATGAGGTGATTGGTGAATCAAGTTTTATATTTAATTATTTTGTCTAGTCACTTAGGCCTAGTCTCTGATCAAAGAAGGAAAAGAACAAAAAAAGACAGAGGCCTAATAGTGAACAAATTTGGGTTGCATTGAAAAAGGATTTTTTAAGTTCAAATCCTGAAATTGATTTGGGCCTAATAAGCTTATTCAATTATATACTACCTATGCTTAAGGGGAATCAATGAATTTCTAAATTCTTAACAGATATTTAGTTGAACCTTTGCATACTTTAATAATTGACATTTGGCCTATATTGGAAACAATATATCACAACAATCAAGAACTCAACCCTATCAAGGAAAATCTTACCTTACACATTAGGATAATATGGTAGTTCCTTGCAATTACCTTAGGCTTATGAGAAAACTTAAACCTGCTCATCACGCTGCGCCATAAAAATCCGAATCCGGTATTATCCGATCCGAACCTGTTGTTATCCGATCCGAAACCGATCCGAACATAAGCTATCCGATCCGAATCTGATCCGATCCAAAAATTCACTATTCACATACCTCTACTATTAACTAAAAAAATAAATATTTAAATGTACAATTACTACTCATTTATAGATTAAAACAATCTTTGGGTTATAAATATGATGTAGTTCAAATTTCACGAATTTCTATAAAATAATAAAAGAGGAGTTCACAAAGAGTGATTTTCAAGTCAAGTATAACTCACTTCGTTCGAATTAAACCATGGAATACAAAGAAAGATAATTTCAAATACAAAAAGAAACAAGCAATTAACTATGTGACGATTGTCTTTGTTGGTAAAAATACATCATATGCTGTTTGGTTAACGATTCTTCAATTACTCTGAAAAAAGTTTCATAATTATTACTTGTGTAAAACCAAAATTTAAATGCAAAAAACTAAAGAAACATTCTCTCAAAGTCTTTTACTAAATTGTACACCAGAATCCTGCCAGAGAGCAGTGTCTGATGCTGAATATTTCCCCCATTTAATGGGGATTAGAGTCTGATCCCCATTAAATGGGGGAATTCTTAAGCTCCTCTCTGGGGGAATTCTTAAGCAATCCTTGCGCACCAAACGGAATCGGTCACTACGCCTCATAAAAATATCATGTATTCAAAGCGCATTTGAGAATGTGACTTTAACTTCTTTTCTCAGAAATCTTAAATCTAAAAAGCACTAATATGTCATAATTTTGACACAAAAAATCCAATTATCTATGTTTTTATTTGAGTTATCCACAACTTTATAAAAATGTTAGGGACAGGAAGAATTGTTAAACTGAAGATTTCAAATTATAGTTGGAATTAACCAGGTTCTACTGTACCATATTATCATCTACAAATAGATTTTTCCTGCCCCTAACAAAATCTTGCACTTTCTACGGCGCCAAACTTATACTTAACTATTTACTTGAGGTACAGAAAATATTATTCCTTTGGAATGGATTGAAATTTGTATTCAAAATGAATATGATGTTAATTTTACAAGGGCTTTGTTAAATCAGCATTTTTACTTTTAGTGCATTACAAACCACATTTTTAAAATTGCAATATAAATATAAATACTATTGTAATTTGGTAATCCATTAAAAATTAGCCTTTTACTATTCTTGTTTTTATTTCATATCCTAATTTTTGCAGATTTCACTAGTAAAATTTGTTATAGCGGTCAAATTACTAGTTGTACAATGTAATAAATAATTTTAAAATTTACAATGAAATACTTTTTGGGCTTGCTTTTTACTTTAAGCTCCCCTATAAAACTGGTTGAGCCCAAGCTTTTCCTAACTTTTTATATCAGTGTATTTTTAATACTGAATTAAAATATCTTTAGTAACTTTGAATTTATACTTCCAGAATCAAGTACTATTTTTCTTCTAAATAGAACTCATTTAGCATCTGCAATAGCCGATAATTGGTGGTTTTGGAGTAATCACAACTGTATTCTTATTGTTATGATTGCATAGGAATAAAACCTATTGTTCTTTATAAACTTCTTGATACTTCTTGTTAAACTCATGTGAATTGTAAGTGTACAGTATTGTATTTTTCTTTAAGTTTTCATGTTTGATTCATTATGTAAAATGACTGCTAAGTATCAAGTTACTTCCTCTTGGTTTCATTACTCTAATCTAGTTAATGGTTAATGGTAGTGAAACATTTTTAAAACTTAGCTTTAGGTTAAGTGCAATAATCATAAAAAGATAATAAAATTAATGACATTTTCGATGATTGTGAAATATTTCCACACATATTTTAAAATCTCTTGACTAATAAAGCATATACCCCTTACTTTCTTAAACTTCTTTTTTAATACCAACTTTTCCTGAATGTTTAAATGGTTAAAGATTTTTACAATTTAATCTAACAGAATTCTTCAAAGGAATTTAAACCTCTGTTGTTTACTGGCTTTATCCAAAATGTAGAACAAAGAGATAACACTCAGTGGGAAAGGGTTAAGACAGTTTAATGTAAATATTTTACACTGTTCCAAATCTTTTTTTGGGTTACTGCATTTTTACTAGAACATTTTTTTTGCTATTGGGTCTCTTTATAGTTTCATTCTTGATCGCCTTTGTTATTGTGTTGCGATTTTGTTATTGCCTTTTGACTGTTGATGTATTTTATGAACCTTTCACATCCATAAATTATTAAGTTATCCCTTTATCTAAGGGTAAAGCTTTTTAATGAATTGAGTTGATGGTGTGGAGTTTTTGTTAAAACGGTCAAATGTACCTAGATGGAAATTCTTAGGAAATAAATATAATTTTAACTATAATTTTTTATTTATTCCCCACAAATCTTTATTTTCTAAGCGCATTTCAGAGAGTCCTCTCTCCTCCAGATGAATTGGTCTGTGTTCAACAAAAATGTAGAAAAAATACATTACCATATTGCACCGTGATTCCTCAGGTGATTTCTCTAGCTTGTGGACATTGTTGTGTTTAGATGAACAAGATGAACATTCTAAGATTGAGGAGCTGCACAAACGGCGAAACTTCCTGGCTTCGTACTGCAAACTCATCGTGTACAGTATGATGCCCACGTCTTGTGCCGCCGATGTCTTCAAACACTATGTCAAGGTGAGGGCAGATGAATATTAAAATTTCAAGTATGACTGTTTAACACGTTCGCGGCCGCGGCCATTTTTGTGAACCCCAACCCCCATCCTGAAATATAAAATTGTCATAAAATTTTACCTTAGTGCGTAATAATGGTGCTGGTGTTGCAGAAACGCTTTAAAGCATTTTTGAGCGGTGAAAAATGACGTCATTTCCGTGGCAACAGTTGTTGCCACCAGCACTGCTGATCCGACCTTGCACGTGGCACTTTGAATTTAAAATATTTATGACTTTGTTATATTGCCATGTGTCCACATTTGATGTGAATATGATGTGTTTTTGTTATTAGTTTGAAAGTAAACATAAATACAGTACACCTTGGATTATCCGGATTAATATGGCGGAACACCGATCCGGATGGCAAAAAATCCGGATAATCCGAGGTCGTTACAATATCGCCTGGATAGCGATCCTTAGCCCCTGCTATATTAATGCTGCAAAAGGAGTATCAAGACTGTAGGCCTACAACATGTTAGTCTTTCAAGCTTGTTCCGCATACCATTTTTCTAACTGCGCTCGATTCTTTTTCCAGTGACTTACCATATCATTAGAACCCCAACACCTAGTTCCTTAGATAATTTTTTACCTGATTCTTCCGCATCAAGTCTTTTGACAGCATTTAGTTTCTGTTTGAAAGTTAAAACCACTTTTAATTTGAAACTCAGTTCACACAAAACGTTCACAATTATAAACATAATATATCCTAAAATAACAGTAATAAAATAACTCCCAAAATTGCCATAGGCTATGCCTTTGTTGATTACTGCTAGTGCCCAAAGTAGCAAACCAAAAACTACGCTTACGAAGATGCTGTAATGTACCGTTTAGGCAAAGTGGATCCTTCAATTATTGTGTTTCCAAATGTGTACACTTATGTATTGCATTTGCATTTTACTTTTAGAAGGCCTAAACTAGGCAAAAATCACGTTTTTGTCTTGATTTTAATTTTTAATTTCTCGGATGGACCGGTCCGGATAATCCGGGATCCGGATAATGTGGGGTCCGGATAATCCGAGGTGTACTGTATATGGTCAAAAATTACGTAATATCCGTGGCAACATTTGTTGCCGTCAGCACTGCCGTCACCACTGGATCCATCGTTTTCAACATCACCCAACATGTAATCCTCGTCAGGATCTATGAGTGCAATAAATAACCACAAATCGCACGTAAATAACTGTAAATAATGCTGAACACAACGTAAACAAACGACTAATAATGGCCGCGCGCGAAAACACATCCATCTCTGACACCTAGTTGGGAAATCAGCCGCTACGTCTGCTGGCAGCACTGTCCGGCGGAACCCAGCTGTTCTGTCAATAACACACATATCTGACTAGTGCTGGGGGAAGTTTCAAAGTTCTAGCTGTAATCCTGAATTTTTGGTGGCTCATTTAAACAAGCAATACACGGTGGCAACAAATGGCCGTCAGGATGGCGTTAAGGACCTGAGTGGCAACAAATGTTGCCGCGCCGCCGCGAACGTGTTAAAATAATTAAAATATCAGAACATGAACCTTGATGATGCTTCAATGCCATTGGTTAAACACTCAGTTTTCAGTTAAGGTTTCTTGAAAACAAACGGTCATTTAAAATTCTAGAATATTCTCTCGTGAGGACACACAACACAACTAAAAGAATTTTTTATGTGAGGTATAAGAATATTAGATTTTAATCATAAATAATTAGAAGGTTTTAAACCACTCAGATCAGAAAATCAAACCAACAATGATGAATCAACATACGTTTACTTGTGACTTTTTTTAATACAAAAAGAAATAATGGGTTTTTTCTGTAAAATTTGTTCAATCCCTTGAAATTGATTCTGATTCTAAATTTTCAATGTCTCAAACAACTTATGAGTAAAATTATTTAATACGATGTACTTTCAAGCAAATCTCATTCCTTTATCAAAAGAATGGAAAATAGGAAACAACATAGTTCAAATAGTTTTAAAATGACCGTAAAACAAACCTAAACTGATTCTGCTCCAGTCTTACAACGACTACGGGGACATTATCAAGACAACTCTGGGCAAGGCGAGAGAGATCAACAAGACGAACTGCGCTCGGACGATGCTCACCGCGCTCATCTCGCTGTTCCGGGAACTGCAGAAGGAAGTGGGCCACATGCGCATCAACCGGCAGCTCGAGGAGTTCAGCGGCCTCAAGGCAACTTATTTTGTTTCTTAATTTGCAAAAATCGTTCATTCTGGATCAGTTACTTGAAAGACATTGAAATAGTGTGGGCTCTTTCATTTTTATTAACTTTTAGCTTGAGGTTGACCTTGTAATTTTTATTATCTGTTCGTTTTAGGTTGTAGTCATGACTAACCCATTCCCTAGTTGTCTGAGCTTCGCAGAGCTTCAAATTATTATATTCCTCAACCTCTCAAGTTTAACTTCCTTGAACATATGACCACTCTTGCAACGTTATACTTCAATCAGAATGTAATCTTCGAAATTTTTGCTAACCAAACCAGATCGTGGTATGGAAGATGACAAACTTTAACTAAGGAAAGAAGACTTTGTAACTTTAAAGGATAAGATATAACTAATTATGATGTTTACTTTCATACGCTCAGAAGAGAACTCCGGATTGATATTATTTCATGTATTCCCAATAATTTATTGAATAAATTCATGCATGAATTTGAGTTTATAATTAATGATTAATAAAAATCAGAGTTTTATAACATTAAGGAAAGACACCAAATCCTAGGTAAGCATTTAAAAATAAAGTACTTTTCTCAAATATTTAAACGTTACAGGAGTTGGCGAAGAGGTTTGCCCTGTCATTCGGTCTGGACGCCATCAAGAACAGGGAGGCGATCACGGCGCTGCACCGCGAGGGCATCCTGTTCGCCGTGGAGCGGGCGGACTATGTGGAGGACCCGACGGGACCCCCGCCCAACCTGGCGTTCCTCGAGATACTGACCGAGTTCACCAACAAGCTGCTGAAACAAGACAAGCGCATCGTGTAAGTGTTGTGTGCTGGTTTTTGTGTATCCAAATTAAATTTACTTTGTCTTGAAAAATATGTGTATATATCAGAAAACTGAACGTATTTATTAGTAAAATTATATAGCCTAGTCCATCTTGTTATTTCATTTACGCTTAACCCTTGGTAGGTGACTTTGATTTTAAAACACGAATGGTGACTCAAGGAGTTTTTCTCCGGGTGTTGAAATAATAGACAACCAGTGTAGTTTTATACATATATTGTAAAAAGGTTACATGAAAAACTTACTTGACATATTTTTGAAACCCTATAGGTATGAAAAATGTGTTACTTGTCACTTGTATTCGAAATCTATATTTTCGAATCCAAATATAGTAACAGGTACAAATAGTGGGTACAGAGTGTATATACATCATTATTGCCACTGATCTCCATGTTATCATCCTTATTTGCACATTTTATACAAAAATCAGGTGCAGTATGCTCCCTACAAAATTAAGAACTTGGCATCCACATTACACGACTCTTGGGTTTCAACTGAATAGAAGGGGTACGAAGGGGAGGTTGGGAGAGTGAAATGAGGTCAAACAGATTCCTAGGAAGAGGCATGTGAGGTACGGTTACTCCTGCGACTGCCGACCGGTAAGAACGCATATTTTTTCATAAAAATAAAAGCGACTGGAGGAAAACTCCGTGTGTCACTGACGGAGGGTTAAATCAGCCTAAAATTCATTGTGTATACAGTAGAGAGGGAAAAATATAAATAGCAATAAGAAACTAACTATACAATTGATTGAACATTTAAAATGATAAATTATATGTTGTGATGTATTGTGTGTTAGCATTTAAAATGTATTTGCTGAGAAAGTTGAAAGGTGTAGGAACTCAAAAAATGTATAATAGTAGTGTTGAGAAGATAGGTTGAAAGGAAAATTGATATTTATTTAAACAGTAATAGTGCTTCTGTCTTTGATAAGATAGGGACACTTTGCCCATAATTTTACATGTTCTGTGGGGGGGGATAAGACATTTTATGTCTGTTATATCTATGTTAGTTGTAGTTAACTTATTTGTAATGTTTATCTACATAACAAATTCCAAACACAGGTTGAAATTTCATCCTATCACATGAAGAGAAGGATATACAGCTAGCTTACCTTTATTTTCTGGCCATCACCTAAAGAAGTCCCTAATGGGGCGAAATATCTAGATTTTTTTGTGACATGTGATCTCTGTCCTACCTGAACTCTTTCAAAGGTAAGCTAGCTGCCTATCCTTCTATTCATAAACGAAAATCCAGGACTAGAGCCTTTTTGGAAAAACCAAACTTTTCTCGTGATGAGTTGAGCAAGTGTGGGTTTGTTGGACAGGCTGAACTACCTGGACCGACGGGTGACGGCAGGGATGCCCAGCAGCCGAGGCGAGGACTGGCAGCCGCTGCTGCTGTACAGGAACAGCCTGGTGCACGGGGAGACGGACCAGCCGCTGGTCACCAGCAAGCGGGCCTACTACAGGAAGAAGAAGGAGACTGGTGAGTGTCACTGCTGTGAGTAGGCGGTTCAACTTCATCGGACATTTGAATCCATTTGAAGTTGCAGAGCTTCAACTAGTGCAATGCATAACTCTTCAATATGCAATGCATAACTCTTCAGTTCTCTAGTGGTGAACTGCAACAGCCATCACTTAGAATTTGGCACGTTTGCTACATGGCATTATCACATTTGTTGTTTTTTAATTTTTCAATTGTATGTACTTTTGATATATAACTTGTAACATAAATATATAATCAGTGAATCACTAAACTTATATTTCTACCAGAAATTTGAGAAGTGTTAAGATTTATTTTCACTACCAAATGTTAAGATTCAAAAATAGTGATCATTGTGAATACATAAAACAACACTTGGACTATTTTAAGAATTAGACTATTTCTTTCGAGATGGACTATGTCAACAAATCATCTGTATTTTAATTATTTCTAAATAAGAATAAATTTAGATTGGTGTGTTCATCAAGGCATTTTATTTGCACCATGTTTAACATGTTTTCTTTTTCCAGAAGATGACGTGGATGAAATGGACGATACTTCAGACCAAGAATTCAGTATGGGGTGAGTAAACACTGCAGTTGTTATGAGATTTAAAGTTAGTGGCTTAGTTTGAGTTGTAGTTTCAATTTTTTTATGTACAATAATGTACCTTTTCTAATTGAACAATTTTTAATTTTAATGTTTCTCTGATGTTTTAGACACTTGCCTCCGCTACTTGAAGACAGCACAAAACAAACAAAGAAGCGCAGAAGAGGGCCAATGCCAAGGTAATGTAAAATTAGATTTGAATTGCTACTATATCAAACATTTTGAAGACTGAATGGAGAATATTGTATTCTCTCAGCATTATTTTATGCATTTGCAATGCATAGTAGCAAAATATTGTAACTCTACGGTTCCAACTTTCAAGCATTTCCCAACCCCCTTGAATTGATGGGCATCGAAATCCCCTGTTGGCTGTAACCCCCCTTATTTGTTCCGCGACACTCTCGTGGACATTAAAAATTGACTTCAATTAAAAGTAGTTGGTTAACAACACCTTGCTTTAAAGCAAGTGTGTGTGTTAAACCCTGGTGGGGATTAACTTCCGCACCAGTAAATACTTTGTTCATCCATAAGACCTCCTTCTAATTAGACCAATTTGTACTTCATTTGTGAAATTGTAGTTCAGAGCCCATATAATACTGTGGGTCCTTTAGTTTCCATTGGCTGTTAGGCTATTGATTAACAGTCCTATCTAAGGAACATGTCGGCCTTAGTCAGTTAAAAGACCAAAAGATTGCGCCATAGTCATCCTACATTCATCTCTCATCTATACTTGACTCTAAATACTTACCTGGTTATATCGCAAATTCAAAAAAAAGTATTTCTCCATCGATACACTGATGGTCTAAAGATCATCAACTGTACTGTAATAAAAAGACCCTCTTGATCACCAGTTACGTGTGTTTGCCAGGCTGGACTTTGCCGGAGTGCTGAAGGACGCGGAGGAGGAGCAGCACCACCACATGACGATCACGTCGACGCGGCCGCAGCGGCAGTGCGCCAGGTTCGCCTTCAGCTACGTCGAGCGCGACGACGACGAGGAGAGCATCATCATGTAAACATAGTCATCTACCCGTCTCCTCATCCAGGGGGTGTTAAATTTTAAGATGATTTAGGTTTTTTTTACATGAAGTTATTGTTATTATTGTAAATAGTTAGGTTACTTTTAGCTTACTAAAAACCAATTATCAGAGTAGGCACATGTTCTAAGGTGTGAAATGGTGAACTTTGCCTTAGTTGATCTTGCAACTAATTAAAACATCAAAATTTTAATGCAAATTAAAATTGTTGGATTCCTTGTTGTTCTAAAGTGTGATTCTCATCACCTACTGTAATAATTTGTGGTAATATCTGAAATTTGGATTGAATTGAAGAAAAGTTGCAGGCATTTCAAAAGTCAGTTTGGATTTCCTCTACAAAAAAAAACAAAAAAAACTATGTGGATGTACACATAAAATAAAGTAATGTGCTGAAAATAAATTTAATCACAACCTAACTTAACTCAGTGATTTTAGTTAGCTTCCGAATCAACTTTAAGCTTGATTTGACAGCAAAAAGCTGTGATTAACACAAACGGAAAATATTTTATAAATGTTGGTTGCTTGATTCCTTTCAAGGCTAAGTTTGGAAGTGAAATTACATCTTTAGGAAGTGTCCATTACAAAACACTATTTTCAAAGTAGAGTAGAAAAATAATTTTCCTACCTATACTCATTTCCATGTTCACCTTTCAATATGGAATTTCCATAATCTATGTATTTAAAATAACAATTCAGGTTTTATTAACCACGTCAAAAAATAATCAGCAGATGATTTTACTATCATAAGATGTGAACATAAAATGTAACTAGCAAAGGTATTAGTATGGAATTCCACCGAAAGACCTGCACTGAAAGGTGAATGTGGAACCGAGTAATAGACAAAGCAATTACTTTGTTGTTGAATATTAATTGAAATCTAAAAAGGCATAAAATATTTTGTTTAAGAGAATCAACAGTTTTTATATGGTTTTAACATAATTTTATTTAACCTGGATTATAAAGATAAGGCTACATTGCTTGGTTTTAAGCCAATCAACCTAACGAAATAAGACAGTATACACATTGTTATAGCATATAAAAACTTAGATAAAAACATTTTTGTTGATGCTCTTAAATGACTGATTTACGCTCTTTTTTTAGCACACTCATTAAGTAAGGAGTCCAGTTGTTTTTTTTTCAGGTACTGTAGTAGTGTACATATACAAATATTGTATTTTATAAAATTGCAATAATAAAAACTATTTTGATAAATCGTGGTAAGTGATACTTCCCCTCTGTTTGTAAAAAAATTATATTATGAGAGTAAACCAAGCATATTTAATTTTTCACTGTCTCAACCAACAGGAAACATTCCACACTTTTAGTTAGTTCTTATGAAGTTCAGCAGCACTGAAAACTGCTACCTCATGTGACAAATAACAAAGTGGTTTACTAATTTAAAAGTTTAAATGTGTCTATTTCTGCAATACAAAGTTCCAAAAATAACAGTACATCTTTATGCATGAATAAAGAAACGTTAGAAATGTTATAAAAAGTATAAGGTTCCTTACAAAATAAGATTTTCTTGACATGATTGGTCATAATAATAATACAAATTTAGATCATCTCGACCTCATTCCTCAAAGAATAGCTGACAAAATTGTAATTTTAATTTTGAAGTCTGCACACATTAACATGCAAAAGATAATTATTTTAGTTTACACTAACACTTTTTGATACTAGCGTTAACATGGAAAATGAGCAACGGATTCAAAAGTTGGTTTAAGTTGAGGGGAAAACAAATTTACTGTATCATATTGCAAACACTAAGAAGTTGGCAATTTTATATTGGCCTTACTCAAATGTAATGCAATGTTTTCCTTATTTGTAACAATGAAATGATAGTGTTGAGTCAATTACCATGCAAGTAACAGTCAATTTCCAAGTTAAAAAGTGTTACCTTAAATAATCTTTCAGCTGTAACTTTTATACTTTAAAGGTCTGCCTCCCAATAAATTACTAGCTAATAGTATAAGTGAAATAACATGCAAATTACAAATATTAGCTAGTAAAGCCCGAGGGGTGAAAGAAAAACTTTTCCTTCACATTGAAGGATTTAAAAATCTGTCTTAAATGGCTGTTTATGGCTGTAAGTCAAATCATGAGATTCGAGAGGACAGTTTTGATCATCTAAAGTGGCAAACTCATGTTCGATCCGGCTTGTCAATTCAATGTTAACAAGCCAGTCTGACTAGCCAAAATTGTACTTGTTTATGAATAGTCGATGATTCATTTATTCAGTCTTTAAGTAACATGAATAATTACAATTGACATCGTCAGTGAAATATATTCAATAATTTGTTTTCTTAGTTTTAACAATAGCTTAAAAATATAACATGTGTGGGTTTACTTATGGGCTTCTGCTTATGAAAAATTTTGTTCAAACAATGTGAGCTAAAGACAGAAATTTGAACCGATAGCATGTTGGAAATTCATCATTTTTGCTTAATACATTGGCTTGACGGCAACCGAATTGATAGTGTGTGTGTGGGAGGTTTAGCTCAGTTTCTCAAATCAGCTGTTGTGATTGGCATCTGTCTAGCAACATCTGTCCCGTGTGATTTCTGCTGTATGTGGGAATCTGACGTTCGTCGTCCTTTTTCAAGTGGCACCAGGTTTAGTTAAAGTTGTTTTTTATTCACGTTACATTGTGTAGTCAGTCCAATGAGTACTTGGAGAAGGTAAGGATTTCCTGATTCTGTTCATAGAGATTTTGAGAGGGGAAGAATGCCTGTGGAAGATAATCAACCTCTATAAAGTTTATCAAACAAAGTGAAACGTAAAAAAAAAACGAAGCTTATAAAATGCTCGTTAAGAGGTCAATCCAAGCACGACTAAATTGTGGTATTATCACTTCGAATTGACGCACCAAGTTGAACGTGTGTATGTAATTGCTGTGTCAGAATTGATAATTATAACTGACAAGCCAAAATGAACATGTATAGCAGCCTTAAAGATATTTTTGAGTGTTCATAGGCAACAAAAATGTGTGCCCATATGCTTAAATTTATAATAAACATAGAAGTAGAAGTGAAACCAAGTCAAAAAAAATCAAACGTTTAAAAAACATATAATTTTTATTAAAATTATTTAAATAAACTGTTTACAAGGTAAGGTTTAGGATAAGTTTTTTTCATGTAAACACACATTCAAAACGTACATGTAATACACTACTAATGAAATGGTTTTTCCCACAAAAATTTGGTAATGTGATCTAACACTAGCTATCATGCTATCATTAGTTTTTCCTCCAGTGCATATTACAACAAGATCTTAATAACTTACTTAATTTTTTTTTATTATCACAGCCTAGACTAATTGATTGAGCATTAAAGAGTACAATTTAATTTATTGAGCACAAAAGAGTATGATTTAACTTATATAAAAATAAGAGTGTCGTTTAATTATTGATAATTGAAATTTTTGATTCAGATACAAATTTAAACATGTATTATACATACATGTACATGTCCTCATAACATAATACAAACATGATTAATTAAGACACTATTCAAAAATAATAATTTTATAGCTATAATAAACAATGTACTAGAATGTGAGCCTTTTGGTTACATTACCTCGAAAATTTGACGCCATTGCATTTCTTGTCAGTATGTAAATAAGAAGCTTTGTCTATTGTCTCCTCAAATGCTGATTGTTGTCAGTCACAATTGAACCAGTCAGTGATAAAATATCTTGTGAAAATATGTTCAATGCCACAAGGTTACAGAAACAGCGAAGAAAGAAAACCTAATCAAGTAATAATTTTAAAACTAAACAGTATTTGTGAAAGGAAAAAAGTCAAAACCGATTGCTCCATACTGAATTCAATTAAACTCTACTGTATATTATATTCCTTTACGAGATTAACAGGACTCTAAAGTTTAATTTTATTTGTCACAACTACCTGCATTTTTATTTTTTACAAATTTAAAATACACAAACTTTGGAACTCAGAAAATTTGAATCCCAAGGGACTGGTAAAAATTGCAGATGCAAACATGCATAAAATTGTGGAAAAAATATCAAAACTTTTACATTTGAACTTTTTTGACATTGAAAGTACAAATACAGTTTTTTTGCAGTCGAGGTATAAAATAAACCTTTAATTTGGACACCTCAGAACCAGATCTTCTCCTTATCTAAATAAGTTCTGGATCATCTGGAAATGCACAGGCCTTTTTTACCCTAGCCACAGATGAAGAACTATACAGATTGGCAACCCAATGCACTTTTGTGCGCCCGTTTTTTCGCGCGGCGTCAAGTTTGTTAGGTCGTTTTGCCGCACATATCGCATTGGTATCAAGTATAATTTTGTCAATATCAAATCTTCAGGTCCCAAAGAACAAATATAGCAATTAATAACTTTGATACCAATGCAATATGTGCGGCAAAACGACCTAACAAACTTGACGCCGCACGAAAAAACGGGCACGCAAAAGTGCATTAGGTTGCCAATCTGTATAGTTCTTCATCTGTGCCTTAGCTAAAAAAAAATTAAATTAGCAGCATATCTTGAATAATCAATCAACCAAAATATGTTTTTACTGCGGACTAACTAAAAAAAATGATTTTTTTTGGTAGGAACTTCAAAATTAAATACTAATTTACAATGTATTTTGTAGCTCCAGAAGAGTTTTACCTTTTGTTTCTGGCATCACAAAATAGGTGAATATTGAGCCAAGTAGGCAGTTTATTGAAAAAATCCAAAAACTTACATAAACGCCAAATGCATCAGAAACTATCTGGTAACATTTTGTAACTAAACTTGATGAAGCACCATGTACAATAGCTACTATAGATGATGCTAGCCCCTTCACATTTGTAGGAAACAATTCCCCTTGAATGGTTGTAACAATCGGTCCCATTCCTATTGAATAGAATCCTGCATACATTGAAATAGTTAAGAAAGGTAGCCATGTTGCATGGGTTGTATCAACTGTAGAGTTCTGTTCCAAGAAAAAATATAATGCAGTTAAAAACTCCATCACAAAGCTTCCTAAACAAGACGTTATAGTTAAAACCCTTCTTCCAGAACGATCCATGAGAGCAGCAGATACAAAAGTAAACAGCAGGGTTATGATTCCAAACAGAATCGTGTACTCACTTGATGAGAGTCCTCCAATTGTCGAAGGAAAGATAAAAGAGGCATAGGCGACTACAGCCGACATCCCACTAAACCTCTGAACAATCGCTAGAACCAGAACAATAATGAGGGATCGGGAATATACTCGGCTCCCGAATAGGTCTTTCAAACTACTCTTTCCATTGTCTTCTACATGTTCCTCAATTT
Source organism: Flexamia atlantica (assembly GCA_035578135.1). Taxonomy (NCBI): domain Eukaryota; kingdom Metazoa; phylum Arthropoda; class Insecta; order Hemiptera; family Cicadellidae; genus Flexamia; species Flexamia atlantica. Next base: position 2,159,145 of record JAQJVK010000009.1, read on the forward strand.
TGGCCAAGTGATTAATAACCAATTGTTCATCGTCAATTCCTGACAATTTGGTATATGTTTTTCTGGCCTCTAGATATCGCCCTTTCTTCAGCAAAAAGTACGGAGATTCAGCCATCCAAAATGACAGTATTATAAATCCTAATGGAATTGTAATTGATATCACAGCAAGAACACTGTAAGAAACATAAGGTCCGATAGAAAACTCTATAAGATGTCCCAAATACAACATAGTTTCGAACCCAGTACTTAAAGTTCCTCTAACTTCAGGGTTCGAGATTTCTGCAATGTATAAAGGGGTGACAGTAAAAACTATCCCCATCGAAACACCAAATAAAAACCGAACAAGGTATAAAACATCAACAGATCGTGTTGTGATTATCAAGATCCATCCAGTAGTTTGTAGGATTGTTGAGAAAAGCATACATTTCTTTGGACCTATTTTTCCTAGCACATAACCGGCTGGTATTGGACTAATGATGTGTCCTAATTCATGGGTGGATGCAATCCAGGAGCCCTCTGAAGACGAGATCGGGATTTCACTGCCTGGCGAACGTAGTTTTTTCAAAGCTATTGTAGTCCATCCGACTGTACAGCCAATACTCAAAACAGTCAGTCCAGCTGAAAATTTCAAACGTTTTAATATTTTGTTCACTAAGGGCGGGTTTCGGAGCTCGGGGATACGTAATCCTGGAGTTAGTTAACCCGTGGATTAAGATAATCTTAGCTTGTAAAATCGGATTTCGGAGCTCGGGGATAAGTTTCTTAACTCTCGTGTTATCTCAGTCTGAGGATAATTTTATCTTTAGACTTATGCAAGGAGTTACTGGGGTATTTTGGAGAATTTCCGTTTTTAGGTAGTGTTGGGTACTGTGTGCATACACATTTGACCTGTTCTTTCTTCTCTTCCCAATTGAATTCGGCTCTTGTTGTGTTCGAGTTATGCCTACCGAATTAACTCTCGGGTTAAAGATATTCTTGGAGTTAGTTATCCTTGAGCTCCTAACCCCGATTTCTACAGTCCGAGAATAAAAACCAGTTCAAACTGGAATTTAGTCTGAGGATAGAGATAACCCCAAGCTCCGAAACACGCCCTAAAAATGTTTTTTTTTCAGAGAATAAATATTTACAAGCAAATTGCAGTAAACTCCTATCAAACACAGTGATTGCAAGAATACTTTGATCGATATAAATCCGAATAATTAAAATTAAACATGATTTTCTGCAGTCATATAGCTTAATTTTAATACCTAATAATCATGTTCATTAGATAAGATTTTCAGAAAAGAATAGAAATGGCCATAATTCATTGTTGTTCAGTAATACTTTGATGAACTTATATCAAAATATTTATTTCTCAGACTGACTCTAGTTTTGTCTTAGCAAACACTCTTTAGACCATAAATTTTCAATATGGTAACAAGCTTCATATGATATGTTGTCATTTGACAATTTCAAGCATTAAATGGAAAGATAAATTGATTAACATTAAGTATTAGTTTATTCACATATGAAAAGATCAAAATATTTGTTCACCATCTCTTTAACCATTATGGGTTCTTGGATTTTAAAATTATTTATTTAACCGTGTTCTTGTTATTCTTGGTAAACAAACAACACATACAATATTTGCTATATCAATACTACTTTACAACAAGGGAAGTTCTATGGCAAGGGGGGTAAAATCTTGTGATATTATTTTTAATAACATAATCAATTCTTACAAGAGTGAAATGATAAAATATTCTATTGCAATATTTTACTGGTAATAGTAATGACTAATGAGACTATTATACCAGAATAATCTGTAACCTTAAGAGCTTACAATATTTTTAAATTAGTATTGTGAATTATCAATTATCATTAATGATGAATAAGCCTGTCATTACTCAAACATAAAAAATGTGTTTTCTACCTGCAAACCCTGAGATGGACTGATAAAGTGTGTGACCTTTCATTGTGAACTCACAGAGTTAGTATGCCAGCAACACACCAGTGCTTGTGTTCTTTTGATTCTGATTTCTTATCTTATCCTACGAGTCATATGGTAATGAACAAAGAAACTGTGATATCTATCAGTGAGAAGATAAAATAAACCAGTGCTCAAGAATTTCAGCTATTTTATTGCTAAGGTTTAATCTGCAATACATTTTTTTTGTCTAAATCAGATTCACTGGGAAGTAAAAAATTTAAAGCTATTAAATAAATGGTATTTTAAGCAGGGAAAATTACTATAAAATTTAATCTTAAATCATTAACTGATACAGCAGACCTTTCAGCTAAATCGTTATTTACACTAAAGATAAAGGAGAAGGTATTTTCTAATGGACAAAGAACCTCGAAAACTTATGCTAAGACACACGGTCAGAGCTCAAATTTGGCATATATTCTCCCACCCTTGGGTCATAGATGAATACTAATAACCAGTTTTATGAAATTCACATAACATTTCTATCCAAGTCATAATTTTTCTTTGTTTTCTGATGACTTCATACATCTATACAGTAGAGTCCCGCAAACCCGGACTTCGATTACCCGGAATTCTGGATAACTCGGAAAGCCTGCCAGACAGGGCCGGATTTAGAACTTTTGGGCCCCTAGGCTCCCTCAGTGGTGCGGGCCCCCAGGGCCAGAGTGACCAAATGTCTGTTTTTAGGAGAAAATGTCCTCCTTAAAACCATTGTCCTCCATTCATTCCAACTTGTCGGTCGCATTATGCGGCCGTCGGGAAATCTATTGCTGTTGTTTATACTGCAGCTGGCAAATCTGTTGGTCACATCACGGCTGTCAAATCACAGTCGTTGGTACCAAAAACAAAACTCTCGGTCATAATACCGCGGCTGGTTAATCTCTCGGTCATATTGCGGCCGGAAAATAGTCCAGTGTTTCCGTGGCCAGCAAATCTCTTGATCGCATTGCGATCGGTAAATCTTTCGACATGTCGCGACCGGTAAATCTGTTGGTCGCATTGCGGCCGTCTGTATTTTACATCAAAGGTAGTGCTCAATTATTCTATTTAAAAGCTACATTGCTTACTTCACTATTCGGGATTTTTTTAATAGTCTGGAAGGAAAAGTAAGACAAAAGTTGGAAATTTAATATGTGAAATCTAGTGGATACAACACTTAAGGTTTTCAGCGGCTGGCAAAATTCTTGGTCACATTATTACAATAGCAAAAATCTCTTGGCTAGCCTAGGCTCACAAACATCGGTTATATCGCTGTCGGTAAATCTCTCGGATATTTCGCGGCCGTCATTTGGCAAAGCTTTTTAAACAAAATTCAGCATCTTACACATTTTCAAGGGGGAGGGGGGTTAACATTGAGCTATAGAGCAAAGGTCTGAAACCCCAATCAAAATGCTGAAATTATTCCCATAAATATTATTATCCTGCAGTCGATATTTTATCTTTTGAGCTGTCTGCTATTTAAGTGATGAAATTACGTTGTTTACGTTTTACGTTCAATCGGGATAACAGTTTATTTAATTATCTTTTTAGTCTTGGTCGAAGTATTGAGTACCAAACAATGTGTTAATTCTTGGATTCTGACAAATAATTTTTATATATTTTTGTGTGGCGCGGGCCCTCTTGTAGCGCGGGCCCCTAGGCGCGCGCCTATTGCGCCTATGCTTAAATCCGGCCCTGCTGCCAGAGCAATAAAGTGCATTGAGATTCAATGCCAGAGCATGGTGTGACACATTTAAAACAGTTTTAGTTTTTCTTTAAGTTTTTTTTGTAACTAATGTAGTTTTTATATTTTTTACTATGCAATAAATAAATGATTTCTTATAGAAATAACAGAAACTATTCTTATTTTTAATCATTTCCCGATAACTCGGAATTTTCACAAACCCGGACACCGTTCAGTCCACATTAGTCCGGGTTTGTGGGACTCTTCTGTATCTATAAAAGAGGAAGTATGTATATATATTTATATATATGCATGTAGCCTATGGACTCCGAAACCACTCGAACGATTGTAATGAAACTTTCAGGCATTATTCAAGGATGGTTTGTGTGAAGTTTGGTGCAAATCTGCCCAAAGGGCTCTGACCCAGAGGGCATAATACAAGGGTGCAGTGTCAGGTTTTAGAAATTTAGTGTTTACAAAATTAACAGCTGTAATTAAAAATATTGAAAGTTTCTTCAAAATGCCATTTGTTTGAATGTAATCAAACAAATGTAAATGCTGGCTGGTTTATTATCTTTGAATTGTGTTACTTGAATTTATATTAACTTTTTTATTTTAACTTAACTTAAAATAGTTCATTGACAGATTTTTTTTATCTACATGCCACTAAAAAGGCCTCAATCGACAGAAAATTGGCCAGATCAAAACAAACTGCAAAAAAAAGAGCAGCCGAAAACGACGAAGAACGTGAGTCATGGCTTGAAGACCTACGTAATCGGGTTTCTACCTCCAGAGAAGCCGAGACCAAAGAAGAATGTGAGTAACGGCTTGAAGACCTACGAATCGGGTTTCTACCTCCAGAGAAGCCGAGACCAAAGAAGAATGTGAGTAACGGCTTGAAGACCTACGGAATCGGATTTCTACCTCCAGAGAAGCCGAGACCAAAGAAGAATGTGAGTAACGGCTTGAAGACCTACGAATCGGGTTTCTACCTCCAGAGAAGCCGAGACCAAAGAAGAATGTGAGTAACGGCTTGAAGACCTACGGAATCGGATTTCTACCACCAGAGAAGCCGAGACCAAAGAAGAATGTGAGTAACGGCTTGAAGACCTACGGAATCGGGTTTCTACCTCCAGAGGAGCTGAGACCAAAGAAGAATGTGAGTAACGGCTTGAAGACCTACGGAATCGGATTTCTACCTCCAGAGAAGCCGAGACCAAAGAAGAATGTGAGTAACGGCTTGAAGACCTACGGAATCGGGTTTCTACCTCCAGAGAAGCTGAGACCAAAGAAGAATGTGAGTAACGTCTTGAAGACCTACGGAATCGGGTTTCTACCTCCAGAGAAGCTGAGACCAAAGAAGAATGTGAGTAACGGCTTGACGACATGTGGAATCGGGTTTCTACCTCCAGAGAAGCTGAGACCAAAGAAGAATGTGAGTAACGGCTTGAAGACATGCGGAATCGGGCTTCTACCTCCAGAGAAGCCGAAACCAATGAAGAACGTGAGTCATGGCTTGAGACATGCGGAATCGGGTTTCTACCTCCAGAGAAGCCGAGACCAAAGAAGAATGTGAGTAACGGCTTGAAGACATGCGGAATCGGGTTTCTACCTCCAGAGAAGCCGAGACCAATGAAGAAGATGAGTCACAGCTTGAAGACCTACGGAATCGGGTTTCTACCTCCAGAGAAGCCGAGACCAAAGAAAAATTTGAGTAATGGCTTGGAGTCATACGGAATCAGGCGTCTACCTCCAGAGATGGCGAGACCAATGAAGAACGTGAGTCACAGCTTGAAGACCTACGTAATCGGGATTCTACCTCCCAAGAAGCGGAGACCAAAGAAGAACGTGAGTTACGGCTTGAAGACATGCGGACGGCAAAATTGAAATAACCGAACAACTAACGAGATTACATTTCCACCACAGTTTTGTAAAATTCAGCCAAATATTCAAGCAGTTGTAGAGATGGTATTTCCAACTTTAAAAATCCGGATTGGCTTTGTGAGTGGGCAATTTTGACTTCCTAAAATGATGACATCAGCTAACCAAATAATTGAATTAAATTGAAATTGCACGGATAATTGATCAAATCAAAGCCGTAGCCCGGAAATTTTTTCGGGGGGGGTTTAGACAGGCCCAGCGGGTGAATTTATGCCTCGCCAAAAGTGGTGACCTTTTAGCGAATTTCCCCCATAAGGAATTAGCGAATTTCCCCCATAGGGAAGAAGCTATTACCGTAGGTCTCATGGCAAGACCTAAGCCCGAGACCATGACAACTTTTCGTTTTGGGGCCCCCAGAAGCAAAAAACAACATTCGTTAGAATTTTTAGATATATATATATATATATCTTTTTTTTTTTTTTTTTTTTTATTGTTTAATTCACAACTTAGGGCTGCTAAAAGTATTTGTAAAAATAATAATAAACTTGAGCACCCTTTTATCATTATTTTATTTAAAAATCACGACACGTGTTTCGGTAATTATACCATCATCACGGTGAATGAAAACTTAACCTCTTTCATTCACCGTGATGATGGTATAATTACCGAAACACGTGTCGTGATTTTTAAATAAAATAATGATAAAAGGGTGCTCAAGTTTATTATTATTTTTGCAAATATATATATCTATATATATATATATCTATATATCTATGTGTCTGTAAGCACGATAGCGGCCATAAAAATGGTCCGATCTCAATGAAATTTGGTATGGACATGTAAAGTGGTAATCAATTTAACGAGTTCGTAAACCAGCCCGATCGGACCACCAGAAGGGGGGTAAAGGGGGATAAACCCCCAAAAATGGGTTTTTTGCTTTTTTCATATGCAAAAATTAAAGTAATCCAATTTTGGATTTTTCCATTGAATTCAGCTCAAAAAAACAAACAATTCAGTATTTTGATTTACAGTTCTATGTCCATTGGTTACCGAGATATTGAAAGAGGTAAACATATAGTACATTGTCCCAATGTTAACCTTATGGGAAATAAGTAAAATTCTATATCTCGCTTATTTCTCAACATATCTTGATAAAACTTGGTAAATGGCTTCTTCTAGTTCAGATCTATTAAATATTGAATTAAAACCACCCAGTTCTAATATACCTGTAGCAGCAAACCTGCATACTCATTCCCATGCTATTCTTATGCAGCTTACAAAAACATATCAAATCTCATTATGTTGGATTGAAATATGTTGTTTTGCATTTGAAATTCGCTGAGTATGCAGGTCTGCTGCAACGGGGGTATTTTTTTTCTCATTTCTTTCAGGGGGGGTTTTCAACTCTTTCGGGGGGGAGTTTTCACCCCCATTTACTACGTTTTCAATGCTATTTCTGTTATTTCGGGGGGGGGGGGGTTCTGACCCCCTAACCCCCCCCATTAGCTACGGCCTTGGATCAAATACTAATCAGTTTACTCAGTTCTTGATGAATAACAAACCATCCAGTTGAATTTTTAATCCAACAGAGCCGCCATGAACGCCACCACACTTACTTACGTTGAAATTAGGATCACCAAAAATATTTACACGAAACTTGAATCCACCAAAGCTTTGTAATGGAACAAGACTGACAATAAAGAAATTGACACGAAATTTGATAGAACCAACCATTATAAATGGAAAGTTCAAAGGAGAAGAAGTCTTGATCCCAAGAATACAGATGGTTTCATCAGAATTGCCCTTTGATTTCAAGAGACTGACTACAATTTCCTGTACGTCTAGCACTTGCAATTACGATCAATAAGGCACAAGGGCAATCTCTCACTGTTGCGGGTTTAAATTTGGAAAATGCCTGTTTTTCGCACGGCCAGTTAGTTATACTGTCCACCGATGACTTGATGGCTAGCGGGATAAATTTGAGGGGAGGGGATAGCAGGCCGGTTACCATAACAACGACGCTACTACCCGTCTACATTTACCTTGTTAAAAATAATAGATGATAAACACAAGAAATTCATAGTTAAATCAATTGATCATATGTTATTGTTTCATTTTCCACGTTTGAAAATCCAAATTGATCCAGTTGTGTTTGTAAACATTCAAGCTTCTTCTATTCACGCCATTATGCTCTATTCGTGCGAATGAAAGTTTTAAAATTAGTTTTTTATGTGGTAAAGGTATTTATTTTCCTGTTTCGTGATGGCATATCCGTACGTAAAAATGGACAAACCATTCGGGCGCGCAACTAAACGCCCGGCGCACCGCAGGTGAGTACGTCAGCGCGGGGAGTACGCAGCGGCATCGGCATCAGTATAGTACAGACTACATTTTCAGGTCGGCTACTAGTGTCGCGTTTGCGGCGAGAGGGGAACGGCTCAGCCAATAGCAAGCGCACTCCTCCCCTCCCCCTGCTCTTATCTCGCTAGCCATCAAGCTATCGGCGGACAGTACATGGCATGCTCACACGAGTTGGTACGCCTGAAAATTTGTACATCTATACACCAAATAAATCAAAAGACAAAAAACATTGTTTATCCTTTGGCCTTACAATAAAATTAATATACTTACTTTCTATTCGATTGACTTTTTTTGTTGTACTCAAAAAATATTAAAATAGCTTTTTATTTCTGTAAACAACTTATTTCGGGCGCAGCAATGCGCGCCGGGTAACAGATAGTATTGCATATTCCTTAAATAACATTACATGTTTCAAATTTATAATCTAGCTAAAACTTTACAACTTTCTGCCTTTATCCATGGTTCAATTTGATAGTTTTATAACTTATATTATGAACTTTAATTTATACAACCATTTATAATTGCGGGCACCAAATAGGGCGGGTGACTGAGTGCGCTGCTGGTGAAATTATTGTTAATAATTTATTTGGGTAGTTAATAAACTATTTGATCATATGTTAAAACTAAATACAAATTTACATTATGTAAAAAATGTAAACAAGTTTTGAGATTTCAACAAAAACATTTCATTTAGTCATTTCAGCTGAGGATTTTTTTCAGAGACGATTTGGTGAGTTTCCAGTTTTTGCTGCCCGCCCTATTTCATGCACTCTACTCAAGATGGTAACATTTATTAAGGTGTTCAAAGATTTGTAAACTATCAAATTGTTACTAAATTGTAAAAGCCATTATCAAAAGAATTTTAATGTTCTTAATTTTGAGGATTTTCATTCAGCTATAACTACTCTTAAACCTAATCAAATACCCGTGTTCAGCAGACCTGCACACTCAGCGAATTTCAAATGCTTATGATTGTCTTTTTTTCTTTCCTTGCCAAAAGATGTACCACTAGATTTCTAGACAATATAATTTTGTTACAAATTATATGGTCAAGGAAGGATTATATACCCCTTACCAGTGGCATGGATACGGGAGGGGAAGGGACAAGGAAGACATCCTTAATTGCTTTTTTTAAGAGCATGAAATCCTATTGATTTTTTTAAATATTTGTTACAGCCTATTTTTCAGCTAATTTTCCTGGGCTAAGAGATAGACACAATCAAATTTTATAGTTTGGTTTCAAAAAGCCACTAAAAACAACTGAATGAATTTCTTGATCATGGGTAAATGAATGGGTGTTAAATTTTGTGAATAAGGTGAACAGTGGGCCTTTTTAAAAACAATCGTGCCTGTAACGATATGGGAAAACAGCAGAAAAATGTTTTTAATGAATAAAGCAAACCACTTTGAAAGACAATTACACATGATTGATGAATGAACAAAGTGAAGTGAATCTATGTATTAGCGTAGTCAAAGATTCACTGTCCGTCATTTGTGGGTGTGTTTGTAATGCGGTAACTCAAAATGATTACACTGATAATTTTAAATTTTGCACAAACATTTTGTAACTTAATTGAAATATGCCTTTAAATTTTGAAACTAATCCCCAGAACCGTTTTTAGCAACTTGACTTTTAAAATTAAAAATATTCCACTTCATTAGCATTGGCGAAACATCATGTTTATTAAACAATGAAATGCAAATGAAGATAATTTCAAATATAAAAGCGAGATTCAATATGAGACAAATACATTTTTCGTAAAAGGTTCATCACATGATGATGCTGGTTGCTTTAGTATTTGAAATTATCTTTTTTTGTATTCATGGTTTAATAAATGCATTTTTTGCCAATGTTAATTTTGTGGCAGTGGATTTGGCTTGCTCTTGTTTGTGAACCAATAATTACGTGATAAAAGAGCGTACCATACTCCTGGAATTTAGCAATAAATATTCAATATTTGGATAACCAAAATGGCTAACGCTGGCTGTAATGCGAAAGACATGAAAGGCCATAAAACATCATTGCACTAAAATAAATTACCTATATATAAATTACTGATGATGAGTAAACAACTGGAATAGTGAATATATATGCTCCAACTTTTTTACTTTAAAGGGTGTGATTTTAGTAAAATGTCTTGGCACTACTAGCATTCGTCCAAACATCTCGCTAAACTCATACACAAACACACAGCACACATTTACACTGATGAAGATGCACACATGCTCAAGGTACTACTGATCATAGTAGTACAGTAAAAAAGGCCAAAAATACCCTTTGGATTGGCTACACCCATATACACCCATGTGGAAAACATTTTCTGGGCCAAGTTCTGGCCAGTACTGTGGGAGTACTGGACAATACTGGCCAGTTCTGTAGCAGTACTGGCCAGAACCTGGTCCAGAGCCTGGCCAGTACTGGCCAACATTTGATCAGTACTGGTCAGTACTTGCCAGGTTCTGGCCAATCATGCCCAGGTTCTGGCCAATCATGCCCAGGTTCTGGCCAATCATGCCCAGGTTCTGGCCAGCACTGCCCAGAAAGTGGTTTACCACTGCCATGTAAAGTGGTAAACAATTGGATGATTTCGTAAACCAGCGCAATCGGACAACCGGAGAGGGGGTAAAGGGGGATGAACTCCCAAAAGTGGGTTTTTGAGTTTTTCATATATAAAAATAAAAATGATAAAATTTTGGCTGGCACCTTTGAATTCGATCAGCTAAAAAAAAAAAATTTTGTATTTTGTATCATTGCTCTATGTCCATTGGTTACCGAGATATTGAAAACGCTAAACACAGTTTGTTATTGTCCCAATGTTTTTGGGTATGAGTAAAATTTTATATCTCACTTATTTCTTAACATATTTCTTAATAAAACTTGGTTTGTGGCTTCATCTAGATGAGATATAGTGTATTTTAGTCTAAAATCCCCGAAATTTCAATTTTTGTGTTAGCAAACCTGCATACTCATTCCCCATACGTTGTCCTTATGAGAAATAAAATAACTGCTATATCAAGGCCACACTACACTACAGGCCGGAGTCCTTTTGTGGTGACGTCACATCATCAGACGGAATCGCAGACGCTTTTATAATGTACTCATATGGCGATTCACTGTCGCATTCTTAAAACTATCGTGCCCTAAGTAATTCATTTAAGTTTTTGTTTAGAAACCAATATTTTTTCGAATCTGCATTAATCAATGAATAACCAAATGCGGTCGAAAATAATTTTAAAGAAAACAAGACTTTATTTCATAAACTTAACCCCGGTAAACATTACAGGCAAGTAATTTGTTTACTTTTCATCAGATGATTTATTGGAAATTCAACAGTTTTAATTGTTTCTTATTGTTTTCATTTTGATGTTCCCTGTTCCACCGTACGCTTCACTTGCTTTGTACGCAGATGATACTGCAGTAATAACTCAAAATTCTGACATTCATATGGCTCAACAAAATCTTCAACATTCCATTGACACATTGGCATTGGTTGAATGGTTCAACAAGTGGAGGTTTCAGTTAAACGCCTCAAAATGTGAAGCTAAGATATTCACTTTAAGAAGACCACAAATCCCTCCTAATATCACAATTAGGTGATACGAGAATAGAATGGAATCCTTCTGACCAGTCCATAAAATACCTGGGAATTCATCTCGACCAAAAATTGAATTGGAATCTACATGTTAATTCAAAATTGGCACAAGGCTATTCTCGGCTCTCAATTCTTTTTCCCTTGTTAAACAGAAAGTCTTCACTCAAACCTAAACACGGAATTTTATTGTATAAAACTATTTTAAGACCTTTGGTGATGTATGCCTGCCCTATCTGGGGATTATCAATTTCAAAAACTAAACTTAACAAAATTCAAGTATTTCAAAATAAAATTCTTAGGCTATGTGTCAACTCGCCCTGGTTTGTCCGGAACAGACAAATTCATCAAGAATTTGGTGTGGACTCAGTTGAAGAATTCGTAAAAAAGAGTGCAACCAAGTTCCTTAACAATATTGGTATTGTCCCCGGTGCACAATTTTTCAATATTTGTGAACCAACAGTGAATAGGCGTTTGAAGGCGAGGGTTCTGCAGGACATAATGAACGAAATAGATTAGGCTTTGATTGAAAATTAGTTCCTGGGTGTCTCCATGAGAGCGAGCCCAATAATGTTTCACATGTTATATTGTTAATGTTATTACATTCTGTGCATAATACTTATTTTGTATTGATCCGGAAATAAATTGATTAGAAAAAAAAAATCATTTTGATGTTCTAATTTCATAATTTGTTGGTAAATCTTTACAATTTTCATATGATTTTAGTTGCTATTTCCAACACAGCGCTAGGGGTTCGGCCGGTATTGTGACTGTGGCATCAGGGAGGAGGGGGGAAGACTCCGGCCTGTAGTGTAGTGTGGCCTTGGCTATATCTTCCTTATTTATTGACATCCCGGTAAAACTTGGTATATGGCTTCTTCTAGTTCATTTATACTAAATAATGAATTGAAACTACCCAGTTTTAACAGCCTTGTTGCAGCAAACCTTTATACTCTTTCTCCTTACAAATTCTTATGGAGCTTACAAAAACAATGTCAAATCTCTTTATATAATGTTGGATTGAAATTTTTGTTCTATTGTATTTGAAATTCAATGAGTATGCAGGTCTGCTGCAACAGGGGTATTTTTATTAATTTTGAAATATTAAAAGTTTTTCTTTTAAAATTGTTACTTTATTTGCCTGACGATCAAAACTTAAAAATGAAATGAATACTTTCAAGAAATTTGATTAGCAAATTAGATAATGCATTGCATTATTTGCCTATTTGATTACTATTTGCAAAAAAGTACACAAATACTAAGTGTATATGTATGACATATCATAGTTTTATCACAAGTTGATTTTTTAGCTAGCAAGGAAAGGCCAAATACTTTGCATTTCCATTACCATCCAAGTATCAGAATGGTCGAGAGGTCTAGGGCTCAGACTGCATGATCTCTGGTTCAAATCCTTTGTTAGGCAACAAACTTTTATTTTGAGATAAAAAAATATTTTAATCAAACAAGTCAGTATTTATTTATTTTTTTTTATAAAAAATGCTTATTTACATATTTTAGTGTTTTTTAGCGAATTTCCTTAAAGGAATAAGCTATTACCGTAGGTCTCATGGTAAGACCTAAGCCCGAGACCATGTTAACTTTTCATATTGGGGCCCCCAGAAGCAAAAAACACTATTCGTTCGAATTTTTAAATACACACACATATATATATATATATCTATCTATATATCTATATATCTATATATCTATATATCTATATATATATATATATATATATATATATGTCTGTTAACACGATAGCGGCCGTAAATATTGTCCGATCTAAATGAAATTTGGTACAGACATGTAAAGTGGTAATCACTCGGACAAGTTCGTAAACCAGCATGATCGGACCACCGGAAGGGGGGGTAAAGGGGGATAAACCCCCCAAAAAATGGGGTTTTTGAGTTTTTTTCATAGAAAAATAAAAATAATCCAATTTTTGTTACCACCATTGAATTCAGCTCAAAAAAAACAAATAATTTAGTATTTTGAATCACTGCTCTATGTCCATTGGTAACCGAGATATTGAAAGTGGTAAACACAGTACGTTGTCCCTATGTTAACCTTATGGGAAATAAGTAAAATTCGATATCTCGCTTATTTCTCAACATATCTTGATAAAACTTGGTAAATGGCTTCTTCTAGTTGAGATCTACTAAATATTGAACTAAAATCACCCAGTTTTAAAATACCTGTAGCAGCAACCTGCATACTCATTCCCCATGTTATTCTTATGGAGCTTACAAAAACATGTTAAATCTCGCCATATTGGATTGAAACATGTTGTTTTGCATTTGAAATTCGCTGAGTATGCAGGTCTGCTGCAACGGGGGTATATTGCAGTACTTCCAAAAAAGATGATTTTGCAGTACGGGCCAGATTCTGGTCAGTACTGGTCCGGAACCTGACCAGTTCTAGCCAGAACCTGGCTGGCAAGAGCCTGGCCAGTATAATGCCACACAGTATACTGGCCAGGACCTAGCCCAGAATTTTTTTCCACATAGGTAGTCACAAAAATTTGATCAGAGCTTCTTTTTTTCATTACAATTAAAGATCGGATGAGTTCCTAAAAAATAAAGGTGTTTTTTACACGTTTTGACTAAACCTAAGATTGAATAAGTTAAACTTTTACAAAACTAAAAGACATTTTATTAATACAAAATTCTACCGAGGTTCATCAAAACAAGATTAATTCAAAGAGTAAACAAAAAACCAACTGATTATCTATATTATTAAAAGAATTTATAGAATTTTGTCCAGAGCACATCGACCCCTAGAAACTAAATTTTCTACACATATTTGGTATCAAATTAAAGCTAATACTCTCTAGATGTGCCTTTTGCGGGTTTGGAAAATATCCAGTGAAAAGCCTTCACACAGGAGGCTTTTGAAATTTCAGCGAAAGTGCTACTATCTGTGGTAGAACTTGTGAACTTTTTCTAATTCACATTTATTTGTAACAAAACCGATGATTAAGAATTGGAATACTTCCAGAGATGTACCATAGAATGCGGAGCTGGCAAAAGTCAGTCAACATTCATAATTATGATTTTAATTTCTTAAATATTGACGTTTTCAAGACAACAGAAAATAAGAAAGAATATTTGACTTATTGAAACTAAGACCAAGAGTCTGTAATCATCTTAATTTACTGTATTTCTTTTCTTAGAAGGAAATTTAAAAAGGAAAATATGTAACTCAAGAATTAAGTGCTCTGGAGATGGGATGTTTTAACAAACTGTTGACAATGAATACACATTGACACATGTTGTATCAATGTGTTGAGATTGATGCATGTTTGAGCGTTTTGAGTTCTAAAATATAAATATTAGTTGAATATTTCCAAAAGAATTCAAGTTTGAAAATGCAATATAAATTTGAAATCTGAATTTTGGAAGTGTACTTGGAATGCGGTGGATATTAAGTGTTATAACGGTTAGCCTGCCTATTTTACTCGATTTTGAAATGTACCAATTATTATATGCCTATTTAATGAAAGCATTTCATAGAAAGTTATGATATTTGCTTGGGTAAAAATTTGCCCAACATGTATTCAAGATGTGAAAAAAATGCGGGTCAATTTGATAATTTTATTTTTTAGCCGTTATCAGCGTTGAATAATTTTGTTTTTACGGCGAATGGCTATTTTATAAATGTATTCAGTTCTTCAGTAGATCAGTGGTTTGACCACCTTCTTATCGTTTGTTGGTAAGACCTAACAAAGATGAATGTAAGAAACTGACGCGTAGATATTATGTAGAATTAACATAAATATTCCATACTTTTGAAAGAAAACTTTAAAACGGAGACATGGAGATGTGCCAAGCAATGAAGATCCATTAAAACTAACCCACATTTTATGCAAAATGAATTTTGTTAAACTGTTGAAATTTCGAAGTATAGAACATATACATGGACACTTTTAAAGCAGATTAAATAAATGAACTCAAATTCTGTAAGAAATTTCTTACCCACATTGAAGTTTCAAGTCTAAAGTAATGAGATTTTTAAACGATTGCCGCGATGGGAAGTTCAATTACTGGCAATTTTTTTCCAGTGCTATGACACCAAGAATTAGTTTAGAAAATTTAAAAAATCACAAAAATTCACACACTTTCTCACTGAAATAAGGTATTTTATGCTGCTAAACTTCATACATAATCAACATGAAACTAAAGCCTATTTTACCAAGTTGTTTTTAGTCACGAAGTGACGCGGGCTGCTAGTAAATCATTATTAAATAATTTAAATAAACAGCTAGATGTTTCATATTTCACATATATACAACACCTTCAAAATCACATTTCAAAATGACGGTTTTTTTTGTATTGGGATAAATTTTTAATAAAGCTTCCCTTTTCATTTTAGCGAATTTCCCCTATAGGGAAGAAGCTATTACCGTAGGTCTCATGGTAAGACCTAAGCCCCAGACCATGATAACTTTTCGTTTTGCAACCCCCAGAAGCAAAAAACACCATTAGTTTGAATTTATATATATATATATATATATATATATATATATATATATATGTGTCTGTTAGCACGATAGCGGCCGTAAAAATGGTCCGATCTTGATGAAATTTGGTACAGACATGTAAAGTGGTAATCAATTGGACGAGTTCGTGAACCAGCCCGATTGGACCACTGGAAGGGGCGGTAAAGGGGGATGAACCCCCAAAAATGGTTTTTTTTAGTGTTTTACATAGAAAAATAAAATTTATTGAATTTTTGTTGGCACCATTAACAACAGCTCAAACAAAGAAAAACAATTTAGTATTTTGAATCACTGCTCTATGTCCATTGGTTACCGGGATATTGAAAGTGGTAAACACAGTACGTTGTCCCAATGTTAACCTTATGGGAAATAAGTAAAATCCTATATCTCGTTTATTTCTCAACACACATCTTGATACAACTTGGTAAATGGCTTCTTCTAGTTCAGATGTACTAAATGTTGAATTAAAACCAACTAGTTTAAACATACCTGTAGCAGCAAACCTGCATACTCATACCCCATGTTAATCTTATGGAGCTTACAAAAACATGTCAAATCTCGCTATGTTAGATTCAAATATATTGTTTTGCATTTGAAATTCGCTGAGTATGCAGGTCTGCTGCAACGGGGGTATTTTTACTTGCATTTATTAATAAAATGTCGTGGGACCGCCACCGATAATTTTTGGGTGGTGACTTTGACAGATTGTTAATTATTAAAGATGTCGGCCAAAATTATTTTGTCCGCCATCTTGGATCCGCCATATTGGATAGAAGTCATTTTTTCCAAAGTAAAGATAGTGTTGTGACACGACATAATAATTTCTCAGTAGATTTTTTCGCTGATTACAATGCCGCAACGGCCTAATGGCCTCAATCCGTTTTTGAAAAACCTGGTTCATGGTACGAATTAGGCTACGAAACGTCCATATACATGTGTAGGGATGAATTTTAATTTGGGTTTATCTTTTAAACGAACCAAGATTCAACTGAATGAAACCCGTCCTTAATTGTGTGAAGGACGGGATAATTTTTTTTGCATCCCACAAAAAGTGTAATGTTTTAATTAATTAATTAGCGAATTTCCTATGCGACAGTGAGATATTTTGGTGAGACCCGCACCCACACTAAGGCACACGAGACTACGATAAATTTTTATTTTGGAGTTAGTAGAAGCCAAAAAAGACTTTCGTTCAAAACGTTTTTACAATTAATTGTCAACGCCACCACACGACGCGACGTAATCCGGGGAACATTTACTTGGGTACAACAAACTTGGGATCTTGGGATCAAGTTTAAGACTAAGAGGTGGTAACTTGTAGGTGGCCGTCCTAAACAAGAAGAATAAAAATTATTGTTTTTGAAGATAAAATGTAAATTTAGAATAAATTTTGAAGCTCAAAATTATGAAGCTCATGCAATTATAATTAATTCATAAAAATAACATTAAAATATTCCACAGATCTCCTAATAATATAGTTCTTTATCCTGTCACAATACTGAAACTGTAACTGACCCGAAAAGTTTTCCATATATATGATAAGACTAATCCAAACCATGAAAAAAAATCCTAGATTGCTATGACATTGATCAGCAGGCAAAAAGCTTCAATCTCCTGCACCTGCAGGTTTGTTCTGCTTGTCTTGTTATTGAATATCAGGCTCGAGAATTAGTTTGGTTTCATAATTTAGTATTATTTCCATTTAGTAACACAATTATTTAATGTTGGTTTTGTGGACTCTAGAAGATAGCTGATATTTGATGTTATTGTATTTAAATGCGTTTCAAGGTAAAAACAAATATAACCTGTTTTAGCGATGTCATTACTGATAATTTATTTTTCTTTTCCGTAATAGGATTACTCTTAAATATAGATGAGCTTCCTTCAATATTCTTAGCGTTTCATTCCCATCACAAATTGCATTGAATGAAATACTTATTCCTTTTCCCAAAAAATATGTCCAGGTCAAATGTGGGAGTAGGCTTGGCAGATGACACAAATCTTACCCATCAATATTTACAGTCTTAAATTTTAGGATAAGGCAATAGACTTCCTGTTTACATGAGTTCTTCAACTGAACTTCTGCTGTTTGTCCTCATGGTAGGCAATTGAATGGTACTATCAACATTCAATTAAAAATTAGGCCTATCGAATGATTCTACGATAGTCAATCTTTGATATATATTTTTGTACATCTTCATTACTGAAGGTTACCTGAACGATACATGAAATGAACCATATTAAGATACAGTAGTTTAATCATTTTTATCTACTATTGGATCACATTTTGGCTTAGTCATTCTAGCGCCTATAGATCTACATTTACAATCATTCATCACCACTCGGTATCATCAGAGTAGAACTCTAACCATCAGAATTCTTGAAAACAAAATTATATGGTTCTGTCACCATGGAACATGAGCAATGTTCTAGGCCTAACTTATTGTCTTGGTGATGTGTTGTTGGTCAAAATGTGATTTGGAAAATGAAAAGGGACCTCTAGTGGCCAAAGTAAATTTTACAGTACGGTACGGGCATTGTAGGCTAGTCAAATTGGGTAAAAAACTGATTGTTAGGTTCTGATTGGATACAACTCCTTGATCTTCCCTATCATTAGATTATTTTAGTGATAAAAATGAGAGAAATATTAAAAAAATAATCGATTTAGCTGCCTATGTCAAGCATTCAAAAAGGGACCTCAAGTTGCCTAAATGTGACAAAACATGGGCGGCAACATCAGGTCCCATTTACCAAATTGCAGGTCTCTAATAACAGAGTCGTCAGGGGCATCACAAAACTAGTCTCTCCTAACATTTTACTTCTTGGTGGATGAGTAAATTACCACAGTTTAATCGTAGTAGAAGATTGCCTAAATAAAAAAAAAACCAAAGTCTAGCAGTGTATTTGTCCTTCATTCCTCGGTATTCTGCCTTCCGAATTGAGGTCCCTTTGATAAACTCATTGATATATTTCTATAGTTCAATATTTTCATTTGATTGATTTTTTTGACACTTAACAAACTGCAGCCAAGATGGTTTTACTTGATTAGCTTAATTAGATGCAGTGAATATCAGCTGAACCTGGAATCATTATTGATCGTTTGAACTATTTGAATTGTAATTCATCGTAAAGTAGTAGAAGGCGGTGGCCGGCAGAGGCTGGTATCCAGTGTGGGGGTAGAAGTCGGAGCCTGTACAACTCTTGTCTTGGCTGGTCCTGTGAAGGTGTACCACAACATTTCCCATATCTAGACCTAGCATTTTCTGAAAAATAGTTTTCTAGCAATTACCAAATGCCAATGTAACAACCTGGAACACGTTTTCACTAATTCCAAACTGGGGAATGCATCACAAGTATACCGTAATAGAACTAACTGGCTATTGATAGGCCTATTTAGCCTATGTTAGATGGTTTCTTCAACCCGATTATTAGACATGCATTTGAATATCTACACTAATAAAATACCCTGGGAGTACTTTGTAATCTAAACTTCTCCTAAAGTTTTGGACTGATTTTAATAATGTAGGTATCGTTGGAAAGAGCTCAGTGTCAAGTGTTAAGCCCAAAATTTGTGAAGGTTCGTCAGAGGAGAACCTAGATGTTCTTGAAATTTTGTATTCATCCATAAAGTTTGAAATTTGAATAGAAATTGCAATATAACAGCTTAATTCAGGTTTCAGTGAGCTACTTATGTTGGCCCATATGGCTATATGGGCCAACTATAGAACTACAGCCATACACATGTCTAGATCTATTCAGCCAGGAAGTCTTGTAGGGATGGAAGTGCGAGAGGGATGGAGAACACCCCCACCACTGTTTTTCCTTCATCAGTTGTGTAAAGTTAACTTAAAATCCCACATGCCTATGATAACAGTGCAAATATTGTTGCAAACAAAGGATCATATGTTTTGACAGATGAGTTATTTCAAAATTTGACTGTACTGAGACTCGCGGTAGGGGAAATCTTCAATGCGCATGCACATCCCACAGGACTTCTAGGCTGAACAGATCTGTATTTATCTTTAAGGGTAAGAGCCTACTTATGGTGACATAACTAATCTGATAAGTCTCCAGATGGATATAGGTTGATATTGCATACAAAGAATGCCTAAATGCAGATCTTTTATTTTTTCACACAGTTCATTATATTTTTTATGAAAGATGAGTTCTTCAATTATAAATTTCATTATATGTTTACTTATAAGGCAGAGGAGTCTTATAATTGTGTGTAAGTAAGAGTATTACAGGCTGGTGTTTGTAAATATAATTTATAACTAAAGACACAAATTTTACATTTTAGGTAATAAGGCAGAAATATGCCCAGAAGCTTTTTTAAGAAGAATCAGTAGGCTCGTGTCATGCCGATGGATCTAGGAGGGGGAGTGGGTGCTGCGGAGAACAATGCCACAAACAACAACCGGACACGGAACAATAATAATAATCCCAACGCAAATCCCCTCATCAATGTTCGGGATAGATTGTTTCATGCTCTGTTCTTCAAAGCGGCTCTTGCATATGCAAGGACATTTCCTCGACCTGTTAGAAGATGGATAGAGTTTACTGTCCTATTAAAGGTAAAATGGCAACAAATACCTTTTTAGAACAACATATTAAAATCAGATAAGCTTTCAGATTAAAATCTTATTACTCTGTGATACGTCTAACTAAATCTTAAGCCTTAACTTACTGTTGGTGAGTGTAAAATCAAAGGTCCTCTAAAGCATCAATGGCTTAGATTAGATATTTATTACACTTTTCAATATCAAAGACCGTTAAATTTTAAATGCTAGAAATATCACTCCTAGTCTGTTTAGTATGAATGTCATTTGATTGAACTTAACCAAACCAAAATAATTTAATCAAAGACAATTTGTGTACCAAAAGTAAGGGACCCAGTCGTTTCTAGATGAAATTAGTTTTGGTAAATTATTCATGGTATTAAATTGATAATTTAAAATTTTAAAAATTCTGGTTAGACAAAGATTACGGAAATTAATGACTTATTTTATGCGACTTTTATCCATAAAATATAGTTACAAATTAGACGTACGTTTGTTCCAGGCTATGACAGCATTTTTTGTGCTTGTATATATACATATAGCTTTTTCAAGAACGCCCACAACTTGTTTGGAGCATGTACGCAACTCGTGGCCTAGAGATGGTATTCTGAGGGTGGAAATTCTCCGGGGTGAATCTCAAACACAAGATTTCACCATGGAGGATGCTTATGCTAAAAAAGACAAAACAGATTTCACTTCAATATTTGGTGGAGGGCTTGGCAGAGATGGGTAAGTATCATATTCATAGTTTTATCAAATAAAGGTGTATATATCTTTCTGTTCATTCAATTGCCTGTATGTAGCATCCAAGAGAACACTCTGTATGTTGCATCCAAGAGAACACTATATAAAATTAAACTGAAAGATGGATAATGTCATAAAGCCGACATATCGGAATTTCTTGTTCAGAAAACCCCTAAGCGGTACTATGCCCTGTGGCTGTCTGAAGTCAATATTAATCTATTAAAAGGAAGTAAACATCAGATTGATTTGTGAACAGCAGCTGTTTAGTGCTACAAAAGCTTTTTGAGATATTAAATGAATAGGTAGCCTAGGCTAGTATAAGATATAGCTATTTCTTAAATATTAAAGGATCAAGCTCGCAAAGAACAGCCAGTTGCATATTCGTCTTAGAGCACGGTGGAGTCCCAGTAATCCAAAATGATTGGCACCAGACCCATTTTGTACTATTTTGGATTAAGCAGAATCTATAATATTTCAAAGAAGATCAAGTCTCTTTTTGTTTGTTGTAATGGGTAAATACAAAAAACTACTGACCTGACTGGGCTGAAATTTTACATGAAGGTAAATCTTGGGCCGTTGTGACCCAAGATTCATTTCCTCAGAATATCCTCAGGTTTCCCCTGATATGCTTAGTATTTAGGTCCTACATATTTTGTTCAATTTTTTATTTTGGTAGTTAGTAGTTATAATGGTTTCCGTAGGACCTATAGTAGTTGTTTTCCAGGTTAACCATGCAAAAAAGGGTACAACAGCTAGTTATTACCAAAGTCAAAATAATTTTGTAATACTATGAGTAATTATATAAAACTACTAATCCCCCTGTTTACCCAAAATCCTGATAGTTTTCTTGTCTGGATTTTATTTTGTATTGAGTACACTTATCGGTATTTCACTGCAATTTCCATTTTAGCAAAGGGTTTATGGACAACCTGGCTCTGTCAACCAGCTGTAGTCCTGTGTTACTCACAGATTACAATTTGGTATCCAAGAGCTCCTTAGAGAATTTTGATTCTAGGCAACTCTATTTCTGTTAATTTTGAAAGACTTGCATAGGGTATAAATTAAGTTTTGTACATCACCTAATTCTAGTATAATACAAAACAAGCTTTGGTTGAAGAAGAGTTGGACTCTTTCTGGGCCATTATAAGAAACCAGGATTAGGTTACACAATTTAAAACTATACAAGTTCTTGAATAAAATCTCACCAAAAATAGATTGAACCTGAGTATTCTGTTCACCTAACAAAATTAGCTTACCAATTTTGGTTAGTAACAACGGTTGATACCTTTTGAGGTTCATGGTTAACCTTAGGGGTTTTCCCAACAAAGCGGTTTGGTTCAGATTTCTATGGTTTGGAAGAACGACGAATGACATTTGAACACTAAATTTACAAAGATTATAATTTGTTCTCCCTCAACCCCAAACAGTTCAGCTTTTATTTGTTAGCAACCAAGCTTCCCAATGTTCCTCACAAGGTAATTGAGTTATTTTATCTCAGCCAGCACAAAACATGTCGTCAAAGCTTTTATTTGTAATGTCTGTATAATTTAATAAGATGACGATGCCTATGTTTTATCTTACCGAAAGCTCCTATAACAGATTAAAATCTTATATTAAATATAATCTAAGTAGAGCATTATAAAATATCTGCTGGCAGGTTTGTCCATCTTCAGCCGTCTGCTGTAGAAGAGGTTCCAGTCGAGAAGTTGCCAGCCGAAGTTGTCATCAACAACTCCACATCATCTGAAGAAGTTGAAGATGATCATCTACTCAGCACTGTGCCATCCACTGTGAATAGCTCTGTTACCATTGGTGAGCTTTTTGCCCATTTAATTTTAAAACTTAGGAATATATAGGAATATATTCTAGATTTATTTATGAATTAAAGTGATCTGATAAAATTTTAGAAGGAACACTTTAAATAGGGTTTTGTATGATGGCTTAGTAAAAGAAAAACAGAACAGAGCCTAAATTTAAATTGCCTGTAAAGTGAGTAATTAAAAATATGAAATCTTTTTGATCCAATAAAAATCAATTCAGACTCACAAAACTGGTTCCCCATAGCCAGTGTTTATTGGAGTTTACTAGGCTACCAACCAACTATATCAGTATTCAGTAAAGCCCTGATAATCCAAGCAGTTGGGACCGGACCCATCTTGGATTAGTGAATATTTCTGATTAAGCAAAATTATTAAGCAATAAAAATAATTATTGGATGCAATGTTTATTTACATTAAATAAAATTATTTCTGCCATGACAATTCGACAAAATCGTGAGAAAGTTTGGAATTTAGGGCTGTTAGTTTATTTTGCAAAGATATTCTCAGAGTTACTTTTGGAGTTGTTTCGTGACTAGAAAGAATACGCGATTGTCTTTAACAAATCTGCCGCTGCCACTGGTGTTCCGAATACCTGCAAACGGTAAGTGCACACGGTCAAATTAAACTGTCGTTTGCTTATTTTGCAAAGTGTTCCTGCAATTGGTAAATACACAAACTGATTTTCACTCACTGAATTCATTCACTTCTGTTGCAAAGTTATTCCCTGTCATTACGTGCGATTGGTATTGCATCGACCCACATATGGTCCCAGTTAATACATATGGTCGTTATTTGCATAATTGCTACTGCTGTTTTTTTGCAATCGAATTTAAGACCGTTTCTGTCGTTTGCAAAGTTTCACCCCTTTTTTACCCGAGATCGAGGAAATTTTCCTGACTCGAAAGCATTGCGGATAAAGCAGACTTTCGGGTTAGTGAAGGTTGGATTATTAGGACTTTGGATTGTTTTACGATTTTAGGGCACCAATGCTATTTAGACATATTTGCAAATAAGAGACGTATATTTTAGTAACATTTGCTTGGTGTTGCCAGGTGGGGAAGAGGTGTCTGAGCCGCTGTCCACATCAGCTGTTTGGGATAGTCCTAAGGAACAGCCTGAGGAGGTGAGTGAAAACAACAATGTTCGTGAAGATCAACCAATACATTGCTAGCCCACAGAGAACGAAAGCAGTGTGTTGCTTGTGATTCTGTGAGGTCTGCTCATTTTCTTTAGCCAAGTTTCAATTCTTACACCATGTCTTACAAGACCACAGAGAGTGAATTTTTGATTGGCTATTGGAAGGAAAAGGAAGCTTTCCCTGTACATCCCTTACGGTACGTTCTGAGTGCACGCCGTTTCTGATTCCAATTCAGTTTCAGATTATCGGCGCCTGTTTAGGCTGAATCAGATTTTTTGTAGGTGGCCATAGTGAAGGCTTGAAAGGCTTCGCCGACTCGGCGAGCAGGCAATAGAGTTGTCAATGTTGTGTACATTATTTCACCATTGATTGTACAGCTATTGTAATAAATAATCAATTTAATAAATGTCATTTAATGCTTTACATGGCATATTGGTAATTTAGGAGGCCTCAAAGGAAAAGATCGGGGAGTGGTAGAAAAAACACTAAGCAATTAGTTGTTTTATAATGGTAAACGGCAGCGAAGCAAGCTTAACAACAAACATAATTTATGCTTGCTACTTCGACATATTCAGGATTTAATTTGCGTACTTTATCTCAAGTCTTTCTAGTTCGTGGAAATCAAAAAAAATATATTAAGATAGTGCGACAAGCAGATAAGGAAACAACAATGGATTTAAAAAAAATTGGAGGCGCGTATAAGGAATATTTTACTCTCATTTTAGCTGACTGATATAATAACCTATCATTTCAAATTTGACCTTTAGTTCCTGTGACTTTAAATAGACCATTATATACTTTCTTTTAAGTTTGAATAAGCTGCTGTATTTGTAAGAAAATCCTTATTTTCTGTTATCCACTTGGCCTACAGTCATTGAATATAAAAGAAGTATTGTATAAATGATCTTGCACAAATAGGTTGTTTCACTAACCTTCAAAGCCGAGCTCCAATGAAATTTCTTTCCAACAGTTATCTACTATACCTCTGTTTGAATATTCTATGAGTATTTAATCCTAGATTGGTGGGTTTCTTATAATATGAGAGATTATAGCTGGTAAATCAATTAAACTGCTGAATTAATTAGATTTCAAAATTAAATGTTGCCATTAAAAATGGCGGCTGTAGCAATCGGAAACTGGAATCAGCAACCGGAATGAATAATACATTCCGGTGAGCAGGCACCTGCGCGGAAGCTCTACTTCCGGCTGCCACACTGGCCACTTCCGTTAAAATACAAGTGTCATTCCTGTCGCCGAAAATCTGAATCTGAGTCGGAATCGGAACCAGTGTGCACTCAGGACGTACCGTTAGGCCCTAAGCAGTAGATTAATAAAGGGGAGTCAAAAGGAGAAAGGAATAGTTACCATGGATGGAATAGGTTCGACCAAGCTTAGACTGGGTGGGCAACCATAAACAATTATCTAATTGATATGGGCTTCAAGTAATAAGTGGCCCACATCGTGGTTGTCATTACACCCCCGCCCACCCTGCTGTGATGCCAAGCCTCCTCTGGCAGGGAACTGAAGTTGCTCACTGAACAACTTTAACAGCTGTAACACTACCTCCAACTGTGACAGCCTCCGTTGTTGTATTCACTAGCAAAAGAACCATTGGTACGTAACTAGCAAAAGCCCGTTAGGATCCCAGGATCGCACTGGGGGACAGCTACAATAATTGTAGCGGAACTATTGCATTGAGCCATCGGGAATATATCACAGTGTTACATTCACCACGCTGATCCTCATAGCCGTAGCTTGTGGTAGCTAGCTTGTCGACCTGAGCGACTGTCAGATTGAGCAAAACAGGAAAAAGTATACCCCATAAAAGCTGTGCCCCACTACCTTAGATGCACCCCTATTGCAAGAATCACTTCAAGAGGAAAAGGCTGCTAATAAAAACTTAAATATTGTGGTATGGCAATTTTATTTATTGTAGATCAACTGCCTTGCTGCTGTGATGGTATTCAAGTAGGATAAATTAAACCACCAGACACCTTACTAAACTTGGAATTAATTAAAAAGGTACTGACGATTAATTTAAATAAGAATTTACCAAGCCGTGATGAACAATAATTTAAATTCTAATGAAATTCACTGTTATCAACAAAATTTTACGAATTAATTTAATATAATAGGCCTAATAAAATAACTAAGTTAAACCAAATTACTCAATATTTTTCAGATGTCTGTGTTATCTGAGGTGGGTGGAAACGAAAATATTAATTTTGGGGTATGTGTATTTGAGGTTTAATACAAATAATCTTGATTTGCTTTCTGACATAAAAAACAATTTATGCCTGCCTCTGCTTTTTATAATAGCTTTATGTTTTTTTTTTTAAGTTTGTGCTTTGTATATGGTGGCAGATCCAAGGGGGGATGAAGGGGACGATCCCTCCCTCAGAGTCAATAAGGATTTTCTTTAGCTACATAAAAATTTGAATATTAAATTGACCCCAGTGTAATAGGGGCTTAATAGAGATTCAATAGTTTTTTGAAATCCCGAATGTAAATTTATTGTACAGTACTATTTTCTGCGTCTTATTAGGGCTTATGAACGGAAAGTAAAATTTCCCTTCGGAAGGTTCTTTAATTTTAAATCTAATTTTCAATCAGTTAATATTTTCCCAGTAATAATATGCTGTACATGAATTCATCAGCTTTCTATAACACTACTTACAATCCAAACAGCATCAGTTAGTTGAACATTTTAAATTTAAAACTTGAGTATCATGACATTTTTTGCATTGGTGGTTGATGTATTACATTTTAATAACTCAGGAAACATAAACCTCCCTAATCATATAGTGCCTGGATGAATTTTTAAAGCAGGATTTATATAATTTGGGAATTGGAGGGGTTATTTAACCATGTAACTTGCCCAAAAGCTGGATCTGCCACTGCTTGTGTATGCAACTTGCTACTTGCATGTAATGGTTATTACCATGCCTTCATCTAATACTTCTAGTGGAAATGTTGTTGTCAAGTTCTTTAACCATCGACAAAAAAATCTTTCAGCACACTAACTGAACATAATACGTGGCATTTAGGTTGTTGAGAGGCATGTCAAAGGCAATTAATTAGAGGGTCAGCAAAACTTCCTGAGTTTAGTGACATTGTAGTTCACATTTTCTGTGTTCAGATTGCATTTTTTTTATTTACTGCTCCCAAACTTATGATTACTAACCCGGGCAATCTCTTTACTTGATCATTCAGAGTTTTTACTCATGATGTCTTAAAAAACATGCAGTTAGTAATTTAAATAATATGGTCTCACTGTAGTGGAATTTAATTCTTAGCCTTAGACTTAGTTGTGACTGTTTCAATTCAGACAAAACTGGAACTAATAGATATCACCTTGGACACATTGTTTAACACTTTTTTTCAATTTAAGTGTTTAGACCCAGGGCGAAGTAGAATGTTTTCATTATATTACTTGCCTGAATGTTTGTGTTTTTGTTCCATCCAAGAGCATTCATCTAGTTAAAGATGTCTTTTTTTGTAGGGGGGGAATTAGTAGTCTGGGTTGCCCCACCCCACAGGAAAATCCTTTGAGGGCACTTCAGCCATTATTATTATTTTTTTGTATGGCTACTGGAAAGGAAAGGAAGCTTCCCTTAGATTATACTTTAGGCTCACAGCCTTTGGAAGATTAATTCAAGGGAAGCAAAAGGAAAGAGGAATAGGTAGATGGAATAGGTTCGGCCAAGCTTAGACTGGGTGGGCAATGGTATACCTTTACCTCCCCTGGTGGGGAACTGAAGTTGTTTACTCAAAGACAGCTAAAACACTGCCACCAGTCTTGACAACTTCCGTTACTGTACCCAGTATTGGTACCGAAACTAGCAAAATCCAGGTAGGATCCCACTGGGGGATAAAGGTGTCTTAGTAAATCCCAAGCCATATTACAAGTACTAGTAAAAGAAGCAAATAATTCAGAATGATTGATACTCTGTGCTTGATGTAAAAACACAAAAATGTTAAAAAACCTGTAGCCTGTAACTTAATTCAAAACCTCATTTCGTGATTGAAGAGTTATTCATTGGCTTTTTTCAGTTTTCTGTAAGTGGCAATGAGACCATTGGCTACTCGACTGCATCACAGAAATCCATTTCTCCACTGAAAGAATCTGTGTCAGAGGTTGAAAAACTTGTAAGAGCAGGTAATTATCCTTGATAATCTTTCATATATCTAGTATCGTAATTAGGGGTGGGCGAGTTTTTGAAGTCGAGTCGAGTATTAAGCCAAAAACTCGAGTATCGAGTCGAGTAGTTGTTTGTGAAAAGTAATGAAATTTTAATTTTTTCAACTAAAATCTTTCTTCAATTTTACTTATAAAATTGGTCTACTTTATTTAAGCTTATGTTTTTATATATTTCTTGGAAGCATAAAACTCTGATACTGCAATACCCCTACATTGCATAAACCCTACTTTTAAATGAATAAGTTGACTATGCCAAAAAAACCCAAAATAACAAATCAGTTAATGTAACAAGATCACAAAATAAATTTATGTAGAATATGCATAGCTGTAAAATTTAAGCAGTAATAATAAGATTTAATTAATAGCCTACTATTTAAACAATCAAAAACAGTTTTATATTTTACCTAAAAATAATTGTTGGCCCTAATTAAAACCTTAGCAGAGAAATTGTGGAAGAAAGAACTAAAAACATCAGGGAGGAGAGCTGTGCCCAGTTATTTGTTTACTTCTCTAAACCCAACCCCGCCCCCTTGCCTGACTGCTGAACTATTGTTTTTGACATCCAATCACTTGAGCATGAGTGACACAGCTGCGACCAGATAATAAGATATCCCCCAATACAAAAATTATAAAACCTTAACTAATTGTTTTATGAAGTCCACTTTACCAATGAAGTCCACAATTTTCTTCTAATTTTTACAAATCAAATGAGACAGAAATTAAGGCTGAGTATCATTTCAAAGATAAAATATAATTACAAATTTGAAGTAGGTCAGAGCTCAATATAGCTGCTGTAAGTTTTAAATTTCCGAATTCAGAGACATCTCTCAGAATCTGGTATTTCTTGATAACTGTCAAAATCCATTCTTCTATGAGTTAATGAAATATTTTCGAGGTTACTGTTATGAAAAACTCGTGGACGGCTGCGAAAACCGCTAGCGCATTTCTGTCGGTTGCGGCTAAACGCGGATGTAGCTTTTCAAAACTCGCGATCTGCCGCGAAATAAGATCGCGCGTACTTGCCGATCGCCGAAAATCGGCAAATTTAGCGTTGCTAAAGTCACGGTCGGCCAAGAAATACGAGCGCGGGTCAATCCATTTCAAATCACCCAGGCTGTGTTGCTGAAAAATGTTTATTTGCCTAATTTTTTTATTATGAGTTCCCTATGGTAAGACAATCACAAAACGCTATTTGAAAAAAATTTTACAAGCTATGGTTTTTTCTGGCAGCCATTTTTAAAATGGCGGCTAAGTAGATTTAAGTGAAAAACAAGGTTTGCGGAAAGTTTAATTGCCAAGCTGTTTTTAAAGATATCAGAATAATTTAAAAACCAGTGTGTTCAGCATGAAATGAACTTTAAGTAAACATTATATTAATGTTTCTTTTGTGCAAGAAAGTCAGTCAAACTAATACTCGGATGAAAATCATCAATCGTTACTTTTTAAGACCTTAAAGATTTATGAAAGAAATGAGACTCACAATTAATACTTATTTTCTCTGTTGAATACTTATATAACTACCTGCTGAAGAAGTATCAGCCCTGAGAATGCTCTCCTTTTTCTAGAGCTTTCCAAAAATGGCCGAAAGCCTTTTATTGTCAATTTTCAGGGGTTAATAACTAAAAAGGGACTGAATGAAAACAAGTGAAAATTTTACAGAACGTTCTTCATACAAATGGTAATATCTCACCAAAAAATTATGACTGAGACTCAACTACATTTAGAGTTATACCGAATTGAATTTCAGTTAAAACGCTACCCTTTTTTACAGTTGTGAGGTGCCAAGTAATGGCTTGTAAAATCCTTACCTGTGTTAACAATTAACTTATATTTAATATTTAAAACATTCTATTCATTACCTAGGCCTAAAGAACTTTTTGAATTTACAATAAAAATAAATCAAACCAGAAAAAACGGTACGTCTGCAAATAAAACTCATAACTTAACCATAAAATTGCATTAAGTTAAAACGCTTATGTTAAGAATATGTGTTTATTAGGCCTATATATATTAACTGTAAAACATATGCATTTAGATTTAAAATTATATTTATATGTAATAGATAAATTTTATAAAATACACAGGCTAATGTAAAAAATATAAGAGGAATATGTTAGTAACTCAATAATCTTTCATAATTGACATATCAGTTATCATGTTGCAAAAGTCAATGAGAGTTTTGCAGGATTTGCAGGATAGACAACTGCAACTGTCTCTACAGCCTGCCTGTTCTTACATTTGTCTGCAAGTGCACAGGCTGGACATAGAGTTTGTCCAGGAATAAGATTGATATCCACATTTTTACACTTGGAAAGGTGTTCCATAAGTATTCAACACAAACCATTAATAACTGGTTTTTTGTGGCAACCAAATGGGTCACAACATTTTTTCCTAAAAATGTGGGTGTATTTGCCTAAATATTTATCTTAGGTAATGGCAAATATTAGTAATTTCTTTTGAAATTCTTAATTTTAGCAAACATTGTTCTTCAGCTGGCAAGTCACTCCCCTAATCAATTCTTAAGGCGCTTCTTTCTTGTAATGTTGTTTATGGGACTGTTCACTTATTAGTTCACCCACAAAACAACTCATATTTAATTTTTAATTGTAAGGTCGTTCATTACGGAGCAAAGGCAACACTATTTAAAACTACACTGACAGGACATGATCACTAGTCAAAGAACTAGCACCAACTGAGCTTCACATATGTCTCAGCAATGAATGTGAGGGGGAGGGAGTTTATGTCACCACTTGCAGACGCATCTAAGAACAGGCAGGCTGTACAGGCTGTAGGATGCTGCCGTTGTCTATACCTGCAAATCCTACAAAACTCTCATTGACTTGTTGCAACATGATAACTGATATCTCAATTATGAAAGATTATTGAGTTACTAACATATTCGTCATATATTTTTTACACTATGTATTTTATAAAAGTTATTTACTATGTATAAATCTTAAACCAAATGCATATAGGCCTATATTTTACAGTTAAAGTATGTAGGCCTAATAAATACTTACTCTTTACATAAGCGTTTTAACTTAATGCAATTTAATGGTTAAGTTATGAGTTTTGTTTATTTGGAGATGTACCGTTATTTTTTCTGGTTTGAATTAATATTTTTTGTAAATACAAAAACTTTTTAGGCCTAAATAATGAATAGTATGTTTAAAATGTTAAGTATAAGTAATTGTTAACATAGATTAGGATTTTACAACCCCTTATTTGCTAAATTGGCACCTTTGTGATTGTCTTACCATAGGGAACTCATATTAAAAAAATTAGGCAAATAAAAAATGTTGAGCAACAAATTTTATTTTTATTGGGTGATTTGAAATGGATTGACCCGCACGCGTATTTGCCGATCGCCGAAAATCGGCAAATGTAGCCTTGAAAAGTCGCGATCAGCCGCGAAAAACGATCGTGTGTATTTGCCGATCGTTAATAAATGAAATGCAACTTTGCGAAACTAGCGATCGGCCGTGAAAGTCAGTCGCGCGTATTTGCCGGCCACAAATGAACAGAAAATGCTGCTTTATTGTGAAACTATCGAGGAGCTGCGATAAACAATTTGCCGATTGCGGATAAATAGCAGATATAGCTTTGCGTAACTCGCGATTGTCTGTAAAATTTGATCGCACAAACGTAAATCACACGTAAATTCGGCCGCCGCGTAAACGGCGGGAGTAACTAACTACTCGACTCGTTTTAGTCGAGTAGTTACTCGACTGTCGAGTACTTGCCCACCCCTAATCGTAATATTTAATTGACTCCACAATTGAGGTTAGGTTGTTCACAACAATTGCTCACAACGAATACCCAACATTACCCTCTTACCAAATAATATATGGCTGCCAAAAAAACCTTGTTTCTACAATAGAACCCCAATAATCAAATTTCCTTTTTGTTTCTACAATAGAACCTAGTTAAGAAGACACCCAATGACACAAATACCTTGAAAAAAATTACTCTCATTAGATTGCTTTGAAATTGCTCTCACACTTAATGACTTAATAACACAAACCTCAATGTAACAAGACTGTTTTACAAATACCCTTGTAGAGCCGTTGTGTATCAAGATTATGCTGTACAGTTTACGCATTATATATCCGGCTATGGCCGAGTCAGCTGGTTGCAAGGTGCAGGGTGAAGAGGGGGTACTTTTCTGAAAACATTGTTCTAAAACTCTGTCTTTTGACAAACGTTGTGTTTCCCGATATCACATGTTGAAAATATCAATGACACGGTTAGTAGAGTAGTCATAGCTGGAGGTACAGGGTGTTTTTTTAAAACGCAACCCATTTTTTGTGATTGAATAATGCACATATAAAAATGAAATGAGTATTGTTATGTTAATCTTTGCATTTTATGCAACCTATTATTTAATTTTGATCACATTTAGCTCACACATTATGTGTTCAAACAATCCGCTATTGACATTTATACAAAGTCTCGCTCTCTCCATCAAATTCCTGAACACGTTTTGCCAAGTACCTCTTTGAATTTCTCGTATTAAATTTTTTATGTTTGTTTTAGAATATTCTGTGAATTGTTTTCTGAGGCATTATATTTTATGTATCCTTACATAGATAATAATATAGTGGGGTTAAATCCGGGGATCTTGAGGGAAATAATCCTTCACTGATAAAATAAAGTTTTGAGTAGCGTTTAAAAAAATACCCTGTATACCCTGCCAACTGTACCTCGTGGGCGTTGTGATGTGCAATGGTGCGCAGTGTGGCCAGAGGAGGAGTACGTGGTGGAGTACTCGCTGGAGTACGGGTTCCTGCGACTGTCGCCGGCGACGCGGCGCCGCCTCAACATCCCCGTAATGACAGTGACGCTGGACCCGGGCCGCGACTCCTGCTTCGGCGACGCCTTCTCGCGCTTCGTGCTTGACGAGTTCCTCGGCTACGACGACCTGCTCATGTCCAGCATCAAGACGCTGGCGGAGAGCGAGGACAACAAGGGCTACCTCAGGTGAGGCGGGGGGCGGGACAACAATGCAGTACCGTGTGTGATGTAATAAATAATCCACTTAACAATAAATGACAAACAATGATCGACGTAACAAGTAGTGTTACTTGCAATAACAATAATGCAAGTTACAAATGTTACTTGCAGCCTGTACTTATTTAATATGCAAGGGGGGTTTGTGATCAAGACTCCTCCTGAAGTGCTGAATTGACTTTTAATTATTTATGTGTAATTTGAAAGAGATCTGTGAGAAGTTTAGCAGGGAATAAAATTTAGGAAGGTAAGACAAAAGTGAAGAGCACTAGGCACCCTTTGAGTTTTGTATTCGTCCATGAGATTTAACATGGAAATAGAAATTTTAATGAACACCTGATTTGAGTAAACATTGTTTCTCAGCAGATTAATGGATATAGTCCAGTCGCCGAGCCATGTGACTTTGAAGTAGGGTGCGACTCAAATTTTATGATTAATTTTAGTACTATTTGATGTGCTGTACAAGAATATGGCGGATGCCAGACTGGTTGCCAGAATGATTAATATATAAAATTGAAGCCATTGAATCACTGAATATTTTAAGACCAAAACGAACTTTGTAAAGTGATTAGAACCGGAGATATAAGAAAAACAAAACAAAAAAATTGTTTAATTTAGAAACGCCCATAAGAAATGTATAGGGAAGAATTTTAATTTGAGTATATCTAGAGAACAAAAAAATTTTATAAAAATTGGATCACGGCATTGTAATAAGCGTCAAAATCTAGTCTGTAATGATGTGTCACAACACCTCATTCACAATTAAAAAAATTAACTTGTATCCAATATGGCGGATCCAAGATGGCGGCTGAAAATTAATACATAATCACAATAAAGTATTTACCGTCCAGGAACTATTGGTGGTGGCTTAAAATCAATATCTTTGGGAAGATTTGTTTGGATACCACAAATACATACTTTTTCAATATCTGTTTCTCTATTTTCGGCCATTTGAACTTTTCGATATTCGAAATTGCCCAAATATACTCGTCTGAAATCCACCATATTCTTGTTCAGTACTTCAAATAAGGTAGTACTAGAATCAATCATAAAATTTGAGTCGGACCCTACTTCAAGGTTCATGCCTAATTTCTTATTTGGCGACTGGACTAAAAACTAAAAAGCCACTGAGCAGTGTGTGTCCAATAGGAACAAGTTATGCAAGTAACATAAAATGACAGTAAACTGTTAATGAAAAATATTTTTTCATAAATAAAAAGATATATGGTTAAAAGCAAGATTTAGAGTCCTTATGTATAAAAAACAAGCAGTCAAGATATTGGTTGG
Organism: Flexamia atlantica; assembly: GCA_035578135.1. Lineage (NCBI taxonomy): Eukaryota > Metazoa > Arthropoda > Insecta > Hemiptera > Cicadellidae > Flexamia > Flexamia atlantica. Next base: position 2,193,863 of record JAQJVK010000009.1, read on the forward strand.
ACATCACCTTCTATTGTAACTTAACTACAAAGGGCAGTGCCTAACATTTTACTTACTGATAAGGTATGGGGCAGCTGTTTGGAACTGACTAATGTTAAATCCTATTTGTGGGACAAGTTGACACTATTTTGATTAGGATTTTTGCGGACATTTGCCATCACTGATTAGTAAAAAAAAAAAAACAAGTTTCACGACGTTTCGGGATCTGGAACCTGATCCCGTCTTCAGGTGGAACAAAACCTGGAACATAACCTAGCCAGGAAAACCTGGACAAAAACACAGCTAAAACAGAGAAATGTTAAAGCAGTCACAAAAAACACTATGCTGAAAAGAAAAACAATTACACAAAAAAACACAGAAATCACAAGTATCAAGGATCACCAGACAGGAGAGCACGTCCACACCCAATCAGAGCTGAGCTGAGACTGGTGGGAAATGCCACTCTTAGGATAAACAGTTTTTTTTCTGATAAACAAACAGAGAACTCGTTTAACACCGCATCATTCGAAAATCCCACACATGTATGGGTTACCTAAAATTCATAAAACTGATGTGCCTCTTAGGCCTATAATTAGCTCTCATGACTCACCGTGTAGGGAACTGTCTAAAGTCCTCCTAAACATCCTGAAACCATTGATAGGAAAACTGACTCGTACATAAAAAATTCTAAAGACTTCGTTGAGAAGTCAAAGGACATAGTGCTGGCTGAGACGGATAAGCTAGTTAGTTTTGATGTTGAAAGTCTGTTCACGAATGTCCCAGTTCCTGAAACCTTAAAAATAATCCAGTCCCGGCTCGAAAAAGATGAAAGTCTAACTGAACGTACTGAATACCAATACTGAGTACTAATATCTTTTAAGGTCATTATGGAACTGCTTGAATTGTGCAGTCAATGTAACTATTTTGAACTAGAGGGTAAATTGTACCGTCAAGATGAGGGCATGGCCATGGGGTCGCCATTGTCGCCTATCTTTTCTAATATCTTTGTGGAGGAGTTTGAGCAAAAGGCTTTGTCTTTGGCTCAGCTCAAACCGAAGATTTGGTGGAGGTACGTCGATGACACCTTAGTGGTACTTCCGCATGGAGACGATGAACTAAAAGACTTTTTAGGGCATCTTAACAGTATTTCTCCTTCCATCTGCCTAACAATGGAAGAGGAAGTCCAAAACATTTTTTTTGTCCTTAGGACAACTGTTTTAAGAAAAATGACACACACAGGGCAGGCAGTACCTAAATTTTCAATCAAACCATCAAAAATCTGTCAAAGAAGGGGTAGCTTACTCATTATTTGACAGAGCAAAGAGCATTTGCTCAAATCAAGAGGGATTAAATTAGGAAATAAAAAAAGTAGAGCAAGATTTGGCTAGGAGTGGATACCCTCAATCCATTATAAGAAAGTGCAAAAACTGTAGGGCTAAACAGAATTAGTCAGAAAACACTGAAAAATTTGTTCCTATGTCAATCCTTTATGTGCCGGGATTATCAGAGAAAATTAGAAGAGTTGCTAGGAAGTTCAAAGTTAGAACCGTGTTTAGGACACAAAGCACTCTTAGGCAATGTCTTGTAAAAACAAAACCAAAAAATGGCACTCGGGGATAAAAAAACTGAGTTTACAGAATAAACTGCAATAGTTGCTCTAGGCCTTACTATGGCGAGACAAAAAGACCTTTAAATATTAGAATCGAAGAACACAAAGATAACACGAGGAAGGGCTTAGTTGATAAATCAAAAATTGCTCAACACTGCTGGTCTGAAAATCACGAGATGAATTTTGATGAAGCAAAAATAGTACACCGCGAACCTCATTTTTTCAAAAGAAAACTAATTGAAGCTTCATACATAAAACTAGCAGACCAACCAATCAGTCAATCTTCACTTGAAATAAGGAGATATTAAACAAAGATTAAACAAAGATTTGAAAGACAGGGAAAATAAAGTGTCAGAAAATAGGGCAATTACTAACATTTCTATTCAAAATTCTCACAGCATGATAAACCCGTACCATGGCCAAGGGGCAAAATCAGGTTAATAATTAACTAAAAAACACAAACAGACACACAGAATTTGCATATCACATGTCTCTGTTTCAGGTTTTTGCCACCGGTAGCGTGCCGTGATTCGGTTGGCTGTGGCCGTCGCCATTTCCGTCGCTGCCGCCATTTCCTTCGCTTCTGCCATTTCCTTTCCTTCCACCAGTCTCAGCTCAGCTCTGATTGGGTGTGGACGTGCTCTCCTGTCTGGTGATCCTTGATACATGTGATTTCTGTGTTATTTTGTGTTATTGTTTTTCTTTTCAGCATAGTGTTTTTGTGACTTCTTTTACAGTTCTCTGTTTTAGCTGTGTTTTTGTCCAGGTTTTCCTGGCTATGTGTTGTTCTAGGTTATGTTCCAGGTTTTGTTCCACCTGAAGACGGGATCAGGTTCCAGATCCCGTAACGTCGTGAAACTTGTGTTTTTTACTAATCAGTGATGGCAAATGTCCGCAAAAATCCTAATCAAAATATAAAATCACCATCACCAACAATGAATTTCAAACAAAGAAGTTGACACTTCTATAATCCTGACCTTAAATGGCTTTGTATCGAGCTTAAATATATCTGTTACAATTTTTTTTTACTTGGTTTGGTTTATGTACACCAAACATAGCAGCTTTCTCCATCATGCTGTTTTTTATAAGTAATTTACCCTTCTATCAACTACAAGATTCTACTTTAGCCTGTATTACCTGCTTGGAGTTCCGGCCAAATCATTAGGCGGGTGAGTGAGTGCGTTGCTGGCGTTCAAAATATGTTTTTGGCCAATCATTTACCCATCTGAAGTTGTAGACAGTTATGCTCTTTGTTTATGTTCTCCAAATCAGCTGAGTAAGTTCTCGAAACATACCCAAGTAAATGTGCTTCTATCTGTTGGAAATATGTTCAACTACTTAACTGTGCAAAGGAGCAGAGGTGTCTTTAACATCAAGTCATTTATACAGCTGGAGTTTCCATTTTTCGCCACCCGCCTAATGATTTGGCCGGAACATCAATGCAACATATAATCTTTTTACATACATCTATATCACAAGTCAGACTTTGATTGCAATCTGTAATCATTGTGATATAAATAAACATAGATAAGAGATACATAGATGTAACTTAACAAATAGGAACTTACAAATTGGTACATGGAAACTTAGATCAGGGGCGGATTTAAGGTGCACTTGGCAAGGTGAATTTTGATTATTAATACAGTAATCTAAACAGTAATAAACATAAAATTATGGCATTGATAATTTGCTATTTGGATTTTACTAATACAAAAACGTATTTAAAACACAAAATGATTTTATAAATTAAAATCAAACATTCCAGTGTCGGGTCCCGAAATTTTGGGAAATTTTCGGGAAAATTAAATTCCCGATTTTTGGGTGGGATTTTTATTCACTTCGGGAAATTTTCGGGACGGGATCGTTTTAGCGGTCGCAACTAAACAGCAAGTGTAGCTTCGCAAAACTCGCGATCGGCCGCGTAAGCCATCTCGTGTATTTGCCGACTGCAATTAAACAGCAAATCCAACTTTTCGAAATTCGCGATCGTCCGCTAAAACTAACGTGCGTATTTGCCGATCGCAAATAAACAGTAAATGCATCTTTGCAAATATAGTGATTGGCCGCGAAAGCCATCGCGCATATTTTCCAGTCGCGGATGAACGGCAAAACAGCTTTGTGCTATTCGCGATCGGCCGCGAAATACGCTTTGCGCGTATCTGCTGATCGCGGATAAACGGCCGATGTAGCTTTACGAAACTCCTGATCGGCTGTGAAAACCGATCGCGCGTATTTGCTGATTGCTGATAAACGACGAATGAAACACTGCAAACTCGCAATCGGGTGTGGAAACCAAACTTAGGTATTCACTGATAGCAGTGGTTAATCGACGGAAATAACTTGCTAGAAGGCGTGACAGAGTGTGTGTTTTTATTTCAAAATTATGTTATCTCACGTTAACTTGATTAAATATAATTTCCAATGGAAAAATTCATAATGCTTTAAAAAAAGTTATGATTTTAGTCACTGGTTTATGTAATATAATTGCAGTTTTAGAGCACAGGTTTTCACTTTTTGATACCTAATTATTCAAAATTTTCCCGGACCCCCCTCTGTTGTTGGAGGGTATTCCATACCCCCCAGACCCCTCCCAAAGGTTCACTGTGGAAGGATCACCTCCCATATTTTCCACCGCCCCCCCCCCCCTAAATATACCCTTAAATCCGCCCCTGCTTAGATGTAACATAAATATGTAACCGATGAAGTCTATTGTAATAATTTTTTATTACTTAATGATAAACTAAGATCCTGAATCTTGAATCTATTTGTAAACAACATTTCAAAATAAAATGAATCAAGTGAAATGCAATACAACTTAATTGTTTCATAACATTTAGTACAGCAGATTTGAGAAAACAGGCAATTGAGTTCATTTTTAAAGCAAGATAAGAATTTATTTAAGTTAAATTTTAATGGATTTTATTTAGAGGTGTGCGGATAGTGAATTTTTTGATCGGATCGGATTCGGATCGGATAGCTTATGTTCGGATCGGTTTCGGATCGGATAACAACAGGTTCGGATCGGATAATACCGGATTCGGATATTTACGGCGCGGCGTAGTGAGCAAATTTAAGTTTTCTCATAAGCCTAAGGTAATTACAAGAAACTACCATATTATCCTAATGTGTAAGGTAAGGTTTGCCTTGATATGCTTGAGTTGTTTATTGTTGTGATGTATTGTTTCCAATATAGACCAAATGTCAATTATTAAAGTGTGCGAAGGTACAACTAATTAATTATCTGTTAAGAATTTAGAAATTTATTGATTCCCTTAAAGCAGTATTTAATTGTACTTAATTGAATAAGCTTATTAGGCCTAAATCAATTTCAGGATTTACAACTTAAAAATTCCTTTTTCAATGCAACCTAAATTTGTTCACTATTTAGCCTCTGTATTTGTTGTTCTTTTCCTTATTTGATCAGTGACTACGCCTGTGATTAGACAAAAGAATTAAATATAAAACTTGATTCACCAATCACTTCATATTTTAAGAAAGCTTTACATTTTTATTTATGCATTAATGCCTGACAACCAAGATTTTGATTCACTACAATAATAGCCTAAGGCCGTTTGCCATTAGTGCAACCAGGTGCAACTTTGTTTCGCGAAACATTCACGAAACCATGTTAAGTATATCTATATAAAAAATGTCGCGAAATGTTTCGGCAGTAAGGCGAAATTTTAGCCCCATTACAATACATTGTTTCACGCGAAATGTTTCAGACGATTTTGTGTTTCGCGTGAAATGTTTCACGTGAAAACTTGCAATAGTGGCATACGCCCTCTACTATAAAAACAAAATAATAAGTCTGAGCAGTAAAACTTAACCTAAATTTCAAGATAAGTTTCATATGTTGTAGGTTTCAGTATTAAAGCTTGGGCATTTAATTAGAACAAAGGTCTATATGTTTTAGATAACAAACAACAAGCAAACTCACAAGTAATTTTCATAGGCGTAGGTTGTCAACTCAGCATTGTACTGTTATCTTACAATTGTCCATTTTAATCACTTATAGAAAGTAAGGCCGGCCGGCTTTTGACTCGGCTTAATTCGACGAAGATTAATATTCCAGCAAAATAAAAACTTATTTTTGATCGTTCAACTTTCAATTTCTAGGTGGGTAATTGCTAAATTGAAAAATAAAGTAATCTGTCAATATAAAGAAAGACGTTCTTGAGTTAATTCAGCCTTTGAGCAGAAGGCAGACGGCAGACGACATTCCAAATCAAAAACGAAATGAGATCAAAAGACAAACAATGAAATGAACAGGTTAGCCAACTCTTGAGCAGCCCAAAATTATTGTAGGCTTTTTATTTTATCGTATCAACAGGCCGCTTAAGATATTTACGGCCTGAAATAGTCGTGCCAAACATCTACACGACTATTTATTTATGGGGTATTTACGGGATATTTCGTTTTGGTAATTGAAGACGACTGTTCCATTATTATTACTCTATGACTGTTCCAAGGACACTGTCGGATGTCGGACAATGGCGAACTCTGATTTGGTTGGGTTGCGATTCTCTCTCATACCAGTCGATGATGTTTGGTCGGTAACGGATAATGATCGAGACAGAACTAATAATAGATGTATTATTATTTGTTAACTGATTTAATGCTACGATACAAGAATTTATCTTAAGAGAATGTTTGTTATTGTGTCTTGTATTGCGCAATACTCTGATCGTATTCAACGATCTCGATCTAATCACGAGTCGCAATATCAACAACCGAAATACATCGATTGATGCATACCACTAAGTTACATAATCGGATCGTGTTAAGGCGTTGTTCTAGCCGCTATCGCAACCGTCGCATTTCAAAGCGTCGTTTTTGCTTCGCGATGTTTTCTGTCACTAATGTACTTTCGTCGGCAGTGACTTCTTTTGTTTGGAAGACTTTCCAAACTTGAAAATTTGACCCTTCTTTACAGTTTCCCCCAAAATGTGCAGTCTATCCGATAGAGTCGGATATCTAGTCAGTCTTACCGGATATTTATAAAACCCTCGGATCGGATTCGGATATCCGATCCGATCCGAATCCGATCCGAGTTTTCGGATATCCGCACACCTCTAATTTTATTAAATTTCTTTAAACTTTGCAAGCAGATTCTTATAGTCTTTGACTCATATCATGTGGAGATTTTTTTTAACAGAGGCGATGTCTTGGGTATTGAGAATTAAATATAGTGGAACGTGCAGGATATCGGTGGTCAAACTGGTTTAGCCCGTAAAATTGTTGGCTGTTTTTTAAATTGATTTCAAATACAAGAAGAAAATATAGTTTATTGGCTCTTTATGAGAACTTATTAAAGAAAATATCCTTATTGAATATTCTGTATATGTCTCAGGAACGTGGTGACGGGCGAGCACTACCGCTTCGTCAGCATGTGGATGGCCAGAACCTCCTACATCGCAGCCTTCTTCATCATGCTGGTTTTTGTAAGTATTTTATCCTTTTTTTGTTACTTCTGTACTATTAAAATATTTTTGCTTTAGGGAATATGTAAAGTATTACCAGCTTAAGTTAATAACTTCCCAAAATATCTTACATGAATTAATTGTATTTGTATTAATTGTATTAATTAATTGTAGGGGTGTGCGATGCATCGAAATTATGATTCGATTCGATACGGCTTGCATCGAAATGCCGATGCATCGATTTTGCCTCGATGCATCGGTATTCTTCGATTCACTATACCCCATTAGTGTAAAATATATGTTGAAAGCAATTAAATAAACATTTAAACTATGTAAATGCGTAATATTAATGTTCAAAGCATTTTATTGAATCGTAATGAAGTTATGAAAAGCTTAGTGCGTAGTAATACTTTCAGACTCTAGACGCTTAACAACAAAGAACGCGTAATAAAGGCTGTGTGACAAAGTAGTGCATTGTTATTTTTTCGCCAAGTTTGAAAATTATTGCAATAGATGTTTTTCTATTTTATTATGAGTTTTGAATGATTGTATGGCTGTATAATTCCATTCACAAATTTCAGTAAACATTTTTTTATTCTCGTCCATTCAATGACGAGAATAAAACGAGCACTATGACAGCCGGCGGCAGCTTGCAGTGTGACCGCGATCGTGATGGTGATACAGGCTGACCGCGCAATGGAACAAAACCACATACTGCTGTTAGAGAAATTACCTGACTCACGGGTATTTCCAAGCCCGTGTGGGGATTTCGTAATACTTTCAATAGTTTATTCCAGCAGAGACGGGTATTTTTGCGGGTAAACACGGTCTATAAGTGGTAACACTGTTTTGTGGTGCTCAGCTGTCGAGCTGTCTGCCGTCGTCGTAAGCTCTGCGCAGTAATTAGTGTTTGTTTCTTTTGACTGTAGCGCGAATGCAATTGAATGTTTTGTTTTGGAGTAATTGAATGACAAATAAATAAAGATGTCTGAAGACTGCGAGGAAGAGATTGTAGACGATGCGGGCTCAAGTAGCCAAAGCTTTGTTGAAACAGATAGTTTCGAATGACTATACCGACACCGGTAGGGATAGGCCTACTTTAATTGGATCCGAGAAGAGTTACTTAGGCTAATTGTTATAATTATTAGATGACAACAAACTTTGAACTGATTAATTTTTACTTGGACTGCTTGTGTTTTTATAAGAAAAACTTTAGGCCTAGTAATAATAACTATTTCTTGAGATTGTGAAAGGATGTAAAGGAATTAAGATATAATTATTTATTTATTTATTCTTCTAAATTCCCAGGCCTCTCTATAATGAATGGTTCAGTACCTAGGCCTATTACAAATGCTTTGGTTCAGACTCATTCAAACTTTGTGTGCAATTTTTCTACTTCAATCCTCTTTAAGGTTATTGACCCATTACAATAATGCAAGTTGTAATAACTCTTAACAGCAAATAACGCCGCACTGCATCGAATCGAATCGCAGCGATTCGAATCGAAATTCTATGAATCGCATCGACGCATCGAATTGAAAACAATTTGCTGCATCGCACACCCCTAATTAATTGTATTTGTATTTATATTAATCGTAATTAAAAAATATATTATTTGAATTAATGTGGTGGAAAACCGATCCGGATAACAAAATATCCAGTGTCAGTTTACGCAAAGCCTTCACAACTATAAATACAACAATGACAGTAAGGGACTAACCTAGGAAATGGCTGAAGGTTAAGTTACACTTGTGTTGATTACTGCCAACACTCATAGCAGCAAACCAAAACACGTGTATTACATTATTGCTGTAATGTACGAAAACTTCAGTTTTTGTATCACATAGAGTAATGCAGGCTCATTGCAGTTGCATCTTCTTTTTACAAGACACTCTTCATACAAAATTCACTAAAATCACGTTTTACCGTAATTTTGAATTTTTCATTTCACGGAGGGGCTGATCCGTTTGATACGGAATCCAGATATGTTAGGTCCGGATGAGCAAGACTAACACTGTTTTCATAACAGAGACAAGACTTAATGTTTTGGAGATAAGCAAGCGAATTCATTACTATTATGTCGTTACTACTTAGTGTTTGTAAAAAAATTTAAGAGATTTTGCAATCAACTTTTTAATGAGATTTCAGTAACAGCGGAAAGCAAATTTTTCACATAATATTGTACAGTAGTTTTTATTTTATATGCCTAGTTTGGGGAGAATTGACATTCCCTAACAACAATGAGAAGAGTGGATGTTCCAGCATTTCAATTGTTACTTTCACAATGAGAAACGTTATCAGAATTCAACAAGAAGTGGCCATCACACTCAATATTACAAGTCCACATATTATTGGTAACTCTGGTTATTGCATTTAATACTTTCGGTCATTTGGAATATTAATGATATAGTTAATAATTACTCTGCTAAATTATTAACTATTACTGTAACATTTTTGCTCTCATACCTTACAAACATTCACCCCATAGTAAAGAACTTAACTGGTATTAAATACAGTACACCTCGGATTATTCGGACCCCACATTATCCGGATCCCGGATTATCCGGACCGGTCGATCCGAGAAATTATTTTAATAAATAACTTCTTCCGAGAAGTTATTTCTTAAGAAGAGTTACTATAATAAGTTTTGGGTTGCTTTAAGTTTTGTCATGATTATTTCAAGTTTGAATTATTTTTAGTTATGATTATTTAATCTTTACAAATTAAATATTTCAATCTCACATTATAATGCAACCCTAAATTGTAATTTCGGTAAAAGTTAACATTTCGTTTGAATAATAATGAAGTTTAGTTCTTAAATTTGTTTCAAAATTAAACCCCCGTAAAATTTGAAAGACTAATATTTTGTACAGTCTTCATACGCCGTTTGAAGCATCAATTTAGCAGGGGCTAAGGTACGCGGTCGCTATTTAGGCGATATTGTAATGACCTCGTATTATCCGGATTTTTTGTTATCCGGATCGGTGTTCCGCCATATTAATCCGGATAATCCGAGGTATACTGTATAAGAGCGCTTAAACTAGTTTCATTATGTGATTTTCACTCTGGTCGTTCTTGGAGATGACTACAGAATCTGGTTTCCAGCCACTGCACACTAGGGAATACTTTCCCCCCTGCCAAAGGGGGAAGAGGGAAATCCTCACACTCCAGTTCTCAACTTGCTGATGAGGAAGTCTTGTATTGTAGACTGCTAAAAATAACTATAAAAAGGTTGTGTAACCTTCGGCCAATATCTGCTGAACACAGTTTTAGGTTGCACTAGTGCCTCTGACCCCACACTACCCCCCCCCCCCCTATCTACCCCCCACCCCTCTATCTACTACCATACTACCATACTAGGCGGGACCAACGGTACATGTCTTCCGAAGCACAGTGGCAGACTGAGATTAAATTGTCATTTATCATCCTGATAAATGACAATCAAAAATAGAATCAGCTGATCTTGAAAGTTGCAAAGCTTTTATATAATCCATTTTACACTCATCTCTCATTTGCCTTCTTACCAACTTACTTTCCCTTTAAAATATTCCATTAATGTTGGTTGGTGTCATCGATAGATAAACTAATCTAATCTAAAGCTGCAGAAATATTTACCAAAGCTCTGAATGTTGAACCAAAGTTTTACAAACATTTCACTTATGTTGTTTGTATTCATACAATGCGAAGTTTATCCCTGAGTGAAATCAAAATTACCATCAAATTACAAATTAATGAAATTCACTTACCAATATTATGTGTTGTTCCACTACAATTGTGATGTTATTTTATAATGGCACTATCACTTGATATATCCGAAACAGCTTGTTGGAAATACACAGCTCGGAAAAAAATTAACAAAGTAATATGAATTTAATCTACAACAATGCTGAGGTCCGCAGTGTTTTCGCTTGACGAGAGAAATACTCCACGCTAAGAAACAAAAATCCCATTCCCCAATTTATCTCCCAAATTAACCCTTCCTTACTTTCCTGGAATCGTTTATCAAATAATAATTGTACAACTGAGTTAATCAACTTATTCACCCTTTCGCCCAAACCTGACAGACTTATTGATTGTATAGATATATTCAGTTAAGATATCTTGTATTCGGGATAAAAATCCCTAAAGTAGAAACACTGAGGAGTCTTGCCGGGTCTCGAGCCAAAACCCCACCAAGGCAACTGACATGGTATGGCGAGACGAAAGCTTCTGACGAAAGATATTTTCTTGTGTCTATTATAGGATGTTATAGTGAAATTGGATGGCTGGCTAAAGGCTATATGCTGAATATAAATAAGATTAAACTATGCATTTTGGTCTCCATGAAGTCTAAATAGACTAAATTAAATGTGTAAAACACACAAGAATTAAATAAAATAGCAGAGATTTAATGGGCAACTTCGACTTCAATCTACACTCTAATCTTTGAGTCTACTATCACACATTAGTAAGGCTCAAATCACAGACAAACAATCACATTATAGTTTGTTTTCTCTGTTCCTAACTGTAAACAAATAAATAAACTCAGTTCAATTTTCAGCCTTGTTGGTGACATATCATATATGTAATTTCTTAAGGTGATTTTTTGCGTCAAAATTGTGGGCGTCTGGCAAATCGTAGAAAGATGGGAGAGGACTCAAATTAAAGGTCTCTATTCCGAGATGGCGGGAAAAATAATGAAATTGCTTGAAATTCACCAGAAAACAAGGAATAACGTAAAATATCTGCTATTTAAAAAGCATTGGGATCTAAAAACGTCTGCTTTGTTTACATTCAAAAATGTGTTGCTGATACTTGATTGAACCATGTCCTAGATATTATCATATAGTAAATCTAAAAGCCAGTTTGCAATAAAGGTATTTTGTACTATAATAAATATGATTGTTTGAATTTTCCGTTATAAGGGGCTTTCGGCCCCTTCAAGCCACTAGTGCTTGTTAAATATTAATATTAATGCAGTGTGTAAACACAGTGATTACTGAACGGATTTTCAAGTTATTGCTGCTTTCATGGGCTGCATCTTTTTAATCCTGATGTGGGTTTGGTTTTAAAGATCCGAAATAAAGGTAGTTTATTGAGTTTCCAAGGGAATATTAACTGTTGTATTTTATTCAAGAGATTAGAGTACGGGTGATTGATAGAGGAAAGCAAAGTATACACTTGTAAACAGTAATGACATTTAAATCTGAAAATATTTTTGATAGTTTTCCTAAAATTTACTTTTCAAACTGACCATAATTACATCATATCCTTTCCCTGGATCTTACCTTAATTTTTCTTCAACCTGTTTAAGGTCAAATATTTTTCCTCGAAAATTTTAACATCAAAAAACATATTGAAACTTTGTGTGATATTAGTCATTAAACACAAGAGATTAGCAACTGCCACCAAGAGAAACGGTTTCCATAGGTACACATAAGTCTTCACTTATGATTTTACGTGGCCTCTCAGGCTTAACAATTCGTGTGTGATAAGTTTCCCTTTGATGCTTGCCCATCACACATCCCTCACAGAAAACATGATCTTTCTCCACCAAGATGCCACGAGACAGTAGAAACATAAGCCTTATTTTGATGCGCTAAGCTCTCATGCCATTCTTGCAGTGTCTTATTAGGCGCACTTGCAAGACAGACATTTCAGTGTTAAAAATTATTATTACCTTTCCAATATCCCTTTCATTTTAGCATTCTTGCTGTATGTTTCGTGGTGACAGCCACATCCTCAGGCAGCGTCACACAGACTTGTCATGAGTTTAAAATTGAACCACTGTGAATACACTTAAACACACACAAAGTACATTTACACATTACAATAAATGAATAAGACCAGTCATCAACAACTCCCGTCACGGTGCGTGCATGCTACGAAATCATACCGGCGTAATGTATTGTAAGTGCATGTGTAAATATACTTTGTGTGTGTTTAAGGGTGGGTTTCGGAGATCGGTATTAAGTCTACTCTCAAACTAAATTCCAGTTCAAACCGGTTCTTACTCTAGTACTACAGAAATTGGATTTCCGAGCTCATGAAATATTTAACTCCAGTATCATCTTTAATTCGAGTATTATCTCGGGAGGGATAATACCGGACTTATTCTCGCAGGTTTCAGAGTCAAGAGGAACGTAATCCTCATATTAAGAATTTATTCTTTCGGGTTTCGGAGTCAATATTTAATCTAGAACGGGGCAAATAAAATATAATTCAAGTATTATTTTTGAGCATTTTACTTCAAAAATTAATCCTGGAGGAGGGCAGGATTAAGTTCAGTATTAACGAATTTCCACCATAAGGAATAAGCTGTTACCCGTAGTAGGTCCTACTCATGGTAAAACCTAAGACCGAGACCCTTATAACTTTTCGTTTTGGGGCTCCCAGAAGCAAAAAACACCATTCGTTTATTTTCATACACACACATATAATAGATAATCCCTCACAAAAAGGTTAATCCCAAGGTGGATAATCCCTCCCAAAAATGCGTTTTTTGTGTTTTTTACATAGAAAAATTTTAAAAATAATCCAATTTTTGTTAGCATCTTTAAATTCAGCTCAAAAAAAGAAACAATTTACTATTTGAACCAATGATCTATGTCCATTGGTTACTGAGGTATTGAAAGTGGTAAACACAGTACGTTGTCCCAATGCTATCCTAATAGAAAATAAATAACATTCTATATCTCCCTTATTCCTCCACATATCCCAATAAAACTTGGTATATGGCTTTTTCTGGTTCAGATTTAATAAATATCGAATTAAAACCACCCAGTTTTAACATACCTGTAGCAGCAAACCTGCATACTCATTCCTCTGTTATTCTTATGGAGCTTACAGAAACATGTCAAATATCGCTGTGTTGGATTGAAATATGCTCTTTTAAATTTGAAATTCGCTGAGTAAGCAGGTCTGCTGCAATGGGGGTACAATCTTTTTTCAGAAGGCCAAAACTTTTTCTTTTCCTCTAAACATTTGTTCTTTTCAAGTTTTTGGCTTTGATGAATGCCTTTTTTCCTTGAAAACACTTTAGCGTATGAAATAATTTGTTGGCGGCTTTTTATTGTCAATAACAGAGGTTTAACTGGCAATGGACTTAATGACAGGAGTTTTGGTTGTCAACAAAATTTTTTGCACTGTGTAAATTCAACACTGTATACAAAATTCGAAGAATTTAATTGATTTTGAGAATTTAAGAATTTAATTGTCTTTGCAGAGAGTTACATTTTTATTTCTTGACATGATTCATATCATTAAATAAAATTTAAACAACCACCGGATGAAACGTTTTGATTTGTCCATAATGATATGGTTTTCAAATTTATATCTTCTTAGTCATTTGCCACTGACCTGCAGTCAGTTTTTTTAAGGTGTATGGTTTAGTCAGATTTAATTGTTTGTGATTGCACATCTTAAAATCCCCAAACTCCAGCCTAACGCCATTTTCAAAGGACATTGAAACCCACAAGAGGTACTGTTGAAAGAGCATGTAACAAACTGAAAGGGCCAAATAAAAAAAATATTTGTTTAAAATTTAGGAGTTTAAAGCTCAATTACATCAACTACTCTTTAAATACCTGGCTTGGAACAGTAAGACAATGTGATCATAAAGTCCTTAAACATAGAAAAACTATTCTCATAGCATTGATGATTTTGGAAAAAGGTCTGTTCCCATTTAACCCCCATAAAAGTACCCATACAGCTGCTTTTGGATCATCCGCTAAGTTATTTGGTGACACTTTCATATCGTACATGTTATAGTCATAAAGATAAAAAACAGGAAAATTAGAAACAACATTCAAACTCATTTTTCATAGTTAGAAAAACGGTCAAACATGTGATAAGTTATTGGTAGAGGCGTGTGGCTAACATCCCCACCCCTTGCCGGCAGCAGCAAAACAATGAAGTAGCGGAGCCCCTCTGTCTGGCCTTGTACCACTACCAAAAATATGAAATTCCCCACGATTCCCTTCTCAGTTCAGAACAAAGTCGAGTAATAAATTTAGTACCGAACTACGCTAATACGAGAATTAAGGAAGTTAATCTGGATCTCCAAAATCCGATTTTTCATGCGAGTATTATCTTAATTCTCGTATTAACTAACTCCAGAATTAACTAATACCGATCTCCAAAACCGAACCTTAAGTGTATTATAGTGGTCAGTGTAATACCATTGACCAATCAAATGTGGCTTATCGTCCTTCATAAAAACACATTAATTTTTATAAGCTTAAAATACATAATCTTTTTCCAACTAACCTGGATACTGAATGAATATTTCGTCCAAGTTATGGGACATACCACACTCCCTGTAGTATTCAAAACACTTATGTTGCCTTCACCTTCAGCATAAATAGCTTCTCCATTAGCCACTGTGACTTAAACAGGCTGAGAATAAACTTTGTAAGCATTGAAATGTCTCGCTCGAAACACATATGTTGCGAACCTGTGCAACAAATATATGTTATATATATGTTGTCAGTCAGCAACAAATATATTCTGATTCTGACCATCAGTTAAACATAAAAACTGGCTAGATTTATTCTGTTACTCATTAGAAGAATTCCTATTTCCTATTTCCACTACTTATATAACTAATCTCATAATATTCTGAGGACATTTGCTAGTATACAAATAAGGTTATTTATATTTGCAAATAAAACATTTCCTCTTTTGTGTGCTTATCTCCACTTGATGTCCCTGCTGGTTTCCTGTTTATTTGTAACACCTGCCCTCCATTTGTTGCGCTCTTCAAGAAGGTAATCTTGATTCAATGAGCCTGATTCTCTCAATCAAAAGATCCGCACTTATGTCTGAAATCGGAATGCTTTCCCGTGCTCTTTGGAATTAGAAAAATTCACATGGTAAAGTGCTTACAATTTGGGACATAAGTACAATATCAGGCAGTATATTAGCATTGTGTTTTTGTAACTCTTAATTTACTTCTCTAAACATAAGTTTCACATGTGAGATGTACTGAATCAACTCTTTGTCAGTCTCCAGCTTGGTGGAGAAAAATTGTTAAAGATTTCTGTCCAGTCTCTGACTTGACGATTGATTGTTCATGTATACTCAATAATTTATTCCACATATCTTTCATTGAACTGCAAGTAGCTGTTAATTAAACATGACTGTCATCTACAGCAGGGGTTCTCAACCTTTTCGAGCCCACGACCCCCTTTTTAGGTATTAAAATGTTGGCGACCCCTTATACCTTCATCCTACCCTAAACGCTTAAACTTTCATTGTTAGGTGTGTGCCGTAGTGAGAGTGAAATTCACGTTGTTTATCAGATAATCTAGCAAAAAAAAAAAAAAAAAACAATGGTAATGGTTATAGGCGTACCTGTTTTTTTCTTATTAAAGTACCACCACTAATATATATTTCACCACTAATATATATTCAATGCATATTTTTATATTCTATTTGAATTAAGATTGGTCTGACAAAACAAGCATAGATTTTGCTTTCAAGCTTAGAGTTCGGTAATATGGTTTATTTTTCACTTATTTAATGTGTTTTCTGTTCACAAACAAAGTAGGCCTACTATTTTTATAGCGGCTTCAGAGTTTTCATTTGCATTCCCCTTTCCAAAGTGCAGGTAAGTGTAGGTAGATGTTTATCAGTTGGTATTGGTAACGGACCTGTTGCTATGAAGATTTTGACTCAGGTTTACCTGACAAAAAGAGCATCTGCGTTGGGCGTCGCGAGGGCACAACAGTCGCGGTCGGCATGTTGATAGCCCGCTGCGCCGCGCAGCGCCTGCGTGACGATTCTGTTGTTAAGAGTTATTTTTTTTAGAAGTTTAATCGATACCACCTATGAGATGTAGTTGTGTCTATTTTATATCTCTTAAACATATTATTGCTCCAGAGATTACCCCTCCCATCTTAATGTATAAAACTGAGATATTTAAATCTCTTTTGGTCTAGGTCGGGCCTAAATTTTAAGAAAAATAAATTTTCATTTTCGGAACTTCCGCGACCCCCCAGGACCCTGCCCGCGACCCCCCTGGGGGTTGCGACCCTCAGGTTGAGAACCCCTGATCTACAGCACTGACAATAAGTATTTGAGCCAAAGAATCTTCTTTTTCAAACGCTCTTACCGACTCCTCAAGTTTTTGTTCTACCCTTGCTTGTACCTGAGCTTCAAAACTTGTTCCTGAGCTTCAAAGCTTGTTCCTGAGCTTCAAAGCTAGTCAGATTGATCTTTTGAGGCGATTTAAATTTTTCTTTCACCAAAAATTTGTTTATGCTCTTTAATTTGATATGTCACAAAGGGTATGTTGCTATTCGAAATTGCCCTTGGGTTGGGGTGAGAAGGAATTTGTTGAAAGGATGAAATTTCTATATGAAATTTACTTCCCCCTACATTGGTAGACATTTCCAGCAGATAGAACATAAAAATAGAGAGCTTATTTTAGTTTTTAAATAAATGAAGAATTATTCGATGCTCAAAGCTACAATTCAAACACAAGCAACAACTTCCAATTTTATAAAAAAAATTATAAAAAACCGTGGCGGATTTACGGTTGGCGGGCCCTAGGCCTAGATCTTTATGCGGCCCCTTTTTTTAGTCAATCAGTTACATTTTCTGCTTGGATGCTATCGCTGCGCGGCCCTAGGCCCGGGCCTTGTTACCCTAGTGGTAAATCTGCACTGCAAATAGTTATACTTGTCGTGAAAAGTATTTATTTTAAATTTCAAGATTGTGAAGGCATAACTTATTGTTTGAGACATGTGAAATAAAACTAATGGATGTTTTCAACCAGAAGGGTGAAGAAAAAAAAGTGAAGTTTGAAAATTCAAGGGTTTGGGTGAATTTGGTTTTGGTTTCTCTTTTTCCAAGTTATACATGTTGTAGGTTAAGGTTCAGCAGTATTCTTTTGCAGACAATGTCAAAAGTTCAAGCTTATAATGTACATTAAGTTGTACTTAATAGCTACTTATAAAATCCCAAGTAAAGAAATATTACAATAAATTATTCTAAAGCGTAATTGACCGCAGTTATACTAATTTCTTCCATTCTTCCACCCCTTCACCGAATACAGTTTTGATATATTGTCTGTTTTAACAACTATTGGAATATTTTGGAATGTAATACATCTATTTTGTCGAGTGCCAGTATCCTCCCTGGAGGTTTCTACAAAAAATAATGGTCTTGAGGTAAAATATGAAAAATTTACAAAATATTATATCTTTTAAAACTTGTTGTCTTTTAAAACGCAATTCCTGTCAATCCTGCATAAATTTACAGCTAGTGTACCAAACACACACGCTATAATTGAACTTGATTGCTAAAGAGAGATGGAAATAAGAGGTGGAGGGGAGGGAGAAAGAGAGATGGCGCCTGTAGGGGTGACTGAAGCCACCTAATGAGCCATGATTACAGGCAGCCAACCACCAATTGGCCGACATTGTCTGTAAATAACACCCACAATGCCGAGCGACATGTGTCTGCATCACGTCACTTGTGTGTCTTCATGAACCGGCCAATTACTTACCGCAGGAGTAACGTGTCGATATCTCTGGCATAAGTTAGTGATTCTGCTGATCAAAAATTTATGTCACTTAGACACCTCAACGATAAAATATGAAACATCTTTATAAAATGTTGTCCTTTCGGAATCCCCTGTAATCATTTTCAGTTTCACATAAAAAATAATCTTCACAGTATTATTGTGCAGTAGCATGTTGTGATTTTCATAGTTCTTATGACCTATATTAGCATATAGGTTGGATATTAGCACATTTTACTTTGTACAGTATCACACCATCAATAGTATCACTACCTTGAGTAAATAATGTTAAAATTACATGATGAATCAAAAGTTTGTCCTAAGATAAAAAAAACGGTTTCCATATTATTTTGCAAGATTTTAAATTTTCATCTTTAAGTAGTCTAAGGAATTCATAACTAACAAGACTGGACATTTGTTGTGACTGCATGCCAACTTTAGGTTGATCTACCCTGAAACCGCCTGCAAGCCACCGTCGGATTTTGGTGGCACTAAAAATGTATTCTTTTAGCATCTGTCTAGGGTCTTAATACTGGTTTGCTGACCGTTGAATGCTATTGCGAATGAGTAAAACTGAAGTAATTATATTTTCTTTCTTCTCTGTTGCTGTAAAAAGAGTATTACTTTTTTTTGCCCATTAGTTTATTACTATAAAAAGGGTCATGTGACTCAACTTTGCCTGCTTAAATACAATAATTAATTAAATTTAATTTTACCATTGAGGAATAGAGAATAAAAGTAAATAAATTAAATATAACATTCCAACACTTATATTTCTTGATGCAGACAGACGTCATGAAACAGTAACATAACAAAAATTATGAATGACCTAATTAATAATAAACTCAGTCGCTACCGCAAGTACATGGAATTTTCATTTGCATTGACCAATGACACATATGTATGGCGAATCGTTTCTCACAGTAGATCACTGACGCATATTTGCTTCAGTTGGTCACAATGAAATAGACATCGCGTTGGTGTTCCATTGTTATCAAACAGTTTATTTCTTAGCAATGGTATTTCAATGACCTGATCTCTTTGTATCAGTCCAGAGGGATATCTGCCACACATATGCATTACTTGGTTAGTGAATATGACGATTGGGTATGTCACACAACAGTTGGCAGGGTTGTAGTTTTGATGCCTTTTCCATGGCATCACTGAACAGCTGTAAATGTGCTTACCTTTACAGTTTTTATTAGTTTTTTTGTGGAGTTTGTTTATTGTGTAGAACGTTATTCATGAAATGTAATAGGCCTACTAGGCCTAATAATTAGTAAATTTACAATGACCCATATGCCCGTCGCTTGGTCTGTTGAAACAGAAATTCAATCTCTTTTACTGGTTTTCATTTAATAGATCAATCGAAACATGTATGTGGCGTTTTGAAAATTTCTCAACACTATAAATAAAATTTTATTGCTTATTAATTAATTTTAGTTTAATATGAAATGAAATAATCCACTTACAAAATGTCTCAAAGTCGATACACAATGTTATTTTTATATCCCTTGGTCTGTAAGCAATGTTCTTATGTTTCCTTTTGGTCTTTAGGAGTGACTGGACCGACACAAATGTGTGTCGCTTGGTAGCAAACATGTTAAAAGTATAGTTTACTATTTGCAAGAGATTGAAATTCAACCAACAAATTTTCGGTCGTACTTTTTCCTCCCTGCTGCTAAAAAACATGGGACACTCCTTTTGTTTACATTTTTCTTTCTGTATATAACAATATTTGTTAATTGTTGATCCATAAATAAATGTTCCAGAAACCAAGATGGCAACATTGGTAAGGCCAATGTTAGTAAAAAAATTCTAATTTACTTTTCTACATTCATCCAAGACCAATTAAAATTTTAATGAGATTCTTTACTATGACAGGAAAATACCTTTTTAACACCGTGCTTGGATTTTTCTATGCTTCACACACACACACACACACACACACACACACTGAGGAAAAAGTATCATAGAAATCATGGTTACCTAGTAATGTTCCTTAGTTATCAAAGCCTTTAGAGAGGATAAAATACAAATTCAAATGTAAACTTCTTATGTATTCCCAGTACTTTGGCAAGCAAACGACTTATTAAAAGTTTGATCCTTGAAGTCTTGGCTCTTCATAACAAATTTCCTGTTTTGAAAATTGATTTAGTTTATCAATGAAAACCGTATTAAATTACATTTTAGGTGGTATTGATGATAAACATTAAAACATCAATGCATATATTAAATCTTCTTTATTTTTAAACCTTAATATACTACATTCTTATTCAAATCTGTTGAACAGGTAATGTCATTTTCTTCAATATGTTGAGAACATGTTTGACGTTAGCACATGTTTTAACATGTGAAAATAATTAGAGCTGTTGGTTGGATTTTTAAGTCAGTAACTAAGCCTTTATGACGTTTGATCTCATAGCTCCGAAGCTAAAACCATGGGTAATAGTTAAAAATTAGTTATAGTTATTTAATTGCTTTTATAATATAATTTTTAAACCTAAGATAATCTGACACAAGACAGAGTAAAATTTCATAACTACTAACCGAAATTTCAATGCCATTCCAATGCATCTTTTTGCATAAGCCTTTAAAATTCGTCAGGGTGTTATTAATTTTCATTTAATTTGTGTCAGTTGTGTTTTTTTTTTTGTTACCAAATATATAATATTGATGTCATTTTCTTAATGAAGTTAAATAAAATACAACAGGAATGCAAGCATTGTTATGCTAATAGTAATAGACATAGACCACATATTTCATCAGATTAACTTCACTATAGTTCGCACATGAAAATTCCGACCATTAAAGGATGTTTGCGAGAGAGATGGATAATGAATGTCTGGATAGAGATAGACAATTCCTAAATATGCGTATGCCATTGGCTGCAGCGAAGCGGTTTTTTGTGCCGATTTAGTTTCCTACTGGAAGATCATTTTGTTTTTATTGTTCATGAAGTGTTCCTATTATCCGCTAGATATTGACTCTGAAACTTTGACCGAGTTGACAGCTGTCATCAATTAAATAAAATAAACAATGTTTGTTTAGTTCTGGGAAAATTATTTTTGAATTGAAACTTAAATAAACATAACTATTATAAGTTTCAACTCTTATTTAATAACAAATAAAAAACAAATTTGGTGAATACAATGTCTATTTCCAATTTTATAGGTGAAATTACAAAGATAAAACTTAGGTAAACAAAACCTCAAACCATAACCTTATAGTATATTTCGCAACAAGGGCCGAAAATTCCAAGGAAAATTCTGAAGGCTTTGCCCCACAAATTCCACAAGACTGTGTAGAAGAGTCGGTGATGGCACTGAAGTTTTTTCCATCAATCATAGTCAGGTGAAAGTTGAAAGAAATTGAAAAAACCTTACCATTTGAACTAACAACTGTAGGAGATAAACCAGCGATCTGGTCCATCACTAATCCAACTTCTTGAGTAACAAGTTCCTTAGTCTCCTGTGTCAAAATTATCTTCATTGGTCTACATAGTCGCGTAGAGCACGGCCTAGGATTGTGCCAAACAATTACGTCATCTTTTATTTGTCTTAGCTCTAGAGGCACAACGCAAACTAAAAATACAAAAGAATCTGTTTGCTCATCAGAGGTAAATCGTTGCTTGTAATTAGAATGTCCAGATTCCATCACAACCCCATTTTAATGTTAAATTTAATTCCACATTTGGACTCTCTATAGTTGTTATTTCATCTACCATGGATATAATAAGCCTCTCAGCTGTGTGGTCCACAAGACCCTGTAAATAAAATAAATAAAAATAATGTCTTTATTGTAAACAATTGTACTCTTTTTTACAAGTCTTGTGTGTACAAATGAAATAAAATTTACTCTGAAATAAACTAGTGTAAATGCCAAAACACTTTTAACAAAAGGTGAGTAAACATAACATTTTGTACAAAAGATCCCCGATAGG
The DNA here is from genome assembly GCA_035578135.1 of Flexamia atlantica. Taxonomy (NCBI): domain Eukaryota; kingdom Metazoa; phylum Arthropoda; class Insecta; order Hemiptera; family Cicadellidae; genus Flexamia; species Flexamia atlantica. The sequence continues at coordinate 2,216,323 of JAQJVK010000009.1, forward strand.
CAATAGATCTATTTACTGGAGAAGCTAGTAAGAAATATATTTTTCATCACTCTGTATTCGAAAACTGCCCGTTACCGTACAGCTGAGATCTACGAAAAACCCTCGATTTCCTTACATCAAAACAAATAATAATCGGCTGATTTTTCGGTACCCAAACATTTCATTTCCGTACCCAAACAAACTTTTTCCGTATCCAAACAAAACATTGCCGTACCCAAACAAACAAAGTTCCTATTTTGACAGTTTAACCAGCTGACTTTAAACTGAAATACAGTAGACCCCCTCTTAACCGACCCTTACGGGACCGGACCTGGGTCGGATAACTTAAAAGGTCGGTTAAAACGGGCAATCCTCTAAACACCTAAAAATAAAAGCTCTATTGATTTAGGGCTCTATTGACATTATTATAAAGCCGTTCTTGGATTATTTAGAATATAAACTGTAATTGTCAGCCTATTTTCCAAAATAATCGTGTAGAAATCTCACAAATTACTCAAAAACACGGTCCAAACAAGACATTTCAATAAATATAAGACGTGGTTAAAAAAATTCACATGTTAACACCTTTAATAACATTTTTATATTTTTTTAACGAACTTACCGTAATGGTTATTAGAATTAATTGATCGTCTAAATTAATGATAAGAAACTAGCAATCATTGCATTACGAGTCAGGCAGTTAAACCTCTCACGGGGACTTGAGTCACAAAAACTAACCTCCGAGTCGTCGACACCCTCTCCCCCATCCACACAAGTTGCGTGTTGTTTGAATTCTCTACTGATGAATGAGATAATGGTTTCCGAATATAAAAACGAAAACTCACATACTATCGTACTATGCACACTGAAATGCGTCTATTGTTCGTTTTAATAAAATGATTAATGTTGTATTCAAAATATTTTAACCCGCAACAACCTGCATAGTTGAGCGTTACATTTCCGTTGCTGGGTATGGGAACGGAAATGCTGCAATTCCTGGAAAAGGGCGGTTAAACCGAACTGTTCTCAAAACAGGGTCGGTTAAAACGATTTTTAATATTTGACAAGGAAGGGCGGATAATCCGATCGGCGGTTAAAACGAGGTCAGTTAAGAGGGGGTCTACTGTAGTCAGTTCAGCTATATTGTGATTACTTATAGAAAAATGACTAAATTATGAAATGTTGGGTGATTTTTTATAAGTTTGGATACTTATTTGCATCGTGATGAAAAGTATTGTTCACAACTCGTCACAAAAGTCCCATTTCGGGGCTTGATAGTGTTTTACTTGCTCGGCTCGGGCCTCGCAAGTAAAACACTATCTTGCCCCAGAATTGGCTACTTTCGTGACTAGTAGTGAAATATACTATTTCTACCCTACTGTGGAATCACCCGTTTTTTTTACGGGATTATCAACTGCGGAAATAAATCTATCATTACATTGTGTACCTCGAAAAACGATGTTTGCTAAAGGAAGGAAGTGCTTAATAGTTTTTATTTTTTCCGATATAAACAAACATGTATTTGTTATTCTTTCATCAGCTGTGTAGCGAAAGTATCGTTCAAAGTACAAGTGAAAGTGTTTCCTACTTTCCACCCTGGTTATGAAATATCCTATATCACCATTATTTATCAACAATCTTTTTTATAGACTGTATTTATTTATTAATCAATAGTTTTATTTATATTACTAATTTAAGACAAAAAGTAGAAATTTAATGAAAGAAATTACATTTACAGAAAAACTGTTAATTATATGTCAACTGACCTGTAAAGTGACCTCTGCGCATGATTGAGACCAGGTTATTGTTTCTTGGCGTGGGTAGCAAGATGTCTTAGCCTTTGTAATATCTTTGTAAGGCGGATATATATTTGCACCATGCAGTTTAGCTCCAGACGCCATGAAGGAGTATGAGTGTTTAGTGAAACGACCATCAATAAATAGCGAGAGAGCTTCTTCAGGTGTATATTTAATTGGCCCTGCACTCGGTGTTTTCATAGCATTTTTTACAGCTGCAGAAAAAAACTGCAGCTGCAGCTGCTGCGGCTGCTGATTATTGCTTTTGGATCATAGATATTTCTCACAACTCTTGCTGCATATTTTCTTCCATTTATGTAAAGACTGCTACTGGCAGCAAAAGTTAATTCTTCCACTGTTGCACTTTCTACTAATGGGGCAACCCTACGTCTCTTCGCCCACCTAGAAAGATCTTCAAAATCTTTAATAGGGCGACCAAGCTTGGAATTGGGCTTCGTGTCGGAGACGTCATGTGGATCTGGGAAAAGTAAATTTGCTTCTAACCATTCATTTTCATTTGAAAGAAATCTTTTTAGTACTCTAGAGTGATTTGACCACTTCATATTTACTTTTGCTGTAAATGATTTCAAAATTACTTCAATGTTTTGAACGTGCTCATCTGATCTTCCTTCTACATCATGAATTTTCAATTTCTCGCACACAAAGTTAAAAACAGCTGTATTTTTATCGGCGAGAGTAGTCTGACTGTTCCACACATTGAAGAGCTCTCTTCTCGAAATGGCAATGTACCCTAAAAAAATACATAAATCACTCGGCTGCAAATGGCTGCAGATTAAATATGCATTAATAGTTTGGTTTTAAGTTAAAAGATTGTTGGAATATCAAAGATCAAGCGGAGATGGGCGGAGATCAATAGTTATAGACGTTCGTTTAGGGAAAATACGGTTTTTAGTAGTTAATTTGTAAACAAGCTGTACTAGGGTGGCAAAAGTAGAAATATAGAAACGAATATATTAATTCTTACCTTTATTACACTCTGCCATCGGAAGATAATTTCATTCCACAACTTCTATATAAACAATATAACTAACATGAATAAAGAAAAACACTTTAATAGTTATTATTTTGGCTTATACTCAGATACTGATACCGCTCAGTACTGCAAACATGTATTGAATGAGCCTGGACAGTAAATATCTTATCTATGGGCTCAGATAATGTTTCTGATTAAAAAGATTAAAAAGATATTGGTGTTGCCGAACTTTCTATTTTTGACTTTAGCACCGCTAGATAAGGGATTTTCCCCACTGTGCGATGTGTCAAAATTTTTGATCGGTCGGGATTCTCGTGCGCGAACAATGCTCTGAAGTTTGGTCTGTACAAAACATGAAATTCCTCTATGCACATGTTCATTATGAACTAAAAAATAATGTAAAAAACTGAGCATGTATAGATTATTACATTGAGGCCTAATTTTAGAAATGAAACAGACTAAATAAAAATGTTGGAGACAGTTCGCCCAATGAGGTTGACAGCAGGTATTTGACTTTTAAATTTTAATTCAGTGAACAACTTTATTAAATATTAAATGTTTCAAAAAGTCTATAGCTTATTTACAATTTGTGTTTGGATTAAACGAAGGTGTTTGAAAGAAATATGTAGGCCTAGTTGTTATGGTAAATAATTTTTGTTTTGATACTAGGCAAAACCGTTTGGAAAGGTACTTTTTGTTAGTTGGTGGTTAATTATTTTCCCCTCAACTATGTATTATTTGTAATCATCAATAACATTTGAAAACATTCATTAGAAGGGGAACTAACACACCATAAATCATTTCGATTGTGAGCAGACAGGCAAACAGCGATCGACCGATGATTATAAGGCTCTTTATAATTTTAATGACTGTGATTTTGGTGACATGCGAGACGGTCAAAACAAACAGTGAAGAAGAGACCATCTAGTGAATAGGGTTAATTATCAGGGTGGTGTAATTGATATGGGGTGGGAGGGGGTGGGAGATGGCCGGAGAGAGAAAGAGAGAGAGAGGGGAGGAAGGTGTCCTATAACCTCATGGGGGTGCTTTCCACCGCAATCATTATACACTTGTATCGGGTTTCACCGTGAATGATGGCATGCCGTGAAATCTGCTCCGCATAACCTTTGACAACTAATCTGTCTCTGGCGCCGCGCGATGGATTGAATTTTGCTCGCTTTTCGGAAATGATTAACACTGTGGGAATTTGTCGGTGGTGCTTCCCCGATTCAATTACATGAGGCAAGATGTAAAAATATCAAAGATGATTTTTTTGTGATTTTTATTTGAATTATTAATATGGCTTATAGAACCTTTCCAATAAACAATACAGGGTATAGGTTTATTTAATCCGAAAAACTCTCTTGAAAGAACATGTATTTTAATAAAAGATAGTTTCAAACGTATGTACAAAAAGTAGCAGTTGTTCCATCGTCAGTATGTTTTAACCTTTTACCCTGAAAATAAAAACAGGTGACGATATGAAGATCCAGGTTCCATATGAACAATTTTATGCAACAAAATTTTTTTAATAATGTAAATCTCAGTTTTGAGTTTTCATATGTAGTTATGATAAAAACCTGATTGACTAACAATATTATTTATTTCCAGACCGTGTCCATATCAATGCTTCTACGCTACTCCCACCACCAGATTTTCGTATTTATAGGTAAGTCAAATATCAACAGTGGACTGAAAAATATAATCCGTTGATTGTTCACTTTTCCACCTATGATACCCAACGATACGTTTTTTCAACTACAAAAGGCCATCTTCAAACCTTGTTGTTAAGTTTCACTTCGTCCACAAGATCGCCATACTCTTAAAACCTATGCTTTTAATAAAACATTAAACATAGATATAAGCTTCACATGTTTTGGCGGGCTGTTTATTGTCGAACTAGTTATCAGGGTTATCAGAAGATAACAGAACATAAATATGCAGATAAAATGGTAGCCATTCCAAATAGAACAATTTAACATCACTTCACCATATGAAGTGGTATTGGATTGTTAATATGCAATGCTTAATAGCAATGCAAATACTCTTGTGTATGATACCCTGAATAATCCTTTAATTACTCACTAGCTGTTATTGTTGTACCTGTTCTTCACTAGTCAAAGTGGAAAATAATTCCTGCGGAACCAAATAAATATTACTAAAATCTCAAAAATTTTAACTTAATTTATCCAGGCCTATGGGGTTAAGCCTGAGTGGATTTCAAGAACATGAATACTATGAGTTGGCTGGAGTCATGATCTGTTTTTGTGCCAAATTATTTCAGCCTGGTCGGTTCGGTGGTTTTTTGTGTTTATTTCTTACCTAGTAGAGACAGACATTGCATGAAAACTAACTCTTCATTATAATAGTCTACCTGGTTTTTCATAAAGAGTGTTGGATTTTCACTTCCATACAGTATTTTGTTTCATTTAACTTCCAATAAATTGACTTTATGTGACTTGAATTTTATACAAACTATTAAAGAGAGGTGTTGTCTCTCTGAATGTCTTGTTCTTGGTAAACACAACTATCAAACCGATTGAGTTGAAATTTTATACACAAAGGTTATCATGAACACATAGGTTTATTTACTATTTTAAAATACCCTTGGGCTTTGCCCCTTAGTCTTTTTATGAATGTACTTTGTATTAATTTTTGGGATTTTGGTAGTTTTTTATTCATGTTCAATGGGAACTATTGCTGATTTTTTTTCACTTATCTAACTTGGGGAAGATCAGGTAAAACATCTATAGCTCTGGACAGCCTTACTGGCGGGTGAGTGAGTGAGCTGCTGTTGTAATTAGTGTTTAATATCTGCAATGTTTTGGTAATAAATCACATGGTCATTTGTTTATGTAAAGGTACTTTACACAAGGAAATATTTTGCTGCAACCGCAAGTGCAACTAATGTTAAATGCTTGCAAGCTCAACACAATTCATGAAGTACGACGACAAAAGTGTGGAAACACATTCTTAAATGTAAACAAATCATTTAAGATGAAAGGTTGCCAAAAAAAAGACCAGCTGATGCATTGCGCAAATATTTCCAGAAATTTTAATTGCGTAAGAAATATCTCGGTGAAATATTACAGGGAATTCTTTTGTAGTGTAAATGAGGTGAAATTTAAACAAAGTTTTGACAGTTCGACCAAAACATGTGTTTGTTTAGCATTTAGCAGACATTTTAGGAGATTACAATTTTCGCCACCCGCCAGTAAGGCTGTCCAGAACTATAGTAACTGTTTTTCTGTGCAATACAACATGTGTAAGGCAGCAGCACAGTCAGTTTGATACCACTTACAGACCTTTACACACACATTACACATTAAAAGAATATGTGAATAGCAAAGTTCAGACTGTCAAACATAAGTTTGAAACAATACTATGGTAAAAATGTGAAGATAGGAGTTGCCACTGTCAGGCTAATAACAAGATGGTTTGTGTTTCAGTTGATCTACTGCAGATGCTTGAATTCAACGTAACGATCACCTTTCCCGCTGCCCCACTCCTTACCGTCATACTCGCTCTTGTTGGTGAGTCCTGTTTTGATTAAATTGGAAATTATAATATCTGAATAGCCTGGGGCCCTATTTTTGAAACAGTTGGGAATTGAGTAGTGAGTCACTCATCAAATCAGCTGTCAGGTGATGGTAGCATTGTGTAAACAACCATGTGGGATGTCAACATTTCAGACAATACATCTGTCAAACTAGAAAGCCAAATGTAAACATTGACCAGTTTAAGAAATTAACTCATATTTTGTGGCTTCAACTAAATTATCTTGGCATATTTATAAGTCAATTTAGTTGTAAGACGTTTTATAAATAGTTTAAAAGCTATCGGAATGTATTTAAGTATTTAGTATCAAGTATACATAACCTAATTGGAAAAGCTTTCCATGATTACTATTATTATTTACTCCAAAAGAGAAGAAGAAGCTTGTTTCCTGTCAACTCACACGTTTTTACTCAGCAGCCTATTGCTTGGTGAGTGAAAATGGTTGGATTGGTGAAATACTCAATGTACATGATATCTTTATTACAATTATGAATTTTAAAGAAAAAATGCATATTCAAGTGATCTACACAGTCATTGTGGGGCTGAAGTCATTAAGTTAGTTAAGAATATTTTAATTTTTATCTGTATTTTCATTTTATAATTAGAAACAAATAACTTTATGGATGAGTGACTCACTCTCTCGCCAACTCACTCATTTAAAAAGTAGGGTCCTTGGTGTGGTTATACTGATTGTTATTAAACCATTAAGGTAAAAAAATGTACCCACAATTTATGATAAGGAAACATTTAAAGGTGAAAATCAATTAAACAGCTGATCCAATGAACTCCACTAGATTTCACCCTTGACATCAAAGGATATCTTGAAAACTAAACTCTTGAAACCATTAGTAATGTTTCATACTTGAAATTCTTAGGTGTTTTATACTTGAGGAACTTATATAGGTTTTTCTTTATAAAGGAGAATACAGATTCTCCAAATTTTCTTTATAAATTAACACTAGTTATTGCCCGCCAAAACTAAACTCTTGAAACCATTAATAATGTTTCATATTTGCAATTCTAAGGTGTTTTATTCTTGAGGAACTTATATAGATTTTTCTTTATAAAGAGGTAGGCTATAGCAGATTCTCCAAATTTTCTTTCTCTATAAATTAACACTAGTTGTTGCTCGTCGATACTCGATGGACACGGCTCATTTTTGCACGTTGTTAGTACTCTGTAGGAAGTATCTCAAAAAAAAAAAAAAAATTATACCACTCCCAGTGTTGCAATATGTAGCATATAACTTTACTTATTGTAATTTTGTCATTGTTCTTCATTTCCAAATATTAAATATGGAATTGCACGGACCAGGCAACTTCCAATGCCTACAATGGGCGCAAGCAATCTTGTCCTCACTGATTGATGTAATTTTTTAATGAAATAAATAAATGAATTAACACTTAAACTACTTACACTGTAACTACTAAATTTTATTTCAATTGGAAAATATTTTACTTAAACACTTAATTCTAATCACACTTAATGGAACTTAATCCATTTCCTCCAATGTTAACATTTAATTCCCGAAATAATAAGCCCTTATTTACAAATTTACACACTGGAGTCGTAGGCACGATGTCTTGCCAAGATTCGCCGTTACAGAAATAACACAATATTTCTTGCTGTGAAGACAAAGAAAGGTTCCCTGCATCCCTTTAGATTGCAGTCTGTGGGTATGATGAGCACCAGAATCATACCATAATTTTTGTTGGTAAAGACAACAGCCGGTTGTCTGAATAAAATAAAACATACCTAGCCAAATTCAAAAGGAATGACGCGGAAATTGAGCAGAAATGCCATAAAATATCCATAAATGAGGCATTAAAAATAAATATTGTACAAAATATTCATAAATTTTTATTTTTTTTTTAATATATGGGAAATTTGGCAATGTTCACAGTCTGGACACCCCGAGGACTGTTCATGCTGGCGAAGTAAAGCACTACGAAATAATATTAAAACTTGATGAGGAGTAAAGCTATTCATTATGATAATTTCCTTACACAAACAGTGTTAGGAGCACACGTAGAATTAAAACCGGTGCATTATAATTACACCATAACTGTCCTGGCTACATTAAGTCATAACCACTGGCAGGTTTTAAATTACTTAGTTCCTTAATATGCTAAAAAATTATTGTATTTAAGTTTACTATGGTTATAAACCATTTAAATTGACTCGTCTTTACAATTAATTTGCCATTGTAGTAATCATTTAGACCATTAACTATGAGTTATTGCTATGAGCTGTTTCACATAATTAAGTAACTTTAAGTATATTCCTACAAAATTTAACAATCAAAACTTGTTTTTAATTCATAAACTATAAACCTGTATATTTTAAATAATACAAAACTGTATTATTTTTCCTCACCGTTTTTAAAGGATAATATGTAATATTTATTTGTAAATGTTTTTGGGTACTGGCCATGATAAACTAAATGCTTCTTGAGCGCTTGCTCTTCTGTTGTTAGACAAAATATTTCGTGCCCTTAAAATCAGCTGATTGAAAGACTCTTAAATGATATCATTTCAAAAATATGGAAATTTAGATTTTTTAAATTTAAAAAAGCAAGATCATTTAAAGGGAAAAAATTGCAAATATAGATAAGTTGAGATTTATTCGGTATAAACTGCATATAAATCGGTCCCGGTAGTGGAAGTCTCAGACGAACTGTCCAAAGAGGTGAAAAAGTTGACTTTCTTCCCTATGTTAAATCTCCATAAAAAAGTTTTTTTTTTAATTTTAGACTCATTTAACGTAAATTTTTTCAAAATAAAAATAAAATCTGGTAGTTAGTATGGGATTGAAAACCTTTGCTTTGGTACAACCCTCATCTTTGATGGTACAGTGGAAGTCTCAGACAGACTGTCCAAAGGTTTGAAAAAGAGGACTTTTCCCCATGTTAAATCTCCTTAAGAAAAGTTTATTTTTAATTTTAACCCAGTTAACGTAAACATTTTCAAAATACAAATAAAACCTGCTAATATAGGACCCCCCCACCTGCTGGTGCAACCCTCATGACAATCGACCCTGTAGAAGTCTCAGACGAACTTTCCCAAGGTTTTGTTTTCTTACAGCTTTAAATATATAGATGGAAAATTTTATGAGTCATTTTTGTCCTTTTTTCAAGTAGATTAATAATATGAGTAAGTAAAGAAAGAACAATTTGTGAACCATAGTAGTCAGCATACTTTAGTCGAAACCTTTGTGATTAACTTGAAATATATAAAAATTTGAAAAACATTAAGCTGCACGAAAATGCCTTTCTTACACTGTATGTAATCTTGAAAGAAACTCTGTAAAACTTAAATTGGAATTTTCATGTTTAAAGCTCTGAAAAATAAATTTTTTAGTCTAGGATAGTCTCAACTGGATACATTTGCCAATAACTGCTTTCTAATTTTTGCAAATCTGCAAAAAATCTGCAGTTGATATTTACTAGTGATGACATTTTTTTTTCAAAGTATCAAACATAAATTGATTTGATTTAAGCTTCAAATCTGTAAAGAAGTCAACTTAAAGCGAAACACTTCTATGATGGAACAAAAGTCAATGTTGGATCAAAAGTGAAGGTAATGAGTGATGGCAAATGTCCTCAAAAATCAAAATCAAAATATAAAATCACCATTACCAACAATTAATCCCAAACAAAGAAGCAGGAAGATTGTTGTCAAAGAGTAATTTTTAGGTACTATTATTTTTATTAGAATAACTAATTATTTCAGTACTGCATAGGCTAAGGTATACTCTGCTATCATACTTTTCTTGAATATTGAAAATTAGGCCATTAGATTTCAAACCTGTTTCAAAGTCCAAAGACATCTACACAGTATTTAGAGAACAGTTTTATTAAATGAACAAATAATCTGACGACACCTAACGTTTTTAATTCTTAACTTTGGTAAAAATCCATATTTTGCAAAATTTCGGTTCCTCAAAATAACATTTTCAATCATCTATTTATTGATGTTTTAAATGATTTTCATTCCTAATCAATTTTATCCAATGAAATCAATTTTATCCAATGACTTCAAATTTATTTGCGAAGACTCAAATTTTGGTCCACTATAATTTTTTAATTTAGTTTCTTTGTTTCTATTTTAGTGATGTGCTTATTGGTGGCAAACCAAAAAGCCTCAAAAACGTTTCAGTTTACCTCACAATAAATGCATTTTCCCTTAGGAAATTGTACCGGTTAAACCCAAACAGGCGAGTGCAAGTTTAATAGCTGGAGACTGGAGAGTATAAAAGCGGTGGCGGCAGGCGGTTATAAAGCAAGAAACAAAAACAGACTTAAAGGACTTTACATGAAATATGGCGGAAAAATGAAAAGTTGACAATGACCGGGGAAGGTTTTACGGAACAAAAGATCGAGAGACAATGACGACAGTGTCGGCTTCTATACATAACGCACACTCCATGTGTACTTGTAGTTGTGCTTGGAAAATATTTTAAATGAAGGAAACTTTGAACCCACTTTAATTTTTGTACAGACATCAAAAACAAATATATGAATAGTAATACCCCTGTTGCAGCAGACCTACATACTCTGTGAATTTCAAATGATTTCAATTTAAAAAGATATTTCAATCGAACATGGCAAGATATGACATGTTTATGTATATAAGCTCCATAAGAATAACATGGGGAATGAGTATCAGGTTTGCTGCAACAGGTTTGTTATACCTGTTGGTTTTAATTCAATATTTAGCAGATCTGAACTAGAAGTTTGTCATATATTAAGTTTTATCAAGATATTTTTAGAAAAAAGGGAGATATAAATTTATTTAATCTCCTTTAAGGATGACATTGGGAATGAGCATGCAGGTTTGCTGCTACAAAAATGGAAATATCGGAGATTTTAGACTAATATACAGATCTCATCTATATGAATCCACAAACAAAATTTTATTAAGATATGTGAAAAAATAAGCGAGATATAGAATTTTATATATTTCCCATAAGGGTAACATTGGACAACGTACTGTGTTTACCCCTTTCATTATCTCCGTAACCAGTGGACATACAGCAATAATTAAAAATGATTTTTTTAACTGACTTCAATGATTCTAACAAAAATTTGATTATTCTTGTTTTTGTATATAAAAAAATTAAAAAACCCATTTTTGGGGGTTTATCCCCCTTTATCCCCCCTTCTGGTGGTCCGATCGGGCTAGTAAACAAACTCGTCGAAGTAATTACCACTTTACTTTCTGTACCAAATTCCATTAAGATCAGACCGTTTTTCTTCCGCCATCGTGCTAACAGACATATGTAAATATTTTAGATTCATAATTGAAAACCATGAGCACCCTATTGTAATTTTTTTATTATTACGAGACATGTATCGACTTTTTTCACAGTGTACCTCTTACCTAATATTATGTTGTTAAAAAAAATTATAAAATTCAATCATATGATAACTTTATCATTTGATATATTCTTTCATTTTGGTGGAGCAACTGGTATATTCATACACCCATCTTTAGTTGATTCTATGTAAAATTGGGTTTTTTGAGTTTTTTTACATAGAAAAATAAAATTGATCAAATTTTGGTTTACACCATTGAATTCAGCTAAAAAAAAACAAACAATCTAGTATTTTGAATCACTGCTCTATGTCCATTGGTTACTGAGATATTGAAAATGGTAAACACAGTATATTGTCCCAATGTTAACCTTATGGGAAATAAGTAAAATTCTATATCTCGGTTATTTCTCAACATATCTTGATAACACCTGGTAAATGGCTTCTTCTAGTTCAGATCTACTAAATATTGAATTAAAACCACCCAGTTTTAATATACCTGTAGCAGCAAACCTGCATACTCATTTCCCATGTTATCCTTATGGAGCTTACAAAAACATGTCGAATCTCGCTATGTTGGATTGAAATATATCGTTTTGCATTTGAAATTCGCTGAGTATGCAGGTCTGCTGCAACGGGGGCATAGTCAATTCCTCTATACTTCATTTTCAACTGTCTCCTCTAAAAGTAAATATCAATGAGATTGAGATTCAATGTCTCATGTTAAATGTGCATTCTGTTTCGACCTGGTACTGAATGACCGCAGGGATATTGACTTAATTCAGTAATTTAGTCCCTATTAACACCTAATGACTAGGTAAAATGTGCTATCACGGAACATTTCTGAGGTCTGGTCCAATCTCAGGCAAGGGCGCTATCTTGTGGGCGCATTGAAGTGTCCACTCATCCAAGTTCGTACTGCTCTTTATTGGAATCACTTCCAACACTTATACACTTAAATACTTATATTTATCATTTTTATATGAAAGCTTTTTATATATTTAAATGCTTGAAAATATTTACTACAAATGGAGCGCAAAAATCCTGACCTTTTTTTAAGAATTGTGTTTGAGAGAGATGAAACCTTAATGTCTAGTGAGATAGGCAATTTCTTAAGTAAGAGCATTTCATTGGCTACTGCAATTTTTTTGTCTGTTGGGTTATTCTATTGGATGATAAATTTTGTGTTGTTTAAAAAAATTATTTTTTACCATCCGTTTGATAGAGATTTCATTCATCAAAGAGACATTGGAATAATTCTTGATCCTAAACTACTATTTCGAATAAAATCTGCAATCATAAGGAAAGGAGTTTTCGTTGCTATTTTCTGAAATTTCTACTAATTTTACCTTACAAATCATTCAAATACAAACACTCACTATCTTCTAAAGGACTTTGCAATGATAGTTTTCTATCACTTGAATGATCGTATTACCTATGGTTAAACTCAATATCAGCGACAATCAGGATGCAAGCAATAGACAGTCACAAACGGACAAATCTCATCAACTCCTGAATAAGATAATATTAATACAGCTTGTTTGCTGGGTAGGCAAACAGTGCAGCTCGGTAGATCTCTATTACCTATCAACGATGAACTTATTGGAAAACTGTTATAATCACCTGTTTACGTCGCATTTGATAGCTTAATTAACTCGCCTTCGCACAGCGTGTACGGTGTTCATCTAATCAGCTAACTTTAATGCTTTGTACTCAATTCATCTTGATAGTCTTGTTTCCTAATATGAAAGGGATTAATGTACAAATTTTTATTTGAGGGAAATAATGCCTGAGAAGTGTTTAAAAGTGACTGAGATAGGATCAAAACTTTTAACATTTTCATCTTGTCCCTACAGTATTTTGAGTAATTTTTTATTTTGTTTATGTCCTTTTTAATTGCCCCTGAAAAAAAATCATTCCTTCAATCATTTTTATTAAATTGACAAATTAATTGATAAAATAGATAAATATATATATATAAATATATATGCCTCGGAATATTTCCTCCCCCCCCCCCACCATATTCAAGGGTAAAATGAAGCAAAACGATCCATTGCAATCCCTAATTATCGTACAAACGCGCGTAGTGTTTGGGAAATGTCGAGTTAGCCAGAATACATTGTGAGGGATAAAGAAATCCCAAAAAAGCTTTAAATTGTACCCTGGTTAATACTTGAAAACATTTATGAACTGGATGAAGATGTAATTAAACATAAAATAACTACAAAATATAATTAATTACTTGAAAATGAAATTAGGAAACAAAATATAATGTCGTTAATACTAAAATTCACTCCCTTACAGTAGTAAGAACAAAGGTGTCGAGTTATCTAGAGTCTTGAGTTACTGGGAGACAAGTTTGTGACTCTTATTTTAACTAAGTAAAATTGTCCTATTGAAAAGGGTTAGTTTTAAATATTCTAAAAAAAATAAATACCTATGAATCTATCTTAATAAATACAACTATCAATAACTGGTATTTACCAAACAATCAAATTAGACAAACATCATTATACAAACATGGATGGTGTTAGGAAGATTTTTACATTTGCAAATTTGGGTAGAGGAGAGGTACTATCATGATAGAGCAAAATTCGGCTGTGGGGTGTTACTTAACCTCAAGAAATAATCAGAAGGCATAGTCAGACACAAATTTTGTTTCTGAGGTTGGTCAGTAAATAACTTAAGTTTGTCTTGTTGCAGGGATGGAAGCGATAATGTCCGAGTTCTTCAACGACACCACGACTGCCTTCTACATAATCCTGATCGTGTGGATTGCAGACCAGTACGATGCTATCTGCTGCCACACGTCCATCACCAAGAGATACTGGCTCAGGTAACAGTTTCGTCTCTTGATTCTGTTCTCTTTGTTAGCTTTTGGAGTTTTCTATGGTGGGATTAAGTTACGCAATTTACTGAATTAAAAAAAAATCCTAACTATAAAAATTCTACCATCCTATTTATAAATACCCCTGTCGCAGCAGACCTGCGTACTCAGCGAATTTCCATGGGATTTATTTGTTATATGTGAGCATTCAACATACCCAAAGGAAAGTATTTTTTGAATATGTTTTGTAAATAAAAACATATATATAATCATTCATGAGCTTTAAACATGAGGAAAATTTACAAGGGGATAACATTGGTTTTTATTGATAATACATTCACTTTTTATTAGGGATGGACGGGTTTGGATTTTCAGTTCAGGACGGGACGGGACGGGATTTTTTTCTTCCCTCTTAAATTCGGACGGGACGGGACGGGATTTTTATCTTCCCTATATCTTCGGGATTTGCTCGTTCACAAATTTATTTTCTTTATTACAATAATAGCATTAGGTTAAAACAATCTCATAGATAAATGTTCGTACCATCCCAACTCAAAAAATTTCAAGAAATAAATTTAAGTGAAAAAATACTAACTTATATGCAATTGACAAAATAGCAAATATTAAAAACACATAAAAAATAGTAATGCAATGAAATTGTTAATTATTATAAATAAAATACTAATATATATAGTAATGGTAAATAAATGTATTGTTTATTTATTATTTTTCATTAAATTTGATTTTTTATTCTTCCTAATTTGAATTCATTAAAAAGTAGAAATATTATAAAAAAATAAATAAATAAATATAATTTTATGCATTTTTTAACATTTGATAGAAACACAATAGTTTTTAAGTTTCTGAATTTGTGTTATTGTTTGGTTTCCAAAAAGCCAAAAGTAAAATACTAGAGTGGTTATTGCATGTTGATAATATCATACCCAAAAACACAAAGTGTTGAAGGGTCGCCAAGCCCTAAAAATATGTGATATCAAAGTGCATACCAAGTCAATTTAATTTCCTGTAGTCCAACAATGTTCATTAGAATACATAATTAAATTTGTTTGAATGCTATTGTTCTGAATACTGATTATAATTCTTCTACATGTACTTGGCCAGCAGCTTAACAGACGCTAAATTAGTTATACGTTTGTATTTTCCAAAGTGACCTACATAGAAGACTTTTAACATAAATATATAAATTCATAAGCTGCTGGCTAAGTACATGTAGAAGAATTATAATCAGTATTCAGAACAATAGCATTCAAACAAATTTAATTATGTATTCTAATGAACATTGTTAGACTACAGGAAATTAAATTGACTTGGTATGCACTTTGATATCACATATTTTTAGGGCTTGGCGACCCTTCAACACTTTGTGTTTTTGGGTATGATATCACTGTTTTTTTAATAGATAAATGTAGTAAAATATAACATTTAAAGTAAATCTTTATATAAATAAAATAAATATTTAATATAGACAGTATATAGTGTGAATGCAATAACCGATGTATTCTAGTTGTTCTCACAGATGTTTTAGGCGGTCTTTTAAAAATAATATTACGTAAACATTCTTTGCGCCATATAGTCACTTCTTGATAGTTAGGTACAAAGAAAGATTTAGAAAGATTTGGCAAGTCGTAGAAAGATGGGAGTGGGCTCAAATTAAAGGTACCTCTACCGTGATGGCGGGAAAGATACTGAAATTGCTTGAAATTTTCTAGAAAACAAGAAATAACGTAAAATATCTGCACTGGGATCTAAAAATGACAGCTTTGTTTACATAAAACATGTGATGCTGAAATTTGTTTGAAAACCATGAGCTATATCTAACAAATAGTAGATTTAAAAGCCAGTTTGCTATGAGGGTATTTCGTCCTTGGCGTATCCTATCCTATACTCTTACATGAGTAATGTTATTGTGCTTGTATGCTTGTTTGCTTGCTTGCACAATTATCTCAAAAACAGCTCCGATAATTTCCTCCAAAGTCTGTAAATAAGTAATTTATGACTCAAAAACGTCTTTTATGCAGATTACTTGGCCAGAGAAAATCTAATAACGTAATAAATCTAATTTTAAAGTTGTAAAATTTTAACATTGGCCTTATGGGTTGCCGTGATAGCAACGAAAATAAACAAGGAAAGTGTAAACAAATGAAGTAATCATAACAGCTGTTTGGTATCTACGGCCATCAAGGGAAAATACAGCAAATGGGATGAAGAGTCCATGGAGCAATAAAAAAGGTTTATATTTATCAGTTTTATGACATCGAAATATTTTATAGTAACTGGATGAACTGGTAAATATGAAATAACACCGAGCAAGGCTCGGTCCACCAGGTACTATATATTAACTGAGGATCGTTTGAATGTCTTCTTATTAGGGGCGTTTAGTCCCTTCAAGCCACTAGTGAAATATAATAACCACATTTTGTAGTTTCTCCTAAATTTAATATAGCATGTTTCACTTTGAATGTGTTTTCAATTATTTTAATTTCTGTATTTTAAGCCCTGGTATGAGAAGATTTGTAATTTTCATGTTGAATGAATTCCGAAGTTGTAATTGAAAAATCAAATAGTTACTTTTGCTTGAAATTATTGTTTTAGCGAATTTCCTTAGAAATAAGCTAGCTATTACTGTCGTTTTAACTGAACAGAATCGACAAAAAAATATCCGTTCAGGGTAACCTCAGCAATCATATTAATATTTATATTATTTGTCAGCTTTTTATGTGTACTTTCTGGATATGAAGTGAGTTTATTGTTAAAACGCATTTTTCCAGCAAAAATCACGATTTGTTTCAAAATTTAACATGGGCTTATATGGGAAATAGAAATTTCATTTTTTGAGTGTCTGTAAGCACGATAACTCTCGTAAATATCCTCCGATCGCAACAAAATTTGGTACAGACATGTAAAACTAGATTCTCTTGGACGGGTTCGTAAACCAGCCAGATCGACATATCCTAAGTGGGGTAAAGGCTCGATTTTACCCCCCAAAAATGGGTTTTTGAGTTTTTCAAATTGAAAAATTATATTTATCCAATTATTGTTTGCACCATTGGATTTAGCTCGAAAAACAAATAATTTGGTATTTTAAATCATTCCTCTAAGTCCATAGGTCTCCGAGTTCTCATTTTCCCCCTGTTTTTATAGTAAAAACAGAATGCTGGCAGAATGTTGGCTTAGTCAATTTCCGATTTACTCTCTACTGAGGTTTTCAAGGAATCGCTTTGAGTAATTTCTCAGTTTATCAATTTATTGATTAGAATTTTGGTTTTTAAACAATGTTATGTTAATATAATTAAAAAAATAAACATTCTTGCCTACTTCATTATATGAATTTTTTGTGTTTTGTCACTAATAAGTCATTTACCAATGTTTTTTTACAAAGGGTTTGTAAAACAAGCTATAATAGCTATAATTTTAATATATAAATATATCACTTGTTTATTTTTCTTTTTTTAATAGCCTAATGGATTAATTACTGTATATTTTGTAATTGGAAATTCTCTGAGTATGCAGGTTTGCTGCGACGTGGGTATTTTGTAAGTAGTTGCGGTTGCAACAACAGGTACACTTTGAGTCCACAAGTGATTGCCATTTTTCACACTGACGGTTGAATAATTCTCCAAATTTGCTTTTTTAGTGTTGTGAGGAATTGAAATTGGAAAAATAAAGTTACTCGCATTTACATCCACATTGGTTGCAGTTTGAACATGTTGTCATAATTTTTAGCATATATTTGAAATGAAATTCAAGGGGTTGATCCAATGTTATTAGTTGAATGAAAAATTCAGCACAATCTTGTTGTTCGATTGTGTTAAAAGGAGGGCCGAACTGATTTCTGATATTTATTGGACTTAAAATTTGGTCGTTTTTTGGTGGGATATGGCTAATTTAATCATAGGGGAATCAATGGCATAGTTTGTTATGGAGGTTGTGATAAGTTGGCAGTTTAAAATACACTGTATTTTTGCATTTGCATAGTACGATACATTATCAGAATTTTAAAAACCAAATAAATATTATTTACCAGATGCTGGATCGCATAGGATATAAACAAGGCCGCACTAGTGTGGCGCTGTAGTATACAGCCAATGGAATTGAAATTAATTAACTTGAAACAGCTGATTATGTGTTTAACCTATAAGTACAATATTCGATGAAACTCTAGATGCAAACGGTATTTAACCCTTGGCAGTTTGGGTATTCTTAGGACCAGGATTAGTAGTTACAATGGACATGCATTGCAGATATTCAGCTTAATATGCATGCACCCGAAAGGTTGCGGTATTATCACAAAACAAATTGCTATTATTTATTAGCGAGATTTAACCCTGGGTGCTGGTGATCGATGTTCCTCCCTCTACTACCAGTGGACATACTTTGTGACAAAATCGTGAACCCTCAAACTTTGGATAATTCTTGAATTAGGATTTTTTTTATGATAGACCTTATCAAACATTCGGCGCTATGACTATAATCTTTGACTTTTTCCAGTTTGTGAATAAACTCATCCTTAAATATAAAATGTTTAAGAGTTGAATTGCCGTTTTCTACCTTTGTAAGATTAGGCCTACTTGCGTCTGCAACCAAACTTCGTATTTATATGTGATAGGAGTCATTAATTATAGTTAATGTATGAATCTGTACTTTTTTACCTGACAAATTTTCCGCAAACAGCTGATATTGCTTCTGTTCAAACAAGGAGATTAGAGTATTTACTGGAGGTACTGTGACGATGACTTTGTTGATGAAAACCGGCCCTTTCATTTTGGCAGACTTTAGTAATTTAGTAATGAAATACCATTCTTTGAACATAAATTTAAAACGATTTGAATCTTGAACATGAGTTTAGGTTGGGTAAAACGGAAATAGACTATATAAGACACACATTCATTATAATTTTTATAGGTATTTGTAAAACTATATAAATAGGTTTCATTAGTACAGACCCCTGAAATAATAGTTTAAAAAATAAACCTATCACAATATAAAGAAATAATAAATTAAACAAATCAAGCGTATCTCCTGTCCTACCGTCCTCTCCAATACGCTTAAAACTTACCAGCTGATCAAAGTTTTACTGACGAAATAGTTTCTTCGTGGACTAAGCTTGTTTACATTTGAAATGTCAACGATGATTTGAAATGAAAATTTAAAAAGTTACTAGTTTTGATATCTAGTGCTTTCAAACTTTGTTCAGACTATCAAAAGGCACTACTACGAGAAAAAGTAGGAGCGAGTGTGAAGTTTCATTCAATTCTGATGAGAAATAAAGTCGCTAGGCTTTCTGAACAAATCGAGGTGGAGGATTCGTTCAAAAGTGCAAAACCGGTAACTTTTTTGGTGACTTTTAACGTTTATTATTAACTTAATAGAAGTATTTAAAACAAACTGTCAGTTTTTTTGGCCAGTTTATTATGTTGAAGCGAAGTTATATTAAATCAAGGCTCTAATTTTCTTTTTTGAAAAGTGAAAAATCGGCTCCTAATCTGCGCTGTTAATATAGTCACTCACGTCGTTCATTTGTCGTCTGCTGGTGGACTTGGTGACGAGACACGACCGTGCCTCTAGATTCTGTCATGTATAATCAGTAAACATGTTATTGTATTTTTGTAAACTTTGGGTTTTGGAGTTCTTGTTTTAGGAAATTACTCTATGACTCATAATTTTTCCAGCATTTTAAACTACGGTAAAAAAATAAAAATAAATGTAGTTTCAAGATGACAACCATAACAATAGTTTTTCCAAGCTTAAAATTAATAAATGTGAAGTTTACAACTCCCAAACTTAATATTTGTTAAGTTACATGAAATATTAATTACCTATGTATTAGAAATTTCTTAAAAGTCTCAAAGTCTTTACTTTTGTCAATTTTTTTTAACTTATTTATGAAAAATAATACTTTTGGCTGGGATTCAAAATTGAATCAATGGGAAAAACCACAATTTGTAGCAGACCAATGTGGCCGACAAAATGAACAATCATCACTGTCACGCCTTATAGCAAGTTGTTTCCGTTGATTAACCACTGTCAGTGAATAACTAAGACTGCTTTTCACACCCAATTGCGAGTAAGCAATCCTACATTTGCTGTTTATCAACGATCGGCAAATACGCGCGATCGTTTTCCACGGCCGATCGCGAGTTTCGTAAAGCAACATCGGCCGTTAATCCGCGATCGGCAAAGACGCGGCCGTTCGTAACTTCCGCAAAGCTAGATTTGCCGTCTTTTCCTGATCGGTAAATACGCGCGATCGTTTTTCACGGCGGATCACGAGTTCCGTAAGGCTACATCGGCCGTTAATCCGCGATCGACAGATACGCGCTAGCGTATTTCGCGGCCATTCGCGAACAGCGCTAATCTATTTTTGCCGTTCATCCGAATCTGGCAAATACGCGCGCTGGTTTTCGCGGCCGATCAAGATATTTGCAAAGCCGCATTTGCCGTTAGTTTACGATCGGCAAATACACGCGATAGTTTTAAACGAACGCTCGCGAGTTTTGCAAAGCTGGATTTGCCGTTCATTCGCGATCGGATAATACGCGAGATCGTTTTCCGCGGCCGATCGCGAGTTTTGCGAAGCTACACCCGCTGTTTATTTGCGATCGCTAAAACGATCCCGTCCCGAAAAATTTCCCGACGTAAATAAAATCCCGCCCGAAAATCGGGATTTTAATTTTCCCGAAAAATTCCCGAAATTTCGGGACCCGACCATCCCTACTTTTTATATTTTATAAAGTTCTTAGTTTTTTTTTTTTTAATTTTCACTAAATGTAGTCTTGTTATAGTATATAAATGTCAGGAAACATGTAATCAATGAATTCAAAACACCGGAAAAACAAATAATATAATCTCATGAACAAATTAAATTCAGTCATATGGTTATTTTTATAAACAAAACATCCCTATTAGTTGCAGCAAACCTGCATCTCCAGCCAATTAAAAAAACATACATACTATCATTCCTCATAGTAACTCTGATGTTTACAACTGTTGTTAACACGTTGAGCGCGAAGGACGAGAATTCTCGTCCTGCGGTAATGGCACCAGTGGTGCAAGGCGAGAAATCTCGTCCTCCTCCCATGCCAACAACCTTGCTTTAGTGTGAGCTCAGCCTTGTACGGGGACTGTGTTGTGCAATTGCCCCGTTTTTGGTATGCATCTTTACAACTTTTGGCGCGCGTAGTTTCCGTGTAAGCCATTCGTTTTTTTTTTTTTTGTGCTTAGTGTTTATGTCCACTGCATTGTGCCGAGTGTCGACGTTGGTTTAGTACAATGGAGGAACAGAATGACAGCAAAATTATTGAAAACGTGTTTTCCGAAAATTAAGATGATTCTGAATCCTCGTCTGGGAGTTCAGACAACGATGATGACGACATCACCCCCCCCCCTCAATGGTCGGCCATTCCTGGTGCTGTGGTGGGATTGCGGGACATCCCGTTTACATATATTTTTGTTGTAAATATATGTTTTATACAAATATTGATTTTATAAGAACAATTGAAAATGAAAAAAACTATTTACTGTGTTACTGTGGGCGTGTGGGACTAAAAATAGTGACAGGTTGGAGAAGGACAAGCACCAGTGCCTAAGGACGGGAATTCCCGCCCCGGACGTGACGTCACAATTTCGGCCGAAATCGTCACTGACACATCCAGATGCATCATTTTGGATACCCTGACATCATTTTTGAGTCAATAATAACATTATCAGTTTTTAGCATTTTAGGGTCGCAATACTCATAATCATTAGCACTGAACGTATTAACATACCAAATATTATGCTACATTTTCAGGAAGTTTAGACCAAGCCCCCCCCCCAAATACACATGTTTCTTCATAAAATTTAAAAATAATTTGTATTTTTAATATAGTATATATTTTATACAAAATCATGATCAATGAGCTCTAACCATTCAAAATAAAGACAAATAAAATATTCACCTGAAAATTTAAATATGATCATATGTTCAGTGTTTTATTTTCAAATTACCCTACATTAGGGTAAATGTAGGGTTTTAGGGTAATTATTATGAAACTTTTGGGGATTTCTCAATGAAAACAGGGTAATGATACTTTTTAAAGGGTAATTTGAAAAATTATACTAGACTACGTACTGTGTTTAGCACGTGCAATATCTAAGCAACGGTTTGACGTAGAACAATAATTCAGAATGCCAAACTGTTTAGTTTTTTAAGCTGAATCCCTTTTTGAAAATGAAATTGACATAAAATTAATAAAAAGGTATTAACTTCTAAAAATAAACTTTATTTTGTTAAAAAATCCTCCTTAGAGTTAGCCAATTGTGCTGGTTTTCGAACTCGACTTAATAAATGACACTCTTCACGTATATGCCAAATTTCATCGTGATCGGACCTTTTTTACGAAAGTTATCGTGCCTACGGACAGGTATATATATATATATATATATATATCCTTATACATGTATGAAAATGAACGAACGGTGTTTTTGAGGTCTAGGGGCATCGAAATGAAAAGTTATGGTGGTCCCGTGCTTAAGTCTTACCATGCCGCCTACGGTAATAGCTACTTCCCTTTGGGGGGAAATTCGCTAAAAGAGAATTGTATGTTGGTATAGCATACGCTACAGCCAAAACTACATGTCATGGACCATTGATTTTGTTGTCAAATTAATGCTTGGAATCTCATGATGTGCACTATAGTGGTTGGGCTTTGATAACTTGTAGGACTGTTTTGTAAGGGACCCGTGTCATAATTTTAGGAAATACAAAACATACAGTCTTAGATTGAAATAGTTTCAGTGATTATCAACAGTGCTTCCTAAACCAATAAGAGGAAAAGATTCTCCTAGGCAAAGCCAGGGTTGTCAGCTAGTCTGTACTAAAATTTGTAATTGAGGCGGTAGCTGGAATAAGGGCCCATGCTCCAAAACCTTGTTTTGAGATATTGAGCTTTGAAGTTTTCACATATGTGCAATTCTTATAGGAGTACACAAGAGACAGATATGTTTAATTTTTTCATTCCATTATTTCTTTACTGACCAAAAGTTTAAAGTGTATTTGGTCAGAATCCATTGGTTTATTGATAAATTAGAATAATGAGAGCTATGTCATAGGCCCTTTTTACAGAGAACGTTTTTTATGCACGGTTTTTACTGTTCTATCGAAGAAGGGCTTATAAAATTACTGTTCTATCGAAGAAGGGCCCATAGAATTAAACATCACAGATATGCTTTTAAAACTTTCTTTATTAATTAATAAGCATTTATTTATTACATATTTAGGCCTAGACATGTAAAAAAACTTTTCAACACTATATAAAAGTTATAAAAAAATGCGAAAAAGCTTATGAAAAAGCTTTCAACACTTGTTCTATGGAAGAAGGGCCCATGACATCAGCTGCTTCAAACATGAATGCCAACACAACCAAACAAGATAACTCAATGAAATTTGGCAGGGATACACTTGAGAACATGGAGAATCCATTTTTAGGTTCTCTTGAAAAAGGGCATATGAGCCCATAAGCCCTTATTCCAGCTACCGCCTCAATTACATTAACTAAACTCAAAAAATACTAATTAAAAGTCATACAGACCTGGAATTTGTCATGTATGTTCCTCTTTGTCTGTAGATGCTCATCGAGAAACGGTTTTCCAAAAAAAATTAAACTTTTGCACTGCAAAACTCAAAAGCTTCAATGTTTATGATGTTTCCTGATTTCACAGTTTGAAGTTTCCATTGTAATCCTATAATGAGAAAGTTGTAATAAATCAAAATGACTTAAAAGGAATGAGTAATTTAATACCAGTACAAGAAAATTTAATCCATAGGTGAAACTAGAAACTTCAGCTTGTCACATATCATCAGTGAATAAACAATACTGCCTAAATGATAAATCCCAAACTTTATAGGACAGAAGAAAAACTGTTTTGGCAACACCGCCTATCTGCTTAGTTGCACCAAAAACGTATAAGAATATTAAAGGGGATGGGCGGTTTATTCCATTCCTATCACTTGGGCGGTATTAGAACATTGCTATACCAACACTATTCCTTTGAATTTTGGTGAACTATGACTGCCATTGCGTGCGGAATCACACCACAGTAGCTAGAATACCAAAAACTCAACTTTCCAAGATTTGTCAGGTAGGCGGTATTGTTTCTTCACTGACGATATCTATATAATAGACAAGCATAATTTTTGTAACACATTTTTCTTGTTGAGATAGCAAATGTATGTTTTAATTTCCCCCTCAACTTTTCCAAGGTGTTTTTATGAAAACATATTGTGTAATGTGGGTGTGTTTTCATTATGAATTTTTTTGATTTGTTTATTAAAATTGCTTCATGAAGGAGTTGTGAATAAATAGATTATATTTTTGCTCTCATTAAACCTCTCATTAGATTCCTCGCCTCTACATTTCTCAGCCTGTGGGTGTCTTAGGAAAAATCTTAAGTACACGGTTACAAAAGTAATTTCCTGCAGATATGTGAAATCCCATTATGATTTACTACAGTTTTCTCAGAATTGTTGAAAAATGAATTTTCAATAATAAAAAAAAAATAACATGGGCTTTATGAGTGACCATGTTGGCTAAGAAATAACAACAAAATATAAACAAATGCAGGCACGTTTTTTGGAGTAATGAGTAAAAACCGAACCCAAATATTTTCTGGTTTAATCTTGATCAGTAGGCATTCTCTAATAAGTTTAAAACCTTCAGTTTGTTTGAATCCCAAGATTTTTTAGGTTAACCCAAGTGAATCAAAATTAAAATTATTTTGTCCTTTGCTCTGTATCTTGTTTGTTAGTAAGACTGTCCCACTGATACTCGTGATCATACTTAATTTTTTAGGAAACTTTCTCAGGAAATACAAGCTGTTTGAATTTGAGCCCCTCCCATAGTAAAAAAATAAAATAAGATTAAATTGTTTCAAAGATGGTAGAGTTTGAAATCTGAATCTTGTGATGGCCTAAGTACAAAAACATGTTCTCCACTCACACATTAGATTGTGAGGGCAAGTAAAAAAAGTATACTCATCGCAATCCCTACAAATTTTATTGTTAAACTAGTAGAAAGCTTCGCCCGCTGAAAGGATGAATAATTTTTACTAAACCATTTAACATTATACCATGTACAATAAAAAAAAATTAAATTTCCATACTGAGTTTTAAGATTATAGTTTGAGTACTTATTTATTTATTTATTTATTAGACTGACAACCCATTTTACATAAGTGGGAATACTTACTTATTACTTGAATATTTGAATGCAATATACTACTTCGGGCAGGTTGTACAACGCATGTAGCTTAAGTGGCATTTGAAAAATATATAGTAGGTGGCCGCAATGAATTGGTAAAGTCGATTCTTTTAACTTAACAGATCTCGTACCTTTTCCACCCCTGAAAATATTCTATAGGTCTCCCATCTATAGTTTTGTAAACTTAAATGGCCGCCATTTTGAATTTTATAATGTGCTCCATTTTAACCGTCTGAGAGATAACTTTTCAAAAACTTTCTTTGTTTCCATCTAGAGCATATGAAGAATATTTTTGCAAGGTTTCATGGCCAGAAGTCTTGTACTTTTTGTAAAAGTAAGCTTTGAAAGATAAAAATTGCCGCCATTTTGAATTTTATAATATACTATATTTTAGCCTTTTGGGAGAAAATATTGCAAAATCCTTCCTTAGTACGCATCTAGAGCCTGTAAAGAATGTTTGTGCCAAGTTTAATGGCCCTAAGCCTTGTAGTTTTTGAGAAACTTTGATCAGTCAGTCAGTCAGTCAGTCAGTCAGTCAATATAGATAATTCCAGTCAAAGGTGAATATAACTTTTTCAAGAAAGAATACTAGCGTGGGATTGATACAGACACATCAGGTGTGCGGGAAACTATATAATACCTAGCGACAGAACGTCTCGGCGCGAGAGACAGCCGCTGTGGTGGCCAGTGATAAGTGTAATTGTGAAGCTAAGTGCAGACAGCGTGGAGAGCTGTGAAGACAGGCGGAAACTCGGGAAGGTGAAGTGTAATCACCGGCCGGTAGCGTGGAGGAATTTGTTTTTCCCCCATTTTGTCTCATAATTTTGTCTTCTTGTTAAACTCTTAGTAAAGACATTGAGCTAATATATTAGGTGGTCTTAACCTACCATAATCCTTGATATTATAAATCTGAAAGTTTTTGAGTTTGGGGCCCCATTTTTTGGACTACTAAACGAATTGACCCTATATTAATTTTTTGTGCAGTTTGATAATTTCCAAGTAACATTTAGGCATAGTTTCATTCTTAATAATCCTCTCTTCCACGAAGGCTTCTAAAACTACCATTCTATTTTAAGGGACTAGATTATTCTAATGCACCTTAGCTTACAAACAATAATGTAATTTTATTTGTAAAAGTGCTGTAATCTTTGGTTATCTTCAGAACTATTTCATATTGTGTTCATGTTATGGTTAGATATAGAAAAAGTTGATTTAACTTGATCGAATGTCAATGGATTGTGTAACTCTTCCAAAACTTCAGCCTCTGATTTTATTTAAGTGGTTCTCTTTCTTGTAATTTGAGACATATTGGGAAATTTTTATAAAATGACATTATGTTTGACACCTCAAGTGTTAAAATTCATCCTACCACTATCGAGTTACGACTCTAAAAAGAAAACTCCTCATGTATTAATGGGTTTTAATGTGTTTCTATGTTTCTATAGCAAAAATCATTACTTTATTTGTTACTTATAAAGCTCATGCACAGAACTGGTAAAGATAATCAATCATATTTTATGCCTATTATAATTTATTAAATTTAAATGTCTTTAAAAGATATATTAATCTTTTAGAGAAAGCAAGGTGACCATATTTTTCATTCTTCATAATATGGCAAATTTGGCTGGCCTTCCGGGCATCTTGTGAAATTAAACCAACCCATGACCTCGTTAGCAAGACAGTCCATATGATTACTTTGTCACATTATTTTCAACTAATAATTTGATTTCTAGGGTGAAATATGTGATTGATAGTGTATGATTGATTTACATACCATCTAAACATAAAGAAATTTCTAGATATAAAAAGTATAAACAAAATTTAAAACTTCCAGCATTTTTCTCTAGGTTATTCAAGATATCCAGTCTAGACCTTTTTTCTTGACAGTTTTTACTCATTGCCTATCAGGTGCTGTATTTACAATGTTTCTCCATGCAGTTAGAGTTGTGTTAGTATGTAGACCTAATGTGAACCGCAATGATATTGAATCAAAATTAGTATCTTTACTGCCATTAATTTTTACAAAAACGTAAAGGTTGATTATCTATATGCTTTTTAAGCTTATTGATAGGCAACATTAATAACAGCAAATAAACATAGATATAGGCATTAATATCGAGGATGATGTTTGTATGCACACATACATCAACATGAAGAGATATATATCTATGAAGATACACACGCTTTAACTTAATATAAGTCAACGCTGTTGTGATCGATGACCACATCACAGGAGCAAAGCTAATGGGACACTATCAATTATCTAGTATTAAGTACTAAGCTATCACAAATATAGCACATTTATCCCCTTTTCCGAGTTATAAACAAATCATAAGAGCAATTTTGGAGACATTTGGATTTTTGAATTTTGAGAGTTTTTTGGGAAGGGTAACTAATCTTAATTTTTAAAGTAAAAAACCCCAACATACTTGAAGATGAGTACCTACATACAAAGTTTGATCGAATTGGTTGATAAGAAAGGAGAAACAGATAACTGATCATTCCCCATAAGAATGATATTAGAGAAATTATTCCATTAACCCTGAAATGAAGAAAAAGTTTTTTAGTTGCCAAATAATAATAATCAAAAATTCTGGATTATTAATTTTTCATAGCAAAATTTTTAATGGTTGCAAGTAAAATTATTTCACTAAAGGTTATGAGTTAAAGAAAATTGGGAGAAAATTATCAACACTTAAACCTCTCTAACTTAAGAAACCTTAATTTTCAAAGAGATAAGATTAGTGTTATTTTGTTTTGCATCTTTAACCATGAAACCATGAAATTTTCATTGAAATTAAAAATTGTTGAAGGTAAACTTCCCCTACAAATAACAAAATGCAGAAAATGCTTATAGGGGAAAGTATTTAATAATTACTTGCCGAATTTTATAAAAATTGAACTGGGTGTTGGATATAGCTCTGTTCACACATCAGTAATTTCTAGGGATTACCACTTTTTTCAAAGTCTGTACCGGTACCGGTTCTTGACGAGATCGGTTGTCGGTTCTCAGTACAGTTTGACAAAAACGTGTTAAATAAATGTAATGTACCCTCAAACCTACAGACAATCTGTTGTATTTTACTGTTTTAAAATTTTTTAAATTTTCAGGTGAAAGTTTCACCAAGATATCAAATACTATCTCACTTATTAATTTAATTGTTTATCCTTCTGTTAAGATATAATATAAAAAATATATACTATGTGAACAAAAGAACGAATTCCATGGTGAAAAATAACTGTTTGCAAATTTGTTTCAATTCATAATTTTACAATTCCCATATAAAATAAGCCCATTCCAATTAATTTTAAAAATTAAGAGTAAAAAATCAATCAAGAACAAATTCCAAGGTGAAAAATAACAGTTTAAAAATTATTTTCTATTGATAATCTTATTATTCCCAAAAAAAATAACTCCATTCCCATTAATTTTAAGTATTAGAGTAAAAAATCAATTTAAGATAAATTTTGAATCAAAAGTAATTTAAGAAAAATTATCGACCTTCAATAATAGTACGCGGTGGCATTTGCCATTGGCACAACACCCGCAGTGATGCACGGTGCGATCAATCGTCTTTCGTAAACGGTAGTTACTCCCGCCGATTACTTTGGATGCCGAAGTACCGGTATCGACGACATTTTGACGTCAGTTCTCGGTAACGGTTCTTTTGCCAAGAACTGGTGGTACCGAGAGCCGACTTAAGGTACCGACACATCCATAGTAATTTCCATATACACCTACAGACGGAATCAAATCACTGAGAACAAATATTCACTACAGCAAAAAAACAAACAAAAAAACTTTAAAATTATGAAAAAATTAATAGTTTGTATACTATGTACAAAGGGTTGAAAGAAAAATAAGAAAGATAACTACCATTGCAAAATTTATATTTATAGTTATTCCTGGTTTTTTGTAAATTAACATACTATGGTCGAACACCCCTTTAGCTGTATTCAGACATCACCATTAAACAATTAGGCCCTAAGTTTGGTTTTGAGTTATGTAAATAACTGTTTAAAGTGCATTGGAAAATAGCCAAAACAATATTTCAACACAATTTAAATATTTATGGTTCCAAAAAAACACATTAAATGGTTCACATGGTTCCAATTAGTTTTTTAATAGTTGGATAGCTTTAATGATTGTATTCAGCGCCTAATGGAGTCATTAGGGATTAATGTGTTTTAATCGATTCACCTGCTCAGTGTTTCTAGAATTCAATGCTGTTCTCATTGTTCACAGTGTTATCAGATAGCAGCACCTGATTTCATAAAATTTTTCTTTTTGAACCAATGAATTATAATTCATTACAACAATAATGAATTATAATTAATTATAACAGTAATTATTGCTATATTTGCTGAGCAAACTTTCATGTAAAATATGACCATCCCTTTACATTATATTAAACTAGCTGTTCAAGCCCAGTAATTAATTGTTGCTGGAGGTACTTGATGAATAAACATTTGTGGATATGAACAATTAATTGCTTATATAACTTGCAACAAGTTAAAGGGCCTTTGCACATGCCTTTTGAAAATCATCATGGAAATTTTCATCATTTTTTTCTCTTGCTGTCACCAAGAATCATCCCAGTTATTTTTCCAGCACTAAGAAACCTACTTCTTCCATAGTGTTTTACCATAGTTTAAAAAAATATTTTCTTAATAGTTTTTTCATCACTCTGTATACGAAAATTGCCCATTACTGTACAGCTGAGATCTAAGAAAACTCTCGATTTCCTTACGTCAAAACAAGTAATGATCAGCTGCTTTTTCGGTACCCAAACATTTCATTCCCGTACCCAAACAAACCATTTCCGTACCAAAACAAAATATTGCCGTACCCAAACAAACGAATTCCTTATTTTGACTGTTCAACCAGCTGACTTTATAAACTGAAATAAACAGTTCAGCCGTATTGTGTTTACTTATAGAAAAATGACTAAATTATGAAATGTTAGATAATTTTTTATAAGTTTGGTCACTTATTTGCATCATGATGAAAAGTACTGTTCACAACTCGTCACAAAAGTACCATTTCAGGGCTCGATAGTGTTTTACTTGCTCGGCTTTTACTATCTTGCCCCGAAATGGGCTACTTTCGTGACTAGTAGTGAAATATACTATTTGTGTAATTTTCTTTATCAGAATCCACTTATAGTACAGTAAAATTGGGGTTTTAGATCGACAACTGATGTACATTCACAAATATTTGATCAGAGCTTCTTTTGAGCACTATAATGAAAGATCCCCAAATATGATGAGTCCCCAAAAAATAAAGTTGTTTTACACCTTTTAAATCATGTTTCAAAATGACGTTTTGTTTTGTAATGGGGTAAATTTCTTTTTTAAAAAAGGCTTCCTTTTTAATTTTTTACCTTCATTTATCAATTAAATCTTGGGACCACTGCCGATACTTTTTGGGCGGTGAATACTTCATTTTGACTCTGCAGTTAATTTTTGTCTGCCATCTTGGATCCGCCATATTGGATGTAAGTTATTTTTTCTAATGTAAAAATAGTGTTGTGATACATCATTTCAAAGTAAATTTTTACGCTGATTACAATGCCAATGCTGCAATTGCTGCAATCCATTGTTGAAAATCTTTTTTTAGGGGGACCTGCCTATTATTAAACCAAATGGAAGTATATATTCAGATATTGGTTTTGAAAACAAATTAATAATCATGTTTACAAACAATATCAGTTAGAAAATTAATTATGTTTTAAATTTTTACCACGCTCGTGGGTGTGTGAGTGTTGGTGCAGTAACAATTGAACTTGGTGCGGCGAGCGTCACTGTGTGAAATTGTTTGTCATCGACATCACAACAGACTTCAATCAACATCAAACAATCTCGGAACCTGGAAAACTGTATTGCGTCGCCATAGCTCCGTTCAATACCACCCAATAAGTTTACAACATAAATGATCCAATATGTAAATTAACTAAACATTGATGGGCTATCTTGCATCATAATGGACTTGATAATTGTTTCCAATGTCACCATAATATTTTATTTACAGTACAGTAGCAATTAACTTGCAACAAAATGATATAAAATTTATTAGAAAATATCAGTGAATGAGAAATGTTTCTTAGCTAAATAATATTAAGAGATACTGAGGTTTGAAATATAAAAGCTTTATTTCAGCTGTTATATTCTTCCAAGTTATTTTGGAAACCAAACTGTTTTTTTGTTTTTTACAAAATGCAAGTTTTTTGTTACGATAGATTGCTTAGCAGTTGAAATACAATCAAAATACTTCTTCTTGGTTTTTTTTTTGCTGCATTGAAAAATAATATGAAAATAAGTCTTTTGTATACAATTCTTTGTTGTTCCGTAACCAACGTGGGCTCTAAATGAGTCATAGGCCCTATGTCTTTTTTTGTTTTAATTATCTAAGCAACTAACTGTGTTTAAAGTGATTTGATATATTCTTAAAATTATATTTTTCATTTATAACGCAAGCATACTTTTGAACAAAGATTAACTTATTTATGATTTTTAAAAGTTTTTGAAAACCTTTGTGGAATATAATAAAGAGGTCAATTGTATCACAGTTTTGTGGTTGATTAGTGATTTCAGTGCATAAAAATTGATTTCACTTGAATTTAGTGTTTCTGATCAGATTTCAATTGAAAAATTAAGAATTTAAATCCCTGATATTTTTTTTGCATGAGGGAAGCAGACTGATTTCACCTAAAAACATGTATTCTTTTGCTGTATCCATTTTGCTTATACTCTTCAAAAAAACCTAATCAGATGAAAATTAATGTTATTATTACCATTTAATCTTCATTTTCCCTGCCTGTTGATATGATGAAACAGGCGTTGGTAAAATCACTGAGGCAGAGACTAATGTGCAAAGTTTGTCGGCCGAGAGTGTTTAATACCATTAGGTGGGTGCAATAAAGTGTGAGCCGCGGTCAGAGAATTGTGCAGGGCTCTTAGTCCACCAGACCTGCCAGGGCTTCATTATTCCTGCCAAGTTGATGCCAATGTGAACCAAATATTTGTTTTCTAGCTTAAAAAGAAAAGGGCTGATTTGCTTTCAAACAGTAATACTAATTTGCCTACTTTTAAAGACAAAAGTAAATTTTTTTGGTGGGTTAAAAAAGTAATTACTGAAATGATTATCGCTCTTGATTAAAGTTGTGTATGTTGATTGTAGGAAATAATATGTTCCCCTTTATAGGTTCTCTTCCTACGTGCTCAAAAATTTAACTGTCCACTTGTGATTTAACCTTGTTTTGTAATAAGAAGTGATAGTTTTGACACTTTTTGCTGAAAGTACTAAGGAAGGATAGAATTTCACTTTGAATACTGGTTTCATGGATGTAAATGGGAATAGTGATTGCCTAAGATTCTTGGCAGGGAAAACTGACTTAAATTGGATATTCAGTTTGGATCCAATTTATCAGTCCGTATTACCCTTAAGTTATATTCAAATGTTTTAATAGACTTTAACCCTCCCACTTCAATTCCACTTTGATTTTGTTCCATACAATTGTATAATTATTCAGATAATAGATGTAAAAATACCATCACTCTCAAAAAATGTAGGACAAAAAACTGACTGTTATTTTTAAAGGCTAATTACTAATCATTCTTCAAAAGCAAGAGTTATGGACTTGGTATAATATTTCCACCGAGTGCATTATATTTGAAACCACACTAGGGACTTAAAAATGAATCACCCATGTAATCAATATTATTTTTAAGTTCACCCCCAAAAAGAGGGTTTTAAGTTAGACTTTTAGTGACCATTCATCCACCTGGATAAAACCTGAGGTCACGACCTGAGGTCGCCTGGATAAAAAATTATCCAGTTTACCTTAGAAAGTAGAATAAGGGAATTAAAGCCTTTCTTAATTCATACCTAAGGCAAATAAATATTTTAAATCATTAAACACAGTGGGTTGGATTGTAATTTTTCAGAAAGATTTTTAAGTTGTTTAACTGTAGGGGTTTGAGTTATAGGCCTCCTTAAAATTAAGTTTTATTTTTCTTATTCATTT
Source organism: Flexamia atlantica (assembly GCA_035578135.1). Taxonomy (NCBI): domain Eukaryota; kingdom Metazoa; phylum Arthropoda; class Insecta; order Hemiptera; family Cicadellidae; genus Flexamia; species Flexamia atlantica. The sequence goes on from JAQJVK010000009.1 coordinate 2,250,076, forward strand.
TACTTTCAACTGCAGTTGCATGAGCTAAACTAACCGTAATCAAACTGTCTAAATCACAGCAATCCTGATTATTTGGGACGGCAAGCAACAATTATTTCGGAGTATTTGTGTGCGCTTGTTCGATCACAGAGAAACAATGAGATTGAAACATGAAAGAACAAAAAGCCGAAGTGTGGGAGTTTGTGAGGTCGCCTTGGGATGTTTGACGACTCAGCCACATGTCGAATGGGCACTGTTCACTGTTCACCCAGTCTATGCTCAACACTTCTGAATGTCTGTGCTCTCTATCTCAGTTTTAATTCAAATTTATCAATCCATTTATGTCCCAGCACTTTTAGTCGTTTTGGTAGAACTTCTTTTATCATAGCTTGATATAATGTTAATATCTGGATAGAATCTGACTTAAGAATAGCAAATATTTAGTGCAAATTAGTAAATGATGGTCAGAGGGTCATTTACTTGTGATCCTACAATCAAACATCCATTACAGCCTATGACAGAGCTAAATTAAGAATGACCCTATTCTTAACAAACTCAAAACATTATTCAGCAATTTATATGAATATTTATATATCCTCCAATAAAAAAACCCTGCTCATTGTTTTCTGAGTCTTACATTTTGCTGGTTAAAGACACTTATTGAAAAAGGAACTTTTAAAATAGTGAAGGGACATTAATAGAATTTTAAAAATATCAAAGTCACATAGAAAAATAATGAGTAAGTACGAAATAAGTCGAGTATTGTAGATTGAAAACAAGGATGAAACGCTGAACACTTTTTACAGAAAAGTGATATTTTTGTTATCAAAACATTCTTGAAAAGCTAATTAAACTGGCGGGGCGCAGGACTACCTTGAAGTGCTCACAAATTGGTCCCTCTGTAGGATTTCACAGTTAATCAATGCAATGCTGTGAGCTGTTATTTTCAATTGGTACATTGTTATTTTGCAAGTCAAAGAGTTTTTCAAATGATTCCCAAGAAACGTATTTCTTTTTTGACCTTTCCTGTAGTATTAGGGGTATATTATCTTAGTTTAAAAATATTATGCTAAATCTAATGAAAATTATTTTAGATTTCTTATTCTGAAGTTCTAATTTTTTATTATTGGGTAGTACCCACTATGGTTCTGTTGAGATTTTGTCGTCAACTCCTCTCAAATTTTACTAAAATAATAACGAATCGTTAAAAAATGAAAATAATTGAGTCACTCATTATTCCCTGAGGCTTTAAAACTGCAGTAATTAGTCATCAAAATATCTTTTGAGTTGACTAGACCTAACCTCTAATTCAATAGACCTAACTCCTAATTTGGAGTTACTTGAAGTAGAAAAGTTGGGATATACATTTCATTTGGGGAGTGGACACTTTGCTAGAAAGGCGATTGGTTAATCCCTGCATATCAGAGTTGGAAGCATAATAAAAACTCCACAATATCATAACTTTATAAATCTGAATATGTTTGAGAGATAGAAAAAGTATAGAAATGAGAAAGCAGGCAAGTTGATTGAAAAAGAAATTCAATACCTCAGAGATGATTCTTATGTCCTTCACTTTTTGCAATAGGAAAGTTAAGTTGTTTGATTATAAACACTATCAAGAGTGTTGATAGAGTTACAAAGCAAACACGTTTCTTCAGGCGCCCGAGCAAACGAGCAAAACAGGAAATGTTTGGCTGTCTGATCCCTAATTATGAGCTATGTGTTGACTTGAGCTGGCCACACTCATAAAGTGCCCGACTTTACGCCTTACCAGAGCAAATTGAGTCTTGAATCACTTTGGTGGTCGATATCCAACCTAAGCAAAAAGCTATATATCTTCAGAAAACTATTTATGAACAACTAGTTGCATTTTTTATAATTAATTATGGTTAGCTTAGAATTAAATTTAGAGATATTAAAAAAAAACATCTTTCTGTGATGAAGTTTATATTTATTTCAAACTTAACAACAAAAAATACCCCAGTTACAGCAGACCTGTATACTCAGCGAATTTCAAATGTTTAAATAAATCATTTGGACAGAGCTTCAAATCCAGTAACATCAACTCAAATGAGCCAATAACATGGGAACTTTACTTTACTCCGCAACTTTACTCCGTAAGAATAACATGGGAAATGAGTATACAGGTTTGCTGCCATGGAAAAGTGAATTTTTTGAGATTTGTTTCATAATCCAGTAGATATCAACTAGATTAAGCTACATACAAAGTTTTATTCAGATATGTTAAGAAATAAGCTAGATGTGGAATTTTATTTATTTACCATAAAGTTAATAAATTGAGACATTGTACTGTTTTTACCATTCTCAGTATCTTGGTAAACAATGGACATATAGTAATGATTCAAAATACCAAATAATTTGTTTTTTGAGCTGAAATCAATGGTGTAAACCAAAAATAAGTTACTTTAAATATGATCCAATCTTTCCAACAGACATGTTGAGTAATAATCACTCGGCCGAGTTCTCAAACCAGCTTAATCGCACCACCGGAAGGGGGTTAAAGGGGGATAAACCCTCCAAAAATTGTTTTTTTGTTGTTTTTTACTTAGAAACATTAAATCATTCTATTTCTGTTGGCATCATTGAACTCCGATGGAAAAAACAAACAGTTAGTATTTTGAATCCTTGCTCTATGTCCATTGGTTACCAAGATATTGAAAGTACGTTGTCCCAGTTCAACCTTATGGAAAGTAAATAAAATTCTGTAAATCGCTCATGTTTCAACATATCTCAATAAAATTTAGTTTGTGGCTTCATGTAGAAGAAATCTAATATTAAAAGTTTAAACTCCCTGATATTTCCATTTTTGAGGCAGCAAACCTGCATACTCATTCCCCATGCTTTTTATTTGCCTTATAGGAAATAAAAAAATTATATATCCTCCTTATTTCATAACATATCTCGATTAAACTTCATATATGGCTTCTTCTTGTTAAGATCTACTAAATATTGAATTAAAAACACCCAGTTTAACATACCTGTTGCAGTAAACCTGCATACTCATTCCCTATGTTAATCTTATGGAGCTTACAAAACATGTCATATCTCCCTATGATGGATTTAAATATGTTCTTTTGCATTAGAGATTCGCTGAGTCTGCAGGTCTGCTGCAATGGGGAGATTTGAATTAGTGACATGTTTTACTTATTAAATATGCAAGGGTTTTTAGTATTTTGTGATATTAACTCCTAAAACCCTAAGCTGATTTTAATATTTTACGTGTCCTAGAAAGAGCTGGGCGTGAAGTTTTGCAGGAAAAAGTTTCTAGATCAGGCTAAGGAGAAGAGCCCTAGACACCCTTAAGGTTTTGTATTTTTCTTGGAAGATTTAACGTGGAAATATAAATTGAAGTAGTCTGTAAACACCTGATTGGGATAAAACACAGGTTTTCAGTCAACAGCTGTTAGAACTGCAACCTTTGAATATGTGCCTATTTTAAAGCTGGATGGCAGCACACATTTAAAAGTATTTTAAAATGTTCTTATTACCATTCAAATTGTTATTCAGACATTGATATAACACCAAATCTACAAAGTCAATATGACATTTTTCGTCCTTAATTATAGTTTATTGAGAATTTTCTTTGATATTTGAAATTATCATTCAAATGGGGTGGCTAGGCTAAAGAAAGAAAATGGCTGTGTTTTAAATCTTCATTATTATCAATGGAAAGGCTTAGAGAAATTTTATCTCTATTGTATATTTTCTTAAAATCGATAGGAAAATCTACAGTTCTATTATAATAGCTTTATTAATTCAAAATAATTTTTTATTGGACGTAAAAATATTTTTTCAATTGACTGATTGTTTGATATCAAAGCACTAAGGTGAAAGTGGAGAGACATAAGGGCGATTAACATTTTTATGGACACCCGTAGAAAGTTGGGCATCATAGGGTGGATACGGGGTGAGGGCAGGGGGAGGAGTGGCAGGGAGGGGGCGCCAGTCCGGCGAGTCCCCCTATTGTTTTCCATTGATCAGCTCTGCTGGACTCCAATTATTGGCCTCAATACAAGACATGTCCTCGCCGCTAATTGCGGACAATACAGTGTAAACCACCCCTACCCGCCTGACGGGGTCTCAGCCGTGAAAACAATCTCATGCCACCTGTGGTGAGACGATTGACCGTCAACGAATTAATTCTGGCTAGGTTTCGTTCAGTTGAATCTATTTGATGAGTATATTAGTGAAAGGAAAATTATCATGTTGTTTTTTTTATCCGAGATTTAATAGATGAACATCTTGCTATCCTGATTTTGAAAAAATCAAATAAAATAAAATGTTAATGCGACAAAAAACACAACAGAAGGCAGGATAAAAAAGCAAACTGGTATATATTTAAAATGTAATATATTTAAATATTAGAAACACACACAAGTTCACATACTATTTGAAAACATATCTGAAAAAGCTTTTATAAAAATGGCCTAGAGATCTAACAACAATTAGTGTAAAAAAAGGCCTTAGCAACTTAACAAATCCTTTAAAATGTTTATAGCAGATTAAAAATGTTTTACATTATGTTTTACAATGGATGAAAATTTCTTCATTTATTTAGTGCTCTTAAGTAGTCTGCACTTGCATAAAATGGGGTTAAAAATCGGCTGCCCTCTCAAATCAGTAACAACACCAATTCCAAGAGGTAACCTCCAAAAATGACTTTTACTTGCAATTAATTTCACTGCTGTGAAATCAGAAATTACACTGTAAAAATAAAGAAGTTTGCTTAGGAAATAATCAATACTGAGACCTAAGAAATTAGGTTTTAATTTATAAAGAAATCTAATTAGAGAGAGAAGATGAAGAACGTAAACCTCTCGTTTAAATGTCACAATCAAATATAAATACCTTCGGTTATCCGATACCTGTTTGTTTTAATGAGATCTGCGTACTTCTTTGAAATCGTGTTAGCAACTTTCAAAATCTTTTTCTTGCTGAACATACAGGGCCAACCTGGAAGCAAGTAGTGGTAAAATAAACAATAATAAATCAATATAAACCACAGGGTTCATCTGTTTATAAAAGCATTTACGTTTCAAAAGCTTCTGTCAAAGAACTAATGAATATCTAATTACTCTGCCTCTGCATTCATCATTGGCGGCATCAAATTATGCACCTCATATTCAAATATGAAATATTTTATAAAATGTAAAAAAATATTAATAATAAATATTTAAAATATATTTATCAAAAAATATTGTTTACCAAATATATCAACTTTGATGTCTTCACCAAATGTAACATAGGCTACGCTATCGAATGGGCTTTTTAGTATTGTTTTGAATTAAAATTTACAAACGTAAACAAGCCAGTGGGTTTACAAAGAATGGTATTGTACCTTTCTTCCCATAAAGATTAGAATAAATCTTTTTTTTAATATTCCGAAATCTCTAAAAAATTTTAATGTAACCAGATAAATGAGGATATTACATGCAGAGAGCAGAAATGAAAATAAAATATTCGAGCATAGTGATTTATTTCAATAGCGCAAATGCTAATACCTAAACTTTCAATCTGTGCAAAGTACAGCATCTGGTAAAATAAAAAATTGACTTCTTGATAACCACTGTAGATTACTGTTGCTTATCACTATTACAAAGAACACCAGTTTAGCCATGTCAGTCTAAATATGGCAACATAGAGTGCCAAAATATATTACCTTTTTAAATTAAATAATTTTTTGAAAATTAAAGTGTTTATTTGATGTAGGCCTAATATTAGTGTTTCATTTTAATAAGCTAAATAACAAATAAAAATGTTTCTTGTTAATCACTTTTAGAACAAATAAAAGTTGAGACAGTGAGAAAGAGTTCTTCGAAAACCGACAAAGGAATATCAAGTAGGAGAGGTTATTGGAAGGTTGTTTGGCCATGCCTCGTAAAGCCGAGAGACACAAATATCCCCACATTAATTACCTTGAGTCAACAGGTCCGACTTATTGCCCCGTCCGTCTTGGGGCGGGCCCTCAGGCAAATGCAGCCACTCTTTGGCCTCCTGTATTGGTACTATGCTATTTGCCTAAGACGTAATAAACCCCTTATTATTGATAGAAGTGTCCCTAACTAAGTGCTCGTTGGGTGTTTAGGTCCAATACCGATTGGCGCTGCTGCTGTTGGTTTCAAATGTTGTTGGAATTTTTTAGGATAAAAAAAATGGTTTCAACTGTGCAAATTGGTGTTTGTTGAATGTTAAGATAAAGTATAGGTCTTCGGTGTTGCCTAAGGAAAAACTATACCTTTTGATGAGTAACCTTATAAAAAAAACTTCTTCTTAAATCTTGATTTACTTTCTCTCTACAGCTTGTGGTAAAAGTACATCTCTCTTCTACCTGAACCTATTAGGTAGAATTATTTTACATATATAGTAAAATTGTGCATAAGATTATGTTTTTGTTATGAAGCTCTCTTCCCAGCTTACATATAATAAAATGTGACTCAATGTAAAAATCCCTATTGTTTGAAACATTTTTTTAAGTGAATTCATAGAGGTAGTTTTTTATCCATGGTGCAGGGAACAGTGATGCACACAGCTCGCGATGCTGTGATATCGCTAATAGCGGCAAAGGATCCATAACATCGCATTAGTTGTCCATCAGCTCTCTACTCGAAGCTATTACTTAATCAGCTTTGCACCGTTTTTGCCATGTGGTTATTGTAACTGGGATCAAGTTTGATATTCCACTGGTTCGCTTGTTTGCTGCTTCTAAAGTTTGAATATATTGCCAGCAGTTGCGAAGAGGAAAGAAAGGAATAATTTGTTACATGGTCATTGAGTTTGACTTAAGTTTAATGAGGTGGTAGAGATTTTAATTTTCAATGAAATTGCAGAGAATTCAATGTAATATTTAACCTTTTGAATGGAATATACGCCATCATGATTATATTCGTACAAGTCTTTCTTTTTATCAATCTAGGTTGAAAATAATACATTTACCTAGGTTTGTTACATTCTATGAATTTACCTATGCCAATCACTGTTTAAAGATGGCTATTAAAGATTTTTGAAAGGACCAATATTATGTAATAATCTGCTCAGTGATAAGCAAAATAAGACTTTGAAAAGGTACTGAAAGAAAAGATTAGTGTCCGTACATTTTAATTTTAATATGTTCTGTTTTAATATTTGTTTTAAGGCAGTTTTTTCGCTGAAGTTCCATTCATAACTAAGAACATGCTCTGTCAGTAAAAAAAGTATCTAGCATAGAGTTTACTCATGGTCAAGCATATGTTCTGAACTTTTTTTAGTAAAAATAATAATGAGCGGAGGTCGACGTCGACGTCGGCACTGAGGCGGAGGGAGGGGCCGGCGAGGCGGCTGATGGGGATTAGTAGAACCATTTGTCCCCATTATTCCACAATATCCTGCATTACCATCCCCTTGCGTTGCATTGACACTCATTACTGCCAAGATAAAACGGCTAAAAGTAAATTAGCCGGTCGATTAAAACACCTGTCGATAGTCGAATTTTAAAAATTCCAAGAGCAATCGATTGATGAAAGCCCCGAAATATGTGTAATGTGATACATCTATGGTTGAAAAAAACTGTCAGATTGGTTTTTGTGTTGCTTTTAAATTTCTGGGATTTAAATAACGATATATTCCTGCTATTAAGTATCAGCTAATGTCTTCATCAACTTTAAGCATAAGTATTATTTTTGTAATGTATAAAAAAACATTTTACACTCATTCTCTTTACATTTTAGAAAATCAAGTTAAAAACGTGGGTTCTTAAATATATCTGGGTACCAAATAAGGAAGTGAACTGCCATAAATTCAATTTAATCCAGCATTAGCAATATCTCTTTGTGACTCCTGGCACTATCAGCATACCTGAACCACCTCCCTATTGCTGGATAACTTTCTATGTCTCAATGTAATGCCCGTTAGATTAACATGAATACTCACGGCACACTTGAGATATACAACCTGAAGGGGTTTTAAAGCTGGATTTAAGAATATTATATACCTTCTCAAACATCGAGTTTAATTTGTTTGTTTGTATATCTAAATTATTATTATTATTTATTTGTTCAAAGACAAAACAGACCCACAAACCTGGTTTCATACAGATTTGAGATGATTATTAGTAATGCAAATAAAATAAAGAAAAGAGTTTTCTAGATCAAATGCTGTTGCTGTATATGATTGAATAGATTTTTCTGTAGATTTAATTGTGTTCGACTAGAGTACTACATCTTTTTCGATTTTAGAGTGTGCTAAAACATTATAAACATGAAGCAAGATAAAACTTGGTGTTGTTTAAGGCAGGTTGGCTCTATGAAATTGTAATTGTATCCAAACATGTAAAATTTACTTTAGACATTATATAAAAGTTTGGAGTGATTTTATACGCTAAAATAAAGTTTTTCTTCCAAGCGTAACAGTCTTAATCAGCAACTTTCGAGCGGGAAAATATAACATGGTGAAAGGCCACGTCGGTAAGTGCCTAGGAGTGGAAATGTGGCAGGCCTGTAACACAGCAGGGCTTCCCATTAGCCGCAGCCGGAGCCCCAGAGTCTAATGGGGTAACCGTGTCCCGCTCGGGGTAACCGAGTTAACCGGCCAGGAGTCCCGACAAACGGACACGGACATGTTGCTCTGTACAAGTCGTGTGATGGATTCTGCCTCTTAAAAAAACTATATATAACTAGACTATAATTTTGTCATTAATAGTGGCATTTTTGTTAGGGAAAAAGTCTGAGTTAGTGTTTGCCTTTTTTAAAAATTTAATGTCAGAATCATTCAATAAGTTTGGCAATCTTAAAAAAAATTGTTTTTTGGTGGTTTTTTATGATGAACCAAGCAGCAATTCTGTCTAAATTAGATTCACAACAATTTTACATCTCAGTTGAAGAACACTTCAAAATACTTTTACAAAGATAAGTTTTACTTAATCAAAATAACACCTGCTAAAAGCATATTTTCACCTTGTAGTCAACTATTAGAGATCAACCTGGTAATGCACTAGAGCAGCCAGGGCGGGGAATCACAGGAGGATCATGTAATAGCCACCAATATGGTTAAAACCAGTCAGATAGGGTTTAATCGGATTGTACCTATTAAAACTAGGGTTGGACCATTCCGTCCACAGCAGCAGTACAGTGGATCAATTGTGATAAAATACTGTTTTGCATTTCAAACCCATCAAACAATGGTTTTGTAATTTGTCACATGAGCTTTTGCATTTTATCCTCAAATTTTATTGATGGTTTTAGGCAATCTTTTTTTGTCTGGATGGAATTTTAATACAGTATGAGTGAGAGTTTCTACCCACTGCTACAAAGTCTTACCAGTGCAAAGCAATTTTTGTGAGTGTGTCATGGTTGAAAGTAATGCAGCTGGAGGCACGAGAGGAGGACGAAGAGCCCCATCTGCTGCTGGGGCAGGTAAATAAATCAACGTTAAAATGAAAATAACATTAATAATAACTTCAAATTGTTCATAATTCACAAAATTTATATTCTGAAGGATCCAAAATATCTCTGTACATCCCATCATTCCAACACGTAGTTTTATTTGGCGCAGTGTTCGTGGATCGTTTTCAACATATCTGAGCAGCATGCTTATTCCTTCCGTATAAGCATTTTGTAACTAAAATTTAAAATAATAATAATAATAATGCTATTATAACAGTGTTTTCAACAAATGCTACTATAAGAAGTAAACTGACACGGGTTAAGCCTAATAATGAAGACCAACAAACAAAGAACGTTGTCTAAAAAATTCCGTGCGAATGTAACAAAAATTACTACGGGCAAACCTCAAGACCACTGAGTAAAAGACTTGATGAGCACAAGAAAAATATAAATAAAAAACAAACAAATAGTTCAAAGCTCAGTGAGCATGTTTTTTCCGAAGGGCATAAAATAAACTGGCCAGCAGCTAAAATTATATTCAAAGAAGAAAAATGGAAAACAAGATTAATAAAAGAAGCAGCATGTATGGCGATAGAGAAGGATGCTATTTCTCAGCCAAGCGCAACATTTAGGCAAATATATATTCCAATTATACAAGAAGAAGTCAAAAAACAAATTAATTCATAAAAAGTGTTTACATATATATAATTTTTAATATTACATGACTATATAACCAGTATAATATCATCCAGTTCTAAATTTAAAGTCTATATCATTTGTTTTTTTTAATCACCTGTATCTTACAGGCTGTAAGTTATAAATACCCCCATTGCAGCAGACCTGCATACTCAGCAAATTTCAAATGCAAAACAACATGTTTCAATCCAACATGGCGAGATTTAACATGTTTTTGTAAGCTCCATAAGAATAACATGGGGAATGAGTATGCAGGTTTGCTGCTACAGGTATTTTAAAACTGGGTGATTTTAGTTCAATATTTAGTAGATCTCAACCAGAAGAAGACATTTACCAAGTTTTATCAAGATATGTTGAGAAATAAGCGAGATATAGAATTTTACTTATTTCCCATAAGGTTAACACAGGGACAACGTACTGTGTTTACCACTTTCAATATCTCGGTTACCAATGGACATAGAGCAGTGATTCAAAATACTAAATTATTTGTTTTTTTGAGCTGAATTCAATGGAAGTAACAAAAATTGGATTATTTTTATTTTTCTATGTAAAAAACTCAAAAACCCCATTTTTTGGGGGGTTTACCCCCCTTTACCCCCCCTTTCGGTGGTCCGATCATGCTGGTTTACGAACTCGTCCGAGTGATTACCACTTTACATGTCTGTACCAAATTTCATTTTGATCAGACAATATTTACGGCCGCTATCGTGTTAACAGACATATATATATATATATATATCGATCTATAGATATATATATATATATATATATATATATATGTATATAAAAATTCGAACGAATAGTGTTTTTTGCTTCTGGGGGCCCCAATATGAAAAGTTAACATGGTCTCGGGCTTAGGTCTTACCCATCGAAGTAAATAAGTACACTGGATTGGTAACTCAGGCCCTGCGTCGCGAGCCGCCGGCAGTGGTTGCGTTTAAGATTTTGCAGTGGCGATGGGGGAACGCATCTCTTGCCGACCAACCTTTACTGACCGTCTAGTTAAATATTAATTGTAATTACTTAATAGTTATAGCAATACATCTATAAAAGCAATCTTTACCCGTAAAACTGCTCCCAAATCCGTGCGGTTTCAATACGGTTAACAATACATTTTCGCGCATTTCCCCCAACGCCCCTTCAATTCGGCCCGGCTGCAACCCCAACGCACAGCTGTGTTGGCTCGGAAATCACGACACGAGCCTTACGGGAAGCAAGCTATCCAGTTGTATTTATTTACATCGATGGTCTTACCATGAGACCTACGGTAATAGCTTATTCCTTTAAGGAAATTCGCTAAAATGTAAATGTTTTGATAACCTTATCAATAAGACTGATGATGGTCTTTGAAACAAGACCGAAATATATCGTTCTTAAAAACTATTTGTTTTTTTGTATAATTTTAGTGATGAGTAGCGAAAAATCAAATAATAATAAAACCATCACCAAAAAATCATACCTTCAAGATATAACTCATCCTAGCATCATTTAGAAAGCCCAGCTGCTTTGGAACTTATCCACTTCTCATGTTCACGACTGCTCTACCAGCATTACTCTCAACCACAACTTCTATAAAAAAAATAGCTGTTTGGCTGTTAAAACTTAGAGCAGTGTGTAGGGACTTTTCACACTGTATAAGTTTGGAACATGAATAAGACATATGAATTGTTAAGAATTTTGTATAACTGTTGGTTGATTAAGATAAAATGATGACTTGCTTCTAAATTATGAGCATGGATTGGAACTTTTTTTTTTAAGAATTAGAGCAATAAACAAATATTGTTTGGCATACCAAAAGTTCACAAATGGCATGTGGACATGTGATTCAATGTCGACACTTGATCATATTTGTCAGTTTCATTTGTATCACACAAATGAAGAGAAGTCCTTTTGATTTGGTTAGAATCTCAGGTTGTGAACATCAATGTCTTTTGTGAGGAAATGAGTGTGGGATGTGAGAGTGCAGCAATGAGACTTTGTTGATGATTATTGTAGATACTGTAAAATATTGCAAAAAAGTTCATGATGCTACTTTTATATGTAGTCTAATAGATATTAAAGTTGATGAAAACAATTGGACCCGTTATAGGTAAAAATATGTTATTGTAATATGAAGAACACATTTGCCTTTACACCATAGTAAATATTAGTAACTTATTTATAAATTTTTTTACAAGTAATTACTTAAAATGAGGAATGTTGAGGTCTATTCGTTGTTATACATATTTTTAAGAATAAAAAACTGTGATAAAGTAGCAGGTTATAAAATAACAGGTTTTTGAAACTGTGCTAAGCTTTTTTCTGAAAATACAAAAGGAGAAGGTATATGGTAAATTGTAAAATAAATTGACTGCTCACAGAAGTGAACATTTGAGGAAAGTTAGTTTATATTTGATGTATTCAAGCTCTTCACAAGAAACCCTCAGTAATAATTACCACACATGCTGCCATGAGAAGGAAATCTGTTGACAAAACAGTGCTAAATACAAAGCTTTCGTCTGAAGTGTTCTAAATAGCTAATCATGAAAGACAATAAGGAAGGAATGACAAAACTAATTATTTTTACATTTAATTGGGTTTATTTTTTAAGTAATGATTGTTTTCTCATAATTTTTTGAAAGAAAAAAAGTTTTTTCAAGATACAGAAGTTTTATTAGTACAGATCAAGAGCATTTCAATAGTGAGCTTTATCAAGTGATGTATCAAGAAAGATGTATTTATGGAGTTTGAGATCCACTCACATTTTTTTCTTTAAGATAAGGAAAACTACCTTTTCAATTCTATCGGTTTGAGTTTCTCCCTCCTCAGTGTAAGTTCAATTCATAAGTTTATCTCCACTTTCTTAGCTGCTCAGCCACAGCCTAGCCAGCACTTCAGAATTATTATTATTATTATTTTAAGCCATTGGAATTTTAATTACTTAAAAAAATATATTGCATGAATGTGGTTGTTTAATATAAATAAGTCTGATTTTTTATGGTTTTACTTTTAGTCAAATTTATTCCATACTCTATGAAGTAAAGTTGATTTTTAAGTTTGTAAAGTGATTTGGTAAAGTTTGCTTTTCTGATTGACCCGTCAAAACACTTCAAACCATTCATTAAGTGTATGAAATTTTTTTTAAGTTTTTATTATTCAAGTTGAACGTGTGTGAGATAGCACAGTGATTCGACGTGAGAGTAGAGTTTGACGTGACAGTGATGTGGCCGTCACAATAGGTAATAATATATAATCCATTTTCTCCTGATTTTCTGGCTTTGTGCCGCCCCTTAATGGATCAGAACACTCATATTCCACCCTTGCCTGTTACTCATTGCTTGGGTTTCATGAGTCGTTGCATCATTTCAGAACTAGTATCCAACCAAAACGAAACATTAATTTTTATACGGAAAATTTTGATTGGTCACATTTTAAACAATTTTGATTATGTAAGGAGTGATGACGTGTTTGTTTTCTTTGTTTACAAATATATTTTCATATTGACAAATCATTAGAAACCTGCCAAAAAAATGTGAAATTTTTAGTATTAAGTTGAAAATTTTAAAACAATTGCTTTATGATAAATTGTGATTATTAATAATTATATTCTTCTATATATATATATATATATATATATATATATATATAAGCCAAATCAGTTGACTGACAGATTCACTCACTAATCACAATTTATCAAAAACTACAAAGCTTTGGGTCATGACAAATAACCTTTAGACCTTAACCTTTAGAATAACCTTTAGATCCATAACCTCTAGATGTGTACTAAGAACAAATTTCAAAATATATTCTCTCAAAAGGCCAGAATAGAGTATATTTCAAAATTCAAATTGGCGGACATTTTTTGTTTTCAAAGTTTATTTTCTATAACAATGTAGTGATTTGGACCATGAAACTTAAAAAAAATATTCTTAATAGGCTCTAGATGCCTACTAATGAAGGATCTTAAAATTTTTTTTTCCAAGGTTAAAATAAGGAAGTGATTGGAGGAAACACAATATTACAGCAAATAATTGTGTTATATCTGGAATGGTGAATGTCATTACCGAGTGAAGCTGCACTAGTAATCTAGTTTAAAAAATGAAACAGTACTTTTGATGTCACAGACAAAATATTAAAACCAAATCACAACACAAAAACTCACAAGCGTTCACGGAAGCAAAAAAATCCTTCCTGGAAAATCTGGAGTATCAAAAGATTTGGAAACATTATTCTCTGGGAATTTAACTGTTTAGAATGCGTCCGCGGGTCAAGCGAGAGGTGTATTGTGGTATTGTTATGTCCATTACCTTCACACAACGAAGCTTCCAGCGGCAGCACAAAGACAGCTCGCCGCAAGAAAACGGATTATGTCACCTATTCATCTCACAAGGCTGTAAACTCTTTGAGAGTCTTAGCAGCACAATGGGAGGGTGGGCCCGGCGTAATACCACACCGCTACATCACCCCCCGCCCGCACCGAGCACATGGCGACTGGGGCTGAACGAGAAAACAATATGTCGAGTGAAACATCTACCTGTATCAGTTAAATATTGTTGAATGATGTTTACCTTTGAAACTAATTTTATGTGTTTTGGGTATGATAGTTGGTTTTGACGCACAGAGTTTCTCCCAAAGAAGTGGTATGGTTTTAGCTTATCATTCCTGTCAGTTGCAGTTTTACTGCACTTCATCACCAATAATGAATGCTGTCTGCTTTGTATCACAGCTAGATGAGTGTACAAACTGATGTTTTGTTTCAGGTTCTTCTACTTGTACCACTTCTCTTTCTATGCCTACCACTACAGATTCAATGGCCAGTACAGCGGACTAGCTTTGGTAGTCTCCTGGCTGTTCATTCAGGTATGTATTTAATTCGTTCTATAGTTCATAGTTGAACTACTACACTAAGAGTGTTTGAAAAGTGGGTACTGGTAGTAGATTGTTAGTGGAGTTGTCTTTAAAACTGGGAGCACGAAATCAGGCTGGTGGCATAAACCATGTACTTACTAAATTGGCGAAATGGTCTGCTAAAACTTGGCTAAAAAGATTATGGTGAATCAAATGTTTTTGTTCTACTCTCAAAACTTAGTTTGTGTTCCTCAGGGCCTTTTTGTGTGAACTTGAGTTCATTTAAAAATATCACCATTTGTTGAATTAACTACCCAAACAGATAATATTTGCCTATAACTCACCAACAGCATTCTATTACCTGCCTAATTTGATGCTCCCGATTATAGACCTTAATGTTGTGTAGAATATTCGGATCTAAACATAAAAAAAATCCCTCATCACTCAAACACCAACTGATATTTTCTCACACGGTTATTCTCATTTGTTAAGTGATCATTTCACATTACTTACTTTTGAAACTGTAAATGTGTCAGAACAATTTCTTTAAATAATCTCTTATAAAACTGTACAAAAATTACTAATACAGCCAGTTACTCTTTATGATTTTTATTATAATGTACCAACTTGAGTTTTGATAGCCAATTTTATGTTTTCTCTTGAAAGGACTTTTAAACACATGGAAGTGGATGAAGAAGTTTAGTTTTTAGTGAGTAATCATTTGCCGCCAAAATTCAAACTTTCTTTGGTGATGTTGCAACTATCGAAATATAATTTTCATTAAACACCTCAAGAACATGATATTGAGCAGTGGGTTTTGTCGTCAAGGACACAATATCAAAGTGACTGTAAACAAACAATACGATCCAATTTGTCGAGAAAACTATGTGTGGTGCCATTCAGGGTAACAAGGCGTATCAGCCACTCGTACAACAGTGTTTGAGTTGTGTTACGACGAGACTATTATCAAGGTCCTCTAGCTTTTGTGGCCATGTTGATGTTCTGTTTGTTATTGAAGAATGGAGATGATTTATGATGTTGGTTGTTACTTTGATGAGGAAAAAAGTTGTTTAGAGTAATTTCAATGAGACATCTCCATTTTCGTTGTTCTGTTCATCCTAAATTACTGTTTTTAGGAAAGGAATGAATGAATTACAAGTTTTTCCTGGATAACTCATTTTGTTATAATAACTAGTTTTCTTTCGCAGCTTCACTTCTAATCATGATCATGATCATATACAAAATCATTAAACATCTTGTTAGGTACTCCAATATTTTTTAATGTCCTTGCTGTTATTCCCTATTTTTTTCTCGATTGACTGCTATTGATTTAACTCTTTTCTTCCAAGAAAATAAGAGCTGAACTAATAAAACCTTCAAAGGTCTGCAGGATGAACATTTGCATGGAACATTATTTTAAGGACCTTTCACCATAGGAATAGTATGTGAAACAGGTTAAAAAGAGCAGAAATAATCAAATTTTCAGAGGTCTGCAGGATGAACTTTTGCATGGAACATTATTTTAGGGAACTTTCACCACAGTTAAAGTATGTGAAACAGGTTAAAAAGTAAAGATTGAAAGAGACGAATTTTTACCATTTATGTCTACAAAAAGTCGATTTAAACAAATTGTATTTTTAAATTATTTACTTTATTATCTTATGAACTTTTTTATCATTTCAAACAAGTTTTAAGTTAAAAGAACTTAAAGGCTTGCCATTTGGGATTTAGATGTGTGGATTTTTACTTTTAGCTAAAACCCATTCATCCTATTATCGTAATGCACACAGGCCGTAATGCAGGGCTAATGCAGGTATGTGCAGGGATAATATAGGCTTTGGGCATAAAGATGTTATTTTAAGTTACTCTATATAGAATGAACTCTGTTAAAATTAGGATTTTTATCCAACTTCACTTTCCTCTCTTCCTTAATTAATTAGTTTCAAAATTCAATATAAAATCTTTGGAAAATGGTTTTAAAGGAATCTTATTGGTTTCTGCACTATCTGGTTGCAAGTACAAAGAACAAGCCACAATAAAATTACATGTCACACTTTCACACTC
Organism: Flexamia atlantica; assembly: GCA_035578135.1. NCBI lineage: Eukaryota > Metazoa > Arthropoda > Insecta > Hemiptera > Cicadellidae > Flexamia > Flexamia atlantica. The sequence goes on from JAQJVK010000009.1 coordinate 2,267,019, forward strand.
CATATAGCATAAGCTTTATATAAAAGTGTAGGCTATAAGTGGAAATATCTTTGACTCCTTTTCCAAAATTTTTTCATGTGTCTGTGTGCTTCCCCTGCCAGAAGTCATAACATATTTATTCGTGCTTTTTTCAATGTGTGAAGGAAAAATAATTTAGTCTTCTAGCTTTATTCTTTAAATAACAAAATCGACATCCTGCTCCCCCAAAAATCTAATGTTAAATGATTAGTAAGTTATATAGATTGTCTTGAAAAGGATTCATTATATTTAAGACTGAGAGTCTTGGTAGGCATTTTCCTTACATTAAAATTGGTATTATGAAAAAAAATGTAATCATGAATTGTTTATGGCTTAGACAGTGCTTAGACCCATAACTAATTCATCTCTGCTTTATTTTTAAAATCTGATTCATCATGGTGCAAGCTAGTTTTATTTTGTGTTGTTTATATTGTTGACCGTGAGTAAGAAAGAGTTTTAGGGTTTGGAAAGAAAATCCACTTCACTTAAACCAGAGAATGATCAATTAGTTAATTTAAATAAATATTATGTTTAGTTAGTCTTATATGTTAGTGTCGTGTATTCCAGTTCCATTGTTATTAATGGAATCAACAGTAAATCACTACATAATTCTTTTTCCTCCTTCCTCCTACATGTCTCGTCTATCGATCACTCCCTTTAGTAAGATACAGTGTGTAAAAAAAATCCCTGGAGCATCTAGATATTTTTTGAACAGTATTGGTTTGAGAAATCAAACTTTGCACATTCACTCCTTTGTAAAAAAACTACTTTCTGCGGTATTTACTGACTCTTGGCTCCTGGTGGGGGACGGCCTACAAAGAGTTGGCACAAAATCTTAAATGTAAGCATAAAATCATACATATTGTGCATATTGATGTTTATATGCACATCAATTTAAAGGGCTAATCAAATAGAGTTCAAGGCGATAAACCGCACTTCAAAAGGTTCATTCATTACAAAATGGCGGCTGATAAAAAATCTAAAGAAAATACACAGTGTTTGCTCAAAGGTTGTTTAAAAATTGTTTACAGACTATGTCTGAGGGAACTAAACTCCGGAATCGTATGTCAGACCTAAAAAACCTGTCTTTTAGGGTGCGGTAGAGGATATTACCTCCAAGGGGGGGATGACCCACAAGGAGCCGGTACAAAATCTGAAATGTAAGCATACGTCGATATGTGCATCATTTTAAAGAGCTATTCAAGTAGAGTTCAATGCCGTAAACCACACTTCAAAAGGTTTATTTCTTACAAAATAGCGGTTGATTCAAGATATCAACAAAAGTTCTTAGGTTTGTTGGGGAGGGGGGGGGGTTGGAATAAAAGTTTTAATAAATCAAATTGCGTATCAAATCTAAGCCTATGTATTTTTGATGAAAACAAATCACCCGCCATTTTATAACAAATGATCCTTTTGAAATGCGGTTTGTGGCATTGAATTTTATTTCATTAGACCTTTAAAATGATATGCATAGGGACCCATGCTTACATTCAAGATTTTATCGGACTCCTCATAGGCCGTCCCCATTGGAGTTAACACCCTTAAAAAATAGGCTTTTAGGTCTGACATTCAATGCCAGAGTTTTTATTCTCCAGACACAGGCTGTGATCAATTTTTTAGACGATATTTAGGCAAACACTTTGTAATTCTATTAGATTTTTGAAGCCGCCATTTTGTAACGAATTAACCTTTTGAAGTGCGGTTTGCGGCATTGAACTCTACTTGAATAGCCCTTTAAAATGATGTGCATGTCGACCTATGCTTACATTTAAGATTTTGTACCGACTCCTTGTGGGCCGTCCCCAACTGGGGGCCCACAAGGAGTCAGTAAATAAAGGGGTCCCCCGTAAAATGTTCTAAGCGACAAAATTTCAAAATCGGAGATATTCAGTGAAAAAGGTTCTCCAGGACATGAGCTACACCGTGGTATATTTTGTTTTGAAGATATTTGAGTTGGTAGCCCTGGTTTCGTACGTCAAAGTTTGCTTGCTTCGCGAGACTGCACGGACTTTCTGGGTAATAACGTTCTATTCGCCGAAAGATGGAATCCCCGCCGGTCGTTGTGTTGTCACCCAAGGACCAAAATCGCATAAATAAAAATAAAAGACGTGAAGTGAATATTGGAAAGTGGAAGGATAAGACCAGGATTGAATATAGAAAAGTTGGATTACCCTATATTTCAAAAAATAAGAAGCCAAGGCCTGGAAATTGTGTCCAAAAGAGGTGGGTAGAATAACGTTTTCAGCACCACGTGTGGATAACCTTTAGCAAAGTGACATATCACGTTTTATTAACAACATTACGTTTTTGTACTGTTACATCAATAAAATTGTTTTATATTTAGTTTTATTTTTGTTTCTGTTGGTATTCCCACTCTCCCTCATGTTTTCTTCCAAAGTAGAAGAGCAGTCCGTCAGAAAACGTTCCAAGCGCCAGTCATTTAGAACGTTATAACCCCTAAAAAAACACTTAAAATGTTTTAAAATGCTTGATGGCAAGAAAATATTCAATATAATGCTACATTATGATGTTATAAATAGGATGTTAAAAGATTATACATGATTATAAGTTAATCACTTATATGTTATAAGAATGTCACTTATAAGAATGTTATATGTCACTTATAAGAAATACTCACTTCCCATGTTATTCTTTTGGAGAATATTTTGCTTAGGCCCTACTTATTTACGGATTATACATGATTATAAGTTCTAACCTTAAAAAAACCGTAAATTTTAGAACTCAACTTTCAACCCTTGCTTACTCAAGACTAGGTTTTTTTCGTTTAGAACATTTTACGGGGGACCCCTTCAAATACCTCAAAAGGTAGTTTTTTTACGTAAGAGTTAATGTGCAAAGTTTGATTTCTCAAACCAATTTGGTTAAAAAAATATTAAGCCATTCCGGGATCTTTAGATTCCTGAGACAGCAAACCTGCATACTCACTTCCCATGTTATTCTTTTGGAGAATATTTTTGCATGCTTATTTACGGATTATTCATGATTATAAGTTCTAACCTTAAAAAAAAACGGTAAATTTTAGAACTCAACTTTCAACCCTTGATTACTCAAAACTAGGTTTTTGTTGTTTGAAATGTTTTACGGGGAACCCCTTCAGATACCTCAAAAGGTACTTTTTTTACGTAAGAGTGAATGTGCAAAGTTTGATTTCTCAAACCAATTCGGTTAAAAAAATATTAAGCCATTCCGGGACTTTTTATACACTCTGTATATTTTTGTAGCAGTAGAATTTCTTCGTCATTGTTAACTTTTTCATGAAGTTAAAAGTTCATAAGAAATATTCGACGATGTATACTCCAATATCCAACTGCATGGATCTAGTTATGGGGATTAATTGTTGGACAACTTATAATTCAGTTGCTGTGTATTTTTTAAAGGTATAAAGAAATAGTCGTAGTCTATTTTGTAAAGGTATTGTCAGCTTTATTATCATCACTTGCGAGTAATGAAGAAAATGTCTTTATTCAAGCTGTTACGAAATTGTTGTATAAGTTTAATTACTGAAGTTGACAGTATTTTTCGACTGACAACAACAGATGAGAAACTTTTGACAACGGAGAAAACAGCATTAACATCCATAATTGACAAGTTTCGTCCAGTTATTTGAAACTTTGTTAAATGGGATTTATGTTTTAACTAGTTTTATTGAAATATTAGTAATATTTAGCTTTGTAAAATTTGTTTCTTGAAACCTTATAATAAAACGTTTGTTTGAGTCCATTTGATTAACTAGCAAAATTGTTATCTTATATTTTATATTACCAATATAAAACTTGTAAAATATTTGTAATAATATGTTTTGCATAATCCTAATTGGAAGATTTTGCTGTTAAAATTGAAATATTATCTAATGTGGTAATTGTTTTGTGAGATGTTTATAAAATAATACAGACTTTTTGAACAAGCGTTACTGATTGAGGTATGAAAAAACTTTCTTTTAGTGAATGTCCCAGGGAAGAAGCTATTACTGTAGTTCTGATGGTAAGACCTAAGCCTGGGACCATCATAAATTTTCAACTTGGGGGCCTCAGAAGCAGAAAACACCACTCGTTTGATTGTATATATACAGGGTGAATCTTCTAAGTCGTTCACAACACATTATAGACAAACGACTTGACATACAAAGACGAAACAAAACATTTCCCCACTAAATCATACCTAAGGAACAACGTAAAAATATTTTTAATCTTTTTAAAATACAGGATGTTCCAAAAACCGGGGGTCATGGGTTCGAATCTCAGAAATTTTGAACATAAACATATGTCATATTATACATCATTTTAAAGCTCTAAGCGAGATAAACAATTTGGTGAAAACAGAACTCAATTATCTTTATTATTTTCAAAATGGCGGCCATTTTTGTGAAAAATATTGGTATTTACGGAATACCCTGTATCTCGAGAACTACTGAAGGTTTTTTCGTTCTGTTTGAAAATTCTTAATTCTTGTTAACTCAGCTTTAATTTGATATGCAACATGCCAACATTAAAAGAAAATAAATATTTTTAAAAATATTTCATTTTTTATAAATGTTGGTAGCACTGAAAATCAAAAATTTTAAATGGCAACATATGTTAAATAGTATATCATTTTAAAGGTCTTGCAAAAACGTACAATTTTTCAATTTATACTCCCCCTCTATCTTTGGTAGTTTTTCAGTAATAAACAAAAAACTCTGTTTTACCATATAACGCCCATGTTAAATGTGCAGTACTTAAAGCATTTAAATTTTCATCCTTTAATATTGAGAACAGCAAATTTAACATGGGCGTTATACAGGAAAATAGAGTTTTTTGTTTATTACTGAAAAACTACTAAAGATATAAGGGAAGTATAAATTGAAAAATTGTAGGTTTTTGCAAGACCTTTAAAATGATATACTATTTAACATATGTTGCCATTTAAAATTTTTGATTTTCAGTGCTACCAACACTTATAAAAAATGAAATTTTTAAAAAAATATTTATTTTCTTTTAATGTTGGCATGTTGCATATCAAATTAAAGCTGAGTTAACAAGGTTTAAGAATTTTCAAACAGAACGAAAAAACCTTCAGTAGTTCTCGAGATACAGAGTATTCCGTAAATACCAATATTTTTCACAAAAATGGCCGCCATTTTGAAAATAATAAAGATAATTGAGTTCTGTTTTCACCAAATTGTTTATCTCGCTTAGAGCTTTAAAATGATGTATAATATGACATATGTTTATATTTAAAATTTCCGAGATTCGAACCCATGACCCCCGGTTTTTGGAACACCCTGTATTTTAAAAAGATTTAAAATATTTTTACGTTGTTCCTTAGGTATGATTTAGTGTGGAAATGTTTTGTTTCGTCTTTGTATGTTAAGTCGTTTGTCTATAATCTGTTGTGGACGGCTTAGAAGATTCACCCTGTATATATACACATATTTATTATATAGTATATAAACTTATACATTTTATATTTTAGTGTCTGTAAGCACGATGATAGCATTCGCATAAATGGTCGTATAGGAATGAAATTTGGCACAGGCATGTAAAGAAGTAATTAATTTAACAAGTTCAAAAACCGGCCCGATCAGACTCCCGCAATGGATAGGGGGGAGTAACAGGGGATTAACCCCTCTTAAAAATAAGATTTTGGACTTTTTATGTAGAAAAATTAAGTAATTTAATTTTGGTTTACACTGTTGAATTCAGCTAAAAAAAATAATTTGGTATTTTCAATCATTACTCTATGTCCATTGTTTAGGAGATATCACTAGAGTTAACAGAACTAGTGGCCTTATCTACTAGATGAAGGCCTAAAATCAACCATTTTAACGCTTCCCTCACAGCAAACCTGCATACTCATTCCACATCTTAACCTCAGCGGAAATAACAAAGTTGTTGTTTAGTTTGCTTATTCCTCAACACATTTTGACAAGACTTGGTATGTGGCTTCTTCTAGTCAAGATCTACTTGACTGTGGCATAAAATCCCCAGTCTTTAAATTCCTGAGGCAGCAAACCTGCGTGCGTACTCACCTCCCCAGTGTTAACCTTATGGGAAACAAATAAAATTGTATAGCTTTCATTTTTAACATATTTTAATCAAACTTGGTTTATCGCTTCATATAGTTGAGATCTACTGGATTACTGTCTGAAATCCCCAAATCTTTAGATTCCCGAGACAGAAAACCTGCATACTCACTTCCCATGTTAATCTTTTGGAGAATATTTTTGCATACTTATTTACGGACATACATTGATTTTCCTCAATCTGAGGCTCTTGTGTGAATTATTTATTTAAAAATTTGAAATTAGCTGAGTACTCAGGTCTGCTGCAACAGGGGTATTTTCATATTGTCATAACTTGACATTTTTATCATCGAAGTAACTACAAAACTTTTACAGTAGTGTTCTTTAATTAATCCGGCTTTCACTTTTAAGAACCTGTATTACAAATTTATTATTCCAAAATGTAGAGAAATACATTTCACAAAGTTTATATAGACCTAGCAGCTCTACAAAATTCAAAATAAAATATCGGCCAGTTTTTTTACATTGATTCCCTTCCTCAGAGTTGTAAACTAAGCTGTGAATAAAAGTAAAATAATCAATCAATACTCTTAAAGTTTCACTAACGCAAAAATCTAAGATTAAAATTCCAAAGAATATGTACATAGCATTGCCATATAAGACCACGACCACCACCAGTGAACTGAAGTTGAAATTGATACTTAATATGAAATCATAATATATTTCATATATTTAAATTTTATCAATCAATAATACAGACAAATACGTAATACTTAGTTTTCGTAACCTAGCTGTTCTAAAAAACTCAAATTAATATATTAATATCATTTATTTAATTCCCTTTCTCAGAGTTTTAAACTAAGCTGTAAATAAAATTTAATGCCTAATTAATACTCCTTAAAACTGATTAATGCTAAAATCTAGAATTCAAATACAAAAAAAACTTATGCTTGAATAATAACAAAAGAATATCCAAAACTGAACTATCATGATTTTAATCCAGGCTGGTGATTTAGTTACTCAAGTTTAATCAATAGGAAGCTTACATAATCTTAACAACATAAACGCTACTTGCTAGTTCTTGAAAGAACTATTTAAAAAATGAAAGGGTCATTTCTACATTAAACAAAATTTGAGCCCTTATCTGTCTACTGAGCAGCTCTCTCGATTTTCAACTTTTAATCTTTCATAACTCTGATTGTCTTTTTAAATCATACCATATGTGTTTACTCTGAAGTACTAAGTTGCAGTAGTTTTGGTCTTGTGAGTCAAAAAAGAACTTAGGAAAGCTCTATGGTTTGTTTGAGCTCAGTGATTATCAGGTGTGACAACAAGAGTTTTTCTCGAATTAAAAAAAAAGTTTTTATACTTAACCCCCTTATGGTCAAACTTCTTTTCAATCCAATAGTTTACTTTATAAAAATATTAAAATTAGGTACATAAAGGGACTGCAAATATGATTTTTTAATATGGTATAGTGATTAGTAAAATTTATAGTCGCATTATAATTTAATTTTCAAGTGCTACACTTGTTTTTTAGTGAAAAGAATATTCTCAACTAATTCTTGTAAAATCTTTATACCGGTTGTACTTCTTAATAAAAATAAATATTATTGCTTTTCAAGTGAAATCATCTCAGTATTATTTTTAATTGTAAAAGAAAATGTATTTAATTTATGCTACCATATTAACTTTATCGCCAAATACAACAATAAAATTATTATTTCTAAGATAAAATTATTTGCTCTCATTGTCATAATCATTATTTCATTTGTGGAACTACGAAAAAAATTAAACCTCTTCCTACTCCAATAAATGATTATCCTTTGGATTAAAAGTTTTAAACCATAAACTAGTTTATAGATTGGTTTTTCACACAGAGGAGCATGGCGGCCAGCCCGACCACATTGACCTGGCGGGACAAGACATGTATTGTCGGCGCCAAATGGCGCGTTATAATTGCTGTTGTGTCACTAATCATCGGCGGCCGGCGCAATTTCCATATAAATTTGTTGTGAGCGCCTGGACGCCGGGACGGCACCGCGCCTCAACATTGACACATCGGACGCCCGACCTGGTTCCCCGATCCCTCATGATCCTCCAGCTATTAAACCTTTGTTGTCTTTAATTAAAGTGCAGCAGAGTATACTACGTTTGCAATAGAAATAGGGATTGGATTTATGAACTCAGCTTTGGATGAATCAGTTTAATTCGTTTCACACATTTAGGTTTTACTGGAATAGTTTTATACTGGTTACGTTTAGTTTTTAGTTTTGTCAGTACATTATTACGATAATTTTCTAAATATCACTATATCAATCATGAATTGAAATATCTCAGGAACCAAAAAAGTAGCTTTAAATCAAAGCTTACATTGTAAAGGAATTTTAATCAATTATCTTAGCTCTACCCTGTTCCAACAAAAAACATTTAAGTTCCAATGTTTTCATGTACAGTCAATTCTTGCTAACTTGAAATACCATGGGACTACAATTTTTCTTGATGAACATATTTTTCTTTGAAATTATTTTGAGTTACACATGGTTTTTCATTTAACTTAGTCAGGTTTGTCCTAGAGTGTTGAAAATAATTCGAGTTATCAAAGACTTTGAATTAGCGAAGACTTTGAGTTACCGAGGTTTGACTCATCAAGAGTCAACTGTATGGACGTTTCAATTAGAAATTAGAAAAACTTCAAAATATGAAGTAGTTTCTTAGACAAACATAGAAAGCCATGTACTGTACAGAATGTATAGATGAAACTGTTGGTTAAGTTTTAGGATCGTACGGTCAGTTAATAATTACAGAAGATGAAATGAGAGATTCTTAGGGAGTGTTCATCGAGGATCCTGTTTTGCGGACTTCCGCGTTAGTATGCACCAGGCTGAACCCCGTTCACTCAACTTTAAATGGTGTTTACTTTAATATGTCAAGAGCAATTTTTGTGGCTGCCTCCGCCTTCCAAGTTGTTGGAACGTGACTTGTTTTATAAATGTCTAGCTCGTCAGAAAACACAACATGGAGAGTGTTTAAAAATTTAAATTGTAAATTTTTTGTATTTATTGAGTAAAAAACTTTCATTCATTTGACATTTGTCCAATGTTAATTTAGCCAAAAAATCTTTGGTCTGACATACTCACTGTTGTATTGATTACCTCTTAATTTGATAAACTAATGAAAATTAATCCCTCCAAACTTCTTATTAATATTTTTTCTGTTAAAGTTAAATATCGGTTTAAATATATTTTCTTTTAGAAATAAAATGAACACAGTGAAAAGAGGTGTAGAGATGTCTCCTGTTTATTGTGTTACAAATTATAGCAGTATTCACTCTTTAAAGCTATTTAAAAGGTTTTAACCTTATAATTAATGATTATGTTATAATTAATCCCTCCAAACTTCTTCTTAATATATTTTTTCTCCTAAAGTTAATTATCAGTTTAAATGTATTTTCTTTTAGAAATAAAATTAACACAGTGAAAAGAGGCGTAGAGTCTCCTGTTGTTTGTGTTACAAATTATAGCAATTTTCACTCTTTAAAGCTGTTTAAAAGATTTTATCGACATCATTTATGATTATGTTATGTATCGCCCATTGATGTAGATGTTAATTAGAATGGGAAATACATAATAAACATAGAAAGCAATCAAGCCGACATGACCGATTTTGCACTTTTGGACTCTGCACTCTGCTCTTAGTCGAGGAGAAAATATGGAAAAAATTTCTTCCAAACCTTATTGTCACCCCGACATGGCTCAAGGTTGCTTAGCATTTTGATAGCAATATTTACCAGCCAGCCGGCTGGAGCCAAGACTAAACTATTCATACGGCCATCAGAACGGCTTAACAACGCGGAACAATCTCATGTTCGCTCAATGAGGCGTGCGCTGGACAATTACTGAACAAACAACAAGACTTCACCCTTTCACTGCATATTCATTAGTTATCCCTACCCCTCCTCTGGTCGACACATCTTTTTCATCTATTGACAAGTGGAGGAAATGAGGGATAAAATAATAATATTATTGCCAAATTTAATAAAAAAATTAAATTCACAGCATCTGACAAGTGTATTTGCAGTTTCGTGTAAGGTTCTCCAGAAAAAAAGATTAGTTTCATTGCAAAATCTATTTTTTCTTGATTGTCATTCATATATTTATTAGCTTTATCATTTCAACAGGCTTCTCCAGAGTAATCTTTTGAGGAATCTTTTTAAAAAACGTATCAAAATAGATACAAAATTAAAATTAAAATGTATTGCAAAATTCAAGCAATAATGAACTCTTTAATATTATGGTTCTTGATTTTTCATGATTCTCAATTATATTAATATATTTTTGGATGTTTAATTATTATCGATATTAAAAAACTCTCCGCTTGATCTTTTATTCAATAGAGATATAACAATTTTACAAATCACAATTCTAGTTGGTTTGATATTAGTAAAATGATTGAATTTAAATAACAAAAAAAAGTTAAAAGGTCATTAGCACTGAATGCACTCCAAACAGTGTATCTCTAATTTTATTAAGAAGGAAATCATTAACAGTTATGCTGCTTACACTTTTAAACTTTTATAAACATGATTTTAAAATTTGCCATTACCATTTGGATTTATTCATTACAATAACGAGTCATCTTCATTCTTGAAACTTTTAATTGTGCTTATTAAAACTTAGTGTTAACAAGTTGACGTTTTTTTACAATAATTGAGTAAGTCAATTCCTTTTGGAAATTTATTGTGATTCCTTTTTCCTTTTAGGTTGTTTATTTCTTGTCCGCCTACCAGAATCCATCTTTTATTGATGTAAATATTATTTTTGGACAATCGCTGCTCGGTAGCCCATTACGGTTTATTATAATTAGTTATTCCTTGAAATTTCTATTTCCTTGAGGAATCAACTCAGCCCCTTATTATAGTTTTTCCTCATAATTAAAACGCTTATAAGCGTTTCTTGGTTTTTTTTCATGCAATCTCACTGAGACCTTTCATTTTAGTATGGGGTTGTTAGGTATCAGACTATGATGTTCTAAAAAATTCCTTAGTATTCGAGGTTGTATGTAAAATGGCAGCATACAATTATTTTGAGGTCAAAATTACTTATACTGGTACAGCTGATTCACCATTTCATTTATTTATTCAGGGAGTTATATGTACCATAAACAGCCAGTGGTCGAAATTTCGAGTGATTTTCAAATCAAGAAATAGGGATAGCTAATTTTGAAAATTATCTTACACCTATGCGGTTTCTAAATACATTTCATATAGTACACATTTTCCATGTGAACTCATAAAATGTAACCAAAAGCAAAAGAGAAAGACTCAATCTTTGACTAATTATTTAACCTCACCTCTGGCGTATATTTATGGCACAGTTTTAGTAATTAGTATTTCATTAAGATCCTTCGTTTATGTTTTAAGATTGAACTGATTATTGATTCTGAGAAAAGTAAAAATTCAGTCATCAAATCAGTTTATCCCATACACCCAAGAGAATAAATTTATTTAGCACATCACTCCAAGCCGTTAAATACCAAAATTCCTGTAGAACAAACCAGACGTTGCTGAAAACAGTCCCCAAACTAATTTGCGTCCAAAGTGAAAAGGAAGCCTCAGCTCCACTCTTTTTGAGGAACTCGGAAAGGCCAAAAAATAATATTTTTCAAAAGAGATCACCCTACACAGCCAAAATTCGAAATGAAGAGGAGGATGTCAAAGACTTTTTTACCAAGCACCTAGAGTCTTACAAAATCATAAACAACAACTTTTATATGAATATGAACGGAACCTATCTGACAACCACATCAAACTCAACATTGGACCATTTTTCAATGCTGCGTCCAGGGATAGAAGAGAAGATATGATTTAAAAATCACCTCTTTCTGAACTGGAATAACCTAGGAAAATACTAAAACTGACTATTTTGCACCAAAATATTGAGGTCCTAACCAATGACAAGATCAACAGACTGACTTGCCTACTAGAAGAAATAAAGCCACAGATACTTGTACTAACAGAACACGGTAAAAAAGAGGAATGTATAATAAACACCCCTGTACCTAAATACACTCTAAAAGCACACTAAAAGCCTAGAGGAACATACTAAAGGTGGAGTTACTATCTTTGTCAGAAATGAACTAGAAGAAAACACTGAAACCTTAGACGTAAGAAATCTATGTAAAGAAATGGTCTATGTACAAAGCTGTACACAAACAAAAGAGACAAAATAGTATTTTTCAATAACTGGTGAAAAATTTATAAGAGTAAAGGAAGTAAAATTAGTTTGATACTGTAAAATTCCTCTTTGGAAAAAACTTCATCAGTAAAAGAAGTAAAGCGGTGCAATTACTCTTTGTCATAACTCTTAATTTCCTGTCAGGTTCCATGTCACTGTTTCATTCCCTCTTTGACATATTTTTAATTTGCAAAACCGCACATCCTTTCACTGAAACACAATACAAATTTCCTTTGTAAATAAAGTGATTCCTTTGTATAACCGTTTCATTTGTAATAATGATTAAACTATATGCGTGGGACTATAACTCTCAACATGGTTATAGTTGAGTTTAATGTTGATATTAATTTTTGGGGGTGCCTCTAAAGTGTTGCTGGAAAGAGTTTTAGGATACATAATTAAATGTGCTAATAATCAAGCTAATTGACTTCTGTTTGAAGTTTGGCACTTAGATTATGGCCTTTAAATATGATCAGTATGGTATACTTTGTGTAGGCAATACTGTATTTAATTAAATTTCTATACTTGAAGTATTCTCATAGAGATAAAAATTTCTTCCCCCTGAGTCCCGTTGCATTTGAGTTATAGAGTTTAGGATAATTATTTACCTCTACTTAGTTTAGGATGAGACTTACGACTCATTTCCAACTCAACTGATTTGAACTATTACTCACCCAAATAGCTTCAAAAAATCTAGGAAAAATTAAATTTTATGTTAAATGGAACTTCATTGTGTTGGGTTAAGGCCCTGGATCATTTTGAATATAAAATGGTTTATTATTAACTTTATTTAGTCAGTGTTCCTTTTCTGTTCCTATTGAAAGGTGACCACAGTTTCGATGAGTTAAATTAATATCTTGAAGGTTGCCTTTCAATAGGAGCAGAAAAGGATCGTAATAATAAGCCATTTTACAAATGGAACACTACACCTTTGGTCACACAAACCGGCGGGTGGCAAAAAAAAACTCCATCTGTGTTAGTAACCTGATGTTAGAGTCAGCTCTGCTCCTCTACTCTTGTAAGTAGTTTAACATATTTCAAACAGATAGTAGCACATTCATTACTATCAAAAAGATGCAGCTCATTTGTAACCTCCAATTGTGGCAAAAGGTATCTTGGCCAATCAGAGAGCACTTATTACTGACACCTTGATTGAGGCTGTATTTTTACCCATTACGCTAATACATCTGGTATGAAACCGAAAAAGTGTCTGTTGTTGATGTCACGAGTTCTGGCTTAGCCGTAAAAAAATTTAAATAGCCTTTTTAAATACATAATGTTCTTTGCACCTTATTTATTCTCATATTGCAATGATCAGATGATTTGTGGAGAATTAACAGGGAGCATAGCTGCCTGTAACGTAAAATGTAAATTATAAAATGAGAAAAACAAATTTTAAACGCCAGCAGCGACCCCCACACTCACCCGCCATATGGTGTGACCGAAAGTATAGTTAAATTGACACAACTGACTTAAATTATATCAATAGCTCAATTTAAAGCATTAACTTCACTGAGTCTTTTATTACCAAAACAGGCTACCTTATTTTTTACCACCTGTATAGGACAAGAAAAGAAATAAAAAAAAATCAATCCTATAAAATTATTAGCAAATTCCCTATGGAAAAGTGAACTATTTGCATCACTCCCATGGGGGCTCTGAGGAATGGGACCATGATCACTTTTTGTTTTCCTCAGATGTCATGAACACCGTCTATTACAAATGTGCATTTGTGTGTGTTGGTTCTCTGGCGGTCGCAATTTTTGTCAGATTTTCTCAAATTTGTTATGAGCATTCCTTTGTATGATTCAAAGGTCAATTTTGTTGGACAAAAAAATTAGAGCACCGTAACTGTACTTTTGGGAATTAAAAGCGTCTAATTTGGGTATTTTTTTGCCAAAAAAGGAAAATATAAGCCCTAAATGTGAATGTAATGTTTATTTAATTACAGAAAATAAAAATATACTAATTTTAAGCCCTGTCGCAAAGTTATAGCACTAAAAATAACCGATTTATGATTGAAAATGTGAATATACTAAACAATGTACATTGCTTAAAGGATTTTTTTCATTCTAGCGGTTGCAATTGTCTAATTTAGTAATTTGCTCAGAAATATTATTTGCTATTATCTGATTTTCTGAAAATAAGTCAGGAGCCTCCATCCTCATTTTAGGGGGGCCCAAAGCCCAAAATTTGGGTCATGTCAGCATACTGCGTGAGTGCTCGTTTCAAAATGTAGAAAGAAAGCAAAGGGGAACTCATTCCACAACTTATTCTATGTAGGAAAGGCTGCTTTTTAAAATTAATTTTTAAGGGTTCCTTGGTGAGATTTTGGGATTTGAGATGTCGAAATACACTTTCAACTAAATTATTATAAAAACAGTCTGTATGCAGTTTGGGCTTGGTCAGAAAGTTTTTGTCAATACTTGTACTAGAAATGGTGACCTACCCAGATAGGTATTTTAAGCTGAGTATGAATAAGAGATGAATGTAGGATGATTGTGGCTTGATCTTGTGGTCTTGTTACTGACTAAGGCCGACATGTTCTTTGACAGGACAGTTACGGTTTTGCGGGTGCTGATAGGGACAAACTATTCCACCAAGCAGCATGGCAGTCTAATGATTTTTTTACCTTGTTTTTCTCATCTTTTTATCAGTGCATGTAATTCGGATGTGTTGCATGAATGTTCAGGTGGTTTGGTTTGTTGAATGAGGGTTGCATAGTCAAATTTTGGAGGTGTGAAGTTCATTTTATTCGTATATCATTTCAGAAAAAAGTTTATCAGATAAAAATTTGATTTTTTTGAGAAATTGTATAATATTTTCTGGTTTTCAAAATGACACTTTTTTTAGTTTTAAAACTTATACTGAGAAAAAAAATTAATTTTGTCATCAACTTTGATATTTGTTTTAAAATGTCCTTCATGTTAGGTTCAAGACATTTGTTAATCATAACTAATCCCCAAATATATGCTCTCTTCCCAAACTGTGTCTCCATGAATAATGTAAGAAAAGTGGAAATTTGTTCTCCTATTTTTGGACTTCTGCAGCTCACAAAGTTTACATCCAAAACATATATTTTTGATTCCTTGGCATTATCTTATTTTAATCAACATAAAAACAAAAGATAAAGTTTCATAAACGTTATGTGTTGCACCACTTTAATTTTAGACTTATTAGGTTACACTTATCGGTCGTTTGGTGTTGCAGCACTCGATGCTCTACTTCTTCCACCACTACGAGCTGCCGCTGATCCTTCACCAGGCACAGCTGCAGCACCTGCTGCTGCGGTCGCAGAGTGTGCCGGCGGCTGGGGCCCCGGGCGACCCCCAGCCCCCGCCCCCCGGTCCCGCCCCCGGGGACACCGCACAGCCGGCGGAGAGCGGCCCCGCGGGGGGCGACACGGAGAGCCACGAGGAGTCCCCCATCAGCAGGCACACCTCCGACAGTCCTCCGGATCCTCCCGACCCCTCGTCGAGTAGTAGCTAAGATGTATTTTATTGTAATTTTAAATATCACGAGTAAAATTTTTCGGAAAGGTATTGTACTTTTTTTGTTGGTGTTGATAATGTCCGATGGTTTTTCATTGTGCGGTGTACAGATAGTCGAAACTGATTGATTTAATAAATTCGTTTTAATGACTGTAAGCTGTTTTGAAGCCAAAAAAATAGTATGTGGCTAAAGTTCACATTTGTTCTTACAGTGATGAGTAGTCATTCTTGAGGGATCACAGAATTGCCGATGACTTGTCAAATAAAGATATGTTACAGATACGATACTGGAGGAAGTGGAATAGCCATAATATGTTGACAGAGCCATAATATGTTTGATTCATTATTCACCTCCTGTATTGATGCAATCTATCAAAATAAGGTTACGTACCTTTAAACTGTCGTCAATTCGTAGAAATCAATTATATGATTTACTGAAGTTTCGGCATACGAGATGCCATTTTCAAAATCCATACACAACAATAAACTCTTCAGTCGTCATTGTTTAAAATTTGGTACATTTAATTAAAAGGACACTGACATACATTTACATTTGACACTAAACACAGGAAACATGGTACCGGCCGGCACAAATACGAGCTCCAGACTGCGGTCTGGCACGCACAAAATAAATGTGGCCGCAGTCTGGAGCTCGTATTTGTGCCGGCTGGTACCATGTTTCGTGTGTTTAGTGTCAAATTTAAATGTATGTCAGTGTCCTTTTAATTAAATGTACCAAATTTTAAATAAAGTAAGACGACTGAAGAGTTTATTCTTCTTGTATGTGGATTTTGAAAATGGCATATCGTATGCCTAAACTTAAGTAAATCATATAATTGATTTCTACGAATTGACGACAGTTTAAAGAGACGTAACCTTATTTTGATATGAATGAATTGGTTAGGGATTATAACAGTTTCAGTAACATCTTAAACATTTTAATTTTCCATTTTATTAGCTTCTCCAGGTTGAAAGTTTTAGTTATCTAGTTTTTATTTAGATGTGCCTTATTTGATAAATTTCTTCCGCTGCAAAGGTATCTGTATATTCAGTTTATGGCAGTTAAAAATAAATGTCATCAGAGGCAATGTTTATAGTTATAATATGACAGAGTGTTACATATTTTGATCACTGTATCTATATTTATTATTTAACTAAGTTTAAATTGTGTCCTACAGTGTGGTGTTAACTTATAAAAAATGTAATTAACGGACATAAAAGAATTGCATAATATTATGTTCTATATTGTTCTATAATATGTAACTTGATGTAAACCATGTAAATGGATGGCTAGTCTGTTATCAGTCATAATTTATTTCCAAAAGTGGCCTACCGTTAATCACTCTTTTGTCAATAAAATCCAGTACATGTCAGAGACCAAACTTTCTAATTTAATGTGCTTATAAAACTATATATATATATCGATTTGAGGTAAGAGCATTTTCTTATGGTTATCTCACTGGTACTTATTATTACTGGTTATATTACTGTTAGTTTCTTTTATCGACCGGTTTCAAATTTTGAAATAAAATAATAATCCGTCGCCGATTTATGTGATTGTTTTTTCCCAACAGATGTTAAATACTGTAATTCTCTCTCTGACCCCATCTCTCTATCTCTACCTTATTAGCCATAATGGTCACTACAATCATGAATAAAATATGTATGAATTTGTCAATAATAATAGCAATACTATATTTGTTTAGGTGAAAAATTTACATAATGTTGTGTTGGTTCCATTTTTTTGATATTATTCAGTTCTTTTGAACTGTATTGGCTCTTTCAAAAGTGTCTTTTAAGTTTAATGTTTTTTTATATATATTTTACTAAACTGTGTATATTTTTGTATAAAATAATATAATGAAAAATTGATTGTACATGGTTTTACTACATACCTTGAGCCTCTTACTACTCACTTCCTATCTACAAAAGCAATAGTATTTTTTAACAACCTTTTAGGTGGCAGGAAACCTTCATATTTTATTCAATAAAATAATTTTTTCTTTGATAATTGTGGTTACTTTAAAACCAAAAAATATTTTTAAAAAATTAATTTGATCTAGATTAGTTTTTTAACACTGGTGATTCCGACAAATAAAAACTGAATAAGCTAATACTGCTTATAAACAAAAAATAGAGGTTATTACACTGTAAATATTTTATACTCTATTTATATTGTTAAGTATTTTTTTCCTTTTTGGATGACATTAAAACTTTAAGATAGGTAGAAAAAATAATTTTAACTTTTATAAGTTTTATTTTCAATATTAAATATTTTTCTATTCATGGTCAAAATTATAATTATTTGTGTATAAGTGAGTTAAGTACAGCATTGTCTCAAGAGTGAAAAAGTTGGTGCCTAAGCTTGCGAGGGCGACAGACAATTTTAACAAGGGAGACAATGTGCTCTCAAAATACACACAACATTTTTCCTCTACCTGCAATAATAATACTCACTCTTTACAAAAGGAGTAAAAGGCATCTAAACGACTGTACATAGCAAGTGGGGAAAAAGAATTTTATTTCATCGCAGTAAGAAAATCCCATAGTAAAATCAGTTCTACCAGTAAACTGTTAATTTGTTCAAATAAATCTTTATGTTTATCTCAAGCTATTGCGTCTTGCCTTTCAGAGTCATAATATGACATAGTTATTAAATGATTAATAACTAATGAATTATTAATAACCATAGGCGTAATTCGGGGGGGACAAGGGGGGGCAGTTGCCCCCCCAAAAATATGGAAATTAAAATTAATTTCTAGGTATAAATAACAAAAAGTGACCAGAATCATGTTTTTTCAAGTTTTAAAATTATATTATTATTGACATAAATTTGTCATTAATATGAGTCTTGTCGATGTGCCGTAAAAGTACGCTGGTGGCGTAGTTTTGTTTGAAGTCCGATTGCAAATTTGCAAGGATACGTTTAGCGAATGAATACAGACATACACGCTATCCACTATGGCGTGCCGGTCGACGAGAACCCACTCCCACGCCAAATGACACGTCCACCAATGAACTAACGCTCCAGGAGGCCAACCTCTAAACTCTGTAGTGCTGCTCAGAGCCAGTGTAAGTTAGTTGCCTGTCATAAGACACTGTTCACCAGGGGTGCCCAGAAGGGGGGGGCATGGCGCAATTTGCGCCATCAAAATTTTGGGGGGGCAAGATTTTTTGGGCGGGATATAGGTTTTGTGAGGAGTTTTGAATCAGCGAATAAGGGAAAATTAAAAAAAAATAAATTATCATAACCATACGCAACAGTTAAAAGTACTGTTTATTTATCTAACCAATTCATCAAGATTACCATCACTGAACTCGTCATATATTCAAGTTTGCTACGTAAACCATCCATTGAATGTCCAAGTCAATCCATGTGTTAAGTTATTTTGAAGGGCGGTTGACAATGGGTCGACTGGACTGGCAACCCTGCTGTCTGACATCGGGCCCAGAAGACATGTCAGACAGGGTCTGTGGCCCCGGTCTGACACAGCCGTTAGCAATGTTACCAAAACCGGGTATTTACCCGGTTTTCGGGTATTTTGGAGGCTGTGCGGAGTTTTGGCAGTGATTAAGAAAAATCCGGGTATAGGCCTAACCGGGGATTTAAGACTTGGGTTGAGGAAATTTACTAATCAACCTGGATATTAAACAATGGGTGAAATCGGGGATTTTTGACGATCGAGGTACAAGGATTTTTTGGAATTCTAGATATTTTATTCTTCAAACGAAATTTGGTGTTATGTATTTGGTTTGGTTGTATTGGTTATTTCGTTGCAGTGTTACCAGAAACTGGGTAATAGCCCGGTTTATGGGTTTTTTGTTGGCCGTTCGGGGACTTAATTAACATGATTAAGAAAAATCGAGTTAAATCGGGGTTTTAGACTTGAGCTGCGGGGTTTTTCTCGGCATCCTAAATACATAAAAAATGGGTAAAGCCGGGGACTTTCGAATTGTGATTTGCTTTGCAAATATTCAATGTCCATGTAAGGGGAGAAAAAGTCCGGTATTTGGTGTTTTTAAAGTCATTAGGTGGTTTTTCGGCTAACTATCCGGATTTTGGTCCTTGGGGGGATTTTGCAGGGATTAGTGCCGAAAAACCGGGTAAAAGTGAGGATTATCAATGGAGTTGGCGGGTAAAATGCCAAATCCTGTGTAATGCAACACTGGACATTATAGCAACAGTCAATCGCCAGTCGTATGAAGCACAGTTGGTGTGTCTGTTTTGGCTGCAGTGGGGCAGTTTTACAAATAGATAGTACAATTACTGACTGAAGTCAAGGCCATAGCCAATGGGGGGGGGGTCAGGGGGTCAAACCCCCCCCCCCCGAAAATGTTGAAATTGCACGTAAATGAAAGGTTAGAAAGTTATTTTTTTCAATTCCTGTAACCACGGAGCCCAAACCCCCCAATTTTTTTCTGGCTACGGCTTTGAGTGAAGTGAATATTGATTACAAGTTCACATTGTGTTGTGATATCGTGGTTGGATATTAACTTTAGCTAGTTAGATATAAAGAAAATAATATGCATTGGCAATGTATATACCCCATACATATACTTTGGTATTATACGGAGGCCACTATCTTTAGAGATTTTTTTTTATTGATTACCAAAAATGACTTTGTAATTGGAAAGAACATGCTTTCATTGACTTACTGTCCAAATTGGACATAATTATGATAAGCGGTCTTTGTTTTCTGCTTCCCAGAAGACAGCGATGTTGGTGAGGATTGAGTTGATCGAGTCGCCGTCGCCACTAGCGACTTCCCCCGATCGCCACCCTTATTCAGCGCGCTGCGGCGGTTTAGTTAGGTTATCATAAATATGTTAGTAGGACTTTCCTTGTTTCGTTATGAAACGAACGATAACAGGATGCCCAGGAAAGCACAACAGGCAGATCCTTTTTCAGATTTCTGGTGTCTGCTGTATTTATACTTTCGCCTGCTAAATCCCTTTACAGGTGATGCGTGCGCTCCGATCAACGACCTGACCTTGGCCTATTTCAAGGGTATTTGTCGGGCAAAAATATAACTCATCTGGTATCGTTCGATTCGTAACGAAACGAGGAAAGTACTATTAACATATTTATGATAACCTGACCTAACATAACCGCCTCAGCGCGCTGTATAAGGGTGGCCTCCGTGTAATACCAAAGTACCAACCCATATGCCATATGCCATGACCTAGAAGATCTTGCCCCCCCAATCGAAATGCTGAAATTACGCCCATGTTAATAACCTAACTAATAATTAGGGGAACCTGGGTCTGTTATTTGAAAACTATTTACACATTCGATGACAGACAAACTATAGTGAGGAGGATGAAATTGGGCTGACGGTACAAACTGTTAACTCATTAAATTGTCTGCTTAAACTCAGCTGAAAAGAGTAAATTAAATAAATTTGGTTGAAACTTTGTTGTGCTGTTCAGGGCCTTTTATCTGTAAGCTTGTGAATACCTTGAACATATGATCACATGGCCGATTAACTACCGAAACAAATCTGTAGTCCTGGAAACAAATACTAAACGCTAATTTCGCCAGTAGTACACTCAATCACCCGCCTTGTGTGAGAATTATGATTACAGATTTCAATATTTTTTATTGCACGGATGTAATAGTTTGTTTATTTGTTCAATAGCTATCTTATATATCATAACGATTTACTTTTCTAAGTCTGGCTCTTCTACCAGACTGATTTTTCTGATTATGGTCTTAAATTACTGGTATGCATGGGCAGTTCAGCCATTAAGCATCAGAATGCATTTACCTGAAGAATTTACTCAAACGAAAATTCCTCCCATGTATTTCTTATGGGACTATCAAAATACCAACATTGTCTTATGATGTTTTTCCAGTAGTTTTTTTAACATAGACAGTTTTGGTCTTGAAATACTTTTGAATCACGGATTTTCAGATTAAATAGAGATATTTCAAATCTGGAAAAATATGGACCTCCACAAACATAAATTTAAATATCTCTTAAATTTGACTTCAGTCATGGATCTATATCCAGTTCTAATAATGTTACCAGAAAAGTTTTAATTTAACCTTCAGTGCTGTACCATCTTCCATTTCAGACATTAACTACAGAAATCATATGTTTCAAGCTAAGGCAAGAAACAACCAATATTAAGTTCAATTGTCCTAAGAGTTTTGTTAATTAACATTCGATAGCTCCAGTATTATTAAGGTTTTTAAATATATTTTGTTATGAGAACACTAAGTAATTTATGGGCTTTCATTTGAGCTAAGGTTAAGTTCTGACAAATCACTAAAAAAGAATAACATTGGAAGAATATTAAATGCCTTGAATAATAAGTCAGTTGTATATAAAGTACTTTCATAACATGTACAATTATCACATAAACTTAAATATCAATTATTTAAATTTACCATTTCATTGCTGATATTAAAAAATCAAGATTTTTGTGTTAGTCTCACTGGCACCACAGAGTAAAAAGGTACTGGTACTGTCGAAATTCACGTTGGTTCAAGTACTTCAGCAGATGAATAAATTAATTCAAATGGATGGAACTCCATCTAAATGAAAGAAATTCAGTGACTTTAAACAATAAAAGTATAGATAAACTGACTATAAGTAATTTCTTATAGTTTCTTATGTTTTATCATTAGTTAAGCAAGCATTTCGTTCCCAATGAACTCAGACAAATTGGCAATTGTCATTTCGAACACAGTAGAATATTTTGAATTTCCATGCAGTTAATTTGCTGGTTTCATCCACAGCCATATCTTAGAAACGTGCCATATCTTGGAAACATACGTGTGGAAACACATAAAAGCCAAATAATATTCTAAACTATTTTTTTCAAGGTCGGAACTAGGAAATTTATCAGGGGGGCTAGTCAAATTTGCCGCCCCTTGGTTCCCAGTATTTAAAAAATATACTTGTTTTGTAAAGTGTGATAGGGCACAAATCATTATTAAAAATTATGATTGGAAAATTATTGGAAATTGTGATTACTCTTTTAAATAAGACACAGTCAGAAACTTGTACGTTTAAAAGAAAAGGAATAACATTTTATGACAGCTATAATGTGTAATCCGACTCAAAAAAATATTTAGAACTTTTCACATTACCATGAAAATTTGGAAATAAGTCTCAGTAATCATGTAAAAGTAATTTTCTCTTACTTTTTTCATGGATGCAAAGACATGAAAGAAATTTGTTAGCTTTGAAATGTTTTTAACTTTGTAACAAAAAGAAGAAAGAAAGAAGATAGGGGAAGATAGGTCCCGTTTCCGTTGAAGACGGACTTACTGTGATTTTCCCAGAGTTTAAACATCACGTGGGTTAACAGCTCAAAGTTTTTCAAGATAAAATCATAATATTAAATCGTATCGAATCATAAAAAAATCTTTAAATATAAACTTGTTTTCAGAGACTGACTTAGGCAATGACAGCTAACCCAATGCAGCCAGTATTATATCAGTTTTTAGGTTAGAACACAAAATAAAAATTTAAAAATCGAACTTTCTCATCTTCAACAAGTAGTTTAAGATTGTAAATTACAATAAGCAATGTTACTGTTGGAAACATTATATGTTGTTTGAAAGGAAACCTGGGGTGACGCTGTTAGAACGGATAATCTTCAAGTATGCTACAAGGGATCAAGTAGGAGATAAAGAGTACGCATACACATTTTGTCCTCCTAGAAGTCCTCTATTTTTTCTTTACTTTTAATTCTTGAAAATCTGGTACCAAGATTGCTTTTATCAAAATATATTGTAACACTTACAGCCTCAGCAATCCGATGATATAAATGTGGTGACGCGTTTCGCCGATTACGGCATCATCAGACGATCACACATTGTACACCTAATAGTCCATAACACAAATTTCGCCTTTCAGGTCGTCAAATTGTTTAAAATAACTGTCAGGCCTAACACGCATATTTAAAATACGAATAAGTATCCATAAATCAGTCACTGCTGT
Organism: Flexamia atlantica; assembly: GCA_035578135.1. Taxonomy (NCBI): domain Eukaryota; kingdom Metazoa; phylum Arthropoda; class Insecta; order Hemiptera; family Cicadellidae; genus Flexamia; species Flexamia atlantica. The sequence goes on from JAQJVK010000009.1 coordinate 2,290,741, forward strand.
GCTAGTCTAAGCTATGTTCAAACTAGGTTTTACATGTAAGAAATACACGCGAAAACCCAGTATTCTACACCTTCTTACCTTTCATCTACACATTTAGAACATTTATTTGTGAATTGTGAGAATTTTACCATAAAGAAAACGAAGTAAGTAACTTCTTTAACACTCATTTTCAAATTGCAGCGCTCGCACCCACACAAACACCCTCAAATTGGTGGAGCCATTAGTTGCTTAAACCGATCGGTGTCCGGTTGTCACTTTGACCAAGCTGCACACGGAAATCACACGAACAACAAGGGATGCCTTATCTAGTCGCAATGAGGCGAAGATTTGAGAACTAACAGTTGGCAGATGACAGGAGGGAAGAGGAGATGGAATCAATAGACCCGAGATAAGGCGAGGGACGGGACCTTGGCTCCCTCATCTTTATTCTACAGTAATCGTTAAAGCCGTCCCATTTGTACGGCGTCATTCGATGCGACGAGTTGACGCTGGATATTCATTTGGAACTAATTGTTAACCTATAAATATGCAGATTCCGCCTGATGTTTAGATACGCTCGATAACGTCCATCCAGTAATCGCCACAAGGGTGGAAAATCATTTTCCGAGTTATTTTCAGCCGGAATTAATGGGAGTGGTAATGTGATTGTCAACAAAACAAACAAGTGCTGCTAAAATGTGTCTAAAGTATTAATTTAGAAATAAAACGATGAACAAAATGCCGTTGGAGGGTGTAGCCTAATCTCTTGGGAAAGACGTGTTGGTGTCTGGAATAAATTTAACCAAACATATATTCTTAATCAGTTTATAGGTACCAATATTGTTGGGCGCATTAATAATATTTCCTACTAAATGTATCACATGTACGTGATTTTTATGGAAGGTTACTTATGATTACAGGGAACATCCAGATCGCAATGTTGCACTGGATATTTGGTTTTTAATTTAGCATCATATCAAGTAAAGACCACACTAAAACCTTTTTTGATCATGGGTTAAGGTTAAGTGATAAAAATACTCACATAAATAAGTCGTACACATTGAAAATTGAATTTGAAAATTACTTGGAAAATGTGAATATGTTAATTTAATGAAATATCCATCATTTTGTCTACGACCAGTACGACTGATGTCGGACTGTGTGAAGTAATATTGTACTGTACATTTCATACAAATTTCTAAAGACAATTCTAAATTTTAAAGACAATTTTTTGTACCGTTAACAATTAATATTTTGACAAAAATTAATTTATTTCAAATTTCATGATTTATATAAAGTACACAATATTGAAAATAATATTTGTTGAATTTAAAGTAAAAAATGACCATAAATTACATTAAATTACCTCACTATGTAATATTTATTTTTAATAATTTAAACACCCAACAAAATAAATATGTAATTTTTTTCTTACTCTTTTGAAATAAATAAAATATTTTACGTATTTCTCTTAGAACCCTAAAAAAACTCAAAGCTTCAATATTCCTTATAAACGTCAAGGATTAATTTCATTTCTAAACACACTCTTTGAAAGGATCAAAGTTTTAATTTGGCGCAGGTTTTATTATCCGAGGAGGTAAAACTCCTGTAAAGCTTGAAAAATGCGGAGCAATTTAAGGTAGAACTAATTAAAAAGGCTGATCCCGATTCACACCTGACACTTTATAACTTGAGTCTCGGCTCGCCTTACAATAACATAATCTTGGTAACCAGACCAGAATTGGGTGTAATAAGAACACGGAAAAGCTTTAAACAATGTTTTTATACCGTGCTACCGACTGTACTCTTTATATTTTGGTTTATGTGTAACATAAATTCCTTAATGCAAATTGTTTATCATGTACGTGGACCATGGAAAAAACTGTAACTAAATTTTGTACATATTAATTGTATTAAATACCGGGTGTCCCATTATAGTCCCCCCTAACCTTTTCCTATAACTTTTCAAATATCAATTCCACACCACCCCCAAATATTATTGGGTAGTTAATACTTCATTTTGAAGGGGTACCCAATTTCGGCCGCCATCTTGGATCCACCATATTGGATCAAAAATATTTTTTTCAAATATAAAAGTGGTGTTGTGGCCCATCATTTAGAATTAGCTTTTTTCACTGATTACAATGCCGCAATCCGTTTTTTAATATCTCAATTGGTTCTCAAGATATGGGTAGTTTAAATTAATTTATTTTCATCCAATTTAAACATTACAAATTGATCAAAATAGGCCCATGACCACAAAATAATCTAGATAGTGACGAATAACCACCATCAGTATTTGTTGAGCGATTTACTCTTAACTTCCCCCAATGTAAATTTTTTGGCCGCCATCTTGAATCCGCCATTTTGAAATGAGGTAAGTTATTTCAAATGTGAAGTTGGTATTGTGGCCCATCATTTCAAACTAGTTTTTTACGTCGAATTCAATGCCGCAATCCGTTTTTAGCTGTAAAACTTAGTTTTTGAAAAATAAATAATTTTTGAGATTTTAATTAGAAACATGTCAATACCTTGAAAACTAAACTTTATAATTATAAACGGGTTGCGGCATTAAATTCGGCGTAAAAAACTATTTTGAAATGATGGGTCACAATACCACCTTCATATTTGAAATAACTTACTTTATTTCAAAGTGGCGGATCCAAGATAGCGGTCAAAAAATTTACACTCGTGAAAGTTAAGTGTAAATCGCTCAACAATGACTGATGGTGGTTATTCGTCACTATCTAGTATTATTTTGTGGTTACGGGCCTATTTTTCTATTTGTAATGTTCAAATTGGTTGAAAATAAATTAATTGAAAGTACCCATATCTTGAGTGAGAACCAATTAAGATATTAAAAAACGGATTGCATCATTGTAATCAGTGAAAAAATCTAGTTCGAAATAATGGGTCACAACACCACTTTCTCATTTGAACAAATTATTTTGGATCCAATATGGCGGATCCAAGATGGCGACCAAAATTGGGTACCCCCTTAAAATGAAGTATTACCTAACCAATAATGTTTGGGGGTGAAGTGGAATTGATATTTGAAAAAATATAGGAAAAAGTTAGGGGGGGGACTATTATGGGACACCCGGTATGTAATTGTTCAAAACCCAAATATTGGCCATGTTAGAAACATAATGAAAATACATACTGGAATCAGCAAATCATATAACGCATTAAAACGTTTTACATTTCAAGTTCAAACCACGCTTTGCCACGGACGTTTTATCAATTGGGGTAGTAAAGTATTGAGAGGGAGCTAAAGGCAATCCTGCCGGGGGTACTAACAATTAATTAATTACTCCGCGATGATAATGGGAAAAGGTAGTGCGACTTAGTAAATAACCAGTAATTCTAAAATTGTGGTATTAACTAGCACATGAATTACTCTTTTCGACTTTTAATGTCCAACATATACCTTCAGAGGCTGATATAATGTCGTCGCCAGGGCCGCCGACAGACATTTTGAGGCCCGGGGCAAAGTTTGGGAGCGAGGCCCCTCAATACAAAAAATCGTAAATAAAAAATACCTTTGTCTGTCAAATAGCTACATTTGTAAAATCTGCTGATTACAAACTTGTTGATCTAAAACTGTTGAATATCTTAATTTGTTCAATACAAAACAACTACATCACAGGTATGTACTAAACTTTTGATTTATGAATTTTAAAAATTCAGAACATTCCAAACAGTAAAAGCTGGTAAAACCCTTTTTGATACGGCTACTGAATAACACAGATCTTGGGATTAAAAGCACTAGACTAACAAATGTATGTTTCTAATAAGCCTGTACCTGGGGGTACAAAGGATTTAAGAAACAGTTTTAAGCTATACAAATTATTCACGGACTACCTAATTACTATAAACTACTTTACTTATTTTCCTTCTGTTTTCCAACTCCCATAAATGCCTGTGGTGCTTGTGACGTCACCAGGACACCATTTTACCGGTTGTATCCTAGCCCCAGCAAGGCCCCCTTGGCCCTTTGGCAAAAGTATAGCTTAAGTCGAAAATGTAGTAATAACTACTCTCTGACTGGCCAAGATACTTTATTGTGCCAGCTTGAGGCTACAGACGAGCGCATTCTTTCGGTCTGCTGAAAGCATCATAAGCTACTTAAATTTTTGTATGAGGAAACCTGAATTTCTTTGGACCTTGGTTCATACCACAGATAAAGAAATACATTCGTTTATGTATTCGTTTATCAATGTTCATACGTAGCTGAACTCAAACTCAGAGGAGAAACGAAGCTGAAGTTGTTAATCATTGGAAAAAATTAATGTCACGTCTTGAGACGTAAATGTTATTGTTATTACTATTATTCTTTTGTAAAATATACACCATTTAGTTAAAGCTAGGAATCCTTTTCCTTGGTCCATCGTAGGCTTGTACAAAAAAAAGTTCTGTGATGAATTTAGGGTGTAAACGATTGGTATTGGACGATTGCTGAGCTTGGTGCGGATTTAGTTAATGTGAGGTCTGGTGCAGGCCTATTGCCTCGGGGGGCCCACACGCGACGGCCGAAAACCAAATGAAATTGTATCAAAATAAGACAAATGAACAGTTAGGTAATTTTAATTACATGTGTTTTTTAAGTGCTAAGTTTTTTATATATCTTTTAATAAATTTAATTTTGGTCTCCTTGTTTTAAAAACTCTAATATTTAATAATCCTCAAAAATATTCTCAGCTCAAAATGTGGCCCTCTTCCTTTTGTGGCCCGGGGCAATCTGCCCCCTTTGCCCCCCCCTCTCGGCGGCCCTGGTCGTCGCTCATTTATGAGTCAAAACAGGGATGAGTGTAGTAAGTATTCCTCAGCGGGGTCTGCGATCAGAGCGTGTAAATGTTCATGAGGTCGCAAATTATGGCATTATATTTAAAATAAGAAAAAATAATTTTATTGCACCTTGAAGAAAATAAATTCAACACTAGGTTCGTGAAGTACATTTTAGTAGTGCAATAGTGGGGCTGCTGGCCCAATCAAACTTTGACAGGCAGTCAATTTTTTGACAGCTACTTCCGGTCACGTGACCGGAAGTGACGTCATCAGCTGTGACGTAGCTGTGACGTGTATGGGTGGGTATTTAAAGTTTAAATGCCCTGCTGTGCTGGGTATTTAAATTTTAAATGGCCGGAAGTGTGTCAAGGTCGTTTGGGGATGTTTTTAAAAAAGATCTCGCATTTTCGGAAAATCCGAAAATGCAAGATATTTTCTTTTTTTATTTATTTGTTTTTTTTACAAAAGTATTATTTTACAAGTTAGTAAAGTTTGCTCCTAAATTTGAAAAGTAAGTTGTTGTCGGTGCTGAAAGTTCTTGTTTATTTTCATTCTTCTTGTTGTTGTAAGTTGGCAAAAACACATTTTTTTCGTTTTGATTGTTTGTTGCATAAAGTTCTAAAGATAAACCAAACCCAGTGGTTATAAGTTGTTTTAGTTCTTCACTAAAAATTTCCAAATCCTTGTAGGTTGTAAGATTGATAGTGTTGTAGTGAATCCCGCGAATGTTGAGAGACATGACTAGAGTTGTTTACTCGACGAGAGGTGTAGCAGGAATGACTATTGCAAAGCCGGTGCTGCAGGTACCTCCGATGGTAGTGGGGGTAGTGGTGGGGGTAATGGCAGGTGTTTGTTTAATCACTTTGAATTTAATCGTTGCCACAATAGACCGAGTCGATGTTGCAATTCTTCTAGTTTATCCAACCGGTTCTTTTGATATGTTTTGCAACTACATTTACAATAGCTGAAAGAATTACATTTTGTACAAGCTTTTCCGTCAACTTGATCTTCAGGTATTCTAAAACATTTTTCTTTGCAACAATAAGTTATAAGTGTTAGATTATTTCTTTTGGATGACATGTTGGTTGTAGCTTGTCTTAAACAGAACTGAGCCTCTCAACGTTAAAGTTTCGTATTTATGTAAAGTATTCGAATAAAACTATCGAATAAAATAATCGAATAATACTATCGAATAAAATAATCGAATAATACTATCGATTAAAAGTTCAAGGTCATCCGTTTGAGGTTTTAAAAAAATACAACATATCAGTATATAAAAACATATACTGATATGTTGTTTTTTATCTTTTTATTTAAAACATTTTTTTTACAATGTTATTTTTGTGCGATGTGCAGAGTTAGTTCCGTAGAGTTGTTTCCGCTCATTCCGTGTGACACCAAATATAATGATCCTGGTTGAATTTCCCGCAGATCTTCATTTTGCAGCAACTGGACGAATCGTTTTGGAAGATATACTTGAAACTTTGGTTCATCACCCGGTGTATATGGTGCATCGGATAAAGATGCGACGACTGCGTCTCCATGCGTTGTATCAATTTTCTTCATTTCATGAACAATATAATGTTTCTGTTCTTTTAATTCTGAACATTTCTTGATAATTAGAGTATTTGATTTTGAATGCAAATTGAATTGTTCAACTAAACATTGGAGAAACTGTTGTGATGCCATCCTTCACAGGAGATGTTGTCTGTTCGGAGTATGGAGTTAGACTGATACTCGGGGTGTGTTGCCTCTTCGTTTATATAACCTTCGGAACCCCCACTACATTCTTCCGTTTGTTGTTGTAAGTAAGCAGCCAAGTGATACGCGTTTTGTAATGCGCATTGAGATTGGTTGTGTTTCGGATTTATTGTAGAAACACAAATATTTCTAGCATCAAAGTGAAATGTTTTGTCCACTTTTATGTTTAAAACTTCTTTGTTTGTGTACTGTCGTATCCAATTCTTTTTTTCCAATCCTCTGGTATATATGTGTGTAAATTGTTTGCAAAAATGAAACATAATTTTGTGTACATTGTTGTACGGTAGGAAACCTTCATACCAATGGATATGATGAAAATTATTTGTTAGCCATCTGTTTGTTATTTTAGCTTTTGACTTTAGTTCATGGACAGAACACGGTGCTTCAAATAAAAACGGGTATGCTACTTGTGTAAGCAAATCCAAAATTACCAATTCTTTTATGATAAATCTATCATCGTTTCCGCGAAATGCTTGAAATTCAATTACACAAGGTTTTGCTGCCATTTCTTCATCCTGTCTGCTCATCACGGTGTCTGCTGATCAACTGTTTTCCACACCACGGTAGGTTAGATATATATATAAACCAGGCCGTACAGTTGTAGGCGCGTTGGTGTATGTTTAACGTGGGCACCATCCCCAGTAGGCCTACCCCACGGTTTATTCTTTTGTTAAATTACATTGTAGTTTTAACCTAGCAAAGTTTCTTCTTCTGTATTATTGTTGTTGGTGGTTTCTTCTTCTGTACTGTTGTTGTTGTTGTTGGTTTCTTCTTCTGTAGCCTCCGTTGCAACTTCGGTAAAAGGTTCAAAGTTTCTTAACTGCCTCCACATTTCCACTTCGTGAGGTATTCTATTAAAGATGGATGTATCTATTGGTCCGTATTGTAAAGTGCTTTCTGGTTGTTTTTCGCATGCATCTACCAGATATTCCTTAATAACAGAGCTTGAAAATACTAATTGTTTCATATACCTGGTAATAGGTGATGTTGCATAGTTTAAAATGTAAAATTCTTCACGTGTTAGAAGAATTTTATTTTCAAATTGTGTCGAGTCTCTAATTCTTACTTGTTGTTGACCACGATGTTTAATAATGTCAATTTCATTGTCACAATCCAAAAGTCGAATGTTAGTTTTTCTTCCAAAGAAACTGTTGGCTAAATAACATTCAATAAGATGTAGATGTTTTAAAAAGGAATCCCAAGCATTTTCTGAAAATAAAACCATCTTTGTTCCATGGCTTAGGATTACTGCGGGAGAGTAGTCTAATGATTTTACCAATCCTATCGACACACTTTTACTCATGCAAGATGAAATAGGATAAAAGATGCGAAGGAAAACTTCAGTTAAAATGTTTGGGGGAATATTTTCTTCAAGTTTTCTTTTCTTTCTTACGTTTGTTTTATTATTTTCCAACTTTTTATTTTGTTTTCCAAACTTTAAAAAGTCATCAATTTCCTTTACAATATTTTCTTCAAAATGTTTATCATCATTTTCCAATAAAGGTGCTGTTTCGGAAACGTCTTGTACAACTGATAAAGAACTCATTTTGTTTATAATGCTGTAGACGATGTTACCCATACAACTGTAGACAGTAAACTAAACAATTTTCGTTCCCGCTCCTGCTTTTATAACCGAGTGGTGGGGGTATTTTTTTTTTCCTTTTCATGTTACAAAACTGCTTTTACAATTCCTGTTAAAGGTGTATATGTAACAATTTTGTCATGTAAAATTAAACAATAAGCAGATGTATCTTTGGGTACATTTTGTTCAAATTCCATTTCTATTTTTATATCTACACTGGAAGATTTTACAGATTCGTTTTGTTTTGAACAATCAACTACAACAATCGGATAGTTAGATTTAAATTGGTTTGGCGTTAATAAAGGTGTGTTTGTTTTTCCATAATATGAATTTTGGAATCTTGCGTACATATCGTACAAAACGCTAAACCTGTCTTTTGTAAAGTTTATGTTAAAGTTGTCGTATGGAAAGAATTGAGAGTTTAGAAACACCTTAAAATTTGTAAGTTTGCAATGATCAAATTCACCAGCATGTTTAGTTATTTCATTTCTTCTTTTTGTTTGTAATCCAAATATTACATATCTTGCCTTTTCCAAATGGGTAGAAGTTTTTACAGTCCATGTATGACGTTGTGTTTCCGGTAAAACCGGATATTCATGAAACTCCCAACTTCTAAATGGTATTACGATATCACGATCTGATTTTAAAGTTCTTAATAATGAAATTCTATTCTGATCGTTTAACCGTACATGCGGTACTCTCCAAACAATCTTGTCTAATTGCATTTTCCATTCTAAAGTAGCTTCCGTTGTTCCATCAGGCGCCATAATAATATCTTTGTCGTTTGATGATCTTAACAAAACTAATTCTTGTTTTACGTTTATTATTATCTTTCGGTAATCTTCGGCAAAGCCTAAAAGTAATCTTAAAGGAATGTAAAAGTCAAAATTGCCTGAAGTGTTTGGAGTGATTGTACTGGAATCGGGTGCTACCCATCCTGCGGCGGCCAGCATATTTTTTTCACTCGGTGTTAAAGATGCTAATCCTTTTAATGTACTTGTAATTCCCACCTTTTTTGTTGAATCTACTGTAACTCCGGAAATTTCATATCTTATTTCATCAAACAAATATGCCATGGGGTTATTTATGAACGGAACAGTACTTGCAGTGCTTCCATCTCTTTTTGTTACTCTTCCTTCGATATACAAATAACTTTCACATGGAAGTGTATAAATATCCTGTTGTTGTATGGGAATTCTAATTTCATCATTATTATTTAATTTTGATGAAGCGTAAGGGTTGTGCGTATGATATTCCTTTTCCCATAAGGTTTCGTCGAATGTCGGACCCTGCGCTATATCCAATATTTCCATTATTAATAAGTTTTAATCCAATTTCTTCTAGAAAACGAATGTTATCACTTGTTAATCCTTCTATAGCTGAAGTGCTACTGACTTGTTTACCAGTCAGCTCTTTCTTTTTAAATGATAACCCCATTGTTATACGGTTGATTTTATATGTATTCGTATAGTTATAGGTTCGTCTCTAAAATCAATATGATTTCCGTCTTGATCTAGTATGTTCACCACAATGTCTGAAATAAAACTGGTGTTTAACGGTAGGTACACCAAGTTTTGTGGCTTTTCCACAATTTTAAAACCCGGAGCGACCGTTGGATAGAATGTGTGCAATATATGAATATTTTCACCATCTCTATAAGAACCATGTATAATATTACATGTAATATCTATACTGTTAACTTTCATTATTGTTACAGTTCTAGCACCTGAATGGTTAATATTAGGTTCTAAAATTTTTGTTGTTTTAGGAAATCCTAATAAACTACCAATTGAATGTTCTTTGCTAAAATCTATATAATATTTAGATTTAATTTCAGCTTTCATAGTATTGTTATTTCCTTTTATTGTTATATTATCTTTTCCCATATGATTTTGTATCGCTTCATTTATATCATCAATTTCATATGCTCCAGTGGGTAAACTAAATACTTGTATATCTGAATATTTGTTTGTATTTTTATCTTTTGTTTTGTAATAATGTATTTTGTCATTAACATTTTCAGTAACGTTGGGAATAGAATTATAAGTTGTTATATCTAATAATGCGGCTTCCCATAATTTATCTTTTTCCAAACGTAACGCAGGGAAAAGAACACTTCGCAAAGTAGATGAAGTTCCAGTTAATGATACTGTATAGGAAGACATCTTAAAGTTGACTAACGCTTTTTGTTAAAAAATCTAAACATAAATGTCCACAAATTACCGTATCATCAGGTTGCTCTCTTTTATAATTGTATAGTACATTTTTAGCTGTTTTAAAGTAATATTGTAGTTCTTTTGGTGGTGGGAGATTACCAAAACTATCAAAGTAGTAAATAGTTGATCCTAGTTTCTTATAACATACCCAATGAGTGCCTGATCCTTTACTATTATCTAAATTTACTATTCCGGTTTCATTTTTCCATATTTTAACAGGTAATGCATCTTTCATAAACACTCCTCTAAAAAATGGAATTTTTAAACAAGAAACATAAGTAATTAATTCTTTATCTGTTAATTCTTTATTTGGAATTAGTAATTGTTTTTTTCTGTTTAATACACACGATACGGTCTTAGGTATAATCCTCCTCCTTTTTTTATCATTGACCATATTGTTTGTTTCTTTTTATTTTTACCTGCGGTGGATCGTCGTTTTCTTCTTATATTTCCTCCACGTTTCTTTGCTGGTTTTCTTCTCCTTTTTCCACCTCCTTTCTTCTTTCCACCTCCAAACATCGTTTTACCCTTCATTGCTGCTGATACCGCTAAAGCTGCTGCTTTTTCACCGATACTAGCGTCACTGGATGTTACTCTTTGCCAAGCTTTTTCAGCAAGTGCTCTATCCGCTATTGATCTATTTTTAGTATCTGCAAACTTTGAATATGCTATATCGTGTTGTTTGCAGGCTTGATCAAGTTTATTTATTCCAAGATCTCCTCTAGCAAGTCTTTTTTTCAATTTTGTTCCTGGACCACAATATTGATAACCTCCTGGTAAATGTAGTTCTACAGGTAATAAATCGATAGCTTTGTTAACTATAGCTCCAACCGGCTTAGTAATAAGAGAAAGTGCTGTTGATGCTATTCCTCTTCCTCTCTTTATAACGTGTCGATTATGACTGATGCGTTGAACTTTCAACATGGTTTTTTATAGTGAAAGGAAATGCCAATACTTGTTTATTTTATAAATTCTTTATAATGAATGATGCACTTATCCTTTGACATTGTTTATTTATAATAAACATGTATTTTGTTTATGGGTAATAAACTTTTACCCAGTCTTTTGGTAGGATTGTATCCTTTTTATCAACATCAACTTGAGCAAATCTTAAATTTCCAGTTTTCATATTTAAAAAATATTTTTCTATAACATTTTTCTTAACCCAATGTAGTTTTTGATCAGCTTTTATGGGCTTTATCGTATTATAAACATCATATAACACTACACTTAAGAGTCTTATAATGTAATTTACATTAACAGCATCAACAATATCAATAGGGTCATCTAAGCTAGTCAATCGCAAGTTTTGACAATGAAAAAACTTTTTGTGTTTTTCTGTTCTTAAGCATCTTTCACGCCATTCTTTTACTCTAACTGCATCACTGTCATTTACTCCCATTCCAACATTAAATAGTGGTCTTTCTTTACAATCAAAGCCTTGTTGACCAAGTCTTGATGAAATTTCTTTTAATGCAGGAACTTGTCCAATTGTTGCTACATCAACATCATTCAACCCTTCTTTAACATTAGTAATTATTTTTGCATCCGCATCCCATTTGTTATTGTTTAATTTCATTATTTGACTTATTGTAGCTGCATCTGATTTTGCAGTTCCCTCCTTAACGTTAGTTAACACTTTATTTTTGCAATCAATTGACTTAATATCATGTGTAATACAATGATCTGTAACATATTGAAGGTTTACCGCATCTTTCATATCTTTAGGGTCTCCAATATCGTGTATTACAAAGTTGTAAAAGGAAAATTTATCTGTTTTTTCAGGTATGACTGAATGTAAATACTTTTTGGTAACTGAATCTTGATCATTAACAGGATCTGCTATATTGGCTATTCTAAGATCTTTTGCATCATATGCTTTATTATTACTTTTAGGATCATATCTTAAGGTTTGGTTTATGTACCACATTAAATATTCTTTATTTACCGAATCATTCTTATCTATTGGTTTTGGAAGATTTGCAATTCTATAAAAATTAGCGTTATACACTTCATTTTGAAGCTTTAAGCTAGGTAATGTTTCACTTTTTAAAGTTTTGAAATTTACTGCATCATTATCATCTTTTGGATCATTTACAAACTTTAAACGTTTGTTACTTATATCATAATCTCCATCGGATGTTAGTGGTAAACCACCTCTTTTTCCATAAGATCCTGATTTGCTTCCAGTTTCGGAATACCGTCCAAACTTATCCACACTCATGGTTATACTGAATGTTTAATCGGTTATGCTTGTATTCTATATACTCATATTTTTATGCAATTACTCCTCGATTTCGCAATTCGCCGACCAAAGCTACCCATTCATTTTCTAAACCACTATGTCCGGCTTGTTTAGCTTCATATATCAACTTCATTCTGTCAACCAATTTGTTTATATCGTTGTAGTATATTATATTAGTATCATACAAGTTTTTTAATAATCCTTTTCCTGATAAACTTGATTGATTTGTTTTTCTTCTTTTATGTAAAATATTTATTTCAGCAGAAGATAATGATTTTCTTTTTATGGGTTCCCTTCTTTTTGGTGGGAAAGGTTTAGCAATAATAGTTTTATATTTTTCTGATGCATTTCTATGAACATTAAAATTTTTAGAATAATTTTTCTTATGCGCATTTGTATCCTCCAATATTTGTTTAAAAATGTTTAAATCCTTTTTAGTATATTTATTAGGTTTCGGCTTAAAAATAAGTTCAAACAATCCTTTTGTACCCTTGTATTGTTTATTATTTATAATAATATTGTCATGTTCGTCTACATCAAGTTTGCTATCTCCAATCATTAGCCCATTTTCTTCTATTCTAGCACCAAAAGTATGATATTTTCGAGTTGGTTGTGCAGAATGTAACATTTTTAATACAAATTGTCTTGCAAGCGGCCCTTTATACGCGATATCCGAGCCCAATTTGCTCAAGTTGGATGGATTAATAGGCTCTTCTTCTTCTTGTTGTTCTTCGCTTGTAGAAAGACCTTCTTTTTCTGTTAAAACATCCGTTTCTTCACCTAGTTCGCTTTCTTCTTCAGTTGTTTCTCCTTGTTGTGTAAAACTTGTATCACTTTCATATTCTTCTTTTTGTTCAAATTTTGAAATGGGTAAAATAGCATCTCCGGAAAAATTAAATGTTGAATGTTTAACATTTTGTCCTAATTGTTTTAATGGCTCAGTAATAGGTTTAAATGTTGATTCCAGAAATTTCTCTCTTTCACTTATTCCTAATCTTAACGCTCTGTTTTTATGTCTAATAGAATCACTAAGTGATTTTATTTCTTTTAATAGCTTTTCCTGATTAACCATGTTTACACCATGAAGACTTGTACGATAATGTTGTTAATTAATGTATTAAAACAAATTTATCAAAACCTATGCGGTAACGACCATCTGTTATAGCTTTATCTTTCATAATTACCAAAAATCCATATTTTTCCGCCCAAGCTTTTCCACAAAGCTCTTTGAATTTATCAAATGACATATCAGCATTTACATGATCGTTGTATATATGTTTTAGGTTTGTATCGTCTTGTTTGAATAAAACTAAAATATTTGCATTGTCTCTAATTAGTTGTTTTGGAATTTTGCTATATGTTTGTCCGATATATATGCTATCAATATTATTATGTCTTCCCATGGCAAAATAGTTTCTAATAGTATCATGATTTTCACTAGATACATCATCAAATACAAATACAGAATACGGCTTAGCCTGGTCTGGTTGCATAACACTGTCACTAGCATTAAATTTGTAATAGTTAACATCGGGCACATCAGTCAGGATCTTTTCCAACAATTGATACTTTGGTTGATGTAAGGACTTTGAAAAAATATATAGGTTATTAAATCGCAATCCTTTTGTGTTTGTAATTAAGTTAAACACAACGTTAGTTTTGCCACAGTTTGAAGGACCGCTGACTATACATCGTACAGTGTTTGGAAATAAACTGCCGTGTTTACCATTGTTGATTTTAACGTTATCTACGGTTAAATCATCAATGTTATTAATATTAAATTTATCTTTATGGTGAACAATCTCCATCTTATTCAAAGGCAGAAGAGTAAATAAGTTGATTTAAAACTAAATCAAATCTTTTATAGGTATCCACGAATCTTCAGTTTTATCAAACCCCAACCAACGTACTTTAACTTGGTCTTTTTTCCTTTGCAACACCTTTTCAACAAGATAAACATCGCCTACTGTTGACTTTAACAATTCATGTCCGTAAAAACCGCCTTGTAACAAATTTCCTTTGTTATCTTTTAAAATATAAGTTTCCGGTACAGTAGGTTGTACTTTATACACTGTAAAAACTTCGTTTGTCCAATTGGGCAGGTATTTTTTAGTAAACACTCCTTTGTATTTACTAATTCGAACTTTATCATTTACATTAAATTTTCTTGGTTTTCTTTGTTCCGCTTTTGGCTGTGTATTTTTTTTAATTCGTTGTAAAACTAGTTTAGCGTTTTTCTTATTCACTTTGTTAGGTGCCATACCGATAGTTCTATGAAACTTGTTGTTGTAATCGCTTATTAATTTTGGTAAGATATCAACCCATACGTAAGAACCTCTTTTCGAAAACATTTTATACATTGCACCTTTTAAGGTTCTATTAAATCTTTCAATTATAGCTGCCTTTTTCTCAGAATTTGTGGAATAATGATTTATGTTATATTTTTTCATTAACAAGGCAAAATGTTTATTAAAAAATTCTTTCCCATCATCAGTTTGTAAATGTTTAATTTTATTTTTATCTCTTTTTATAGCTACTTGCATAGCTTTTGTTATGCTGTTACCAGTTTTGTCTTTTAATGGCAAAGCATCTGCAACTTTAGTAAAACAATTAATAATCGTAAGTATGTATTTAAATCCTTTATTTATTTTACTATGCGGTTGCATTTCAATTAAATCTGCTTGATATAAATCATTTATTCCTTTTACAACAGTATTTCGTCGTGGAAACTTTATTCTTGCAGGTTTATGAAGTTCATTAACAATCTTTTCCTTTAAGTCTGTCATGATGATTTTACTAACAAAGTCAAGTTAGTATTGAGTGTTTCTTTTTCTGCATCCGCTTTTATAGTTCAAGGTCATTTCAACATATTTTAAAAAAAAGGGGAAATCACAGCGAGCATGCTGTGATTTCCCCTTTTTTTCTTTTTTCTTTTTTATTTTTTATTTTTTTATTTTTTTTATTTTTTTATTTTTTTATTTTTCTTTTTACTCATTGATAGGATTGAGAGAGTAGTGGCCGAATGGTAGAGTGTGAATTTTGTCTGGAAGAATGTGTCGTTTGTCATCATTGGAGCAGAGTGCTTTTTTCACTTCTGTTACGCTGTACAGTTGATGGTTGAAACTTCTGATGGTGTTGAATTTTGCAGTTATAGTCGTTTCTTCAAATAAGCATTGCTTGTAGTGTTCAAAATTTACATTCTTCTTAAGATACAAACTTTTTACTCCCTTAGCTTTTTTAATAATATTGTTTTCTTCTTTATGCAATTGTAGTGAATACAATTTTGACATTAGTGCAATAAGTTCTTTCAGTAAAATTCCATTTGCTTCGTCTTTAAATTTTCCAAGTTTCTTTTTGTTCCGATCATTGTCATAATTTAAATGATCTTTTGGATAGTCACTAAAATCAAATTCATTTTTGTGAACAAATGTTCGAAGATCCAAATACATATCTTCAGTAAGAATCCAGTAGATGAAAGCGTCCGTGTCCATGTAGGCGATTCCGATGTTATCTCTACCGTAGAAGGCGACCATTTTGTTGTAGTGGAAATCGTACATGTGGGTTTTGGAAATATCCAAGATTGACATTCCAACGTACAACGGACGATCCATTTTCACGCTTGTCTTCTTCATAGATACTGCCACAAGGTTTTCATTGATGATAACGGATGTTTCAAAGTTTGGTTTTTGTACAAGTTTTTCTAGTTTTATAGGATCTGTAATTAATTTAACATTTTTGTGTTTTCTTTTGTTTTCCAATGTTTTTCCAAATATCGCATTATTCATTAATTTAAAAAAGTCCTTTTGAAATGTTGATGTTGCAGCTGCTCTTCTTCTGGTGTTTGGATCAATGTACGGTTTTAACCAGCAAGATTGGGAAAATTTTAAAACTCTATGAATTTTGGTTATACGTAAACCCAATTGGAGTGCTTGTTGAACAACCCAAAAGTGAGCTACGTATCTTTGTTTATTTTCAAGAGTCATCATTAATTTTGGATGTTTGCCAATTGGTGAAACTTCTGTTTTTGCAAGGAGCGGAAGATCGTAATGAAAATCATGCAAGTGTTCTGGATATTCAAAGTCACAGTCCAATATGTATCCGGTGTCTCCGTCTTTTGAAATTTGCGAAATATCACCAATAGAGTCTGGATTAACCCATTCAAAGTTTCCAAAAGGAAGTGGATTAGACATGGCCCATCCGTATAAATTGTTGGCATCGAAATATCCTAAGAACACTGATGGTTTTTCTTTATCGTAGTTTGGAAGATATTTGTTGTTAGCTTTAACATGTCTAGTAACACTTTGGGTCAATCCACCTCTAACGCCCGATTCGATCATCAACACCATGTCAATATCTGTTAATAATTGAAGGTTGCACTTTGTTTCTTTTAGCATAGCTTGCCAAGCTAGTCCTGGAGAAGTATAAGAATGAAGAGGGTCTAATCCGTAAGCTTCAAAGCAGGTGTTTCTAAATTCTTCCATCACATCGCAGAGAAGGGTCACATCAAGTTTTACATAAAAGTCAGAATAATCTCCCAGAGTGTTCATTTCCAATTCGTCCCAAACTCTGCATGCGTGTTGATAGTCTTCAGGTGAAATGTCCAAATCGGTAAGTTTACTTTTGAAAGCTTCTGGTGGAGGAAGTGATGTTTCTTGAAATTTATGTAGTCCATCGATGTAATCATACGGGAAAACTCCTTTCCGAAGAACCAAATCCATTTTTTCTGCAGGTACAATTTTGCTTGTTTCTATTAAATTTTGTCTTCTTAAATTTTCAGAAAGTTTCATAAGACTGGAAGGCATAAATCGAAAAGAATCAACAAATCTAAGTTTAATTTTGCCCACCTTTTTTGAAAAGCTTATAAATTTTTCCATAGTTTGTGCTATAACGTCTATTTCACCGTTGTCTCTTGCTAATTCGGGAATGATAAAATGTCCATCGTATCCGCTAAGATTGTGAAAAACCACGGGAATAAAAGATGGTAGTTTGTAGTTGATGTTACATCCGTTGCAAGCTGCACCTCTGTAGGCTCCTGTCAGATGGTCATGGTCGCGAACTTTAACTTTAGTTTCTGTAAATTGATTGTTACACAAATAGCATGTTGTTGTCGAATCATAAAGATAAATTTCTTCCGGTGTCATAGGTGACATAGGAACCACATTGCTATACATTGCTTCCACTTTCCCAGCGATGTCGTATAAATCATCAACAAAGTATCGAGCTGCTTCTTCTCCACGATAAATCTTTGGTGTAGATGTCAAACCATATTCTTGAAGATGTTCTTCAGGCAGAGTGGATTTTACTATTAAACAGTAGCTGTTTGGTTTGTGAAGTTGATACTTTGTTCTGCTTGTAATTTCCTCTCCTTCTTCTTGTTCAAGTGGAAGCAATGAAGATTCAAAATCTGCATACACTACAACGGGAATTCTGTATTGTTGGATAACTTTATCAAATTTTACTTGTGATCTGCTAGGGTGTGGTAATTTAATTCTTACTTCATAGTTTCCATTGCATAATTTTTGATGTTCCATCAACCATTCTGAACCACCTCTTCTTAATGGTTTGTTTACAAAACAAAAACATCTTTTACAAGTGGTTTTTTCTACTTTATGTTTTGATAACTGTTTGCAAACTAGAGCTTCGAAATCTTTAATATATACATAATGTGAAATATCACCTTTTGTTATTAATAATAAATCGGTATGATCTCTGCGTTCGGTGGGTGTTATACGTAAGGGATAGACATTGTTGGATGAATCTAAGCCAAAGATGTTTACAGATGCAAAAGGATTTTTCTTTTCAAATTTTGATATGTCTTGAATTGAAACAGGATAAGTCATGCCTTGAAAGTTATACATATAGGAAACCTCATCGTATGCTCTACTCGGTCGTTCCACATGATCTTCTACATATTTTGCAAGCATTGCATACTTGAAACATTCAGCATTTTCATTTTGTACATTAACACAAGATTTGGTTACTCGAATCTTCCTTGGCAATGCAATATAACTACTACCTCTCATTCCATATCCATGTTTATGAACTCTCACATCTAAGCTTGTTATACTTAACAAACTCCATCCAGAACCTCTTCCTTCATGTTCTTGTAATTTTGTTAAAAGTTCTTCAAAACAATCATCCACAATTGAGCTTATATCCGATGCAAACATGATGGTTTTGTTTTTAGTTAAAAATCCTCTTGGTGATGTTTCATTCTGAACATTTGTAAATACAGTATCTAATAATATTCCAAACTTTATAAAATTTAATCTTCTTAGTTCATTCTTCAATGTTTCTGTTACTAATGTTTTTGCTTTCAATATAAATTGTGCTAGTTGCAATTGAGCATTGTCAATCTTAAAATGAGTTACTACACTGCCTGGTAAAGCTCGGGCGTATAATTCCACATCCAAAGATGGTCCGGGTGCGTATTGAATAACACTTGGTCTTGAATTTAGTTGTTGTTGATGGGTAGCCAGCATTTGATCTAATTCTTCTAAATCGTCTTCTTCTGCATTGTTTCTTGTTTCGTTGTTATGGTACACTTCTTTGTGTATTTGTAGTAAGTTTTCATTTTCAAAAGATTCTTCACAACTGATGCAGTAATACATGACGTAGGTGTGCTCTCCACAAAAGTTGCAGTAATAATAAGAACCACTCTTAAACTACCCCTATTTATAGACTACCCCCACCACTTTTTCTGTATTAAACACAAAAAGTGTTAATAACAGTTAAATTTCTTATATTTCAAAACTCCTAAGTGTCAAGGTCAAATAATGCAAGTTTAAAAAAAACATCTAAGTGTCAAATAATGCAAATATAAAAAAATCTAAGTGTCAAGGTCAAATAATGAAAGTTTTAGAAAAAATCTAAGTCTCAAGGTCAAATAATGGAAGTTTTAAAAAACTTCTAAGTCTCAAGGTCAAATAATGGAAGTTTTAAAAAAATCTAAGTGCCAACGTCAAATAATTTAAGTTCAAAATAATACATATATTATGCGTCGTAAGTGTGATCATCATTGCTGTTGTTTAAATATGTTATTTCCAAATCGTTATCGCTTTCATCTTCCTCCATGTCTGATGCCGGAAACAAACGTCGCCGAACAAGAGCATGTATATATTGTACTGGATCATAGTTAATTGTTACAACATGTGTTAACGGTGTTTCTTCGCCTATTGCTACTGGTACTTCCAAAATATTTTCTTCATCACTTGTAGCATCAGACGTAGCATCGGATGTAGCATCGGATGTAGCATCAGATGTAGCATCAGATGTATCTTCTACTGGAATCAAACTATTTTCAAAAATACTTTCGTCATCCGTTAAGTCTTCTGGTTCAACT
The DNA here is from genome assembly GCA_035578135.1 of Flexamia atlantica. Taxonomy (NCBI): domain Eukaryota; kingdom Metazoa; phylum Arthropoda; class Insecta; order Hemiptera; family Cicadellidae; genus Flexamia; species Flexamia atlantica. The sequence continues at coordinate 2,310,654 of JAQJVK010000009.1, forward strand.
ATTTTATATATTTTTTCACAAATTGTACATCCAAAAGGAAAATTGTTGTCTGTTGGAGGCATTATAAAAGAAACTTGATATTGTAAAATAAATGTTGAAGCAAATGTTTGAAAATTTTTCTAAGTCCGAAAGTATTAATTATTAGGAAGTTTTACAAGTCCAATGTAAAGTAAAAATAAAGAAAGAAGTGTTGTTGCCTGTTTAAACAGTTGCAAAAGAATGATAGGTTTGAAAATTTTTCAAAGTCCTAAAATATTAAAAATATTGAGAAGTTTTAACACTTAAAATATTTACAAATCCAATGTAAAGTAAAGAAAGAAATGTTGTTGCCTGTTGGAACAATGGCAAAAGAATGATGGAAACCAAACCCGCAGTAAGGGTCCTGTGGTTTGGGAGGGGGTAAGCGAGGAGGGGGGATGACCTCAAGCCGAGTTGGGGTCCGGGATCTGCGCGTGTGGTTCGGCATCAGTTGCTCGCTAGACAGTGAGGTGGTAACATGTTCAGAAGGCACCCTGAACATTTTATCAATTTTGCTGTTTGGTGAAAATATCTTGGTGTTATTTGTATAATAACATCTTGACGTAGGACTGATTAATTTTAAGGCATGGTAGTTGTTTGTGCTTGTAGATACCCTAGGGTTTGTAGTTTGTTTTTAATTTGCTGGTTTGGTAGTTAGTATTATTTTAAAATCTTTCTTTTACTTACAATATATTTCTGCCTGGAATGTTTAAATTTAAAGTAAAATTTTTGTTTTTAGGAATGTTATATGATATGTTTTTAATACCTTTCTATTCCAATTTCCTTTTTCCAACAAGCTTGTTGAGGGCATTCCCTCTCTTGTCTTGTACTCCTTTTTAGTTAGGGACACCTTTCAATTCCAATTTCCTTTCCTTTTTTCCTTCCATCTTTTGCATGGTAAAACCAATAATGGTAAAACCGGCTACCGCTTTTGTAGTGATTACGCTCACCAAAGCGGGTCACTTACAACCTCTATACGTGCTGGATGGGTAGTTCGCCTACCTCCGGAGTTTCGCTAGACCTCAGTTGTTCTGCGTCGCTAATGGCGAGACACTGGCTCCTTTAGTGTTAGGAAATAAAAAACATATTTGTATAACATTTTTTCCTAAATTTAATTAAGCAACTTGCTATTTCAAAATAACATTTTTGTTTTAGCTTAGCGTTGTGCGCTTATGGTGAGGTGTGTGAGTTCGCTTACGTGATGATCACACTGTAATCATGATGTGCAGCGCTGGGCTGTCTAGCTATTTTTTTTAACTAAATTTTATTTCTTTATTTTTTTATTTTTATTAATTCTTAAACTCTAGGCAGATTGTATTGTAAATTAGCTTTTCTTCTTTTAGGTTTCCGGGGGTGTACGGTTCTGTAAAACCGTACACCCCCATTTTCTTTTTAGTTATCGAATGACCTTGACCTAGTTATTTTCAAGGTCAACAAAAAGACTTAGCGAAAATTTCTAAGTCTCAAGGTCATTTATATATAGGTAGATTTAGCTTTTCTTCTGTTAGGTTTCTGAGGTGTACGGTTCTGTAAAACCGTACACCTCCATTTTCTTTTTAATTATTATTGAATGACCTTGACCTATTTATTTTCAAGGTCAATAGCAGTTAGCGAAAATTTATAAGTGTAAAAAGTAGGTCAAGGTCACCAAAAAATATCCTATGAACGGGGGAATAGACCGCTAAGTAATTCTTTTAGAATTACAAAGTGGTCTATTCCCCCGCTCCTATTTTTTTTTTATTTCATTTTTACACTAACCTCTCAGTTTTAACAAAATGAGGTATTTGTTGTGCGCACTGCATAATGTTTGATTTACACAACACATCTTTTACCCTTTTTTAATAATATACGAACATTGTTCTTTTTAGGACTAGATTGTAAAAAGTAAAAAGTCATTTTGTTATCTCGCTTTTATAAGAAATTAACCCTCCATTGTAAATTTTGAAAATAGGTCAAGGTCATTCAAAAATACCCTATGAGCGGGGGAATAGACCGCTAAGTAATTCTTTTGGAATTACAAAGTGGTCTATTCCCCCGCTCCATTTTTTTTGTCTTGTGTTTAATTTGACCATTTAACTTTATCAGATGGAGATTTTCTTACTAAATAATAATGAACATTACTGATATTTGGAATTTGAAGATTTACTGGTAATTTGAGCAAGTAGAGTTCATCACAACATCTAAGAACAACATCCCTGTTACTGATCTTTTTTACAAAAACATATTTGTGGTTTAATTTCAATCTGTTGATTTTAATTCTTTTATAGTTTTCAATTTTTTCTGGCAATTCACTTTTGGAAGGTTCAATTTTGACTTTTTTAGAAGGTTGAATTTTGACTTTTTCGGAAGGTTCACGTTTGTTATGCAAATTACACAATTTTTCACCTACACTACACAACTTCACACACCTTTCACCTTTGTTCGCTCCTTTTTTTAAAATATGAGCACATTGTTCTTTCTTAAAACAGGATTTTCTTAATTTTTGAAGTTTTTGAAGTTTTTCAGAAATTTTCTTAGGAGATTTTTTTGGTGAACATTTTTTTGGAGAAGGAGATTTTTTCGGTGAAGATTTTTTTGGAGAAGGAGATTTTTGTTTCACAATAGAAACAACAGATGATGATGATGATGTTCTTGATGACGAGGAAGAAGACCTGGACGAAGACGAAGTGCCTGCCATAGCGCCGGATCCTAAGAAAGTAAAGATTGATACAAAATTTCATAAATGTCTTGATTTAAATTTTGCGAAGTTTGAAGATATTCTTCTATTTCCTGTACAAATTTCTGTTCGAATTGTTGGAATTCTTCTATATCCTGTAAAAATGTCTGTTCGGATTGTTCAAATTCTTGTTGTTCTAAGTTAAATGTTGGTGATTTCAAGTCTTCTTCCAATTTTTAATGTAATCTATTGCATTTTGAACTATAGATTGTCTGTTAATTTTTTTTTGTTTTTGACTTTCCGGTACAACTAATTTTAATTTTTCAAAAGCTTTTTTTAATCTGTGTTGTCTTCTTTGTTCCCTTCGGTTTCTACTTAATCTTTGATCAATCGGGTATTTTTGGAAAGATTCCATAACGTTTTTTTGATTCAAAATGTAGCAAACTATTAATTCTATCCGCTCAATATATAGTGGAAACCCGGGGGGAGGGGGAATCACCTTCGCCATCAAGGTGATTGGTACGTATTTAAAGCTTTGAGGTTTGCATAGCCAGACCATAATTATGAGCTCCTTGTACGAGTTGTGTTTGCAGCGTATCTGCTCAGACAACCCTATGCTTCGGCAAATTAGGGAGGTGTCAGAGCCGCTGCCGCAAATCTTGCAAGGCGAGCTCATTTATGAGCACAAAAAACGGTGTGTTTCTAAAACTAAAATTTGGTGGGAAATGCCAAATGCTGGCAAAAAAATATGCGGCCTATGTCACATGGTACGTTTTCATTAACTGAATTGTTTTTTCTATTTACAATATATTATTTTATTAATTTTCTTTCAATTAATATTTTTTTTTTAGCGGCTTCCTGGTGCGAATCCGGATCAAGAACTGTACAGATACCTGAAACATGCATCTGAAAATGTAGGATACAAATTGAAGACGCCAATAACGCAAGAATATTGTCATCTTTGTGGTTGGTTTCCTCTGGAGCAATATGATATTAAATGTATGTGTTTATAAACACATATCAATAGAAGAAATTAAATAGGAGCGGGGAACAGAGCAGCTTGTGGTTTAACCACTTACTGCTCTGTTCCCCGTTCATAGGGTATGTTCAGATGACCTTGACCTAGTTATTTTGAAGGTTTATTGTAACTTAACAAAAATTTTCTAAGTCCATAACGAGGTCAAGGTCATTTAAATCTTAGCGGAAGAATGAAAAGAATAGCTACCAACATGCATTGTTGGTATCTATTCTTTTCTTTCCTCCTAGAAAACCCCCTTAGTCCGTGTCAACTTTGATGTAAAGTTTTGTACAAAATTGTACATAATAAAGGACCCATGATTCAAGTCCTTCGTAATCCATAGAATCCGAAGTGCAACAGATTTTTGTACCGTCTGCTTTAACAGCTTCAAGTACTCCACTGATGCAATTCAGATTGCTATGATACGTTTTTATGTACCATAGTACTCTTTTGGCTTCAACAAAGTTGTGCACAGCACCAAAGATCATGAGGGATTCCATGGCAAATATAACCACAAGACTGCAGCACACCTTATATATACTGTCGGTCCAAGGCGGCGGCCTCCTATGGCGACCTGGTTAACCCAATGGAGGGCGTTGTCCTTTGCCATCAAGGTGATTAGTACGTATTTAAGGCTGTGAGGTGAGCATAGTCAGCCCATAACAATGAGCTCCTTGTACGAGTTATGTTTGCAGCGGATCTGCTCAGACAACCCTATGCTTCGGCAAATTAGGGAGGTGTCAGAGCCGCTGCCGCAAATCTTGCAAAGCGAGCTCATTACTGAGCACAAGAAACGTTGTATATTTAAAACCAAAATTTGGTTTCAATTGGCAGATGGCGAGAAAATATGTGCCCTATGTGACTGGGTACGTTTTCATTAACAGTATTGTTCTTTTCTATTTACAATATATTATTTTATTAAATATCATTAAACTATTTTTTTTTTTTAGGCTCTTCCTTCAGCCGAAGAGGGAGAACCGTTGCATAGGCAAATGATATACCGATTTGGAATCATAGGATACAAACTGGAAACACCAAGACCGCAAGAATTGTGCCAGCTGTGTGGATTCTTCCCATTTGCTAAATATCAAGTTAAATGTATGTGTTTATAAACATATATTATATGTTTATAAAGACATATCAATAAAAGAAATTAAATAGGGACGGGGAACAGAGCAGTTTGTGGTTTAACCACTTACTGCTCTGTTCCCCGTTCATAGGGTATCTTCAGATGACCTTGACCCACTTTTTAAGAACTCTATGGTGGGGGGAAATGCATATATATAAACCGTGGATTAAGTAAAAGACAACATTTCCCTCATCAGCATGGAAACTTTCCGGATGTCTTACAATGTTCATTGCACTCCTGTACAACATGTTCATTTTATGTTAAATTTAATCCATTTTCTTCAAAATGTAAATTTTTTTGCAATTTCTGTTACTGGAGAAAGATGGGTAAATTTAACATTAGAAACTGTCATGGTTACAATCAACCCTTTAATAGATCCTAATTGGTTTTCAACAGTGGAATCATATATTGATACTATGGCTTTCGAACAAGGATATCATTATCTTTGGGTTGATGTTAGTTACATCAACTTTCAAAACGAAACAGATGATGATGATGGATATGATTCTGCCACATAAAAAATAGACATTAACGGAACTTCTTTCCCTGCCTTTTAGGAAAAAAGAGAGGAACAGTGTTAATTAATAACACTGTTCCTCTCTTTTTTCCGCTTAAAGTTAAATGACCTTGACCTAATTTTTATAGTTAAGAAATATACGAAGTAAAAAATAATAGAAAATGTACATTTTTTTTAAGTTTTTGCGTTATAACTTCTACACCGTTGGTTATATCGAAAAATGTTACTGGACCTTTTTTGTTTGTCTTTTAATTCCGCTTAATTTGACTACCCGCACGATGGATTTGGAGCATTTTTGTTATATCCACTGCCATCGTGTACGGCGACGCAGTTCTAAAGTTGAACGGCGACGAAATCAAGTAACCGGTTTTGCCGGAGGGGGGAGGGGGGGAGGGGGGGAGGGGGGGAGGGGGGGAGGGGGGGGAGGGTGGGAGGGGGGAGGGGGGGAGGGGGGGAGGGGGGGAGGGGGGGAGGGGGGAGGGGGGGAGGGGGGGAGGGGGTGAGGGGGGGGTTCGCGGGGGGAGGGGGGGGATATAACAAAAAATGCTCCAAATCTATCGTGCGGGTAGTCAAATTAAGCGGAATTAAAAGACAAACAAAAAAGGTCCAGTAACATTTTTTGATTAAACCAACGGTATAAAAGTTATGACGCAAAAACTCAAAAATATTAATAACCAACGCGAAAACTAAACTCACCATCAACAGAAATTAAAACATTTACAAAAACCCAAATGTTAAAAATAATAATTATTTAATAAAAGATACAACACAAAACTAAAATCTTAGGTTATTTAAAACTTTAACAAAATATTTAAGTCTCAAAAGTAGAGTTTTAAAATCAATCAATATATAAGTCAAACAAGTAAGTCTTTTGAAATTAAAATATCTAAGTCTAAAAAATAGGTCATTTAAAATAATTCTAAGTCCGAAAGTAGAACAATCAAAACTAGGTCAAGGTCATTTAAAAATTATAAAAAAAAGGGGGGTGGGGAAACGTGGGGTCCCTACCTTATTCTACTACTTTATTTCTATACTACTTTATTATAACTTATGCTACCCCTTAAATGCTATCATGCATGCGGTTACGGTGTGATCATCACGTAAGCGAACTCACACACCTCACCGCCCTATCATATCTTAACCCCTACCTAACGTTCCCCCTATTCTATCTTATACTATGTAATATTACAGTTACGGTGTGATCATCACGTAAGCGAACTCACACACCTCCCTATAATATTACACCTAACTTAATATTACAGTTACGGTGTGATCATCACGTAAGCGAACTCACACACCTCACCGTAATATTAACCCTGACAATTAAACCACGCAGGAAATGGAAAGGTAGGTGGATTGCCATTGCGACCGACTATTATAGGAGGGCGCCTCTCCCACAATAGCCGAACGCAGTGTGTGCTTGACATAAGCCATCCCACACACCATGGCGAACATTACGTTACAGCATAACCCTCCACGTAAGCGGACCAGTTACACCTTCACCGTAATGCCAAAGAGAAACGTTGCGCGCTTGCTTATATCAGCGAGCTCGAGACTCGACCTCGCTAGCGAGCCTTGACTAGTAGGTCAACGTGTCGCTCTGCCGGGGCCGGTAGCCTTGGCCGGGTCGCTAGCCACCGCTCTCACAACTTCGTCTGGCCTACTTGGACCTGGTCGCTAGCCTCAGCTTTCACTACCTTGACTACAAGGTTGTTGTGTCTGCTGCCTATAAGAACCCCATTCGCCCGCCTTGTGTTATTCTGCCACTCGCCACCATCGCTGTTACTATCCATTCCCACGTTTTTTAACCATTTTTCCTATTTCATTATATTATCCATTTTATTATTCTTTTTATATCAACATGAACTCCTCTGCATCTTCTTCATCTACCCCCATTCTCCTGAGTCTGCTGCAGAAACCTCTGCAGCAGAAACCAACTACAATTCCGGTATCTATTGACCTTTCTTCTATTTCGACTGATTTTCTTCAAAAAAAACAAACTTCTCCCGTCCTCTCCTCCTCCATTAACGAAATAATAGCTGATGCTCTTAATGAAGATCAACCCCAATTATTTCAGAATCCCACACCAGTTACAGAAACATCAACGCCGCAAATTGAAGACATTCCGATCGCTCCAATTTGTGACGATATTTTAACTGAAGACTGGATGGAGTTGTGCGGACTGCACCCTTCTTCTACCCCCCAACAAATTCAACCCGCACCAATCAAAGAAACCCCCACCCCCCAAACAATTCATCCCGCACCAGTAAAGAACATCAGGCTAAAGGAATTAAAGAAAAACAAAAAATATAACCTGTACAGAATTGAAGAAAACAAAATTTATATCTACAACGAGGAGAGGACGAAAATTTATATCCTCACAACTCCAAAAACCAAACCACCACTTGTCCCAACAGATCCAAAATTTTTACTAGTAACAGCGGAGGGTGGAAAATTGAGAATAAATATATTAAATTAAACCTTATATTCCTTCCCCTCCTCAATCAGGAGGATTTTGCCTGGTGGCAAAATCGGCCCTTCTAAGGGCCACCTAAGACTTTCAAATTTAGGCTTAAGTTAGGGCCTCAACCCTTGGTGACTACAAGCGGTTCATATACCTCTAAGTCCCAAAGGTTGAGTCAATAGCGGGGGGGCTTTCGCTAAAGCCTCAACCCTTGGTGACTAACAAGTGGTCTGTGTACCACTAAGTCACAAAGGGTTGGACGCTAAAGCCTCAACCCTTGGTGACTAACAAGCGGTTCACATAACTCTAAGTCCCAAAGGTTGAGTCAATAGCGGGGAGCTTTCGCTAAAGCCTTAACGTTTGGTGACTAACAAGAGGTCCGTGTACCTCTAAGTCCCATAGGGGCTTTCACAAACCACCCCTTGTTAGTCACCAAGGGTTGAGGCTTAAACTTAAGCCTAAATTTGAAAGTCTTAGGTCGGCCCTTAGAAGGGCCTTTTTTTTGCCACCAGGGTGGACTTTGGAGGTGGGAAAAGGTTTTACTCGGTAATATTTATGTTTAACTTGGCACCTTTTTTATTTATTATCAAGTGTCGAGGGTTAAGGGGAATAGGAATTTTTTTGGGAATGTCAATGACATAAATTTTGGTTTTTTCAGAATTAAAAATGAAAATAGAAGAAGATAAATGTCTTAGGATTTCATATTTTCGGTTAAGTTTCAGTTTTTTTAGATGAAATTTTTGCTGGGGTACGTTTGAAGATACAGGTGATATAGGTGGTTTGGTGCGAATTTTGGGTGGTTCGGTGCGAATTTTGGTGCCGGTAAGAATGTTTTTCCAAACTTGCTGAAAAGGTTTTCGAGCAATAGTGGTTGTAACATCATACCAATCACGATTGTTGTTCGATTGAATAATTCGTACCCCAAGCAGTTGAAGATAGGAAAACCAGTTATACCAAATCTCGGTATACTCGGAGCGGTTCATTGTGAAATTGAAGTAGGTGTTGTTAGGACGGTGGCAAAGGAAAGAATAACTTGTCGAGTGTAGAGTGTAGAGTGTGTTAAGCAATCAAGGACAGGTGTGCCGGGTGATGCAACAAGGACGACGACCTGTATTCGCCGGCCGGCCGCAAGCGAAAGTGCGGCGCAAGGTCAACCAGTTGTATTGCTAACTGGTCGGCAACAAGCGAAAGCATGCGAGGTCAAACCCGGCCCACTCGGTCTCGTTTATCTTTTAAAACTCGCATGATAGGGTTTGCAAACATATTAATTCAAATATGTTGTAAAAATTTTCTTACGATATTTTGTTACAAATCTTTTTAAGGCAAATGTTAAGAAACCATGTTTCTATTTTAATCGCAACTACAGTTTCGATTTCTTTAACTAAATATTATAGCTAAGTATTAAAGTAATATAATAAAGTAGCATATTTAAAAATATTGTAACTTGTACAAAGTTAAATAAGTATTTTAAGCCAAATGTTAAAAACAATTGTTTAGTACTGAGATGTTCACCCTACAACACCTACGTTAGAACTAACACTACAAATCCAAAAATTGCGAGGAGTCTCTCATGGTGGTGGGGGGAGGGCAGATGTTCCGAGCTGCACATGTCAAGGGAGGTTGCAACGCCGATACTGACACATCAGTTTGCTAGTAGAACTGGCAGAGTAAACATCTAAATAAACATGAGTTCTGTTTTATATGTTTCTTTTATTAAAGATGGACTTTGCATTGAAACGCAAAGTTTTCCTATTGATGCAGATCCTATACAACAAATTTTAGTACATCCTCCAGAAAGTTATGATTCCATCTACATTTCAGTGCAAGAAACAAACGACCCCCCACCACCAACAACTCCTGATGCACAGTAGGACACGGCTACCACACGTCATTAAAGCTTCAGCTCTTTACCCGAGCACACATGGACTCTGAGCTTCAATATAATACTGTTTCTTCTACATCTACACCAACTTCCGAACAATTACCTACTACAAATGAAACTACTACAAGTCTACAAGTAAATGAAATTTCATCAACTGTTAGTTCTGATGCGCAAGCAATAATGTTATCATTAATTGGTTTCGACTAAAAATTCAACAATGGAAGAAGAAAGAAATTCGCTACTTTACAACTTGGTTTTTGTGAACCCGTCGAAATTTATTATTTGCCTACTTTCATTTTTATGTGGTTACAATTTTGGTTACCTTGTTCAGGAAATGCTAACAGATAAAAAGGAAGAACATTCGCTATATTTTAAAGTTTATGTTTATGTAATTGCATCTTTATTTGGATACTTTGTAGCAGGATATTTTCTTGTTAATTTGTCAATTCCATTTTTTACATGGTATTTTAACAGACGTGAAAATCAACAAAACAACAGTTTGTAAAAAGAAACAAAAATTATCTTGCATTTTCGGATTTTCCGAAAATGCAAGATCTTTTTTAAAAACACCCCCAAAAGACCTTGACACACTTCCGGCCATTTAAAATTTAAATACCCAGCACAGCAGGGCATTTAAACTTTAAATACCCACCCATACACGTCACAGCTACGTCACAGCTGATGACGTCACTTCCGGTCACGTGACCGGAAGTAGCTGTCAAAAAATTGACTGCCTGTCAAAGTTTGATTGGGCCAGCAGCCCCACTATTGCACTACTCATTTTTCATGTTCTTTTTACATTCCGAGTTATTTTAGCTCAAAAGTCAAATCAAAGTCAAAGCCAAATCATTTATTGCCGCAACACATTTAAAATGCATGACAACGTCAAACTTATACAAACATACAAATGATAATAGAGTACATAGATAAAATCAGTCCATAGATTTACAATGTTCAACAAATTCCTCCAAAGAATACACACTAAGATTCAACAAAATGTCCTTCAACTGTTTCTTAAAATCTACACATTCCAAACTTTTAAGGTGAGACGGCAACATATCGTACAGTCTTATGCCTAGCTCAAAAGAACTATCTATTGTGCTTTGGTAGTTACATTGATTTATCCTAAAATGATTATACTTCCTTATATAATGACTGTGAACTATTTTGTTTGTAGGTATAACATTTGAATTTAATTTTTTACATTTGAATTTAAGACTTTCCAGAATTAACGAAGAGGTAACAGTAAGAACTTTAAATTTCTTGAACAAAGGTTTGCAGTGTTCACGGAGATATGCCCCTGCCATAACTCTCATTGCTCTCTTCTGTAAGATTAACAGTTTTTTTACATTAGAATCAGTTCCTCAAACAAAAATACCGTACAACAAATGTCTCTGCACAAAAGCAAAATACACTGAGATCAATACATCTACTGTGACAATATATTTCAATTTTCTTATCAAAAATATAGCAGACGAAACCTTTTTACAGACAAATTCTTTGTGCAAATTCCATTTCATATTAGACTGAAGAAAGACACCCAAAAATTTAACACTATCAAAATTGCTATTTGCCTTGTAACTAAATTCTAAGCTTTGCGTCTTATCCTTATTCAAACACAACATGTTGGCAGCTGACCAATCATCTATAACAGAATTACATTTTGAAACAAGTCTTTTCAATTCAACAGAATTTTTACAAACTATCTGAACTGCTAAGTCATCTGCATACATATAAGAAGATAAGCAATTATAATTTACAATATTTGGTAAGTCGTTAACATAAATTATAAACATCGTAGGGCCTAATATAGAACCCTGTGGAATACCAGTTTTTACAGGCAGATAAGAAGAAAACCTACCATTACAACAAACTGATTGAAACCTATCTGACAAGTAAGAGCTAATTAAATCTAATGCCTGCTGGTCAAAATCATAAAACTTAAGCTTAAATATCAACTAGCTAAAAACCTCTATTTGAACTCGAACGCCAATTACGCTTGTATTTTATATGATATCGGAATAATACATATTGCATATTGCGAGGAATTCATTTATTTTCATTCATGTTGTAAAATAAATTATATTTTGTCAACCAAGTGGTGCCCACAGGAGGAGGAAATGAGCGTTATCAGTGGAGCAGTTGATAAGCGAGCCTCAGTGGCGACAACTAGATCAGTCCTCGTGAACTGTTGTTGTCCGACATCTCTCTAAATGTGATCTAATGAGGAAACCAACCAGCCGATGATTGATTTGCCTAATTAGTTTACTGAGGTCGGAATAACACAGTTAATTGACCCTTGGCTAGGGGGAGGTGGAGAGGAACCCCCGCAAGTCGCCGGAAATTTGTTCGTTTCAGCTCTGTTGCAATTGTCAGAGTAACGAAGCCTAATGAAAACGAATGTCGGCCGAGCATAGGCTGACAGTCGATCGGTGCGGACATTGTTTTCTACTCTGCTGAACTCCCGCCCCCAATACTACCACCTCCCCTCCTCTCAGCTAGGCTAGGAATATCTTATCGCAATTGTACAATGTTCTGGGTCACTGAGTGCATTGCTTTCGGATTTAGGGTGTTTTTTACTATAATATTGACTTGTTTGTAATATTTAATTTTTCAAAAACTAAATCACTTAAAACTAACCTTTTCGTTTATAAAATTAAAATAAAATCATAATATGTTAGACATTATGTGCAAGTACTGGAGGTAATAATACCAAACAAACATCATAAAGAATATAAGTAAATAAACCAATACTTACCAAATGCATGATAAACATCATATTGTTATCAGCTATTGATTTAATAACCCTTATGGTTAATGATACTAATTTTCAATAAAGTGCTCTATATAAAAACCCCCCTAATTTATGGAGCTCCTGTAATATTGAATTCAGATTTCTGGAATTAAAAGTTACAATATACCTTATAAAAAGGTTTCATAAAACATTCTTAAATCACTCATTGCAAACAGCTACTCACAGCTAAGAAAAATCTACAAAAATATTCAACGAATAACAATTAAAAAAACTAGCACTTGAGTCGACACTGCTACCTTAGTTATTTATATGTCATAAAAAATATAGATGCCCTTGGTTTAAATGCCTGACTTGTCATGCATTCCATCCAGTAATTGGAGGCCTAACTGTGGCACGATATTGCAATTGCGCTAAATAATTAGCTTGTTTGACCAGACGGAAATATTACAGACGTTCAAGTTTTATAAATTTTATTTCCCATTATATTCACATTTGAATAGGACTTACAAAGATGATTTATGAAAAGTACTCAAATATTCTTCAACCCTTGGAGGTATATTCCTGGACAATGAAAGGATAATCTCAAAGAAGCGATTTTCTATGTAATCTAATTTGTGAAGTTGGTTGAGGGCCATGTTATATGACCGTAAGCTTTAAACCCAAACTCTTTTTGAAATTTTTGATGTGATTAACATAAAAAATAGAAGGATTTACATAAATATCACTGAACAATCTAAGCTAATTATACTCATGAGATATGCTAGAGGTTTTTTTTATATCAAGACCCCTCCTACCGTTCTTAATAATGTGGGTATAGTTAAAAAATAAATTTGCGTGAAGTTTTTCAAGTCAGCGTTAAAGGAAGAGGTTTAGCATGTAGTTAAGTTTAGCATTTCTCCACTCCACAATATTTAACATTAGAATAGCAAACTTCAAGTAAAATAATATAAGTAAAATACCTTTAAGCATCTCTATTGATCCAAATGTAGTATGTTAAAATGTTGTTATGTATATATTACTTATGAATTAATCAGGGTCATTGGAATAGCAAACTTCAAGTAAAATAGTTGACTGGAGCTAATATTTGTTGAGCAAGTCCATGAATTATTTGTGGATGTCATTACAAGCGAAGCAGTGACAGCGATCTAATCTGATTTAATCATCCGGATCGCACCACTGCACACAACAGGTTCTTTAACCTATAAGCATCTCTATTGATCCAAATGTAGTATGTTAAAATGTTGTTATGTATATATTACTTATGAATTAATCAGGGTCGTTGAAGGTTGCGGATGATTGTAATTAGATATTGCAGATGGGGCCTACTAAAAATAATTTCAGTAAATGAAAGTAAATCTATATATATGCCGAAGGAGGGGCCGCGTTTTACAGCGTCGTCAAGTCGTGAAGCCGTCATACCGAAGCCCCTGGGACCGTTACTGGCTACGTCATCAGACGTGTCCAGTTTAGCTGAGGGGTGAAAAGCGAAGGTGAATAATAAACTACGTGGCAAATTTTGGCGGGGAAGCAAATAAAAATGAACACTGAGTCAGTAAATGTTGTTTAGTAGATTTTAAGTGGATTGGAAACGAGGATAATGGACACGGCTTTGCAGGAAACAGCTTTAGGATGTTTCAAACCATAATAACAACATAAACAACACCAAATTTATAAATATTTCAGAAATTCTTATTTATTTGTAACCTTTATTATATCATTGTTTTACAAATTCATTTTAATTTCGGCTACAATTTCTGATTGATATTACTGTCACCTCTCATTCCCATTATTCATTATTTCCTCTTCTCAATCAATACTTTCAATTAAGATATTACTGTATTTTGCAATTGCAAGAATGTACGAGGGAAAGTTTTTAAGTACTAGGTATTTCATCTTGGCTTAAAATACCTACCTGGGTAGGTCCCCATTTCAAGCAATTTAATATAAAAGGCCGAGCACTCCTTGGATGAAATAAAAACGCCTGAATATATAAATCAGTTGTTTTGGTAACAAATTTCCATAACGATAATATGGACACTTCGAAGGGCTGTATCAAGGTCAAACTAGTGTGGCCTTGGCTGTATGATGGAAACCGGACTTTTCCCAGTCTTGTGACCATCTCCAAACGATTTATCGTTACCAAAAACCCGATACTAAAAATAAAATAAAAATCCTTGCATGGACGACAAAATGTTGCCCGTACAAACATTGCTTTAGGCAATGTCGTAACTTATTGACGAAAGGTAAAAATTCGGTGAAACAGTTTCATAAATTCCTCCTTAAGGAGTAAAGTGCCGAACAGCTTAATGACCTCAGCATTTATATTGTTTTCGATAAAATAATGTTTGGTTCCAATAAAAAGTCTGCTTTTTGGACGCTGAGCCGGCGGTAGCCATCAATTACAAAAGCAAATAACTCGCCGCTGCGAACGCGATTGTTTTATGAGTGATTGACGCGTCTCGCGAATACAGGGCAATACAATGTTGGGTTTTAAATAACAATACAACGATAAACACTGGAAATTGACCGACATATTCCATAATGGCTATTGCAGACTTTTTGGAAGGTATTTAAAAGAGTATACGATTTCAAAATCAACTTTCTTCTTTTAAGTTTTTTCATAATAAGTTTTTCAACCGAAAAATTTTAGGAATAGGCAAAAACGGGACCGGAATGGGACAGAAACGTTTCCCAGGCATATATGTATAACAAATTCCTGGTTTTATGGCAAGCGGATGGACGGTTTAACAATGCATAAAGAACAGACAGATGCAAAAACCCTCTCAACCCAATAGTATTGTTACTATTGAATTTTACTTATGAAGACAATGAATTGAACATTTATTGACATATTCAGAAGTCAGCGACAAAAACCTTAACACACGAGTTCGTAAACTAAACTGAACTTTACCCTCAGCTGCCTTGTGGCAGAAGTAAACCTTGAATGTGAAGGACCTGAACTATTTTGTGACAATAAACCCAACACTAATACCATCCTGTACTCTAGGGTAAGCATATTCTTTGCAGAACGAATGCCACATTAAGACCAGACGTTGCTCAGTTGACCCTTACCTTCACCTTCCACACGTGTCACACTTGCCAATTGCCTATCCATAACTCGACCGGTTTCAAAAGGCGGGTTAACACGTCACCATTTCACTTGAGCCTGATAGAACTTGATTCACTTTTATTTAGTTTAATTATAAAAATTGGAAACTACCATATCTTATCAAAAATAAATATTTGAAGTCTAAAAAAGCACTATCGAACAAACTCCGACAGCTGAATTAGTGTTTATTATTTTTAAATAAAAATACTATTTCCGTTATAAAATTATTCAAACCTATAAACATGTAAACATGTATAAGCATGTAAACAGTATAAATCGGTTTACACAACTCTCAATTATTTTAATGTCTATTTTCTATCCTTTATGGTCTGAATCTAATCGCTATACAAAGAATGCAAACATTACACAAGTAATTTAACAAATTTTGATCTGATAAATTCAATCAAATCCAATGTTTAAACCGCTCAACACCCGGAGGCATGGATTTTATGAAATCAGTTCATCGTTACTTTTCCATTTTAGCCGGTTTACATTATTTGTTCGTCAGAACAATAAAGGTAACTGAGTAATGAAAATCATTAACAATCTATATAGAGTGCATAATGGAAAGACTTTAATCGGCAGTAAGAAATAAAATAAAACTGCCAAACCCAGCTGAAAAAGTAAATTGAATGTTTTGTTGTTCCATCAAAACTTCATTTAATTTTTAGGATCTTTATGTATAAACGTGTATAAGATAGTCGATTAATTACCCGAATAAATGTTAAACGATAATATCGCCAGCAGTAGCCCTACTCACATGCCTAATTTAGCGATTATAGACCTCGATTTTAGATTAATGTTGCAGCTTCGCTTACATTGACACTGGCAATTTAAATAATAACGTTGTTTTTCGATAGATCTATCTTAACTCTAATTTGTTTTACTTGAAATTTCTATTCCAGTGTTAAATATTGTGGAGGAGGAATACCAAACCTTAAAAGGTGTTTAGGGCTACCCTTTTATTTCCTGAAAAATTTTATGCCGAGCTCTTTCACACGACATCCAAGCTATAAAAATCGGTCGGTTCTGAACTGTATCAGGAGTTTAGATCACAACAACCCTGGTTTATTATATAATTACATATTCATGTAGATCTAGATTTTACATTTCTTTCTTTTTCGCTTATAATGCGCAAAAAACTTTAAAGACGATTTAGTTTGAAATGATGTCAATAAAATATTTCTATGTTGATCTTGTTCGAAACAACTCGCATACATTTTTGTAAAAAATCTATCATATTATTTTGTGAGTAAAATAGTTTGCCAGGTTACAAAAATAATCACATATAAATTTTTGAAATATTACAACAGAAAATACTAAGTTTAAACAAACTGTTAAAGGATTTAGTTCTACAAACTATCACAAGTTAAACTAGAAATTGATGTTTTTATTCGTGATGTCTAAATTACGTTTCTGAAATAAAATAGTAAATATTGCTTTTATTAAAAGATATTGTATCTCTGAGTTAAATAGCTGAAATGTCGTTGTAAAACATACGATCCCTCATACTAATAAAGGTTGTCAGAGTAAAGTAACTTATAATCTTTGATTTTATATTAGTCTAGGTATTTCTTAATTTGCATGCGATGCCAAGTCGATCTTGAATATATATTTTTAACCATATACGCATTAGGTATAGTTAAATTTGCCTTCGGTCAATGTTCAGTTTGCGAAACAAAGAAAAACAAAAGAATTAAATTTTATTAATTTAATTTTTGGCAGAGAGAGGCACGATGGATCGATTGTTTTTCTTATACCGTAGAGTGGTTTTCTTATACCGCAGAACAATAGTTTTGGTTGATCCCTTAAACAAATAAATATTATAAATTATTTGTACAATGTGCACGCCACGCCGCGCCATGTTTAGGTCTGTAATGCCAAGTTGAAGATACCGACGTCGATTCACCGATGCGATCGGTACCAACTGGTTGATACAGGGAAGCGACGTTCGATACCGACTGTGGGCGATTCAGTGAAGCGAAGGTTGATATCGACCGATGGTCGAAAACGTCACCTCCGCCGATGTCGATTGCCACGTTTAATTAGTCTGTCCACAGATAGATGTCGTTTGTAAAATATATTCCCTCCCCGATTTTATTTGGCAATCCCATTCTTCAATCATCCAAGCTGCTTTAAAGCCGCATCCTTAATCGACTGTTTGCCGGTGAAGATATTCGCCGTACAAATATTGCTCGCAGAACATTAATTTAGGTAAAGCACCTACCACAAGATTTTTTTTCGTAACCGAACAAGCATTGTTTGGGAGAAACATTTTCGCCTAAAACATAAACCACAAAGAATTTTTATGAAATTTTCGGTAATATAAAAACTAAAAATGTTCATCATGTTTTAAAACAATTGTAACCGCTGTTTTAACTATTCTACCTTATGTCTCCGGGGTAAATGTTGAACATGTGCACTATTGTTGTAGTTCGTATATGTGTGAGTGTTAATTTAAATGCAGTGAGAATAACATAAATATTATTTTATAGTTACATTTTACACACTTGAAAATGGAATAATTTCCGAAACGCGTTGTGTATAATAAAATGTTAAAAAAGGGCACTTAAGGAATTTCTTTCTCTCTTTAATTACAATAGTAGCCCTAGAAGTGAACATTAAAATAATATATATATATATATAAAATGACGTAACATCGTTATAAAATTATAATAAAAAATATGAATAAATAAGGGGTTGTTTAAAAATGTTCTTATTACTAATTATAACAGCCCTAACCAATCAACTAATCTTATATATATACAGTATATATGATATTATGCAGGGTGTTCAAAAAATGTGGGGCAATGATCTACAAAGTGATTCCTTGGGTGAAAATAAGAAAAAAAGTTTGTGTAAACATAGGTCCTAAAGTGCTTCGTTTTCCGTCTGTGTGTCTGTTTATGATTTTTACATATTTAATCATATCTCACGAACCAATTAACATACAAATATCAAACTTGGTATATGGATAGCCACTATTAAGAACTATTTTTATAAGAAGTATCAATTTTCTACTTTGTACCATTTCAACATGGCGGCTATTTTTTGTTTTCAAAGCTAAATATCTTAAAAACCGTAAATTTTAGAAAAATTATACAAGAGACAAAAAAGTTGCGAAATTTAATCTTATTAACGATTATATCAAGATTATAACAATAGGACAATTCATAAATGAGAAATTTAAATTTTCCGAATAAAAACATGCAATTTTCAGACAGAATGTTCTAAGGAATCATGTTTTTATGCAGAAAAGTTAAAATTTCTCCATTATTAATTGTTCGATTGTTATATTCTTAATATCAGCATTAATTGGATTAAATTTTGCAACTTTTTTGTCTCTTGTATAATTTTTCTAAAATTTACGGTTTTTAGCGAATTTCCCCTATAGGGAAGAAGCTATTACCGTAGGTCTCATGGTAAGACCTAAGCCCGAGACCATGACAACTTTTCGTTTTTGGGCCACCAGAAGCAAAAAACACCATTCGTTCGAATTTATACACATATATATATATATATATATATATATATATATATATATATATATATGTGTGTCTGTTAGCACGATAGCGGCCGTAAAAATGGTCCAGTCTTAATGAAAATTGGTACAGACGTGTAAAGTGGTAATCACTCGGACGAGTTCGTGAACCAGCCCGATCGGATCACCGGAAGGGGGGGTAAAGGGGGTTAAACCCCCCAAAAATGGGGTTTTTTATTTTCTTACATAGAAAAATAAAATTTAACGAATTTTTGCTTGCACCATTGAATTCATCTCAAAAAACAAACAATTTAGTATTTTGAATCACTGCTCTATGTCCATTAGTTACCGAGATATTGAAAGTGGTAAACACAGTACGTTGTCTCAATGCTAACCTTATGGGAAATAAGTAAAATTCTATATCTCCATTATTTTTCAACATATCTTGATAAAACTTGGTAAATAGCTTCTTCTGGTTCAGATCTACTAAATATTGAGTTAAAACCACCCAGTTTTAATATACCTGTAGCAGCAAACCTGCATACTCATTCCCCATGTTATTCTTATGGAGTTTACCAAAACATGTCAAATCTCGCTATATTGGATTGAAATATGTTGTTTTGCATTTGAAATTCGCTGAGTATGCAGGTCTGCTGCAACGGGGGTATTTTGCTTATTTTGACCCAAGGAATCACTACGTAAATTATTGCCCTACATTTTTCGAACACCCTCACATGCTTTGAGTGTATGCTTCTTGTAAAATTCAAACAATACTTCATATAAAAGTTTATTATTAGTGGTAAAGCCCAATAATTTAAAGTTTTAACTTAAAACATTTAGAACCCTTTAGATGTCAATGAGGGCACCTACATTTCCGATCTAGTGCCTATCCCATTTGCGCTTAGTGAATAAACTAATTCTCTCGTCTCAGTTTCGAGGCTTGTACGTTTCACACTTTAATATTGAACTTTTCTATAGAATACTTTGAAATACGCACTCTTAGCGAATTTCCCCTATTAGAAACTGCTAAATGAACAACAACAAATTGATAGTGTAATGCGGGCCTTAAGAAAATATGATCTTGATGCAATTCGGAATGAACGTGTAAAACGACGTTCATGATTTTAAGTTCAAAGATCAGCTATTGTCATTTGAATGTATGGAGAGCTTTTTAAAAAAAGATGTATACATCTTATTTTCAAAATTATTTATATTCAATAGTCAGAACTGGATCACCTTCATATTTATGTAAATACTCAAAGTCATTGTTGGGGTGTTTTGTTTTGAATCATTACTCGAGGTCAATCGGGTACTGTGATCATGAACTTGCTAAGTGCCATACATTTATGTTATCATTCTTCAAATTATATTTTAGGTTAGATATTTGCCTAAGTAGAATTAAAGTGGTTCGCACATCAAATAAAAATCTATATCGTATTGTAGCTCTTTTATTATTAAAAGTGGTGGTCGTATGGAAGCTCTAAAGAGCAAAATAGTGGGATTTACAGATTACAGTTGAAGCTATCGTGTATTAAATTAAATTTATTCTTTAATTAGACAACCAGAAGATACACGACTGCGACTGATACTCTACAACTCATGTCCTACAGGCTGATATGACTTCAATATCAGCAGGGTGTGGCCGTTGACATGGCCATAGCGATAAGGGCCATTTGCTGAATTAACAAATTCCCTGACGACCCTGCATGGCAGTCAAAGCGATATTTGGGACACTCCTTTGAAAAACTATTCATTATACAGTGTGTAAAAAAAGTCCCGGAACGGCTTAATATTTTTTGAACCGAATTGGTTTGAGAAATCAAACTTTGCACATTCACTCCTATGTAAAAAAGCTACTTTCTGAGGTGTTTACTGACTCTTGGCCCCCGGTGGGGGACGGCCCACAAGGAGTCGGTACAAAATCTTAAATGTAAGCATAGGTCGATATGCACATCATTTTAAAGGTCTCTTCAAGTAGAGTTCAATGCCGCAAACCGAACTTCAAAAGATCAATTCGTTTCAAAATGGCGGCCGATCAAAAATCCAATAGAATTACAACGTTTTTGCCTAAATATCGTCTAAACATTGTTCACAGCCTATGTCTGGAGAATCAAAACTCCGGGATTGAATGTCAGACCTAAAAGCCTATTGTTTAGGGTGCAGAAGAGGATGTTAGGGTTGGATGTTCTATAATGGGGGACGGCCCACGAGGAGTCGGTACAAAATCTTAAAGGTAAGCATGGGTCCATATGCACATCATTTTAAAGGTCTAATCAAATAAAATTCAATGCCGCAACCCGCATTCCAAAGGGATCATTGGTTAAAAAATGGCGGGTGATTTAAATTTTCAATAAAAACCTAGGTTTGATACGCAATTTGGTTTATTAAAACTTGTACTCCCCCGCCTCCACAAACAAACCTAAGCCTATGAACTTTTGTTGAAAACTTGAATCAGCCACCAGTTTGAAAGAAATTAACCTTTTGAAGTGCGGTTTGCGGCATTGATCTCTACTTGATTAGCTCTTTCAAATGATGTGCATATCGACCTATGCTTACATATAAGATTTTGTACCGACTCCTTGTGGTCCATTCCCCCTTGGAGGTAATATCCTCTACGACACCATAAAAGATAGGTTTTTAGATCTGACATACTATTCTGGAGTTTAGATCCTTCAGGCATAGTCTGTAAACAATTTTAAAACAATCTTTGAGCGAACACAGTGTATTTCATTTAGATTTTTGATCAGCCGCCATTTTGTAATAAATGGACCTTTTGAAGTGCGGTTTGCGGCATTGAACTCTACTTGATTAGCCCTTCAAAATGATGTGCATATCGACCTATGCTTACATTTAAGATTTTGTGCCGACTCCTTGTGGGCCGCCCCCCGCCGGGGGCCAAGAGTCAGTAAATACCTCAAAAAGTTGTTTTTTTACATAGGAGTGAATGTGTAAAGTTTTATTTCTTAATCCAATCCTGTTCAAAAAATATTTAGCCGTTCCGGGACTTTTTTTTACACACTGTATAAATTTAAAGATGTTTATATTGTTTCTCATACTCTTAAAGAAATAGAGAGAAACTAAGAGGGTTTCTGTATTTTCATTAGTTTTTTCAAAAGTTAGATATACGTGATATATATTTAGGATAATAGGACAGTGATTTTTTTTAGTCAGAGTAAAGTTTTATTACCAAAGATAGGGGTAGGTAGTTATTACTAACTACGTAATAACATACCTCCGATTTGTACAAAGGCTTATATTTGGTGTAGCGATTACTTTTAAATTCGGTGACAAATTATAAGGAGCTATATGTCACACTTTCAAATCGCTCATGTTTGCCACACTGCGTTAAAATTGTTTTTAAGTACCTTGAACCTGGTAAATAAAGTGATAATTAGGTTGAAATATGTATTAGTAGTTTCATATTAAACTATTATCTACGACCATTGCAATAAGCACCAATTATGGTATTACAATAAACATTATAATGATATACATTAAAACACCAAAAACCAAGCAGTACTCTAATGACGACTTTAGAGTACTGGTTTTAGACCAATGAGAGCTCGGCATTTGACGGAAGTAGTGTCATAATAACAATTACGCAATTCGCACATCAGCTGATTGTTGCATTACGATTCATATTTGAGTTTACTTATCCCATCAGGTGATTGTTCCACAACGATTCATGGCTCAGTCTGCTTATTTGCCTAGCCTCAAATTTTAATTGACCTATTCCATCATTAGTGAGTCATGAGTTTTGTTTAACTTCGGGGGAAATTTTGTCGTATATTGTTGGTCGCAGATAAAATAGTGTATGCAACGATTGTATTATGCCTTTAAGCCCCTCGTGAGATATTTAGAACACTCGCTTCGCTCGTGTTCTAACTTACATCTCACGCGTGGCTTAAAGGCATGCATTATACAATCGTTGCATAAACTACTATTTTGTAATTCCAAGTTTGACAATACGTGTCCATTATTCTATTACATCATGACATTTAAATTGGATGACATTCAAACTTTATGTTTAAATCTTTAACCTTATTGAACTCAAATACTGAGATGAACGTAAATAAAAAAGCAAGGCAACTTGTAAAATATTGGAAAATCAAATAAGTGGAGTTCTGAATAAGAACGGTAAGCTAATACTCCCTTGCGATAGCCACTCGTCGCAATTTTCAAATGCGAAAAGAAGTAACCAGCCTTTCCCTTAACCCAATTTTTCCCAAAGTGAAACTTGCATTTCCGTACTTTTGCGTTTTGTGACTATCACAAAGGTATGGTTGTTCTTTGAACCACTTACTTTCCGATTTTGCAGGTTGCATTTTAGCCGACATACACAAAAGGTTGGAGTACTATAGTGAGCTCACAAGTGTGGGACTGAAATGATGCATCCCGCAGAGCGATAGCATCGGCTGCTGGTTAGCGCCTTCAAATCTCAGTCCCACGTCCCTCACTCGTGAGCTCATTACTGCACTATTATTAACGTGTTCCCTCAGATACGTACGCGGAGTAAACCGCATATAAGTATACATTCGTACCATATATGAACGTCATATTACTTATAAAAATGCGTATGTCATTTTCAAGATCGTGTCAAACTTATCGTGCGAACTTTCACGTTTCGTTCCTCATTACATCACAAATCACATTACGCATTATAATTATTTTATTTTAGCCCACAGCCAACCATCATGCTACATAGAAATCAAGGCAAAAATTAAACAACTCAACAGTATCAAACCCTCTATAATGAGTTAGTAAAAAAGATGTTTTTGACAAAACATTTCTGGAATTAGGTGCCTTGAATGGTAAATTATATTGGACGCCATAATTATGCTGACGTTTCTTTTTTTGTCAGCATATTAATGACAGCAATAGAGTCCTGTTTCAATTTGTCTTTTCATTCTAAGGTGATACAGTTTCATGTTTCTTAACGTAGGCATACTTAAAGAACTGAATTCAAGCAAGCGAGAATTAACGAATGGTGTCTATTACATCAGAACAATTCACTAGACAAAGACTACCTAGATGTCTGTTTCCAGTAGTTAGCTACAAGCTCAAATCTCTCCTCATAAATAAAAAGAACGTTTTGTAAAGTAGTCAACCCTGAGGTGAAAATGAATGTCAATTTGAATAAACAGAGCATCAGCGCAAGAATAAATCCCGCCGCAAATCCAGAGTGCACGGCGACAATCACGCTCGGGCGGCTGGACATTAAACTGCATTAGACTGCCGACAGTCGCTGTAAAACCTTCATTACCGAGCTTGGCTCATTCTGTTTAAATTTTAATTTTCACATCAGGTCAATGAAAATGTTTCAGTATCTCAACGAAGGTAAGCAAGTGGATATGGGAAAAGTTGTCAACAAAAGTATTTTATCCAACATTTGTAGAAGTTCCTAGTTTTTCACCGATTGGCCCCTCAGTAAATATTGTCATTGCTGCTTTCATCAGATATAAAGCCTGACAAAGGCTTGTTATTTTTGTGATCCCCATTTAACCTAATATAATATATGTATGTAATAGATTAAAATATGGAACACAAATACAAACATTACCACACATTACAAAATAAATTTGTGGTGATTCAGATTTTTGGTAAAACAAAGGCTAGGTGATACACAGAGGCACAAAAGAAAAGAAAATTAGGCCACTTAAGATGTTAAGTATCTTGTTAAAAGTTTTTTTCGAGAGAAAGATTTTTCTGGAGCTGAATTTTGGAAAATTCCGTTGGAATTTGAAAATTGGAAAGTCCGATTATCTAAGCTAAAAATACAGTTTTTTTACATAACCCATTTTTAAGATTGAATAATGACCCAATTGGGCCATTTTCATTTTATATATTTGTATAAAGTACTGTATTATTTTGTTTATATTTACATTTTACACAACCTATTATTTCAATTTGATCACATTTGACGTTGTGTTCAAACAATCCACCAGTGACATTTATACCAAGATGTGCTCTCTCCATCAAATTTCTGAACACGTTTTGCAAAGTACTTTTTCAATTAATTTCTCGTATTAATTTTATTATGTTGCAAATAATTGCACAGTTACATAACACCTTTTTAATTCTCCGCAATTAAGTCTTCGATTGTGTTAGTATTATTAATCGGTTCAGTTGTAAAACATAGGGCTCCTCGATAAATATTAAATACCTTGATCAATTAATCCCTTACCCCCTTTGTGGTGATTTTTTTTTCAAAAGCCAACTAAGAAAGTCAAAATTGAGGCCAGCTTAGATCAGTCCCAAAGTGTTGTAAGTGAAATGAAGATTTTTTCAATGAAGTGGCGGCCACAGGAGGGGGTTGTGATCGTTATCAGGGGAGCAGTTGATAAGCGAGACTCAGAGGCGACATCTAGATTGGGCCTCGTGGACTGTTGGTGTCCGGCAACTCAGTAAATATGATTTAATGAGGAAACCAACCAGCCGATGATTGATTTGCCTAATTAGTTTACTGAGGTCGGAATAACACAGTTAATAGACCCTTGGCTAGGGGGAGGTGGAGAGGAACCCCCGCAAGTCGCCGGAAATTTGTTTGTTTCAGCTCTGTTGCAATTGTCAGAGTAACGAAGCCTAATGAAAACTAATGTCGGCCAAGCATGGACTGACAGTCGATCGGTGTGGACAATGTCGGCCGAGCGTGGACTTACAGTAGATCAGTGCGGACTAATTTCGGCCGAGCGTGGACTGACAGTCGATCGGTGCGGACCAATGTCGGCCGAGCATGGACTGACAGTCGATCGGTGCTGACAAATGTCGGCCGAACGTGGACTGACAGTCGATCGGTGCGGACAATGTCGGCCGAGCATGGACTAACAGTCGATCGGTGCTGACAATGTCGGCCGAGCATGGACTGACAGTCGATCGGTGCGGACCAATGTCGGCCGAGCATGGACTGACAGTCGATCGGTGCTGACAAATGTCGGCCGAGCATGGACTAACAGTCGATCGGTGCTGACAATGTCGGCCGAGCATGGACTGACAGTCGATCGGTGCGGACCAATGTCGGCCGAGCATGGACTGACAGTCGATCGGTGCTGACAAATGTCGGCCGAGCATGGACTGACAGTCGATCGGTGCGGACAATGTCGGCCGAGCTTGGACTGACAGTCGATCGGTGCGGACAATGTCGGCCGAGCGTGGACTGACAGTCGATCGGTGCGGACAATGTCGGCCGAGCTTTGAATGACAGTCGATCGGTGCGGACAATGTCGGCCGAGCATGGACTAACAGTCGATCGGTGCTGACAATGTTGGCCGAGTATGGACTGACAGTCGATCGGTGTGGACAACGTCGGCCGAGCGTGGACTGACAGTAGATCAGTGCGGACTAATTTCGGCCGAGCGTGGACTGACAGTCGATCGGTGCGGACCAATGTCGGCCGAGCATGGACTGACAGTCGATCGGTGCTGACAAATGTCGGCCGAGCATGGACTGACAGTCGATCGGTGCTGACAAATGTCGGCCGAGCATGGACTGACAGTCAATTGGTGCTGACAAATGTCGGCCGAGCATGGACTGACAGTCGATCGGTGCTGACAAATGTCGGCCGAGCGTGGACTGACAGTCGATCGGTGCTGACAATGTCGCCCGAGCGTGGACTGACAGTCGATCGGTGCGGACAATGTCGGCCGAGCATGGACTGACAGTCGATCGGTGCTGACAATGTCGGCCGAGCATGGACTGACAGTCGATCGGTGCGGACAATGTCGGCCGAGCGTGGACTGACAGTCGATCGGTGCTGACAAATGTCGGCCGAGCATGGACTGACAGTCGATCGGTGCGGACAATGTCGGCCGAGCGTGGACTGACAGTCGATCGGTGCTGACAATGTCGCCCGAGCGTGGACTGACAGTCGATCGGTGCGGACAATGTCGGCCGAGCATGGACTGACAGTCGATCGGTGCTGACAATGTCGGCCGAGCATGGACTGACAGTCGATCGGTGCGGACAATGTCGGCCGAGCGTGGACTGACAGTCGATCGGTGCTGACAAATGTCGGCCGAGCATGGACTGACAGTCGATCGGTGCGGACAATGTCGGCCGAGCATGGACTGACAGTCGATCGGTGCAGACATTGTTTTCTACTCTGCTGAACACCCGCCTCTCGTTATTTCTCTCTTCTTCCTTACTAATTTCCTCATTAAACTTGTATTAATGTTCCTCGGCCCTTACGTTTAATCCTTTTTTTGTAAAAGAATATTAGTTGAAGTTAGTTTTACATCAAAGTAATAGGAAGTACCCAGTGAAATAGTTATTATGAGTTCAAGTTTTAATAATTTAAGATTCTCTTTAGAATCATAAACTATCACAGTCAAGAAATGCTTCTGAACTGATCACCTATGGGGCTGATAGTTTATCATCACAGATTCGTTAAACTTTGATAACAAATATTGTACAACTAATTACTTTGCGGTTTCATAAAAAATAAGGTAGACAAGAATTTGTCTCATACTTTACCATCCCATAATTTTAATTTATAAATACTAGTTTATCCAATATGTGAATCTTAGAAAAATATTTTTTAATAAAAAATAAAAATAAACAGCAAATAGAATATTTAGAAATGATATGATAAGTGAAACCATTAAGAATTACTGAATAGGCCTATTAACTAAATAAAAATACATTTTCTACAAACTGTTCTATGATGGTATTGATCAGGTCTAGTAATTTAAATAACCTGCACAAGCTAGTCATTACTCAAAAGTCTTGATGTTACCAATACAAATACTTTAGAAATAAAACGAGCTTCAAAACTCAATCCCAGTAGTTAACCACGAACAATTTCAACGTCCTAGATATTTATTGTCTGCCCAAAGCGTGACGCAAATTGTAATGTCCACCAGTTAAACTGTTCTCCCAGGTACTCGTTTAAAACACCTACATTTTTTCACTACTGAGAATTGTCTTCTACCCCATTGTATCCAGCACCTCTAATAGTTTACCAATTAAATGCTGCCATGTTTCTCCACGAAGTAGTAATTTTAGCAATTTTGATATCTGCTTAAACGCGTTTATAAGTCGGTTTTAATTTCAGGTGAATTATGCAAATCGCAAATATTAAAAACAACTGTAAATCCTAAGATCGGACCGGTAAGAAATTTAGAATGTATTGGAAGAAATAAGGTACGCAATAACCAGGGAGACTTTGACACACCACTTTGTGAACAACGGCGCCGGAAATGCATATTATTGTCGGAGACACGCTGCCAACCTCAGGTGCCAGCGCTGCCAACCTCAGCTCGAGATTGTATCGAAAAATGTAACTGAAATTTGAAATATTCGCGTTGAGGATAGTAGTTCTAAACAATTGCCTTTATTCTATCAAACAATATGCATTCATTCGAGAGCAATGAAATATTAGATTTTATCTGGGACAAATAAAACACCGTACACGTATAAAACGGCAGATTTTTATTCTCTAAATAGTTTATAAAGTAGAATAATTAGTAGCTAAAATTTAACAGCCCAAAATAAGAAAAATTTAGGGTATTTGAAATTTTAAAGCAGCAGTCGTATATAAATACCTTAAGTCCAAGTCGACACTAAGCCTTAATTGCCATTAGAGGTAGTTTCAGATATGTTACGGTAGGTGAGTGGGTTAAATGTTAAAGATATTTTAACTAATAGCTGTTAATCAATCAGGTAATATTCGAAATGATTTGTGGTTATCTTTATATTAATAGACAAGCGTTTTTTCCATAAGGTTTTTGTACTCCTTTTTTCTCAGCCTGTGTGCAACGTAGCAAAAATCTAAGCACACCGATAGAATTGTATTTTCCTGTAGATGTGCAGAATCCCATTGAAATTTATATTAGTCTTTTAGAAATTTAGAAAATTGATTTTAAAATTTCAAAAAAATTAACATTAGCCTTATGAGTTGCTGTTTTGGTGATATTATAACAACCAAATGTAAACAAAGTTAGCATCATATGTAGCTGTTATCACGTGCTATTTTTCGTAGAGTAAAGATTTGATGTAGAAACATTAAGCCACAGTTAATTGGGGCATGGAGTGAAAATATAGAATTTGATTGAAATCAGGACTACTTTTAGAAAAGATTAGGGATATCATACTCAAATGTGTTCCATTTTACATATATATGGAAAAATAAAGTTTACTTGCTTAAATAAGATTAGGAGATAAAAATGTTCTGATAAAAAGGGAAGAAAAAAGTACATTAAGTTAAGTTTCTACCATCCAATGTACTAACTGACAAGCAACCGGCAGGGCCGGCGACGGAGGGGGGGGGGCAAATGCACAGGGGCCTGGAATCACAGGGGGCCCGGATCCACGCGAGATTAGTAAAAATGGGGCCCACAATCGAGATGAGTAAAAAAAGGCGGGTTTCTCAATTGCATAGTGGCCCGAAAATCCTGTCACCGGGCTTGGCAACCGGAGTATAAATGGGCACATTATATTCAAATTTTGTTTTTATTGGTGGATAATGGGTAAAATATATATTACATTTTCGTGTTAATAATAGGGAGAGAGGGAAGGAGGGAAAACGTTTCAAATGGTACGAAAGAAGGGAGGAGAGATGGTAAGAAGAGAAGGAAGGAGAAAAGGAGGGAAAAGTGGAAAGAAGGTCGGAAGTAGAGAGTGAGGAATGAATGGAGAGAGGGAGAGAACTGTGGTAAGGCGTGTACAGGATAAACTGATTTGATGACTGAAGTTTTACTTTCCTCTGATTCAATAATCATTCTTAAAAAATAAACAAGAAATCTTAATAAAATAGACATTATCTTAATAAAATACTGATTGCCAGAATTTTATAATCTTAATTAATATCTTAATAAAAACCATGCCATAAGCCAGAAATGAAGTAAAATAATTAGTCAAGGACTGAGTCTTTCTCTTTTGTTTTTGGGCCCCCAGTTTGGTTATACTTATACTATGTGTTCACATGGAAAATATGTACTATATGAAATGTATTTAGAAACGCATTGGTTTATGCGGGGATTATTTATAAAATTAGCTATCCCTATTTGTCACTTTGAAATTTGGTCGATTTTCGACCACTGGCGATCTTTAGTTAATCTTAATACAGAATTATATTATGAAAAAAGCAAAGTGGTCGGCTGTAAGCGGCGTGTATCGACTGGGACGACGCGACGGCAACACCTGATGCTTATTGCAGTGGTGATCACATCACACCTCCACACCTACTGACGGTACACTATTCCATTTTAAAACGTCTCCTGATAAGTTAATCACGAGCGATTATATATTTTTGGGATACATTGAAGGGAAACATATTCCTCTGGATAATAGTGATATTGTCAATTTGATGGTGGGTATAATCTCTTTTCTTCTGAAACATTTTACATATTTTTGCCAGTTAACGCTGATAGTATTTGACTTGTTCAACTTTAAGATTCTGATAGGATTTCCCCGTAAAGGCCGTTCAAGGTTTATATCAAAACGAATAACGGAGAACAAAATAAAATTGTACTAAATTAATAGCTGCCGACCCAAAAGCCAGCAGAGCCGATGGAAAACATTTATACCACTTTTTTTTATTATTATTATTACCTTGTACTGGTCTAATTACAAAACTTTGGATAAAATAAAAATGGCTGTTATGTGTGTTCCCGGAATGGCTAATAGAAGTTATGGATGTCAAGAGTATGGCTATCAATGAAATTTGTTCGTTGATGTTTTTGTCGTCAGTAATGCTTTGACTGACAAGTATTGCTTCGAAGCAACAAATATTACGTTAAAATTCAAATTCAAAACATTTTTACTAAAGAAAAATTATACATGCAATTTTGAATCACCCAATGTGCCAATGAGCCAATATACTACGTTCAGTTGTAGAATATTTTTTGGTCAGAAAAGTGTATTGAATACTTCAAATACAAACCATAATTAAAGGGTTTTAAATCAGACCTCAGACATTTCCGTATTCTTTTACAATACAATTATCGATTGAAGCACTCACTATATCGGTATATTGGATTGAAGTATCGGATTTCCAAATAAAGTCGGAGGAAGCAATATATTTTCACAGGCTGTCACGAACGCCATCTATCTGCGGACGGACTAATTAAACGTGGCGATCGACATCGGCGCAGGTGACGCTGTATCGACCATCAGTCGGTACCGACCACCGCCTCGATGTATCGACCATCAGTCGGTACCGACCACCGCCTCGATGTATCGACCATCAGTCGGTACCGACCACCGCTTCGATGTATCGATGGCTGCGGCTCAAAAATGGCGCGCCGATAGTGTGATATTGGTTGGCGGCAGTACCAATTGAAATGTAGTGATTGATAAAAGTATAAAACATTTAATAGAGTAAAACTATTATTACAAGTGAATCACTTCTATCTGCTTTTGTTTTTTCAAAGCCTTCAAGATATTTTAACTTACAAGAACATTGCGAGTTCTGTATTGAAACAAGTTAGGTGTTGGACTTGGACTTATTTTGAGACAACTTTGATTTAGCTTGTAGAGCAAAAAATTTGAGATAAAAATTGAAAAAATAAAACGATATAACAAAATTTGAAAGGTTTTAATTTGAGAGTTTTCGCACAGTATTAAGATGTTATAAAAAGAGTTTGAAATAGGTAGTCGATATCTTGTTTTTAAATTTTCTCAAATACGTACTAGGCAAATACCTATATACAGTTTTGTGTCGCTAATGGTTTATTTATCTGCACAAAAGAAACTGTTTCTAGAGAGGTGGTAAACGAATGAGGGAAAAATTAACAATCAGGTTACATTTTTTGTGACAGTATGATGAACATCTCATTATAGACATTTTAAAAGGATAATTAATGTATAGTTAAAAGAGTGTTCATTTTTAAGAGGAACTAAGCTTGTAACAAAACAATTAGTTAAGGTATACATGTGTCCTCGTGCAGTTAAAGTATTTAGCATTAAGTATGCTCGTGCACATTTAATGTGCATGAGTTCATGAAATAGGCTAACTTACTTACTTACTTCCATACTTACTTTCATACTTCGTCGATCTTTCCACAATCTTGAGGTTGGGAAATCGTCAATCTTCTTTCCGTGGACTGTAGCACGGAGTGGTGCCTAACAAGTCAGAATATCATTGGATGGGTAGTTCTTTCTTTTAGCGAATTTCCCCTATAGGGAAGAAGCTATTACCGTAGGTCTCATGGTAACACCTAAGCCCGAGACCATGATTACTTTTCGTTTTGGGGCCCCCAGAATAAAAAAATACCATTCGTTCGAATATATATATATATATATATATATGTGTGTGTGTGTGTGTGTGTGTGTGTGTGTGTGTGTGTGTGTGTGTGTGTGTGTCTCTGTGAGCACGATAGCGGTCGTAAAAATGGTCCGATCTTAATGAAATTTGGTGCAGACATGTAAAATGGTAATCCCTCGAACGAGTTCGTAAACCAGCCCGATCGGCCTACTGTAAGGTGGGGTAATGGGGGGTAAACCTCCCCAAAAATGGGTTTGTTGATTTTTTTATAGAAAAATAAAAATAATCCAATTTTTGATATCACCGTTAAATTCAGCTCAAAAACTAATAATTTTGAATTTTAAATAATTGATCTATGTCCTTTGGTTACCGTGATATTGAAAGTATAAACACAGTACGTTGTTCCAATGCTAACCTTATGGGAAATAAGTAAAATTCGATATCTCGCTTATTTCTCAACATATCTTGATAAAACTTGGAAAATGGCTTCTTCTAGTTCAAATCTACTAAATATTGAATTAGAACCACCCAGTTTTAATATACCTGTAGCAGCAAACCTGCGTACTCATTCCCCATGTTATTCCTTTGGAGCTTACCAAAACATGTCAAATCTCGCTATGTTGGATTGAAATATATTGTTTTGCATTTTAAATTCGCTGAGTCTGCAGATCTGCTGCAACGAGGGTAAGTATTTAGTTTGTTAATTTCTTATAAATTTGACCCTATGTGTGTTAAGCATGTTTTTAAACTTTGATTTATTCCTATATTCCAGTCGAAATAAAGAAAAAATCTTTCAAAATAACACATGCTCTAAAATGCACATTAAAAGAATTAAGTCACATCAGTATGGGAAGTAGCAATTGAAAAACGTCGTATTATTTATATAATACTTGGTCTTTTGGCCAAGTCAATGACACGGAACATTGTACAATTGCGATAAGATATTCCTAGCCTAGCTGTGAGGAGGGGAGGTGGTAGTACTGGGGGCGGGAGTTCAGCAGAGTAGAAAACAATGTCCGCACCGATCGACTGTCAGCCATGCTCGGCCGACATTCGTTTTCATTAGGCTTCGTTACTCTGACAATTGCAACAGAGCTGAAACGAACAAATTTCCGGCGACTTGCGGGGGTTCCTCTCCACCTCCCCCTAGCCAAGGGTCAATTAACTGTGTTATTCCGACCTCAGTAAACTAATTAGGCAAATCAATCATCGGCTGGTTGGTTTCCTCATTAGATCACATTTAGAGAGATGTCGGACAACAACAGTTCACGAGGACTGATCTAGATGTCGCCACTGAGGCTCCCCTGACAACGCTCACCTCCCGCTCCTGTGGCGGCCACTTGGTTGACAAATTTTCATTTGGATCTTTTCCGTCAGTTCACTACCACTACTTTTTAAAATTGAAATTCTGTTTATTCACTAACAGAACTTAAATTTCCATGCATTCATATTAGGTTGGATCAGAATACTTGGCCGAAACCTTTAAAAAAAAATATTTGTGGAAAATATTTGTATAAGCTAAAAACATAATTAAGATTTTACACAATTTGTTTATGAGAAAAATTTGTTTCTGATATCTCCTCCCACGATCTAACATTTTTATCTTGTTGAGTTTTACTTGAAATTGTAGGTATATAACTGTGGGAAAACATTAAAAATAAAAGTAGTAGTTGCTGGGTTAGGTAAGGTTAGGTTTACATAATAAAGCAGTCTTCGTAGATGTACGGTGATCCTTGTATTGTTAACGTGATTTTAAACTTATCTAATTTATCCTAACCAACTTAGTACTACTTACATTATCGAGTTTTTCCCTACAATTTTATAACTGTTTCCATCTCAAACTAAACTTTAATATTATTTCATAGTTTATTCTGAAATGGGAACAGTTATATAATTGTAGGAAAACACACAGAAAATGTTAGATCGTGGGGGCAGACGTCAAGCAATTGCCTTATTAGACATCATACATCATACATTGCTTGAAATGACGACCTACCCAGGCGCTAACCACTTAACCATTTGTCAAGTGGTAGCGAATTAACGGAAACAAAATAAAGTAGTGATAGTGAATTGACGAAAAAGGCCCCTTCATTTCACTTACAGATCTTAACCTTATTTTTAACCTGACTTTGAGTCTGATCTCAATTTATCTCAATCTGAAATAACGTAACTGTAAATAACTCTCAATTGGTGCGCTAATAATAATCGATCAGAGACCACATAATGGGTATTGGTTTGCAGATTCACTTTTTATAATCACGAAGTATTCAAGGAGCCAATGGAATATGAGAGTGAATAAAGACCATGCACTTTAAATGTTTTGGGCCTATCATGTACTCTATTCACATTAAATATATCAATGGGCCTTTACATCACTTGTTTAAAAGTTTTGTCCATCAGTAAAAAAGAAAATTTGAAAATCTCTAAAAACTTAAAGACACAGAAAGTATTTTATTTTGTAACGTCTGAACGTCTGAACTGTAAATAAGCTAATAAGCATTCAAGTTTACACATTATCATTTAAATTAATTTGAGTTTTGTATAACTAAACCCACGATTTGAGAGGAAATGTGAAGCTCTATTGTTTGCAAGTGGTTTGTTTTGGCAAAGTGCTGGGATTATATAAAACAGTTAATTTAAATAAAGGGTGCAAACAGCCGGTGCATATAGAATAAATAAACTATTTCATAAATCCGGTGGCCATAAACAAAATCACGCGCGCAGATGCGACGTAGCATCCAACCCCCCTTCTCTTCTCAATGATGGACAAAAAACTATTGCCTCGGATTACATTTATGACAAAATGCATGTCTAACTATTGTCAAAGGTTTCCTTTGTTTAAAAAAAAACCAAACATTACCCCAATGAAATTCTGTTAAGGGATTAAAAATTTTGTGTGTAGACTTTGACGTTAGATATACTATTTAAAGTATAAAAGCTTGAAATTGTAAATAATTATAAGAAAACAAGGTCCCTCAGGCACCAAGTTTTTTTACTTGCATCTTAGGCTTAAAAACCTTGTTCCTACTGATAATGAAAAACTGACATGGCAGATGACTTGAAAGATGGGATGTTTCTTAAGTTTTAGATGTAGAAGGCCATCCTTGCCTTCCTTCCTTCCTTGCCATCCTTGCCTTCCAACTATGATTCTTGAGCTATAGACTTAAACATGGTTGTTCCTTAAGGTACACCAATTTTAGAACCTCCAATATCGCCCCTTCCAAATCATTAATAGAAGTATTTCATACAAAAAATCGATATTTAAATTCGTGAGCATTTATTTTATTGGTATACCTAGTTTAAAAAACCAGTTCGAACCAGGTAAAACACTAAGAAAGCCATTTGAGAAGACTAGTCAAGCTTGAGGTAAAATGAATGTCAGTTTGAATAAAAACAGCATTAAGGCAGGAATAAATTCCGGCCCAAATCCGGACGACAAAGAGACAATCACGTGCGTCAGGGGCGGAGTCGGCGAGGGTTGGACATAAAGCGGCCGCAGCGAACCTCATGAACCGCCTCATCTGGCAGTGTTGGAGGGTGTTAACTGAAATACGAACAAATAGATAATCCTGATGAATTAAGTAAATAAATTAAGGTTCTACTCAACTACATTTTTGAGTAATGAAATAAATTAATGAATTTAATCTCTTCAAAATAAATAAACAAAACGTTCATTCAAGTACACATGTACCTACAGAAAAAAGTTTATATACATATATCCTATTGTCTTATTTATATGAGCAATACTATCTTGTTTGCTTGCTTGCTTAATTCCACAATCATCTCAAAAACGGCTCCGAGGATTTTCTTCTAAATCTGGAAAAAAGTAATTTATTACTCAAAAACGTGAATCATGCTAATTACTTGGCCAGAGAAAATCTAATGATTAGATGAATTTTAAAGTTGTAAAATGTTTACATTGGCCTTATGAGTTGCCATGAGTAGCAAGATTACTTTACTTCATAACACCTGTTTGCTATCTATAGCCGTCAAGAAAAAAAATCAGCGTGTGGGATGAACATTACATTATGGAATAATAAAAAGAGTTTGTATTTATCAATTCTATAACAATAAACTATTTTATAGTAATTGCATGATCTTGTGAATATAAAACAATACCGAGCAAAGCTCGGTCTACCAGGTACTATATATAATTTATATTGATGAAGAGAAGAAATTGGCTTTGGAATAAGCAAGCAAGCAAAAAGTAGGTGTGCGTCTATAGCGTGGTAGTAAAAATAATAAATTAACCCAGTTTGAAAATGGAATATACGAAACAAGACTCAGGACTGCTGATCTACTTCCGGTGGTTGGTAAACTAACGGTAAGCTGACAGTCAAGCCAGCGTCACCCCTAAATACAACATACAGTGTTGCACAAAACGCGCACCGGAAGAATGTTCATTAAGAAATACGCATGTGGTTCAATAGATCAAGCGTCAATCTTCTATTTTATTAGAAGGGAAAAAATGACGTTTACCTACGTAAAACTGTTACATATAATGTTGACCTATTCCCAAGGGTCAAAACACTCTAGTCTAACCTTCCTAGATAAATAATTACTGCACCTCGCAGACAGTCCGACTGAGCCGCAGCGGCGAACCTCCGAGTTGATACGTTTGCCCAGTGTGTTTGTAGGCCGTGTTTGTGTATGTCTGTGTGCCGAGGGCGGGGCCGGGGTGTGTCTCACTGCGACACTGCCAGGAAAATACCACCTCACCTCCAACATCGCCTCTCATACGGCTCATGACAGTCATCAAACATATGATTTAAATATTAAATGTGACAGTAGACTTTGTGTTTTCATTAATATTGTTGCAGACCAACAATTTACCAAGACTGATTTGTAAATACAAGTTTCTCCAGGCTACGGGGTCTGGAATCTGATTCTGTCTTCAGGTAGTAGGTCCATTGACTAAACAAGACATTATATTGTAGCAAAGTAGGTTCCTATCAAGTTGAAAATGATATCAGATTTCAGATACCAAAATGTCTAGACACTTGTTCTGTGATGACTACTGCCCACACAAAAAATACCCCCGTTGTAGCCCACCCATGTACACAGCGAATTTAAATTACATAAATCATATTTCAATCGAACATGGAATGATATGATAGTTTTTCCAATCTCCATAAGTATAAAACGAGGATGAGCATGCAGAGTTGCTGCATCAGGTATGTAAAAAGTGGGTGGTTTTAGCGAATTTAACACTTAGCGAATTTAACCTTAGCGAATTCAGCGAATTTAACCTTAACACATTTTTGAAGATGTTAACTGAAAAGATAATCCCTAGATTCCTATGTAATAGATTGTTAGATTTCAATAGGAGATTTATCAAAGTTCCACATTCAGGACTTGACATAAGGTCACATCTTGACCTTAGGACTTGAAACAATCATTAAAAACGAATATGCGAAGGTGTAATGGCTATAAAAGTTCAAAAGCTATTCCTAAAAGGCAATGTAATAAATCAACCTTTTACACTTTCCAAGAGTTCCGCCACGGTAATTAGGATTATAAGCCTATTAAGTCTGGTTATCTGAGTTAATTTTAACTTAATGAACATCCAACGAGAGAGATATTTTAGCTACAGACCTAAAATGTTCAAATTATGTTTTTCTTGAATTGCATGAATATCTTCAATATTGCAGGTGGAAGTATTCGCCATTTTTATCCCTCCAGAAAATTATTTGTCAATTGTGTTTCTCCTGGCGACAGAGACGATGATGTTAATGACGCAATATCAACTTGGGTGTGGTCGTTGACGGATAAGGATAATTGACTGAATTTTAGCCATCCTAATGACCTGTTAAGTAAATGAGGAAGATTAGGGAGGGTTAAGTTTAAATATATTATTTTATTATATTTTAGCTTAATGTTGAAACTCGAGGTGGGTAATGCTCTAAAATTTTACTGACAACTAGAAAGACTTTTTGACATACAGATTTGTTTTATCAGAATAATGAAACATAAGAGGTTATCAATCACCAAGTTTGCATTGTAATTTTTTAAGAAATCAAACTTCAATCTGCACGTTCAAACGTTTTACGAGATTCTTAAAACACAATACATGATCAAAATATTAGCCTATGTTGTGTTTCTCCAATTAACGGGTTTTGATTTAGCATTAAGATAGTATTAGTATTAAAACTACCAACTATATTGTACCTATCAATGTAGAAAACCAATTGAAAATGTGGACAAAAATCATCATGGCGCCGCCGAGCGAAGCGGCGAAGTGCACAGCGGTTGCAATGACACACTTCCCACTGCACTTGACATTGAAGTGACGTCACGATGCACTTACCCGCCATCTTGCGGCCTTGTCTATCCTAGACAATAATAGTCAACTGCATCGGCCGATAGTGCAAGTGGTACAGGTGCAATCGACACTCAGGCCGGTTTGTTTACACTAACATTTTCCATGGTTTCGTAATTTTTTAACAATAAATGTGAATTCTTAACTTTTTTCCCATTAAATTTTCTACTAGAATTATAGTCACAATTCAATACAATTTTAAAAGCACCTCATGGAGTTAAAAGATTTACTAGAGAAAGCGCTCGGCAATCATGAAGGTGTTCAATTAAAGATCAGTTCGCTGAGAGAGTCCCCTTGTTCATCGCCTGGTCAGAACTTCATGTCAGCCGTGAGTTTGGTCCATATGGAGGGAGAGTTGACGAATGGTGAGTACAAGAATACGAAAAGGTCAATTTATCCTGTCGGGCCATAAATTCCGATTATAAAACATGACACTAAAACTAAAAAATAACAAAAATCTAATATATTTGAACGTCTATGTATTTGAAAATTGATGTTTTGCTTATTATCTTTATGATAATAAATTGTTAAATATATATGTATAATATATATAACATTTATATTTAACATGATTTATATATATATATATATATATATATATATATATATATATATATTAAAACTTTATCCTAACAAGACTTTTAGAATTACGTTCTCAGAAATAAATTCTTTGTGGCCGCCCAACAAATTTTGGTGTAGAAATCAAATTTCTTTGTTTTAAATTGTGTCACAGGTTTTTATTACGTATTCGATATTTATTTTCATTAAAGCAAGAAAGTAATGGTGTTTTGACCGCTATGACCGATAAATTTATCAAGAATTGATTTTATCTCCAAATGATGAAGAATATTATTAATACGGACACAAATAAAATAAACATCTTTAATATTACTACAGGATTTGAACTGTGTAGCGAAAGAGTTGTTACAGTTAAGTTATATTATTTCATTGATAAATCGATTTTTCACCACACTACGACGAAATCATCTGTTTTACAAATGTCAAACGCGGACCGAAACACACCGTTTGCCGCCACAGGACCGAAAACGTTGGGGGCCCTAGGGCCGAAAGTCAGTTGATCGTTTATTTGCTTGAAACAACGTCAGAACATCACAAAACTATACGGCATTCAAGACAGGATAGTTGCGATCATATGATTGTCATAGCTGTGTTTTGTTTTCAAGTGAGTCAAATAATAATCAGTTTTGTTTAATTATTTAGGGTATATTTCATTGTGTAGTGTGGTGAAAAATAGCGTTCGCACCCCGGCCGAAAGGGTTTTGCAGGCTCGAGATCGTGTTTCAAAT
This sequence comes from Flexamia atlantica, assembly GCA_035578135.1. Taxonomy (NCBI): domain Eukaryota; kingdom Metazoa; phylum Arthropoda; class Insecta; order Hemiptera; family Cicadellidae; genus Flexamia; species Flexamia atlantica. The sequence goes on from JAQJVK010000009.1 coordinate 2,350,510, forward strand.
TCGAGACGAAGTCGAGAATTTGAAACGATCAAGAGCTGCAAAACCTCATTTTCGGCCCTTGTTGCGAAATATACTATTTAAATTGGGGTAAGGAGGCATGTAAGCAAGTTATAATCTTCAGTTTTTTCTTAAATACAAACACCCTCAAGGCAAACATTTTTTGCAATTCCTGTTTAGGAAATTTACTCTTTTACTGACTGATTTCTGAAAAAATACAGACGGTCTTGTCAGCAGTAAGCGTAGTATAGGAATAAGTTAAATTCTAACCAAGTTCTGAACTGTGATAAAAACAAAAAGTACATTTTTGCGGTTCGAAAAAGTGCCATGAAGTAAATAAAATTGTTTAAGTATGACCAAAGTTGCCATAGCCTAGTTGTGTGCAGTTTACTGTTCATAATTACAAAAAATTTTGCAATCAGTTTATTTTTTCCCCTTTTTTAACTACAGTAATACTATCCCGATCCCCCGAGAACGTAAAATATTTTATGGTAGGATTTTGTACATTACCAATATTTTTTTGCAGAAATATATTCATACCTGATGATAAATGTTAATAACTCAATTTCAGGTTTTCGATTGACCCAGAAAAATAATTGTCAAAAATGGTTCCCAGAAGAAAGGATTTAATAATAATTTAAATTAATAACAAAATATAAACGATATGGTGTTCACAACAGCAATTTTTTATAGATTCCAGTTAAATTGCTTTCAATCCTTCAAATTCTAATTACAGTATGGTAGTTTTATTTTCTTTGTAGACATTTTAAAATAAATATATAAATACAAACGAACTAAAAATAAACTTTGTTATTGTTTAATGAATTAAATTTTTATAATTTGAAGCAATTTATATAATTTGAATTTATGAATTTACTCATTCGAATTTGTGAGTTGAGTTTTTACTGAACTCACGACTTTATAGTAAATATATATTTTTATATCATTTAGGACATGAGTAGTATAAGAGTCTGAAACCCGATGTGTGCATTAAAGATTTTACTATAAAATCTTTTTATTAGTTATCAAAAAGGATTTATATTCAAAACTGCACTTAAAAAATATTAGTTTGAATTTAAATAATTTTAAAACCTTTCCAAGACACCCAAAATATTTGATAACATTGCCAAAGGAATCATTTATGTTATTTATTTTAAGCCTAATGAATAAATTAACGAAATACTAAATAAAAATGTTTAATATAACTATAACAATGATAAATTAAATGGTGCTCTCTGTACATAAGAGTTTGCACACGGTTTGGCTTATAAAAGGCTCATTTTCTAAATGTTAAAGACAACTCCAAATTATAAACTTAAGGATTTCAGAAATCTAAAAAGTTTGGTATTTGGAGTGATTTATGAATAACGTAATAGTAATTGTTATTATTAAAGGTAATAGCTAAAAATACTTGCTTGGAAAATAATACTTGGGGTTTGTGATCTCAATAACATTTTACTACGCCACGCTACTGCACCTTCCGACCGCGACGGTGGCACATTGTCGTAAACACAGATTGTTGAAATACGTTTATTGTCATGTAGGTTACTTTTCTGATTGCTAGATTAATTTTTCACTATTAAAACACAACATTTTTATTTAAATTAAAAACGTCTGGCTGTATTGTATTAAAACTTTTGCAGACGACTTTCAAGACTTGACCTTCTAGACAGCTCAGTGCAGTGACTCGAAGGTCACCGTGCACTATAAGGATGCATTTCCGCGTGGACGACCTTGCCTCGTGCATTGATTACATCTTTATCGCTTGTCAATGACTTAGTCCTCAATCTTATCTGTTAACTTGTGGTTATAGCTCTTATTCTAGTAATCTCAATCTTATTCTGGTAGTTTCCTAATAGCTTTGAACGGTATCTAGTTGCAATTTATACACACTAAACTGTCAAGGTCAATTATCTGGTTTAAATAGTAGAAAATTTAACTTAATTTAAAATATAATTCATCAAAAAATATTCCTATCATAGTTATAACAACTACTGAACGATAATTAAAATTACTCAAGTTACATAAAGTCTACATAAAATTACTTAAATTACACAATAAAAGTCTACTTAAGGTACTTAGGAAACGTTGAATGTTTCCTAAATATTTCCTTATTACCATCATTGGTGTTGTTGCGTAGCTTTCAAAGAATTTCATCCTAGTCTGATGTCTGATGAGTTAAGGATGCTTAAATAATATTGCTCAGCTTAGAAAACAACTGAAGATTTTATTTTGAAAACTTAATCACGCGTAACAAAAATAAATAAATAAATAAAAAAAAAAAATAAATAAATAAATAAATAAATAAATTTCATGCAACATTGCGATTCCAGAGACACATTTATGCACATTAATTTATGCTTTGAACGTCGATGGTTAGGTTTTATAAGATCAAGTAATAAAATACTTAAAATAATTTATTTAGCTGTTGATTTTTTAAAAATTTTCGTAACTTTTAGTAAGTTGAAGTTTGCAGTTTGTACTGTATGTATTATTACAATTTGAAAGCGAAATATGTTTATATTGAACGAATTTAGTGTGTAAGGATTACAACAGGCTTTCCGTAAAATTGACTGAATGAAAATAAAAAACGTCTTACAACCTTTACAAATATATTTACACTTATATTGTAATTACATACGAGACGTAAATATATACACAAATGGTGAAAAATGGCGATCAATTTAATTTTATTGACTCAAGTGCCTCACAAGGCGACCAATAGGACATAAGGAAGGTCGCAATCATGATCCAGCCAGTCTCTCATGGGCCTGATGATTGGTGTGAAATTGAAATCGAAATTGATAGCCATTTTACACCACTTGTGCACATTTATGTGTATTATGTTTTTGTGTGTACTTTTAAGTGTTGTTAGACGATTTTTATTTACATCCAGTAGATACAACAACACGTATCAAGCTAATCAAGAAATTATTTTGTAAAATTGAGACATACTCGCTGATTACTGAGAGAGTAAAAAAATATGAAGGACCCAGATGTATTTGATCATGTAGGACTACTAACAAAAAAGAGAAAATAATAAACACCATACTGAAAAACAAGCCTAATTAATTTTCGTACTCGTTTCTTTGCTTTCCATTGCTTTACAAATTACAATTCACGCTAGATTAATCTCGAAAGTGCCTACTTTTCATTAAGAGCCGTTTACACACTACGATATTCTGCAACGATCTGACCTCACCGGCATCGACGATATCCAAGCGCTGCCTACACGTAACGATCTAATCGCGCCAACCAGATCGTTATCATCTTGTAGTCCAACTTTCCAAATAGAATATTACTGTCTCTCATACGTTAGGTTGGGGCGATTAGGTTGAAGTCACCGTCTTCACGTTCAAATCTTTTACTCCAACTTTCAGAGATCTTTACGATTTTTTAAAATTTGATGACAATTTTCATCAACCCTCCGACCTCAAAAACCCGTTACAACCTTTTGTTTATAGCCGACGCATTTATATTTTACAACAATCTAGTGGGATTGATAAGATATTTGCAAAATATCGTTGCGTGTAAACAGGCTTTTAAAATCACCGATAGGATGTTTTGTATGCGTTGGCTAAACCGCTGCCACAGAGAAGAATCAGAGGTATCTTCTAATGTTGCGCTCAGCGGGTTTCGAGCGCTGGCCAGTGGGTGTCGAGCGGGTGTCAGCACCGTCGCTGCTCTCTCCTAATTTAACTTAACTATAACTAGAAAGTGGATGTAAATGGTAACTAGCAACTTACTGTAATTGTAACTGGATTTAACTGTAACTAGTACTTGGGCGCAACGGAAGACCCATTTAAAAGCGACCTGTGTTTGATTTTTCTCTGTGCCGCTGCAAGTGTACACTCGGTTGTTGACGTGAGTTTAACTCTGTGCAAGGGCAATGAGTAATCTATATGTTGAAGTTTTCTTATACATAAACATATCTGAATTCTTCTTCTTCTTCCAGGCGCGCCGTACTCCAAGAGCGTGTTCGTCAAGCGGCCGCCGCCGACCCCCGGCCACCAGGCCAGTGTGGACGACGCCTTCGCCAACGAGGTGTTGATGTACCAGGCCGTGCTGCCGCTGATCACGAGCACCGCTGACGTCACGAGTGTGCCCTGCCCGCGCCACTACCACGCGGCCGGTGACGTCATAGTGCTGGAGGACCTCGCCGCGCAGGGGTACGGTGTGGGCGACGTCGCCCAGGGGCTCGACCTCGCCACTGCGCTCAACGTTGTCGAGGTATTCAACCCAGCCTGACCTAAGGAAAATATAATTAATTGAATACAGAAACCATTGAATTAATAATGTAAATTAGTTGATTTTCTACAAACCCCCATTGTGGCAGATCTTTATAATTAGCGAATTTGAAATAATATATTGCGTCGTTATTAGGCCGGGAAGTTGTCTACTGTTTTAACGGACGAGAATGATAGTTCCCACGCAAGCGAAAGCGAGTGCAGGATTTTCATGTGAGTACGGTAAAACTTACCGGCCGTGTAACGTACGATACTTTTCATCATACTAAGTACTCAGGAAAAAACATACTTTCAATCATAATGTAGTCCTTGCATAAACCAATACGTTTCTCAATCCTTCAAACCTGACCTATAACAAACTGAACAAACCTTTGCAACTGCTGAAAGTGCTGCCACTACATTACTCTATAAAGTAACCATTAAACAAGCATGAAACGACGGTTTGCTGCAAATCAGCTGATTGTTTACTTCCGTTTTTCCGGCCTAGTCCGGCAAAAAGTTTTTGCCGGACTAGGACGACAATGGTTAACTTTCGAGCCAACAAAAAGGAACAGAAAACAGATGTCTCTGAGTCAGTATGACGAAAAAAATATTTTGACCTAACTTACAGTGAGATATGACGTTTTTTATTTCTTCTGTAAGAATAACATGAGGAATGTGGATGTAAGTCTGCTGCTCCAGGCGTGTGAAAATTGGTTGGTTTCAAATAAATATCTAGCAAATTCGATATTACAAGAAGCCAGCATGTACCCAATTTTATCATGATATGTCAAGAAGGAAAATTAAGCTGTATAATTTTCCCTTAGGGATAATACACGGAATGTCTTGTATATACGGATTTGCTGCATTAGGAATGTAAACATTGGGGACTTTAGGCTTATACAATAGACCTCAACTAAATGAAGCTACATACCAGGATTTATTAAGAAGTGTTTAGAAATAAGTGAGGTGAAGAATATTATTTTTCATCATACCAACACAGAAACATCTGTTTTCAGTTCCTTTTTGTTGGCTCGAAAGTTACCCATTGCCGGCCTAGGCCGGAAAGAACGGAAGTAAACAATCAGCTGATTTATAGCACACCGACGTTTAATGCTTGAAAATCGCATGAAAATCCCGCACTCGCTTTCGCTCGCGCGGGAACTATCATGCTCGTCCGGCAAAACAGTACTTCCCGGCCTAGTAACGTAATATACTATATTTTCTATAAGATTAGCCATATTGTGCACATTTATTGCTACGGCTTAGTATTTATCAAGCTTTAAAACAGTATTTGGAAACTAGGGTAGAAGCATATACTGTATACACTTAAATATGTAGTCGCTCGAGAGTTTAATGTCAAGTATTCCATGGTGCGTACCTTATGAAAGTTAAACTGGCTGGATTGGTTTCCTGTAACTTTTGTTATACTTTCAAACTTAATCTTGACAATGCTGATATGTTTGAAGTTGAACCCCTTTTGTATATCTTAGCTAACCACTTCAACATATCGATCCTTTCATTTCCTGAATTTGTTCGGTTTAAGGTTATAAAGGAATATTTGATCCAGTAAGGTTGTGTGGTTGGTTTTTTTATAATCAATGACGGGAATGTCCCGAAAATCTAAATTAAAAAAATTCTGTTCATGATTTTTGTTAACACATACGCACTTGAGCAGCATCATTTAGTTATACTTTTATAACTAAATGAAAACATGATTATATATAACAGATATCCTACACTTTAATACGACTAATGTTATCTTGTATGTTTGCACAACGATCTCAAAAACCGCACCGAGGATTTCGTTAAAAGTCTGGAAATAAGTAATTTATGACTAAAAAACGTGTTCTATGTATATTACTTGGCCAGAGAAAATCTAATAAAATAATGAAATAAATTTTAAAGTTGTAAAATTTTTACATTGGCCTTATGAGTTGTCATGATGGCAACAAAATAAACAAGGCAAGTGATCATAAAGTAATTATAACATCTGTTTGCAATCTACAGCCATGTCGGAAAATGCAGATTGTGGGATGAAGTGAAGTGCATGGAGAAATCAATTAGTGTACTTATAGATTAATATCATTGAATTGTTTTATAGTAAATGGATGAACTGGTAAATATAAAAAATAATACCGAGCAAGGCTCGGTTCACCAGGTACTATAACTAATTTTAAAACAATTAGCGATTAAAAATTCTAAATTTTTAGGTTTTTTTTTGCTAATATTTGCTCAGCGTTTTAATCATTGTATATTTCAGTTTCCCCATTGACCTGCGAATAAATTATATTTGTTTCTGAGGATTCACACTAAAATAACCGTCGATTGTTGTGGAGATCCAATCTACAGATTAATAACTTGAATACGATTCGCGGTAACTGGGCTGCTTAATTACATCACATGGGCTCATATTCGTATATAGAGGATTGATTAGTGAATAACACATGAAACTTGAAATTGTTTGTAATGAACCTCAATAATATATTGTTAATTCCGATGTGAATAATCATCCTTCACTCATCTATCATTCATACTTGGCTTAAAATACCTACCTGGGTAGGTCGCCATTTCAAGCAATGTAATGTAATATATTGTAAATACATTTGTTACACTTGGATGCCAATGTAGTAAGAAAATGTAAATTAAATCAACAATAAGTGAATGCTGTTAAATTGTTATATAATGTATTAATTTAATGTATTCCGGGTAAACTTATAAATTTAATTCTTCATTGACGATCTGGGGGAAAATACTTAGTTTATTGTTACAAGCCAAAAACTTTGTCATCATTTTGGTTGAAATAGTTTTAGTAGACTAAATGTGCAAAGCTTATTAAAATGACCTTTCCGTTTCAGGCACTCGCCAAGTTCCACGCAGCCTCTTACCAGACGAGTGTGGTTGAAAAACATAAATTTTTTAAAACCATTCAAAAATTAAAACCTATGGGATTGATAGTGTCAAGCAACAGAACCTTGATGGAAACCAGCCTGAGGAGAGCGATACGATACATGGAGGCGGAGGAAGATTTGAAAAGTGCTGCAGCCTCTCTACAAAAACTCCAGGGGAGAGTGACAGACATAATAAGGGAGCTCAGACAACCGAAACGTGTCGCCGTGCTTGCTCACGGTGATTTTTGGCTCAACAATATTCTTATTCGAAAGAATATCGAAGGATTCGTTAACACTGGGTATAATCAATTCCGAATAATAGACCTCCAAACATGCGCTTTTCAGTCGCCCGCCGTGGACTTTTGGCTGTTCCTCTACACCAGTATCTGTCCTGCCTATTTGGAAGCAGTTTGTGAGAATTTTATTCAACTGTATTGTTCCACTTTCTTGAAATACCTGGATCATACCATCGCTATCGAGCATATTCCGAGTCCAACCTCCCTCATGGAGGAACTTTCATCGAAAGAACTTTACGGATTTCTAGCAGCGACAGCGTACCTACCCGCTCTCTACCTCAAACCTGAGAAGATCGATGAAATGGTACTCGCTACTGAAGAGGAAAGGGAGCATGATGGTTTTCTTGAGAAGTTTGTAAATCCAGAGTTCAAAAATCGACTCATAGAAGTGGCTAGGTATTGCGTAGAGAAAAGGTTATTGTAGTTCTTAATATTTGTGTACAAAAGAGGATTTTTACATAAATAAGGAATTTACTTGAAACGAACACTCAGTATTGTTCAAGCTTTAGATATACAATAAATTTAAATATACAGTATTTTTAATTTACATATTTTTTATAAAGAGGACAATATTTTATAAGCTACTGTGATCTTGCATTTTTTGTACTGAATTCTAAAATTAATCGAATTCGGAATACCCATTTCGACTACCTTCGTTGGATCCTCCAGATATTATACTAACTTTCAAGCAACCTTATTTTTCCTAAATATTTTTTATAGTAAAGACAAACATATTAATGTTGTATATTGAAATGTTGTTGTTGTATATTTATACAATATTAGAAAGAGTTGTATACGGTACAGGCTATTAAAAAACATTATAATTAATTACTGACAAACTATAATCCTCTTAAATTTTATAGACAAATAAAAAAGTATGTTAAACTAAGAAATAGAAAAGGTTACTTTGATAAATATTAAGAAGTTAAAAACGTATGTGGTAGTGAAAAATTAACGTATTCTTGTAACATTCTAATCTTTTTTTATTCGAGGTCTACTCTTATTAATTTACTTAAACATATACAGCACCGTAATCCCAATGATCTTAACAACAAACTAATTTATCGTATGATCGCATGAATCTGACTATAAAATAAATTTAAAAATACTATTGTCTTACTAAATTATTTGGACTGAAATATTTTTAATCTCAGTTAAAAATATGTGCACGTTTTTCCCCTGCAGTTATCGGCAAAGAGTAACTTTCCAACCAAGAGTAAGGATGTTTATGTGTAGTATAATGTAAACGTTATTTAAAATTCCCAAAATTTCTACGAAATTTAAAAGAAAAATAGTTTGGCACAGAACTGGCTTGTGCTTCCTCATTTGACATAAAGTGAGTAATGTTTTTAAGGATTCAAATATGTAATAACATGTAGTTATTTACGCTTATATAAAAGCGGATAATACATGGTGTTTTTTTTAAACTCAACCCATTTTAAGATTGAATAATGCACATGTAAATTTGAAATGAGTATTGCTTTATTGACCTTTAAATTTTATGCAACTTATTGTTTAATTTTGATCACATTTAGTTTACATTATGTGCTCAAACATTCCGCCATTGGCATTTTTATAAAGTTGTGCTCTCTCCATCAAATTCCCGAACACGTGTTGCAAGGTACCTCTTTGAATTTCTTGCATTAAATTTGTTATGTTTGTTTTGAGGTGCTGAATATCCTGTGACTTGTTTTCGTAAGCCTTACTTTTTATGTATCCTCAAAGAAAATAATATAGTGGGGCCAAATCCGGAGATCTTGGGAGGAAACAGTCCTTCTCTGACAGAATTAAGTTTTGTGTTGCGTTTTGTATAATGTAATAATGTAATTGTAAACATCACTAGTTTTAAAATTACCTGTAAACTGATTTATGTCAAGTATGTGTCTTTCCTGGCATTAACCAATAAGGTAGCTTGTGAAATGGTCTAAAATGTCACATTATTTTACCTGATATTCAAGACGTAGATATTCACTTATAAATAACTTGAACATTTTCTAAGATGGAATTAGTGCCAAGCAGAGTTCTAAAAGTTCGTCCAAGCAGAGTATACAAGAATCTCAGAATATACAAACTTGGATGAGAAAAAACTATAATGTTTAAAAGGTTACTTTAAATGGTTTCATACTCTAAATTAGAGTAATTCAACAATTGATTCGCTATTGTATCCTATTAATTTTTAGTCTAAACCTGAGCAAACGACTGTGATAGATGGTATTGAAAGATTGACAGTACAAACAAGAAAATTTCGACAGTACAAATTTCAAGAAAATATTCATTGATATTTTAATGATATGTTACTATGTACATAAATAATTAAAGTACTTATGAAACCTTCTCTAAATTGCCAAGGCCTAGTTTGATAAAAAAACGAGTTTCAATAGAAATAATTTAATATTAAATTTACAAAGGGGCTACTTACTTAAGTCCTACCTCTGAAATCCAAACTGGCATTTTCAGACAAACCAAACAGGAAAAAATTAAATCTTCTAACGATTAAATCTAAACCTAGGTCGTAAAACAATGACATTTTTAAAGTAAAAACTTGATTAAAACTGTATATTGATATTGTATTGTAAGAAGTAAGTAATTGTTGTTAGATACATATAGATGTAGAATTAGATTTTTAACTTTAAAGCTCTCTTCTACTTGACGCCACGGATAGTCCAGTCGCCAAATAGGAAAATAGGCATGAACCTTGAAGTAGGGTCCGACTCAAATTTTATGACTGATTCTAGTACTATTTGATGTACTTAACAAGAATATGGCGGATGCCAGACTGGCATCCTTGAGCAATTTGGAATATCGAAGGTCAAAGTGCAAAGGGCCGAAAATAGAGAAACAGATATTGAAAAAATATGTATTTGTGGTATCCAAACAAATATTCCCAAAGGTATTGATTTTAAACCATCACCAATAGTTGCTGGGTGTTAAATACTTTATTTTGAATGGGTATTAATTTTCAGCCGCCATCTTGGATCCGCCATATTGGATACAAGTTAATTCTTTTAAATGTGAATGTGGTGTTGTGACACATCATTACAGACTAGATTTTCACGCTGATTACAGTGCCGCAATCTGTTTTTGAAAATATTGTTTCGTTCTCAAGATATACTCAAATAATGATTCTTCCCTGTACATTTCTTATGGGAGTTTCTGAATTAAACTATCTTTTGTTTTGTTTTTCTTATATCTCCGGTACTAATCGCATTATAAATTTCGTTTTGGTCTTAAAAGATTCAGGGATTTAATGGCTTTAATTTGAAATATTGTCCATTTAAACAAGACCAGTCGGAGATGAGTCGCAAAGCAACATTGAACATAAAATTTTGATTTTTAACAATTTATGTTTACTTAAAGGTTTATATCTCAGGCTCTAGGTAAGTATAAACGTTATGGTTGGTCTTAAAACACTTATCTGATCTTTGGCTTTCATTTAAGCCATTTTCAACTTAAAAACCACTTTTTAAAAAGGGTTATGACTGTTTAAAGATCATACGATCTTCAAAATTTAACAATTTTTGTCTTGTTTCTCTTATATCCCCGGTTCTAATCACATTATAAAGTTCGTTTTGGTCTTAAAAAATGCAGTAATTTAATGGCTTCAATTGTAAATATTAATTATATAACTACGATCAGTCTGAGATGAGTTACAAAGCAACATTGAACATAAGATTTAGATTTTTCAAAAAAAGTTTTTAATTAAACATTTATATCTCAGGTTATAAGTAAGTCTAAATATCATTTTTAGTCTTAAAACACTTATCTAATCTTTGACTTTCATTTGAGCCACTGATGACGTTAATCCGACTTTGGGAAAAAGAGCTAAGCGTATTCAAAGATCATATGACCTTCAAAATTGAAATATTTTTGTTTTGATTTTCTAATACCTCCCGTTCTAATCACATTTTTAAGTTCGTTTTGGTCTAAAATTAAAGACAAAGATCAGATAAGTGTTTTAAGACTGAACACAATGTTTAGATTTGCTTAGAACCTGAGCTATAAATCTTTAAGTAAAAATAAATTTTGAAAAATCGAAATTTAATGTTAAATATTGCTTTGTAACTCACCTCCCACTGGTTGTATTTGAATAATTAATATTTCAAATTGAAGTCATTAAATCACTGAGTCTTTTAAGACCAAAACAAACTTTATAATGATATTATAACCGGAGATATAAGGAAAACGAAACAAAAAAATAGTTTAATTTAGAAACGCCCATAAGAAATGTATGGGGAAGACTTTTCATTTGAGTACATCTCGAGAACAAAACAATATTTTCAAAAACGGATTGTGGCACTGTAATCAGCGTGAAAATCTAGTCTGTAATGATGTGTCACAACACCACATTCACATTAAAAAACATTAACTTGTATCCAATATGGCGGATCCAAGATGGCGGCTGAAAATTAATACCCAATCAAAATAAAGTATTTATCACCCAGAAACTATTGGTGCTGGTTTAAAATCAATACCTTTGTGAATATTTGTTTGGATACCACAAATACATATTTTTTCAATATCTATTTCTCTATTTTCGGCCCTTTGAACTTTGACCTTCGATATTTAAAATTGCTCAAGGATGCCAGTCTGGCATCCGCCATTTTCTTGTTAAGTACATCAAATAGTACTAGAATCAGTCATAAAATTTGAGTCGGACCCAAACTTCAAGGTGTCATGGCTTGGCGACTGGACTAGGAATCGATTTTTGTGCATCAATAATTTTTGTACACTAATTACACAACAAATTACAGTTTAATAAAATTTTGCATAGTGTATGGTAAAATTTACGTCAAATTATAATATAATATTGAGAATTAAATGTAAGTTAAATGTGAAATAATTTGGATATAATTTTGAATGAACCATATTTGAAAGTTCATCCAAGCAATATAGTATAATTCATAGCAAGAGTGGAAAGACACACTCTCACTCGTGTTTTGAGCGATATTCTTTACAATACTTTGAAATAATCTGTACTCATTTATTTGTTTGTATAGGAAAATATAAAATAAAAATTTAAGAAAAATTACTTTTCTATAGTAAACATGATTTTTCCGTAATAAATAATGAAATGACGGTTTTTGATACACATGCAACGAAACGGGTGATATTAGTTGCGTAGAGTAAAAGTCCTTCTGACTCATTGCAGACATCTTTTTAAAAGAAGTAAGTTAATTTGGAAATTCCGTACAGATTGATTTAAGTTTTATGGTTATAAAAAGAAAAATGTGGGAGTAGATAAGGACAGTTAAAAAAAGAAAAACAAATCTTATACCGTGTTGCACCAAAAAGACGTAGAAATTATAACAATTACTGTATTTTTTAATCATGGGGGTTAAGAGTTTCTGATATAAACAAAAAATCATTGAATGAACTAAGATGTCACTAGTTAAGCACAGTTTTCAACAGATTCACAATTGAATAACTAGAATGCCATAAAATCTCACACAAACCCTAAAACTTATATGTCCAACTTTCCTGGTAGGAATACCAGTGGAGTTATGTAACTATGACGTTCAAAATGAAAAAAATTCCCAATATACTAAAAGTGATAAATGAAAATAAAATACCATGAAAATCATATAAAAACAGTTGATTCGTCTGCCACCAGAGCGGTGAAATTGTTATTATATAAGGGAGGTGAATGTAATGCAGTGTGACAGTTAGATTGGTCCAGGACAGAAGGGAGTTGTATAATTGACATCAATAACACTGAACAGCTGTTTATACAGTTATTGTTTGTGAGTCGTGCCGTGCTGGTACACGTGAGTCACGTGGTCTGGGTCACGTGGTTCGCCACGCACTTCCCCCTCCCCCTTACTGACAGAATTCCCTCACCCCTCCACCCATCACCCGCTGACTCCTTTAAATCGGACTTTGGAATTTCGACCACTTTACAGGAGCTGACGGAGTTCTAAGCGTCCGTGGTAGTGGATAGATTTGGGGGGTGGATAAATTTGCCTTAACTCGCCTATTCATTTTTGTTGTTTTGAGGTTCAAACAATATAAGAATGAATATTTTAAAAATAAATGTTTTATTGTGTGGTTACATGGACTGTTTGATTCGTATTTCATTTCAAACAATGACTTGCAGCTGTCCGCAGTTGTTCCTTTGAGGAATCAGCAAATGCACTAATAAGCTGCTATAATCCATTAGTTAATTGTAAATTACAATTATTTTCATGTTGGGTTATCGGCAGGAGGGTGGCCCCTGTGCAAGCAAGTTTAGCGGCAACATACTCCCAACACGTGCTCGAATCCTCAACTTCTGCTAAAGTTCTATAGCAATCGATTATGCTAATACAGATGCTAATAGTGAAATAGAACCCCTTTTGAGCTGCTTGCACAATACTAGTAAAATCTACATTTCAGACTTTACTGGTTAAGAGCTACGATGACAATATTGATTTTCCCTTTTTCAAGGAAATCGTTTAATTTAGTTTACCCTCGATTCTTCCTATATTTTTCATATAGATTAAGAATAACAATGGAGTAAGATTGCTGCCCTGAAATAGCTCTTAAATGTAAAGCAGTGTTTACACTAAACAACTTGTTTTCTAAATTTTTGTTCTACAACCAATCATGGTACTTGGTTTCAACATTTTAATAATGCAATGAAAGATGGTTACTAAATTAAATTGTACAGAAAATGTGTTTTAACCCCAGGTACAACAGGTTACAGGTTTCCCGATCCGTGTGGGAACGATCAAAGGAAATTTGTATTTTATAGTATTTTGTTGTACGACATGTTGTAAAACAAAAGTTGTAAGACACAAGTTTACAATAAAAAAAAAGAAAAAAAGAAACTATGCAATTATAGTCGGACTTATTACTAACGAGAAAAATAACTAAAAATTCTCAACTATTTTATGATTTTACATCAAGAGTTTGTCGACAACAATGAAGCATTTGCCGACGAAGAAGTATAGGCTCCACCTGATTACAAACATCGTTTAATTTTATTGTAAGTGAGTGAAAAAAATATAATCTTAAATATGTGTTAATTATAATTTATAATTTAATTTATTTTCAATTTAAAATTTAAAATTGTTTAAAATTTTTATTTAAAATTGTTTTATTTTACTTAAAAATAAGTGAAAAAAATGCTTTCGCTATCAAAAACTTTGTTTAAACTTCCAAAAATAGATTAAACAATTATTTTTGGTTGATAGCCCTAGCTTGTAGCAACAAGTCGCTAGGTCATTTTGCAAAACACACAAATTGCATTTCCTCAGTGTGAAACTTTGACCGTCTCCAAATGTGATAGTTCTTATTTCCTGAACTAAAAACCTTTGATGTTAAAAGGTGAAATGTAAGTAAACCAAAGCACATAACAAATAGAAACTGAGATTTATAAAAGTATCAATAAGGCCACAATGAATCAGCAGGAGAAGTGTAAATGTTCTAGGTGTGAATAATGGAGAGCAATAAAGAGATTACGGGGGTTGTAGAGCCTCGACGTTGGAAAAACCTATCCATCAAAATGACGCTACGCCCAAGCTCTCCCGTACCCTACAACCTACAACCCTACTCCTGCGACTCAGTGCCATTGGAGGTGTAGTGCAAGATTTATAAGCTATTTCAAAGTACTTATTTTGCTACTGAAGTTCTATGTGGTTCCTAGGAAAGAAAATCTCGTATTTTCGGTTTCAATTGAAGTTCATGGGTGATGGTGTCCCGCTTCGCTGAGAAAAAGTTAACAAATAAAATATCCCCAATGCAACAGACCTGCATATTCAGCGAATTTCAAATGCAAAAGAACATGTTTCAATCCAACATAGCGAGATTTGACATGTTTTTATAAGCTACATAAGAATAACATGGGGAATGAGTATACAGGTTTGCTGCTAAAGGTATAATAAAACTGGGTGGTTTTAATCCAACATTTAGTAGATCTGAACTAAAGGAAGCCATTTACCGAGTTTTATCAAGATATGTTGAGAAATAAACGAGATATAGAATTTTACTTATTTCCCATAAGGTTAACATAGGGACAACGTACTGTGTTTACCACTAGCGATATCTCGGTAACAAATGGTCATAGAGCAACAATTCAAAATACTTAATTTTTTATGCTGGATTCAATGATGTAAACCAAAATTGCATTGTTTTAACTTTTCTATGTAAAAAATCAAAAAAAAATCTATTTTTGGAGGGGTTTACCCTCGCTTACCCCCCCCCCCTTGAGCCTACATATGCAATAGGGATCCAAACCACTGCATAGTCAAACTGAGAAAAACAATAAGTTTGCTACTTCATTATTAATTCCTGTTTAATTTTAACGTTATAAATTTGCATTGTATATATGAAAGTTATCTCCTCTGTTTATAAATGATAGGTTTAATGTCATAGTCCACATATTTCCTTTGTTATTAACTATTTTGTGGCTTGGATCCTTTTTGAATTAGACGTTTAGGGGGTCCAAGCAGGGTCCAAGCCACAGGTGGTGTGGGTTGGATCTTTTGTCATTTTTCATGTGATTTAGCAAACAAGATCCAGACATCTGGAACCAAAAAACAAGAAACAAGCTACAAATACAAAAAATAAGTTACAAGCAAACTGAATAATCTTCCTATGTTGTTCACTAGTTATTTGTAATTTACTCTTGTACTTATATTTGAAAGTAATAACTAAGTAATCTCTCATAGAACAAGCAATTGGATCTTTATTGCTATATCTGAAAGTATCTTTACAGACATGAGGGTTGGTTCCAAGCAAGATTTTACTGCTTAAATAAGCTAATTTTAGTCAGATCTTTTTTGCATAAAATAAATCAATGTTTCTTTCATCTGGAAATTACCAAAACACAACATTTTAATACTTGTGGGTTGGATCCCTATTGCATATGTAGGCTCCTTTCAACCTTTCAATTGTCCGTTCAGACTGGTTTTCGAACTCGTCCGAATAATTACTACTTTACATGTCTGCCAAATTTCATTCAGATTGGACCATTTTTACGCGAGTTATCGTGCTTAAAGACATATATATATATATATATATAATGTATGTATAATTTATATAATATTATATTTATGTGTAATTTACACAGATTATCCCAATTTATGTGTAATTTGTTTATATTTGACATTAAAAAAAATTATTTTGGATCCAAGATGGCGGCCAAAATTGGGTACCCCCTCAAAATGAAGTATTAACTACCCAATAATGTTTGGGGGTGGTGTGGAATTGATACTTGAAAAAATATAGGAAAACTTTAGGGCGGGGACTATTATGGGACACCCGGTATATTTCAATGTTTATTTCATTGCTTGCAAATGAATTATTTTCCTGATTTTCCAATTCTTCTTAATTTTTTAATCTCTCATATCCTATATTATTTACTTGTTTTACATAATCTTGCTAGACAACTAATCATTTTATTAAAACCGCAACGCAGTTTAGATATCATTTTAAGTCTATGAAGTGCAAGAGTATGATGTTCGAAGTGTCTTGTATTTATGTCACTACACTAAGGTCATGTGATACATAAGCCCCATTAGTTAAAAACTGGATGATCAATTTTTGGAGTTTGATTTGTTAAAAAAAATTGAAGTAGAAATTAATGAAGTGCTTGATTCTGGTTCTATTAATTTTTTTACTGCTACAAGTATAAACGATAAAAATCATTGCTTTGTAGTTGAACCTTAATTTGATACGTATTATTTGATAAGTCTTAATTAAAACACAGAACCAAAAATCATAGTTTGAAACAATTTATGACTGCTACCAATTTTTATCACGGCGTTTAACACCCACTTTCACGTATGAATAAAATCAATATTTATAGTTCACGTCCATCTACTATAATTCAATTTAATTTGACACCCTTTTTTAAACCTTTGCTTTCAAAGAATGGACGATAACACTACCTATGATAATCAGCAATTAAAAAATGGCAATAAATAAATACCCCCGTCGCAGCAGACCTGCGTACTGAGCGAATTTCCATAGGATTTATTTTGTATATATGAACTTATTTGAAGGAAAGTATTATTTGAATACGTTAAGTAAATAATATACTAAAAACTTATATTTAATCATTCATGAGCTTTAACATGAGGAAAATTAACAAAGAGACCTCATTGGTTTTCGTTAGTAATACACTTTTGTATTTTATATAATTCTTAGTCTTTAAATTTTTAGTAACTGTAATCTTGTTGTAATATATAAATGTCAACAAACATATAATCAATGAACTCAAAACACTCAAAACAACAAATAACTTAAATGTCAAGAAAAAATTAAATTCAATCATATGGTCAGTTTTACAGTAATTAAAACGACCCTGTTGCAACAGACCTACATCTCCCCTGCCAATTTCAATAAATCATATTATCAATCCTCATCATTGTAAACATACCATATATTATGCTACATTTTCAGGCAGTTTAGACCAAGACATCCCCCCTCCAAATGCTCATACTTTCTTTATTAATTTTAAAAATAATTGGTATTTTTTATATAGTAATATATTTTCTGCAAAATTTTGATCAATGAACTCTAACTATTCAAAATAAACACAAATAAAATATTCATCACCTGAAAATTAATCATATGTTCAGAATTGTATTTTTAAAACATATCTTAAATCAGTGGAACTATACCTTTTGAAGGGAAAATTAAAAATAATATTGGACAACGTACTGTGTTTAGCACATCCAATATTATCCAATATTTAAGCAACGGATTGACGTAGAATAATAATTCAAAATGCTCAGTTGTTAGTTTTTTAAGCCGAATTCAATTTTGATGATTAAATTTAAAAATAATTAGTAAAAAGGTGTTAAATCTTGAAAATAAATTTTATTTTGTCAAAAAAACATTCTTACAGTAAACCAATCTTGCTGGTTTTCGAACTCGAAGTCATGGATGACGCTTTACACGTTTATTCCAAATTTCATCAAGATTGGACCTTTTTTACAAAAGTTATCGCGCCTACGGACAGGTATATATATATATACCTATATATGAAAAAGAACGAACGGTGTTTTTGGGGTCTAGGAACCTCAAAATGAAAAAATAACATAGTCCCGAGCTTAAGTCTCACCGTGCCGCCTACGGTAATAGCTACTTCCCTATAGGGGAAATTCGCTAAAATGGTGTGTTGTTAAGGGATAATGTAGATTGCCACAAATTAGAAATCGTTCAAAGTGAATTGCACGAGAAACAAAGGTATTATAAGAGATGTGGGAATATAATCCATCAAAGAGACAGCCATGTGGATAGCGGCAGGAGATGTCTACCTGAAAATGCATTAGTTCGTACAAACGTTACCAACAGATACTGAGAAACGTTCTCGTTGTATTATTCTGCAGAAATATTTATTAATATAATTTTACCTATTTTTTATAACTCTTGATAAAACTCTAAAATAACAATAATCTTTTAATGTCATTTGTTTTAATGTTAGCATGGTTTTTAAGTGCCGTGTTTCTGATAATAATAGACCTATACTTCTGAGTGAGAAAATGTACTTTCCTCTTCAACACACAAATAACTATTTAAGGTTTACTAAATGTAATTAAATATTGTTTATCAATTTTTAGAACTTGCCAATAAAGATCGAACATTTTTCACGAAGTGATCTGCGTAATAGATTTTATAGCGGGGAAGTATGGTTAAAAAACTTAGCGTTGACTTAGAAAAACCAACCCATCCAGACAAAACTTACCGTAACGCGATGACACCATGTAGGCTAAGCTGTATAATTCATTTTGCCTTTAAACGATCTAGCATAGAGTCCAGAGTTGGCTCAACCAAAAAATTTAGACAATCTTCGAGACAGTTCTAGTTCATATTGACCTTAATTCGTTATTGCGTTTTTCATTTGAAGTTTGATAGTTTATATATCTTTATGCTTGAAAAACATCAAAGGAACCCGTAATCAAAAGAAAGCAATGCAAAAACTTTAGGGGAAGGGGGCTCTGGAGTTCAGATTCTAGGAAGGGTCTTAGCAGTTCATCTGGATTACAGCGGGCACAAAGACTCGTCCTTTGTTGAAAGAAATATGTGAGAGGACAGAGCAGAAGCTACGCTCTGTAAGATGAAATATGAAGGGCGAATTATTCTGAAGGAATTTCGCACGAACTCCACTCGCTCGGACTTGAAGCCGAGCCGCGTTTAAACCATCGTTTTGTGTACCCAATGGCAAACCTGGGTCCGCTGTTGTGGCTATCTTTAACGTGTTTGACTTTGCATGAAAAACTAAAACGTTAAGGAAGAATATTAAATCAATATTGCACAAAAAAAATTTTAAAAATAGTTTTGTCATGGATTATAGTGAGTACTTCTTCAAACTCTAATAACTGAGATATGAAAAAGTTGTTTTTCTATTGAAGCGAGGTATACCAGCGTAATTTTCCTCTTCCAAATAGAATTTTCTTCTTGCTAACAGGGATTTTCTTTTAATTAACTTTGGATGAACTTTCCGCAATTTGCAGAGGCGATTTAAAGTTTGCGCAGAAGTGAGTTAAAATTGAAAATTTTGTATGCTAACTCATGAAAAATGACCAAACCATAAAAGCCCTTAACCTATCAGGAAATATTTCAAAAGTTACTGTCCGCTTCTTGCACCTTGATGAAATGATTGTTCATACTCACTTCCAAAGTATATTACAACCTCGCTCCAAAACAAAAACATTTAACGCACTCAAATTACATTCGGAAGATAGTGGAATATATATATTATTTTGGGCCCAAGGCATTATGCAGTACGTTGAGCGATGCAAGTACAGTACAGTAATGTTTCTAGAAGACTCAATTCTCGAGGAGGTCACTCGAGGGACTCCCCCTGCTCGATACGGATGCAAATGCAACACAAGAAATGTTTCACTTGATGAGGCGCTCACTTTTCTGTGAGGTTTTTCATAAGCGAAGAAAATACAGAGTGAGATTGAAGATAATAAATAATCTGATGTAATCTGATTACTTTCTTTGTAATCCTCATATTAGTTTGTAAACATTTAAAAAATTGTGTAACTTCTCCAGGTATGTGATAAGTGGTTTAAATTTGAAATTTAAACTTGAAAGAACCACTGAACCTGAGGTTAATAAGGGCAGTTGATATAGCATAATTCACAAAAAGAGAGAAAACTAATAAACCAAATACTCTAATTATATGTATATAAACTCATCTTTGATGCATTTTCGCTCTAAAATGCCCCTTACTGTAGGTCAGTTTCTTACCACGAATGTAATGTAATGCCACGACTAATGAAATATAATGCCCAATCTTTCTCCATAAATCTTTCATTAAACTTAGGCAATCCACCAGGTTTTAGGTAAGCCATATTGTACACTTATGTAAATTTTACATTTAGAAAAATAGTTCATGCTACGTAAAAGTACTACTAAATATATTTTTGTAATCATGGTTAGTTAGGTATTTTTTTAATGCAAATACGTATGTCTTCAAAGGCTCAAACAATCTATAATTATTTAATACGCTAGGTGTTTTTTTTGTGATCATTACTCCTCCTAAAGTTCTGGCCCGATTTTGATAATTTAGGTGTCATTGGAAAGAGCTTGGCGTGAAGTTTTTCAGGAAATAAAATTAAAAAAGGTTTGACCAAAGGGAAGAGCCCTAGGCGCCCTTAAAGTTTCATATTAGTCTATAAGATTTAACATGGGAAGAGAAATTTCAAATAAAGCAGCTGATTGGAGCAAGGTTTTTCAGCAAAGCCATATGTTGTTAATGGAATTGAAACCATTACATGTAGAGCAAGAGGAATTTCAGTTGATGGGAGATGTAAATAAATAAACTATTATCCTAATACATACTTAGGGTCAGAATTCAGTTGTAAAAACATTTATTTTGAATCACATGTGTGAAGATCTTAATATTCACATATTCCAAAGAAAAAACTAAAATAAAAAATAAATTTTTATGTATAAATACTATAAATATAAATAGAAATAAAAGAAAAAGAAGCAGATTTAACATTCATTATGAGTATATTTATTGAACCATCTTAGTTCGGTTTGAGACTATGATGGGTCATATGCTACTTAGGGCATGAGTTGCATAAATGAGAGCATGAGGGCATGAGAGCATGCGGGCTTAGGGCATGAGTTGCCATGAGTCGAGAGTGGCGCTAACGCATGTAACACTGGAGAGCACAACTTCGCGATCACCAATGCACAAGTAGGCCTACACTGTAGCCGCGACAGGACAAAACCTAGCTAGCGCGAAAATGAACTCGGCCTAAACGTTACACAGTTGCAAAAAGTTAAAAATGCTCCAAATTTAATTGCAATTCATAAAATTTTCCGGGGGAGGGACCTGGATAAAACTGCTGGGGGTTTTTCATATCCTCCCGGCCACCCGGTGAGCCATAGCTCTGGTACTTTTTTCGTTAGAAATTAAGCCCTGGGTATAGCTCCGGGTCAGTCCATTGCAAAAGTTGGAATTTACCTTCCCTCCCCAGTTCTTTCTCAAGGAGTACTGTATATGTATATGTGGCGGCAGGTCAAGCCAACTCCTTTGAGGGGCTCACAATATTCGTTGAAAACACTAATGAAACATGGACGTTTAAAGATGATTGAGTATTCACAAGAAATTTAGTTTAAAAACGCTTTTGTAAAAAGTTACAGTATAACAGGACGTTCAACCATGTGAATAGTAAAATAGTTCTAGAATACTGTACCATAATTATTTTTATTTTGAAATCAATACATAACAATTGCTCGATTTCGAGCAACGGGTTTACTAGTTATATTTACCGTGTTAAGCACCTGCTGAAACATTCTGTTGTTGAATTGCTACAATATTTTGCGGAAGTTTACCATGGGCCTCGACTTATTATTAATTTTTTTCATGTAAAGCGTAAAACAATAGAAAAATATATTTTTTAATAAGTAAAAGGCACAATTAAAATAAAATGCATGCTTTACACAGATAAAACTAAATTTTACTATTCAATACATGAATTATTATCCTCGCCATCATCTCAAAGTCTATGCCATTGTCAGTAATCTTAATTTTCAGCTGTAATTTTAAAGTTTTGAATTTGTAAAAGGAGTATTTGACCTCTGGAAGTGTAGAGGTCTGTCACTTAATCCCACTGACAGCGTGATCTGGACAAAGAACAAAGGACTTCTGGCGGTTCTGAGATTAAATATCTTTTTTTGGACATGCTTAGTCAATTTACATACTTTTTGAACAATCCTAATAACACATTTGTTACTGGATGGGCAATTGGCTAATATACTCGGTAAGCTACTTCAAACTAAATGAAAATTAGAAGACAATTAAACAATGTTTTTTAATCTGCAAGCCCATCCATAATTTCATTACAGTTGTTTAGCATTAAATAGATAGGTATTTTACTACATTTTTCAAATCTTCAAGGCACACTATCTGTTATTGCGTGACGTTAAAACTATAAATTATATGCATTTTATTTTTAAAATTAATATAAAATACCCTCACGATAGTATTAGTGAAGGAATAGCGTAAATGAATGTGTTGCGATTGCGCTTTAGCAACAATTTAACAAAAGTACTAAATCTTAGCCTTCGATTCAATAAATTTTCTAGCTTTCATGATGAATTTGTTGTTTGAACGAAAATTAATTCTAATAACTACTAATTAAGTACTAGAAACTCTTACTTGCTTATTAATAACCACAAGTAGTAAACGTGTTTATGGTCCCATTGAACAAATTTGTTGCTTCAAGAAAAACTACTAATTTTGTTTTACTGTATATTGTGTATTCGGTTTCAGTTTGTTTTTTTTTTAGTTATATTGTAAACTTTCTCTATAAAACAAAAAGCTTAAGCACTTAAGCTTAAGTGTATTAAATCAAACAAATTACCTAAGTGAAATTATTCGTCATATTTGAGTATGCAGTATGGATACTAAAGCGAACAGCTGTAATTTGTAGTATAAATTACAAACCTATAGAAGACGTTAGAGGACATGCATATAAAGAGGTTTACAACGCTATAAAGGATAAAAACACTGCCTTATTTTAAAATGCCTAAAGAAAATGGCTCTTTAAAAAATACTGCAGTCCCTATGGTTATTACATTGTATCGCTATGAAGTAATTATGGAAAGGCGGTCCAGTTCCAATTCTTAAAATGGATTACGTTTAAATTACAAACATTTGGTCAAATACCTAAATCAGTGTTTCTCGTGTACCACTGGTGGTACGCGAAGGCCTTTCAGGTGGTACACAAGAGATTGAAGAAGTAGTACAAAGTAAAATGATAGGTTTACGAACGAACGCTGTCCCGTCGAACAGTACAGTCGCACTTAATGCCTTAACTTTATTAACTTTTCCAGTATCTGTTTTGATCATAACATCCCAATTGCATACCATATTTTAGGAACAAATATCACTCTTTCATTTTAAGAGCAATTCTTTTTACAAAACATTTATTTTGGTATTAAAAATTATTTTTCCACTCTCATTTGGTATCAAATTAAAGCTATTACTCTCTAGTTTAAAAATTACCCATTTTTTGTCACAAATTTGAACTATTTCTCAAGACCGAACTTAAAAAAGAACCTGAAAAAGAAACTGCTTATGTTCATGTACATAAAGTAAGGAGAGAAAAGACAAAAATTATTATACCGACCAGTTTTGTCTTTTCCAGCACATCTACTACTCTATGGTCGTTTTTGTTGTTGTTGTATCTTAACTTTCATAGCTAGGTTAAGGGAGGGATTCATATAGTTTATACAATTGTCTTGTTAGCATTTGATTTAGATCTTTATGCCTTATTTTAAATTGAAAATATTATATTCCTGATAACGATTGTTGATTCCGGAGTGTTTCTTTATGCAATCATGTATCCCATGGTGGTCAGTTACGTAGGATTCTTGTCAAGTACAACGATATAATTTGAGAAGACAATGATTTAAAAGTAATCATTATTGTTTGATTTTTTGACTTTTCCTCTCGTTTCTAGTATTTAAAATACACGACGTTTTCAAGAGGTATTGGAACTCCTCTCGTTTTCAAGTGATCCTACTTAAAGTTACATTAACTTATTTATCTCTATTTAATTTACATTTTTGGGGGTTTCTGTTTTTTGACACAAAATTTACATTCATTTAACTTTCAACAACACAAAAGTCATTCAAAACACATTGAACATGATACAAAATATACAAATAAAAAAATTAAAACAAAAACAAATACCTTCTGACGGCAATGCCTCTAAGCTGGCAGAGGCACGACACGCACACACGACCACTCGCACTCACACACGCTAATCCTTTAAAACGAAAATTTCATGATTCATGTTCATAAATAGTGCAAATCGCGCACAAACTCTAACCAAACAATTGTTTTCTTAAACTTAATCACGAACTGTGAAATGGTAATCTGCTAAATTTGTTAGAAGTATCAATCAATTCATGATTTTTAAAATCTTATCTGTTGCCAAAGGCAAGATGTTCTAATAAACTGTATATAACACAACAGCTGATGGTTGGATTTATTGGTTGCTAAGAAATTATTATAATATGTTTTGTTATGAAATGTAGTGAAAACTGGTGTAAATGAATTAAAAAACTTAAAACTAAAACACGGTCTCAATAATTTATAATCAACTTATTCGTCACTTCGACGACATGGTAGCAGAGCGCGATTAAACTTAAACACCTAAAATAAAAGGTAAATCACTGCAAGATGACTACAAGACGAATTAGGAACAATTATATGGAAACTAGCAAGAGGCTAAAAAATACAATTGCCGAAGCCATACAGTTGATAGATGACACTACAACTTCACTTAAAAAACTCACGACAACTCTCCAAGTACTCATTACCTATGGAAAACGAGTAGAAGATATAGGAAATGCCATTGAAGCTTTAGAAGACCTATCAGAGGAAGAAAGAGAGGAAAATGATCGATTAACTGAGGGCTTCATGACGCTGATGTTGGATTACGAAGAAACACGTGAAAAACTCAAAGTCAGCATTACATTTTTGGAAAAAGAAACTAATGCTAACCCTAAAACTGACTCTCATAAAAATCAACTGGGAACTGACAGAACTAGTCCTCTTCTTTTACAATCAACGTCAGGTAACTCAACTTTCGCTGTTCAACCAAACTCAGGTAATTATACTTCAATCAAATTACCTAAACTAACTCTTCCTTCATTTGGGGGAGATGTCCTTAGATGGCAAGAGTTTTGGGACTCGTTTGAGGCAGCAGTCCATAATAACCAATCTCTTTCCAAAGTTGACAAATTTAATTATCTCAATGCACAGTTATTGAATGAAGCTAAACTTTGTGTAGCAGGTCTTTCTCTGACCTCAGAGAACTATGAAATTGCTATATCTATATTAAAGGATAAGTTTGCGAATAACCAAATCATTATTAATTCACACTATAAAGTTTTAATGGATTTAACACCCGTAAAGAGTAATGAGACTAACAAACTAAGAATTTTGTTTTATACCATTGAAAAACATATCAGATGTTTACAAAGTTTGGGAGAAGATATAACGTCAAATTTTTTCTTCTCGCTTATAATGAGAAAGCTTCCTCTAGAAGTAGTTATCAAGGTAGAAGAACAAAATGTTAATAACACTCTCGATGTTGTTACTTTATGTCAAATAGTTAAGAATATAATCCAGGCTAGGGAAAAGTCTGACCTCTTACTAGGCATATGTACGTCAAAATCCTTTACCCAAACATTTTCAAGCCAAATCCAGGATGATCTACTACAACCTTCCAAAAGAGTCAACCCTTCTAGAACGCAAGTTCTACCATCGTATGAGAGTAAGACACCTACTTGCATCTTCTGTAAGGGCGGCCATTGGAATGACCAATGCCCAAAATACAGGACAACCGATGAACGGAAGAACGCAATCAAAGGTATGTGTTTTGTATGTTTAAAAAAAGGTCACACGGTTAAAGACTGTAAATCAGATAAATTGTGTGTTTACTGCAAACAACGGCGTAACCACCATAGGAGTTTATGTAACAAACAGTTTCCTTCAGATCAACTATCTAATACATCAACTTATTCCAAAAGGGGGGACAACCAATCAACCACTCTTAATAAATCGTTTCCCAAGTACAAAACTATCTCCTCTAATTCATCTGAACAGGTTAACTCTCACTCTAAACAATTGAATGAAGAAACTGCATTGGTTTCACTATCTGAGAATGTTGTTTTACAAACTGCAATAATTAAGTTACGAAACACAGAATCTAACCAAGAAATAAGTTGTGGGGTTCTTCTGGATACTGGGAGTCAAAGATCATATATATCCAAAGGGATTGCTTCAAAATTAGGTTTAAAGGGAAAAGGTAAACAAATACTTTCTCTCTTTACTTTTGGGAACCATGAGTCTAAAACGATTGAAACCAAAATGGTAAGTGTTGATTTACTATTGGCTGACAATGATCGATTAAAGATCGAAGCAAACGTGGTCCCTCATATCACTGGAAAGGTACCTCCTTCACACACAATAAATATTGATGAAATAAAATCATGTTTTCCAAACTTAAAATTAGCTGACGGACAATTGATTTCTACTGAAATCGACCTGTTAATCGGGAACGATTATTATTTCGATATCGTGACAGGTGACACGATGAAACTTTCACCAGGTTTGTACCTAGTTGATACAAAACTGGGATGGATTATCAGTGGTAGAAATAGTACAAATAGCCTTCAGTTACCACTGTATGAATCATCATTTTTAACTTTACTGAAACCAACAAACTTATTTCCAAGGTCATCAAACTTTTTAATGCCTGACACAAATATTTGTGAACATGATGACATTAAAAACCTATGGCGTTTGGAAACTATTGGTATTCGTGATGATTCATACGTTAAAGATGACGATATTGCACTTGGTAAGTTTAACGAATCAGTCAAGTTTGAAAACGGGAGATATTCTGTTTCATGGCCTTGGAAAGAGTATCCACCAAATCTGCCGAATAACTACAATCTATCTCTTGGACGCTTGAAATCATTGACAGATAGGCTTTCGAGTAAACCGAATCTTCTCAACGAGTATAACATGGTAATTCAAAACCAACTTGACGCTGGCATCATTGAACGTGTACGTGACTGTACCAGCAAAAATTCAGAGAACGTTATTCACTACATACCTCATCATCCAGTAATAAATGTAACAAACAACTCCACCAAACTAAGAATAGTGTACGATGCTTCAGCCAAAACTAGGATGAGTAATAATAGTCTAAACGACTGTCTCTACCGTGGACCAGTCATTTTGGAAAACTTGTGCAGCTTGTTATTTAGGTTTCGAATTAATGCTGTCGGACTCACAGCGGATATAGAGAAGGCGTTCCTACAAATAAGTTTACAAAACCCAGATAGGGATGTAACTAGATTTTTGTGGCTGAAAGATCCATTTTCAGCAGCTACTAAAGATAACATTGAGATTTATAGGTTTTGTAGGGTCCCATTGGGGGTAATATCTAGTCCATTTCTACTTAGTGCTACGATTATGCACCACTTATCACATTCTGAATGTGATAATCTTACTGCTAAGCTGAAATCGTCTTTTTATGTCGACAATATGGTTACGGGTTGTGACACAGAAGAAGAAGCAACGTTACTTTTTAAAACAGCCTCAACTTTATTCTCTGATATTAATATGAATCTCAGGTGTTGGTGTTCAAATTCTAAACAGCTGATGTCAAATGCAGTCATCGATGAAAATTGTAAATTCCCAACACCTCTACCAAAAAATAATGTCTTTACTTACCTGGTTATACAAGAGTGTCACTGCAATATTTATCATGTAGGAGTCCAACACACCCTATCAGAACTGCGAAAATTTTACTGGATAATCCATGGAAGATCAGAAGTGTATAAAGTTATACAAAAGTGTTTGGCCTGTAGGAAGTATGAGGGTGGTCCTTATAGACTACCTCACATGCTTCCTCTTCCTGCGGAACGAATTACGGAAAGCGTACCCTTTCAAAATACTGGATTAGACTACTTTGGACCTCTCTACGTAAAATCGTTTCAGGGCTCCAAAAAACTAATTTCAAAAGTGTATGGTTGCATATTTACGTGTCTGGTCACAAGAGCTGTTCACTTGGAGGTTGTCAACGACTTGACTTCGGAAGAATTTTTACTATGCCTTAGAAGATTTATTGGAAGAAGAGGTAAACCGATGAAAATTTACCTTGACAATGCCACTCAATTCAAAACAACAGCTTCATTTTTGGGAAATGTTAAACTTAATCCTCATGAAACAAGCGAAGTGTTATGCTATACAAAAGAAAACAACATAAAGTTTACTTTCATCCCAGAACTTGCTCCCTGGATGGGTGGGTTTTATGAGAGATTAATATCTCTCGTCGAGAGATGCCTCAGGAAAAGTCTTGGTACACTAACTTTGACTAAATCTCAACTTGATACAGTCATGGTTGAGATTGAAGCAGTAATTAACTCTCGGCCCTTAGTGTACGTTTCTTCTAACGATGACAGCTTGAATGACAACATCATCACTCCCGGTCACTTTCTCAACTTCTATGGGATGAATGGTTTCATAAATAGTAATTCCTACGCAGAAGACCAAAACTTAGTCTCCATTCCTCAAGCGATTCGTGGAACCAAGAAACATCTTCTAGATATGTGGAGAAAAGGAAACAATACTTTGAGTAACTTTTGGAAAATGTGGAAGGATAACTACCTCCTAAGTTTGAGAGAAAGAACTCAAACCAACATAAAACAAAGTAAAATCTTAGCAAAAAAGTTTCTTTCCGTTGGAGACATAGTGCATGTCAGTGGTGACTTCCCCAGGGGAATGTGGAGACTGGGAAAAATATATGACTTAGTAAAAAGTAATGATGGAAACGTAAGAACCGCAAAAGTAAAACTAGGAAATGGTAACTGCATTTCAAGGCCGATCAATTTACTATATCCGATGGAATTCAATGAAACAAACTAAGAAGAATTTAACCCATTGGTACGGCTTGTTTCCTGCGGGAGTGTTGCCAAAGGCAAGATGTTCTAATAAACTGTATATAACACAACAGCTGATGGTTGGATTTATTGGTTGCTAAGAAATTATTATAATATGTTTTGTTATGAAATGTAGTGAAAACTGGTGTAAATGAATTAAAAAACTTAAAACTAAAACACGGTCTCAATAATTTATAATCAACTTATTCGTCACTTCGACGACATTATCTTACCTCAAATTCATCAACAAAAATTTATAAATCCTAGATTTAATTAAATTGAAGCACTTAACAAATTTGACCTGTAATGAAATCATGGGCAGCTCGTGGTACTATAACTTAATCAGCCAGGAAGAGCGGCTGAGCACGTAGCGCTGTGAGCTGCAACCGCTATAGGTCCTACCAACAGTCTTATCATCCTAATCAGCTCGACATGTCCTGCCTACTCCTGGAAGCCTGGATGAAGTATGGGTTTAGTCCTGGAAGTACAGTGTGTCTGCGAAAGTCCAGCTTTTGAGTGGTTCATCCTATTTGGAATTTACCACCCTCTTAAAATTCCGGAAACATCAACTATCTGCATTAGTTATTAGTCAACAGTGGCGTTCATAGAAATAGTTGAGGTTAAACGACAAGCGGGATCATAATAGAAAATTGAAAGCATTACATTTACAACTCAAATATCCCTTAGTTTTTAGGAGAAAAAAATGATTAAACGGGAAATTACCATCATTGACTATTGATCATTTCTAAACATAGACCCGTCGTAGATCAAGAGAAGAGTAGGGCGAAGCTATTGTACATTGACCCATGAACGACTAGGTGGCTGTATTCGATTGGATTGGAAATTTATTGCAAATTTGAGCGGTTTGGCACCTATAAGTGAGAAATAATGCCAACCACAAAAGGGTAGGCTTCAAAAGACATGCGTCTAAATTTACAGAGACAGTCTTATCCAAAAATTGAGAAACCTTTGAAATGTCATAGTAAAATCTAAAGTGAGCTATCGACCCTTAATATTCTTCATGATGAGCTTAAATAGAAAGGCTACCGCATGTCATAAGTACTCATATTTAGCAGAAATTGTTTGGTTATTTTTCGATAAAATGTGGTTTCAACATTTTCTAAAGGGTGTCCTATGTATTAAGGTTGGTGTAGACAGAGACTCTTTTTGATATATACTCTTTGATTTGCTTTAACTAGATTAAACCTATGTGTTTTTAATTAATTTTGAAATATTTATTGCTTATTATAACTTTGTGAAGTCTAAAATAAGTGGATTTTCGAAGTGTGAAATAAACTTCCCTTAATAAAATGTGTGTGCATTATTAGATTGTATATGTATTCTGTAGTTTTCCATATTACCATGTTTTTATGGTTCGTCGAGTTGAGAAAAGTAATATTGAGTGTGCCAAAAACATGTTAAAAAATATTATAACATTATTTATAAACTTCGGTGACTATAATAGTCCACGAGTTTTAGGCATAAAAGATAAAACGACCTAAACCATTCTGACCAAGTCGAAACTTCGCACACATGTTATGTAAACCTCCCTCGTTCAAATGTAAAAAGTCCCCGGAAATACTTGCTGTGTTCCAGCCGCCATGTTGAAAATACTATTTCCGGTCCGTGATTCTCTAAATATTTTTTCAATCAAATCGACCAATTGTTATGGCGATTTTCCTAAAATTCCTGGACTAATGGTTACTAGAGAATTTGTTTATTTGTCAATTTGTTTACTTTTATGTATTGGTAGAGTAATAATGTTTGTAAAAATTGAATACTTTTTTATTTAACTGATTATTTCCTTTAACGTTAAACTTAACTAATATTAACATTCCCAACCAAACTTAGTAGCATGTATGTCGTATGTGCAGATTTGTAGGTTAGGTTGCAATATTTGTTCTCAAAAAGTGCGGAATCACTGAAAGTAAAAAATGTTCGTACTGCAACACTTGAAAATTGGGACGATTCTATGGACATTTATTGTTAATAAAAATCTTTTGAATTATATGAACTGGCTAGTATATATTTTCGCTGCGTAATCAAAGAAATCAAAATTAAAAATATGTTTTACACAAATTTTGAAATTATTGATAATTACCAACGATTAATTCTGGAAATTTGGCACATATATGATGATTTCAAAGTATAGTAGTCATTTTAGAGAAATTATGTTTAAATAATAAGAATTAAATGTACAACAAGAATATAATAACATCAATACATAACACGACTATCATTAATCTAGCTTTTGAAGAACATTCCGACCAATTTTAATCTTTATTTTTCATGTTTGTTGTACATAATATTTTTTTAATATTCTGGTAACCTCTGATAAGCAGATGTCTTTTTAAAGGTTTAAATAAAACTTGCTTGTATTTTTTAAAACTTCTTTATGTCGAGTTCAGTGAGTTTTTATCCAGTGCGAGCTGGTGATCCAGGTTACACCTGGGTAAACTCTTTACGCTAGAAGTGAATTGCTTTACCAGTTTACGCTTGAATGCAAATAATTAAAAACGCAATAGCTTTGGCCCTTTGTTTGGATAAATATAAATATATTAAATGTGGTCTAAGATATTAGTTCAATTTAAAAGTCCAAAAATCAACCATCAACTGATAAGAGTTCAAACTCGTGATTTGTTTTCCTTTCGTAGCTCACATTGAAATTAAATCTTATTTTAACTATAATAGTGCTTTTCAGCATTGAAACCAGACACCAGACATTGAAAACCCACGATACAAAAACAATAGAAACGCAAGTACCATAGAAGCGCTCAGGCTGCAACTGAGACTCCAAAAAAAGCAATGGTTTACGATGTGAATTTTTGGCTGTAAATTAATAAACGAACAAAGTCCAAATGATTCGCTCCAGCAATCAATATTTTATCCATGTGAACGTCACAGGTGTAAACTTGAGTACTAAAAAAGTAGACCACGACGCCCAAAACTAAATTTTGATCTACACTCAATTGAACGAAAATATAAAAAAATGGCAATAAAATATAAAAATACTTTAAACTTGAGCTCTATTTCAGGAACATAAAATATATCAAAGCTATTTTGCTCTCTCAACATGCGATTTTATGTAACTAGGGTTATTACCCTTGCTCACTCATGTAGCAAGATAGTATCTTTTAGAATTTTCGGCAATTTTCTATCTAGTAAAATCCTATTCCTCTACATATTTTTTATTTTGCATTCAGATTATTGAGTACAAGCGTCGACATATATAGGATTCATAGAATTAGGATACAGACAGCTATTTATTAGTATTAGATTTGGTAAGAACTCGTTTTTGTTAAAGTCTTAACCAATGACTGTTCTTGTAAATCTATTCTCGTAATTACCGTTCAGCAGAGAACCTAATACTCGTGCCGCACTGTTTTTGGGTCTTTTCCGTTATACGTATACCACCATTCCAAATTTACCCATCAAGCTTGATTTTTGACCGAGAATCATAAACTAGGTCAAATAATTGTTATATTAATCGTTTTAAAGTGGAAATTCCTTGTAAGAATATTTTACCTGCGGTTTCGTTATCTTATCTCCCGTATCTCTGACTATAGACGCGAGAAGCCAGCGTATGGCCGTCTAGCGGCCCCACTTCCATTGGTTAGGTTTGGTTAGGTTAGGTTAAGTTAGGTTAGGTTAGGTTACGTTAGGTTAATTTGACCTAACCTAGGTTTTTTAGGTTGGGATTTTTTATGTTAGGTTTTTTAAGGATTTTTCGGTTAATTTTAAGGGGTTAGGTAACCTTACCTAACCTAACCTAACCTAACCAAACCAAACCAAACCAATCTAACCTAACCTATCCTAACCCTAACCAAACTTACCAAAATCAAGCTTGAAATACAAACCCGAAACAGTGGTATACGTATAACGGAAAAGATCCCTGTGTGGGGTAAACCTGCGTATTCTTACGTTAAAAAATGTTCGAATGGACCTTATGGCAAATTAACAATATAATAAACTTGTCACTAATTATTAGCAGATAAAAATGAGATTGATGTGGTACCTTCCTTTAAACTGAAGCGTTGAGTAGACGAAACCGGTATACGAGTTTTCTTCTGCTGGCCAGCTATCACGTATTTCGCGTACGCGGACCGACAGTCTTTTCACTTCACAAATGTTCAATCGGTCACTTTTCAATATGTGTCACTAAAAAATATACTTTAGGGGTTAGATCAGCAATTGAGAATTAATTGTGCCGGGGACATGTTGATGGTTGCATGAGCGCAAGAGAACTGGGGTGAGATTGGGGCTTCCAGACATCACGTGACCGGGCAAAGGTTATTGTTTGAAAAGTCTGGAAATATCTAGGTACGATAGCGCTTGTAAACGGAACATGCCGCCCGCCTTGGACCATACATGGTTCAAAACATTGTGAAAAATTGCAAAGTAACACATAATGGATATAGATTGACATTGAAATATATAAGAAACATAGATGAAATATAATTAGATAACATTGAAATAAAAGTATGATTGAAAATAGAATAATAATGTGGTTTGGTCTGATTATGAAATCAGGGGAGCGGGTACACCTTGGTAGCAGGACGACAGAAGGTTCCCCGTTGAGTCTTGATGGTGACAACTCGGACGATGCCGTCTGATCCAGGCGAAGTCTTCACGATGCGTCCAAGAGGCCAAAGTAGTGGTGGTGTTCTAGGGTCCTGAATCATGACTAGGTCACCCACTTCTAGGTTTTTGTTGGGCTTTTCCCATTTCTTCCTTTGTTGTAGCTGATGTAAATATTCCTGATGCCAACGTCGCCAGAAGCCTTGATGTAGGGCTTGTACAGTTTGCCAATGGTTGAGACGATTTTCAGGAACCTCTTCTAGATTTGGTTCTGGTACTGCCACAAGAGAAGTGCCGATAAGAAAATGACCTGGTGTAAGGGCTGTGATGTCAGATGGATCTGCGGATAACGCTGTTAAGGGTCTGGAGTTTAGTACAGCCTCCACCTGTGTGACGAGTGTTATTAATTCCACCAGTGTTAGGACTCTATCGCCTATGACTCTTTTCAGATGACATTTAGAGCTTTTTATAGCACTCTCCCATAGGCCTCCTTGGTGAGGCGCAGCCGGTGGTTGGAAGTGAAAATTTATCGAGTGATCCAAGGCAAAGCTGTTAAGAGCATCTTTAGTGTTCTATTCATTGATGAAATTCTGAAAGGTTTTCATGAGTTGCTTTGAGGCTCCAACATAGTTAGTTCCACAATCTGAGTACAAGTGGGCGCACAATCCACGACGAGAAACAAAACGTTTTAGTGCAGCTATGAAGGAGTCTACAGATAGGTCTGTTACGATTTCCAGGTGCACAGCTTTTGTAGCGAAACAAACGAAGAGGCAGAGATATGATTTTAACCTTTGAGCATTCCTAGTTGTATGAACTTTCACATCAAAATGTCCGCTATAATCCATGCCAGTGTGGTAAAATGGCCTTACAGGCTTTAATCGAGTTTCGGGTAGATCTCCCATTAGTGGAGGTTTGTTTACAGGCCTAAGTCTAAAACATCTTTGACACTTGAAAATCACAGATCTTATCACGCTGCGGGCTGATAATATCCAAACTTCTTGGGACAGAATAGATTGCAGCAATTGAGGGCCTGCGTGTAGATGCTTTAAGTGATAATGCATAATCAACAGTTTGACAGCACAGTGAGATTTAGGTAACAAAACTGGATGTTTTGCATCTTGTGTAAGGTTGGAATGTTTCAACCTACCGCCTACTCGCACTATTCCATTGTCATCAATGTATGGAGATAAGCGAGCAAGTTTTAAGCTGCATTGGGAACCCCTTTTGAGGGCAGAGATATCATCCTTAAATGATTTAGATTGTATGAGCTTAAAAAATTCTTAATTTCGCTGAAGAAGTTTCTTGGCAAGTAAGTTGTCCGATGCGGGGATCATTGGCTCGCAGATTATGAATGAATCGCAATATATATGCCATGACATTTACAAGTTTCCTGAAACATGAGTATTTTTCTAGTAGATCAAAATCAATGTGTTCCATCTTCTCTGTGGTTGCTAGGACGTTCAGGGGATTTGGCTTTATTTCAAGAGTGTCATCATCAGTGACAGGTGTGAATTTTGGCTTAGGCCAAGAATCTGATGATAACTGTAACCATTCAGGTCCTTTCCACCATAAATGATGAGTCACAAGTTGAGAGGGTGAAAGTCCACGAGTGGCACAATCCGCCGGGTTGTCTTGAGATTTGACATAATTCCATGAGTGAGGAGGGACCAATTCTTGGAGTTCTGAGATACGATTGGCAATGAAGACTTTCAAACGATATGGCAGAGTACGTATCCATGTGAGTACAATGGTGGAGTCACACCAAGCGTAGATTGATTCAATCTTCATATGAGCAGTGAGTATGTTTGAACAATATTGTAGAAGTTTTCCCAGTAAGTGAGCACCACAAAGTTCAAGCCGTGGTAGAGAGATCCTTTTTAAAGGAGCGACTTTTGATTTGGAGATGATGAGATAAATCCTTGTATCTTGTTGAGAGTCGGTGACACGAAGGTAGACGACAGCAGCATATCCTTTCTCTGAAGCATCACTGAAGCCGTGGAGTTGCACAGAAGTATGCAGAGAAGTAGAAACGTAGCGTGGAATCCTTAAGTCTTGAATAATGAGGAATTCTTCTAAGAATGAATACCACTTGGTTCTAACATCATTAGGAACAGGTTCATCCCAAGTTAGCCCTGTTGTCCAGAGGTACTGAATAAGTGTTTTTGCCCAGAAAATTACGGGTGTAAGAAATCCTGGCAAATCGTACAGTTTAGCGATTGTAGATAATATTCTTCCCTTTGTAAGCGTAGCGCTTATTTCAACACCCTTAACTTTATAAGAAAGCATGTCGGTCTCTGGAGTCCATTTTAGGCCTAGGACACTGAAGAAGGCTTCACTATTTTCAGTTAACTCCACTGGAGTTTCTTTGTGTTCGATTGGGACTTGGTCCAATAGTTGGGGTGCGTTGCTAATCCATTTCCGGAGCTCAAAACCTCCTCTAGAGAGTAAATCTTTGAGTTCGTTTTGTGCAGACAAAGCTTCATCTAACTTTTCCGCTCCGGCGATGATGTCGTCATAAAATATTGATTTAGTTAGAATTTCAGACGCCTTAGGGTATGAGTGACCCTCATCATTGACCAACTGATGTAATGTTTTGATCGCAATGAAGGGCGAACAATTGAGTCCGTAGGTGACGGTATTCAGCTTAAAGACTTGAAGAGGTTTATCTGGGTTGGTTCGCCAAAAGATTAGCTGATATTTTTTGTCATCTTCAGCCACCAGAATCTGGCGATACATCTGACGTATATCACAAGTGAACACAATCTTGTGACACCTAAAATACAGTAAGACATCACTGATATAATTCTGCAACTTCGGACCAGGCATGAGGATGTCATTTAGAGAAATGCCATTATTGGTTTTGGCACTACCATCAAATACGACTCGTATTTTGGAATTTGGGGGATTTTCCTTAAATACGCCATGGTGTGGTAAATAGTAACATTCACCAGAAGGGGGTTGCTCACATACACTCATGTGACCAGATTTGATGTAGTCGTCCATGAATTCAGAGTATAAAGCTTTAAATTCGGGCTGAGCAATGAATTTTCTTTCCATCGACTTAAGTCTCAGTTGAGCTGTACTACAGGATTCACCTAAGGGAGGATGGTTTGGCCTTTTTGGCAACTCAACAACATATCGACCAGAGTTATCACGTGTATGGGTTTTTTCAAAATGCTGTAAGCAGAGAACATCTTCTTCTGACTGGGCCTT
The DNA here is from genome assembly GCA_035578135.1 of Flexamia atlantica. Lineage (NCBI taxonomy): Eukaryota > Metazoa > Arthropoda > Insecta > Hemiptera > Cicadellidae > Flexamia > Flexamia atlantica. Next base: position 2,387,629 of record JAQJVK010000009.1, read on the forward strand.
AACACATGTTGGGGGTTCTTCGATTGACCAAAATCTTTGTAGTGAGCTGTGAAGATCTCCATCATGTGTGGTTAGAAGAGAAACAGGTTGTGAGATTGATAACTCACATGTAGCAACAGGAGCTACGCCCATTACAACAAAGCCAAATATCGTTCCTAAAACTTGAGGCAGGCTATGGCCTAGGAAGTGCTGTTCACCAGTCAGTGTAAGAGCGAATAAATCAGCTCCGATCAATAGATCAATATCTCCAGGTTTGTCAAAACACGGGTCTGCAAGGACAAAATCATTTAAAAATTCCTTCACTTGAGGTGAGACTGGGATCTGAGGTAGTGGCGAAGTGATACGACTCAAAACCATGCATGGGTGGTGATAAGCTAAGGGCTGACCATTAATTGCAGATATATCAATGTGTACTATTCCTCTAAAATTAATTTGTGATCCAGAAATTCCTTGGATTTCATCGTAAACTCGAGTTCGAGAAGCACTGATAAGTTGAACAGCTCTTTCAGATATCAATGTAAGCTGAGCTGCAGAGTCGAGTACAGCTCGGAGTACAGTTTGCTGACCATCTCTAGAAAAAACCTGAACTAAACATGTTCCAAGTAAAATTGTTGTTTTGGTTGGGTTTAAATGGCTAGATAATCCTACAAGGGCACTTTTATTCATTGGAGCAGTGCTTTTGTTTGGGAGTGTGTTATTTGTAGGTGGCTTACCAGATTTGTTTTCAAAAACCTTGGTTGGGTAGCCTGGCTGTTGTTGTGTAGGAGTTGAGTCATGTAAGAGCGTGTGATGTAGCTTTGAACAAATTTGACACACTTTACGAGAAGGACAATTGTTACTATCATGAAGGTGACCTAAGCAGTTGGAGCAAAGATTATTTTTGCGAGTGAATTCAACTCTATCACCTCTACTTTTAGCCTGAAAGGTTTGACACTTGTATATGTTGTGATCTGATGCATGACAAAACTTACAAGTGTTAGTCACTGCGACAAAAGCTGCTTTTGGTTGAGGAGAGTATGGTTTACTATCTCGGGGAGGTTTAGGCCTATGATTACTAGGTTGAGGCTTTTGCACTGAAGAGTATTTTGTGTTAGCTGAGGGACCAAGACCGATACTAGCTCCTTCTAAACGTTTAAATTCTCTTTCAAGAAATTTAATTAAATCATTTACTGCAGGTATGTCATTGTTTGTGGTGCGAGAATCCTCAAAAGATTTTCTTAATTCAGCAGGTAACTTTTTCAAAAGCGTTAAGACAAGCAGAGTATTTTCAGTTGTTATGTCATGGCTGAGATTTTTCAAAACCTGAGTGTTCTCTTTATAAACTGGAGAAAATGCAGTTATGCTTAAGCTCTTGACTAAATCTAGGGGCTCACCGCTTAAAGAACTAAGCAGATACTGGAACTTACTTACAGGGGCCAAAGATTCATTCTTATTTATAGAAGCCTCAAAAATATTGTAGAAGCCAACCCACTCTTCATAATTACCGCTAAATTTAGGCAACTCAAATTTAGGCAGTCGTAGAGATGGTTGGGTGGGGGGAGTTACTACTTCAGTTTTAGTAGGTAGCACAATTTTCAAGTCACTAATCAGGGAAATGTACAAGTCAGAGATTTCATCTTGCATAGAGCAAGATGAAATCTTGCTCAGTTTCAGCAAGATTTCAGATTTCAGATTATGATGAAACTGAAATCTTCAGTTTCATCATAATCAGAACCAGGATCATCATAAACTACTTTCTCGAAGAAAGCTTTAAAATCAGTGAATGAACCTCTAACTTCATCGTCATAGTTGTGTAAGCGCTGAATGGAAACGGCACTTAAAGTCTGAGTTTCTGAGAGAGTAATTTGGGATGACACAAACTTGCTTATTTTCTGAAACCTATTTTTAACAAGTTTTGCCTTTTTCTCCAGGGTAGAGAATCTCATTTTGAGTGAACATCAACATAATCAACAAGAGTATAGGCTTATCATAAGCTTAGGCCTATGTAAAAATATTATCTCAACACCTAAATATCAAAATAACACCAAGTCTTAGGCCTAATAATTATAAAAATAGCTCAAAATAAATCAACTCATATATATTCATTCTACAAGAAATAATAAATGCAAAATAATATTTCAGTAAATAATCAGACCCAAGATAGGCTTAGTAAGAGAAGTCAAGCCTATTTAATGCATTGCCATTTCATCTGACATATATTTCAATCAAGTATTTTGCATAATAAATTAAGTAGAGAAGTATTTGTTACCAGAAATATCCTTAATGTATATGAAGAATCAATTCAATCAGAAATATTTGGTTTAATATTCACACTAAATAATATTTTCAAAGATGTAAATAACTTGGGGGTTAAGTTTATGTTTCGATTCAATTCACACAGGTAGACGTGTGTTTAATTCCTGTCGGCTGTTTCCTGGGCTTGAGACGTGAGTTTTACAGCTGATCAGTTTGAAGAAGCAATATTATTGGGTGATTTATTCTGTTGATGAATCTCAAATCTCATTGGGCGAGTTCACCCGCACTCACCGGTTACCGTACGGTGAGTAAATCCTGGTGAATGACGTCACGGTTCATTTTTCCGGTAACCTACCGGTGCGAGTGAACGTAAGCGGTGGATTCATTAACAGCTGATTCAACGCCGGATGTAGAGCAGCTCTACATCCGGAAAAACAGTACGGCAGGGAAAATAAATAATTTTCTTATTAATAGGCTGCCCGAAATGGATGAAGTGAATTTGAGAATTTTTACTCATGAAATTACCGATGATAGTCATTTTGATTTAATTAATAATATAGTTCCTGCAGCAATTGACCTTATAGAGCCTTTTCATGTAGGATTGAACCCAATTCAACAAGAACGAGGAGATCCTGTAAGGAACCGTAACTATTTCGAAACTACGGTTCCGATATACACGATTTCCGAGTTTAAGAGCCAATTTAGAATGTCTAGAAATGCTGTTGAGGTATTCTTTCATTTTTCACCTTCATATTTCCTTTCTTAAGTTGGTTTTATTTTTTCAAGCAATAATTTATTTTATAATTTAAGGTTTTAAGGCCAAAATTACATCGCTTAATTTGTTCAGTAAGTTTATTTGGTATTTTTTATCAAATTGTTGCCTTACTAAGGCAAAGGCCAATTTAAATTTATTAAAACCCTATTTAGAAATATGGGGATTGTCAATAGATGTTTAACTCAACCAAATGTTAAATATCATCTAGACAAACGATCTCGGCATACTTCACGATATTAGCAAACATTTGGCAAGTACTCTCATCTTGGGTAATAGGTGCACATTAAGAAACTGTATTACTGAATTCCCACAGTTTTTTGCTATTGTATAGTACCTATACTATCAAAATTTTGACTATCCAGAATAGGCTTAATTCACAATTAAAACCAATAGTAACTTTGAAAGTTTAGTAATTATTTCTGTACTTACTAGTAATACTAATATTTGTTGATTAACATCAAATCGGTCAATAAATAAATTATCATCTGATTTTTCTTGATACTTTTGTTCATCTTTTAGCAATACAATTTTATTCATAGGTTTTAGCTAAAATTTTCGTAATTGCTGGCCAAAAATGAAACATTTTCTTTAATGGCCAGGTTTATTTATCAAATTCAACCTTCACATTTGTTTCAATGCTTCAAAGCCCCTAATGACCGACAACTGTTTTCTTAGTTGGCCATTATACAAATTTAATAATTTAATGTTGTGGTACTTATACTATTTTATTCATAGATTCTATGAGAAGAAATGATTTATGTTAGATACAATAGGCCTATTTGTAAAATCCTTCTTCTCTGAATAAATCAAAAGAAATTAACTAATAACGTTAATTTGGACAGATTTTTTAGTCAATAGCCTTTTGGCACCAACAACTATAGTTTTTGTTTTATTTCCATTCCAGGGAAGAAACTGGAATGGATTATGGGGATGTTAAACAACAAGTAAACATTATCATCTTGAGCTTACATAGGCCTATATAACACTACCTCAAGTTAGAAAGTATCTTAAATATTTCACTTTAAAAAACATTGCCAGAAGGGCATTGGAAATAGGCTATTCTTTTTTTCATATCGTGTTGATAGGTTGGTGTGTGGAAAGAAAGATTTATCAATTTGTAGACCTCTCAAAGGCAGTTAGGAAAACTCCAATTCATTACAGTATGCGAGCCTCTTGTCGTTTTATACAATCTAACTTTAAAAATTTTGCTGGCTATTACTTAAGAAGAAATATAGGTAGGTTTTATAATATATAATAATAATTTTTAAATTATTTTTATTGACTAATTTTCAAACTTACCTGAAACAACTCAGATTTCTCTCATGAGCATTCTGATTCCAATTGATGTTATGATATCCGTAGATTTATAGCTTCCAATTTTTTAAGTGCTTAATTTTTTAGGATTTTACAGAGTTAGTATTCAGGTTTATGTAACTGAAGACTATACATAAACCTTTTTTGACATAAGTCAAAAAAGTTATGGTAATATGGTGTGTTACCAAAATCAGACTCCCCAATAAGAAATTTTCAATTATTATAACGGGATCTGGAAACTGGAAGTCTTTGAGTGCTCTAGATAAATAGAATTATTTTTATCCTTAATTCCAGATATTATCAATCTAATGATTGGATACTAAATTTTTTAACCTTACAGAAATGTAGCTGAACATTGAAAGTTCGACTATTATTAGTCGACTATTAGAAGACTTTAGTGATGTTGATGGATCGGAATGACGAACTAAGGGGAGAATATGCAACTGTTCATCAATAGAAATAAGAATAACACCAAATTTAGATGGATATTGCCAATTAAAAAAATACAAATAACCCAAACAATTTTTTGATAGTTTATTAGTTTACACTGTAATATATAGATTTAAATTTAAATACATTTAAAACACATAAAAAATATATATACAAAAAAAACTAATTTAGTTTTACAAATAAGTACCCATCTTCAGAAAGGTACAATGAGATTACATATGCATTTATGACTGTACAATTTACAAAGCAATTTAACAATATACTTTTTGTTTTTGGTGTCTCACATACAGGTAATGATCCAAACTGTTGGGAGGCAGTTGGACATTGACCACATAATCCCAATAGAAAAAAAGTGTCATTTCACGCTGTGGATGCTCAGCAAACCAGAAACGTTTCTTGCTGCTGGCGATAGATTTAACTTCGCCAAGAGCACTGGGCACAAAGTGTTCACGCAAGTTGTCAATGCACTTGTGCAGAGCATTGATGACTTCATTGAATGGCCAAACGCAATGCACCAGCGACAATCATCGCAAGTGAGTTATGATAAGTTGAAAAACCTGAGATGTTGATATTATAATACACCTTGGATTATTTGGACTGATGCGGCGGAGTACTGATCCAGATGAATAATCCAGCTTGTCTGGTTTCACTGGGATCCAGATAATTTAGTTTGAGTAATCTAAGGTGTACTGAGCTTTATTTATAAACAATGAAATTTCAAGTACAGAGCTTGTAACAGTTCTTGAGGTTGAAAAAAATAAAAAAATAACTCAAATAAGAAAAAATAACCAAAAAATAACCTTTTGTACACAAAAAATGCTGCTAAAAATTAGAAAACCGGCGTTATACTGAGGATAATACATTCTTAACCTTGGTAAAAAAGAAAATCTTGACAGACTAATCTCAAATCTGCCTAGATTTGACGGCGAGACTTGGTTTTCACGCAACGAGACTTAGTTTTCACGCATTTTAGGATGATGAGATTCGTCTGCCGCGATGCTGCTACGAGATCGTCTGACATATGAATACTGTAAACAGGGCTTGTAGCAGTTCTTGAGGTTGAAAAAAATAAAAAAATAACCAAAATTCCAAAAAAATAACAAAAATAACCGAATTACAAAAAAAATAACAAAAAATAACCAAGAGCAAAAAAATAACAAAAAAATAAAAAAAATAACCTGTTACAAGCCCTGCAAGTAATTTACTAGTTTAGAAAAAAATACTTATACAGGAATGATTGATTAAAATTTACAGAATGAGCAACATTTTTATGTTTATTACAAACTTACAATCTAAGAGCATTACAGAACTAAACTATATTTAATAACTAGTCCGCAAAATTCGTTTGAGAATGAATGAAGGAAATTTGAGAATTTTTACTAAGTGAAATTACTAATGAAAATCATTATAAGAGCATTATAGAACTTATATATATTTAATAAATAGCCGTATTAAATTAACTTATCAAACTAAAATCTATTAAATTTACTAACTAAAATTTAAAATTAACTAAAACTGAAACATAAACTAATAATATATGAATAAAACATATGACTTGAATAAATCTATTAAGGTTATATTGAAATTACTTAAACTAAAATCTATTAAATCTACTAAACTAAAATTTAAAAATAACAAACTAAAACATAACCTAATAATATATGACTATAAAAAATATGATTTGAATATAAGGTTGTATTAAATTAACTTATTAAACTAAAATCTATTAAATTTACTAAACTAAAATTTAAACATAACTAAAACTAAAACATAACCTAATAATATATGACTATAAAAAATATGACTTATCTATTAAGGATAACAACAGTAAGTACAAGGGGGTTACAGTTGTCGTTCTCGACACGAAATTTAGAAACATGAAGAAAACCTTTGTATCGATTAAAGACAACAATAGCAAGAGGCGATCGGGGAGGGAAGCCATCTCCTGGCCATACTACAGTATTTTTGCAGATATATTCCATGACGACTGTTCGGTCAATCTAGACCGAGTCTGGAGTGGGTGTGGGCCAACAGGAGTGTGCCAATAAGAGGGTATGCTCAGATGATGAATAGATTGATCCTGAAGCAGCACAACCTATGAAAAGGTCATACATATATTTTATTAAATCATTATGACTGAATTAGAACTGTAGTACCTACCGCAAATGATCCCTCCCAGCCATTTGATGATACTCGGCATTTAAGGAACCAAAACTACTTTGAAACTATGATTCCAATCTACAAAATTTCTGAATGTAAGAGCCAATTTATATTGTCAAGAAATGCTGTTGAGGTATACTTTCCACCTTCATATTTCCTTGTAACATATTTTTTTTTTCTTGTTACAGATTATTATTTTGTAGAAAATTAATTGAAGCCCCTTATTTCTTTTATGTATTTTTACAAACCAGCTGTGCATCAATTTATTAAAGGCATAAATTAAATATTATATCGAATTTCTTATTAGAATATTAATTTAAAATATTAAAGAACTATTCTACTGAAATAAGAACTTACGAGGAAACCCGCTGTTCGAAATCGAGTAATTGTAATGACACGGCATATCCCGCCAGATTTCTATTAGACATCCAAATTCCTTTCTCATATCTGATGACATAAAAATGGCCGACATTATATATCTGTCGTCATGGAATATATCTAAAAAAAATATAGTAGGATCAAAAAATATCATGGCAGCAAAAATATCATGGTATGGCCCTAGATAACGGTTGGTCTCATGCAACGGTTATGGAAGTTTCAAAACTCTCTGAATTTGTGACATACCCACAAAGAACGTGATATCTTAGATGGGTTTTCCCAGCTCATTCATTATATCTAATTAGTTAAAACCAACTCAGATTGTTCTTGATGCTATAATAAAGTGCTTTAAATTTTCAATTTTATCCACCTAAATAAGTAAAAATGACCACTGTGATCTGTAGCCGGTACGCCACCAACCTTGCGCAATACTTACTTAGTTGATACTTGAAGTCTGCATCGTTGACTGGAAATCCAGATAGATTGCGTCATTTCTATTTTATTAAATCATGATCTTACTTCTTTGAATAGGGCCACTCCTAAGACCGCCAGTAGTAAGGTTCAGCTTCCATCTCACTCACGGAGTGTATAGGCCAGGGAGTAATAGCGAGTTGGCCTGCTCCAACATGTTCGCAATCGGATTTAAAAAAAATATTTTCATGTTTTTACAGGTATTTCAAGCTTTGTCACAAGGATTTCCAGGCATAGTAGGAGCAATAGATGCAACTCACATCCGCATCAACCAACCCAAAAACAATGCCACAGACTATTTTAACAGGAACCAAGTCCATTCTGTCATATTGCAAGCAGTCTGTGATGAAAGATGCAAATTCATTTCTGTATCTACTGGATTTCCTGGCAGGTTGCACGATGCTAGGGTGTTCAGAAATAGCAACCTGGGTGACTCTTTGGATCAACTCATTGAAGATGATGATATGCATCTAATTGGTGATGTTGCGTACCCTCTGAAAGTTAAACTCATGACCCATTTAAAGACAATGGACACCTCAGTCGAAATAAGATTAGATATAATAAACAACTCTCATCGGTAAGATCTACAGTTGAACGAGCTTTTGGTCGCTTGAAGGGGAAATTCAGGCGTTTGAAGCTGTTGGAGCTTTCAAAATTAGACCTTATTAGTAATACCATAATAGCATGCTGTGTTCTACATAACATGATAATTAATGTGGACGATCTCAGTGATGATGAATATTCTTCTGGTGAGGATGATGTGGATGACGACTCCTCTTCGGCAACAGCTGAAGTCATTAACTGTAGTGCCACTGCAAAAAGAAACCAAATCGCTGCTGTAGTTTAATCCTGTAAATTAGCGGTTCTCAACCTTTTTTATCATGCGAACTCCAAACTCAATAGTTTTTCATACATTGTACCCCTAACATTACTAAATTTATTGTAGCCTTGAATAGAAAAGTTCAATAAATTATAAATTTTTATAGAGTTATAAATTATAATAAACGGTATCAGGAAACTGACACACACTTTCTCCCTTCAAGTCATTTATAACCAGAAAACATATATAGTGAAATTAAACAAATTAACAATTAATAATCGCACAAATATATACCAAATTTTATCAAAATCGGTTAGTAAATAACGGAGATATTGTTTTTTTTGTCCCCCATAACTTTTGAACCTGAATTTTACGTATTTTCTATTGACAATTTATCTCTTGCGAACTCAGGTATCCACTAATCCATGGGGATTTGCGAACCCCAGGTTGAGAACCGCTGTTGTACATAGAAAGATATTGTTAATTTAGTCGTTAGATATTGTAAATAATATAGGGTTTATATAAAACAAAGAATTCATATTGAATATTTATAATTTTTTTTGTAATTAGCTACATATTTGTTTAAATTTAATACAGATTAATTTAATTTAATATAGATTTACTAGTTACTTCTACTCCAAAAATAGAATCACAAAGAAAATAATTAATTGGATTGCTTGATTCTTATGGTCATTTAGCATGTTTTTCAGAACCATCTCGAATTACACTTAATTCAAACACATGTATTGATAAAATTTTAATCAATAAGTATATTACAGAAAGACAACCCTTTTTTATCACTCTTGATTTGGGAATATCAGATCACAGAGCGCTTTTTATTTGCATGGAAAGTAGAAATAATCATAAATTAGATAAACCAATTCCTGTTAAGAGACGGTTGTTTTTAAAAGAAAACGTCAGTAGTTTTATAATGGAAATTGAAACAATCTAATGGGAAATTTCTAGAAACTTTAGTTCCCAGCAGAATTTTGATATCTTTTTGAAAAATTTTATAATGCTTTTAATTCAAATTTTCTGTTAAAATTCTTTTCATCAAAACAAAATAAAAATAAAAAGCGTTGGTTCACAGAGGAAATTGAAGTGAATTGAATTCTTAGTAAGTTTCAAGTGCTAGAAAGAGAGAGCTGCATAAATTAGTAAAGAGTTCAAATGAGCAAAATCTTAAGAATTTTTAAAAGGAATAAAATTCAATATTTAAACCCGTTTGTAAAGAGGCTAAAGCAATGTTCAATTCTAATTTTATAAATAATTATGAAAATAAAAATAAGGCTGTTTGTACATTAATTAGGATTCAGCTGAGAGCTAAAGTGACAAAAGAAAATTTCCATAAATTTAAAAGTTGGAAGTAAAAGTATTAAGGAAGGCAAGGAAATAGCACAGCATTTTAATAACATGTTGCAAAAAATTGAATAGAGATCCAGATATAAAGAAATCTATTTCTTTAATTGAAATTTGTGATAGATCTAATTACAGTTTTTCTTTTAAGCATGTTTCAGAAAAAGATATTTATAAAACAATTATATCACTAAAGAATAAGAATCCTGCTGGCTGGGATGGGATTCCTATGAATATAGTGAAAAAAGTAGCATTTCATATCTGTCAGCCAATATGTTTTATTATCAACCAATGTTTTGATAAAGGTTATTTTCCTTATCAATTTAAATTTGCTGAAGTTAAACCTTTATTTAAGAAAAGAGATAAGGAAAATCATGAAAATTACCATCCAGTTTCAGTTTTGGTCGCATTTTCAAAAATATTTGAAAAAGTGGCTTTTTATTAAATAATGCATTTCTTTGAAACAACAAACCTTTTTTCCAGTAATCAATTTGGCTTTAGATCCGCCTGTAGTACAAATTCAACAATATCGAATCTCGTTGATCAAGTGGCTTGGGGCTTGGATGGATCACAGAGTACTGCAGCAGTTTTTTTGTGATCTATCCAAGGCCTTTGACTCTGTATATCACAACATTTTATTAGAAAAACTTAAATATTACAATTTTTATCCACAAGCTTTGTCTTGGTTACAATCTCATATTTTTAAAATACATTAATTACAAACCAGCATAAACTCAATTACAGTACAAGACGGAAGAATGATTTTTTTATTTCCAAAACATAGATTGACTTTAACGGAAAATTGCCCTTTTTATATGGGAATAAAATTCTTTAATTAACTCCCCCATGAATTGAAATTAATTGACAAAACAGAGGGATCTAAAATCAAATTGAAAGAATTCTTAATAAATAAAATGTATTATTCAATAGACGACTTTTTGCAGGATGAATTTTTGTTGTAATGCGATGAAACAAGATTTATGACTCTGTATAGTTTGTAAGTTAACTAATGTCCATTTAGTTTTATTTTATATATTATTTGACAATGTCGCCTGTCTTAAATTGTGAGCTGACAATTTGTAAAAAGATGTTATGCGAGAATAAAGGATTATTATTATTATTATTTAATTGTCAATATTGCTGATCACATAAGCACCATAATAATCAGAAGTTGTGTTTCTTCAATATAAGATTTTTATTTGATTATATTATACAGAGCTCTATTGTATAATATTATGAGATTAAGGGATCGTGGTTTATTTGGAATCCTGTTATCCAGACAAGTCTCTATCACAATAGTCTCTATCTACAAGAGGTAGTCTACTGTAAGCCTGTAGGCAAGGAAGTTAGAATCAAGGCTGGATAATTTACTTCACTACTGGTTGAGAGGGCTGAGTGGAAGATGGTGGAGGGAAGTGGGAAGTGACGAGGGTGGTTAATTCCTTATGTCACTGTACTTACGTTGTATATCACATCCTTCCTGTCTTTTGTTGAAACCCCTCCACCATGACCATCTAGTGCTGGACAAAAAATAAATGGCCCAATTTGAAATGTGTACATAACAAGTTAAGTATTAACAAACAAAAGCTAATATAAATAAGTAAACAACTGTTACTCAGTAGTGTAAAAGGAATATGAGGAAGGTTCTTCTTTTCATTACTATCTAAGCAGAAAAGACATAGTAGGCCTACTGTATATGTATTTTGAAAATGCATCATCTTCATGGAACAATAGTTTCCTGTTATGGGGTATCAACCTTATCATGCAGATTATAATTGTTTCTATTTAAATTAAGAAAAGCTACATCTGTATTTTGTTTCTAGCTGAAAACATATCACATTTACACTACTGGCAACAGTCTGAAATAAAACAAAAATTGAAACAGATAAATAATTTTTTGGTATATTTACAAAATATTTATATACAAAAAATGTATTTTCATGAAGAAAAAGAAACGATTTGCTAATCTGATTATCTGAGAATGGTACCTACTTTTTAATTTAAATAAAACATTTAAAGTTTGATTATTAATTGCTAAAGGAATAAAAGAGCTGTTAAACATCAATTAAAAGTTGAAAAAAAAAACTAATGGCTACATGACTTTTTAGGAGGCAGACTAAGTAGCAAAGTGTCGTATTAAGGGGGGGGGGATGATAGACACAAAGCTAAGAAAAGAACAAGCTGGCTTTAGAAGAGAATGTTCGTGCATAGACATGATCAACACAATGAGAATTATAACAACAAATACAATTATATACAATGAGTCGAACAATGCTCAGAGTTCCAGTCGCCAGTATACTTGGCCTTTGTGGAATGGGAAAAAGCTTTCGACTTCATAAGTAGAGAATCCATCTGGAAAGCTTTATGCGAGTTTGTAGTCCCTGAAAAAATTATTAACCTCATAAAAGAAATATAGAGGGATTAAATATGTCAGATTGTTCATGAAGGAAAATTATCTGAATCATTTGAAATTGGAACAGGTGTTAGGCAGGGCTGTCTACTTTCCCCAATATTATTCCTAATGGTTTAAGACAGTGTTATAAAAAAAGTTGTAAGCAAACCTAGGGGTTTACAATGGGGTTGCGCAGACGCTTGAAGATATTGACTTTGCGGACGATTTGTGCCTTTTATCCTAAACACTAAGCGACATGAAAGAAAAGCTGGAAGACCTTCAAAGGCACGGCTCAAAGGTTGGCCTCAAAATAAATGTTGACAAGACAAAGGAAATAAGGATAAATTCTACGACCTGCAACTGAAGGTAAATAACAAGCTTATAGAGTAGCTGGAACAATTTCAATACCTAGGGAGTGTAGTGTCTAAGACAGGAGGGACTGATGAAGACGTCGCAAGTAGGATTAGGAAGGCCAAAGGAGCTTTTATACAACTTACACTAGTCTGGCGATCAACTCAAATAAGAATAAAAGCAAAAATAAGAGTTTGTGAGTCTAATGTAAAGTTAGTTTTGATATATGGCTGCCAGACTTGGAAAGTCACCAAAGCAATTACAAACAAGCTGCAGATCTTTGTAAACAAATGCCTACAAAGAATTTTGAACAAATACTGGCCGCAAAGAATCTCAAATGAAGAACTAATGAGGAAGGGCAAATGAAAATCCTATAGGTGACACAATCAAGAAGAGGAAGTTTGGATTGTTAGGCCACACATTGAGAAAGCCTGCTGACAACATCAGCCGGCAGGCCCTTGAGTGGAATCCTAAGGGAGCGACGAAGCGAGGAAGGCCAAAAATAACCTGGAGGAGGTCTGTTGAGAGGGAAATTGGAGAGAGATCTAACAGCTGGCCCAAAATCGTGTGCTGTAGAAGTCCTTTGACACAGCCCTACGTCCTTCAAGGAAATAAAGGAATTAAGTCAAGTCAAACATGAATTAAATGTTGAAAACAATAAAAAAAGCTAAAACCAATGTTGAGATAAACAATAGGAAAACTAATGGCTATATGACGTTTTAGGAGGCAGACTAAGTAGCAAAATGTCGACTTAGGTGAGGGGGCCATGTAAATAGAAAGGAAAAACATACAAATTAGGATTGGAAAAGTAAAAATATTGAAATAAAAAATGGAATGGAAGCAAATTTATTGATGAATTGAAATAAATTATTTGATTTCACAATTATTAATTTTGAATGGGGACCGAAAGAAATATTCTACTGTTAAAAGATTTTGAATACTAAAAGTTTGAATTAATTTTAATTGTTAATTTTATCCAAAAGGGACCTTAGCAAATTATTTCTTTCCCTTTGAATTTCATTGCTTTCTTCGATTTTACGGGTTAAATTATTAATTGCATTTATTCGTTCTTGTTCCAATTTCAATTGTTTTTCCCTTTGCTTCTCTAATCTCTTTGCGCGGTACGACTTTTTCAAAGGTTGCGCTGCTTCAGGATCATCAACATCTTCATCATCTGAGCGTACCCTCTTATTGGCACGCTCCTCCTGTTGGCCCACCCCCACCCCAGACTCCACGATTAGTGTACGGTCTAGATTGACCGCAGAGTCGTCATGAAATATATCAGCAAATATACTGTAGTATGGCCAGGAGATGGCAGCCCTCCCCGTTCGCCTCTTGCTATTGTTGTCTTTAATCGACACAAAGGTTTTTTTCATGTTTCTAAATTTCGTGTCGAGAACGACAACTGTAACCCCCTTGTACCCCATAGTTTCAAAAACTTTAACGATTTCCCTCCACAAAGTTATTTTTTTTTGTTTTGGATCCCTAAAAGAATTTTTTCTTTCCCTATAGCTTTCTAGAAGCAGTTTTGTGCTCTCCCAACTCCACTGGAACTGTTCTGAAATTAATGAAAAACTAAAATGACTACTGGATTTTTATGTATGATACATAGAAATAGTATAGTATTTAACTAGTTTTTTCAAGTGGTATATCATAGATATCACTTCTTAAATAACAGGATGTAATCTATGAAAATACTGAATGTCCAAAAATGGTCCATCATGTTTTAGAATAATCAAATATCGATAAACAATATTGCTTGGTCTGATATAAGCTGTATAACTAACTGGTTTGAAATTTATTATAACGACTTGACCGAGAACTAATTTATCAGATTAACTTAGAATGTTTTATAGACCCGACAACAATTAAAACGTGGGAATTAAACTTTGCCCTTCTCATAGCAACAAAAAGGACCACAACATGAGGACAGGATGTGATACAAATATTCCAAAACAAAATCCTGCGGACGGCTTCAAATTCACCATGGTACATCAGAAACGCCCAAATTCATCGTGAATTTGTCATTGATACTATTCCGGCTTTCATCTAAAGGATTACTGCAAAACTTCTTCTAAATTTAGAACATGTTCCAGGTGCTGTAACATACGAACTAGGAAATATGACCTTAACCAGGTGACTGAAGCCAAGACTTTCTCAGGATGTTTATGCCAATTGTTAATGCAATTGATTATTTAATTAGTAATTATCTCATTTATTTGTTATTATTTTAGAATGTGAATCTTTTTCTATGATAATGTTACTAGGTGCTTCAAATTGAACCAACTTGATACCTCTTACTTGTAGTTTTCTCAAACTTTCTGTGTAGGTATAATGTTTTATACATTGAACCAGAATAAAGCAATATAATAACAAAAAAAAGGCTTATTAATAAGCCTTATCTTATTTAAATAAGACCATAATTTATAAGACAAAATATATTTTTGTTGAATTACAAGCATTTTGAATCAGATGTAAATCAACCCGAGAACATTGTAAATATAAGAATATTAAATTGTTGGTCTAAAAACCTTAAAGCATGATTTCCATCCCTGATTGGAATAATTATTATGAGACGGAAAATTTGTGGGATTAATGATAAATGTATTGTTAACCTGATGAATAATATGTGGAAACTCAGTACAATGAACAATACAGTATCACGCCAAACTTATAATGTTAATCTGATAGTCTGATGAAGTTATAGGCCTATAAAAATACTTATATAATACCAATTCCAATGAAGAAATACGTCATTTCACGATTTTATAAATAAACAAGGGTCAAAATCTGAAAAGGGTACAATCATTTTTTGAATACATATACATAATACAATACATAATATTTTTCGAAATTTAACTTGTGAGTAGCATTTTTTAACTATGATAAATAATTTTTTAATGAAAAGATTTTTAATTCTGTTTAGTCATCTGTTTTTGCTACAGTTTAAAAAACAAGTTAATACATTTTGAAAACTATAATGATTTTAATGTGTTTCAACTTACTCTAAGAATGGCTGAACGGGTTTCTTTTCTTTTTTAATTTTATTTTTATGCTCTAACTATAACTTATTTAGGCCTAAGCCTATTTTTATAAATTTTTAATGAAGCCTCCATTTAATCGTTGAAACAGTTTTGATACACAACCAGATTAACATGCATTGATCATTTAAATGTAATTTTGAAGAATTTCAAAATAATTTTTCATGACTAAGTAATAACAATGAAAAATTTTGGAAATTGAACATCCTATAGGTCTACATCATAAGTCATTACAAATATTGTCTATTATGCACCTAATGAATCAGTTAAGGTTATTTTAAAACTATTGTATTGTCTTGTAATCGCTGAAAAAGGCCAATATTAGAAATCAAATTCTTCCTATTCCAGACTATGAATGGAATAGATGAAGATTTTATATTAAAACAAAAATTAAAGAAGGATCGGGAAGAAGCTTTAGCACGAAGAAAAATAATAGAGCAACAAAAATCTGTAAGGCGAAATCTCAAGAATGCCGAACTCAAAAAAAAAAATGCTGAAATAAAGAAAAATCGTTCATTGGAATATGTGACAAATGTTCGAGGTTCACTTCCTACACCTTTTGCCACTTACCTTCAGATTCATGGGCGACGGACTTCCTACTTCCCTCACTTCCCTCTCCCTCGTTCCTTGCCCCTCCTAGTGATTTTCCAGTTTGTGGCGCTGCTATAATATGAAAAAATACACTCTTTTATTTCCATTAAGAAAAGTTAAGGTCAATTTACAATCTTCATTGAATCTACAGACAGTAAATAAATAAAAAATTAAGAAGCCAAAGTAACTTTGTGGCTTGAAAACAACAACTGGAAAATCATAACATATTTTTATTGATTTTTATAGATTACTTCAGCATACATCAAAACATCCTCATGTGGTTGGTGTTTTAAGTTGTTATTTTATTCTCTGAACAAATTTATTTTATGGCTTATTTGTAACTTATTACCAGTGGTTTCAGATCTCATACAACCTACTTTTAATATTAAGTAACCTACCTACACCGCTACAATAATATAAGACAATCAAATAAAATAAATAACGGACATGAAACTTTTTGAACCATTTTTGTATGGGATGTTTTCCAAAAACAACAAAAACCCAAGGGAATAATAGATTTAATTTAATAACATCGAACAGGGTGTCTAGCAAATCATCTTACTGAAATTCCCTGACTTTTCCCTGACCTTACTTATTTAAGTATTTTTTTTACTTTAAATCTTTTTGTTTAAAGTGTTTAAATATTAAACACTTTAAATCTTTTTGATTAATCTTGACTTTATTGAATTTGGGACATTTTTTCGTGATTCTATAATCAACTATCAAAATGTTTGTCTGTGATTTTACATTGTTTTAAATAAAAACTTATATTTCCCGTATATACATTTTTATCATGTTTCAAGTGCTGTTTTCAACATATCAGAAACAAAATCAAAATCAATTACTATATATTATAAACAAGAAATACATCTTAGGAGGCCTATCCAAAAAAGATTTAAATGCAGATGGCTAAATTCACTCCCTAGTAAAATTTTATGGACTACGGCATTACTGTAGTTAATTAAATTAATCAATATTTGAATATATTAATTTTCCCTGACCAAAGTGAAAATTTCCTGAGTTTTCACTGACTTTTCCATAATATTTTTATTTCCCTGAATTTTCCTTAGTTTCCCCATTGCTAGACACCCTGATCCAAAATATGATGATTTCCTTGGTGGTTGGTTTGGCCTCCAGCTTATAAAAATCAAGAAATCCTTTAGATAATATACAACAGATATAGAAATCAATGAATGTTTACAACATTCTCTTTCCATAAATAACCTACCTTCTTGGACGGCAGGCTCCTTCAGATCTCCATCCTCCTCCGTATTCGGATTTTGGGCACCTTCTAAAGGGGAAAAAAATTAACTTTTACTGTATAAGTTTTTAACAATCTTAAAAATATACTTGGAAAAGCAACAACAAGTACTAACTGCTACATAATATTATATAGTTCTCCTTCTCCATTAATTCTGTGGCAAAGATGGTGAGGTCTGATAGATACTTTATTTAGGCCTATAAATAGAAGCTTGGTTAAATAAAGTCACATTAGGTAAAATCCATCTTTAATAATCAGACTGCAGTTAAAGAGAAAAACATTTACAAATTCAGTTTTCAAATTCAAATACATTCAAGAATATTCTGATTCTGAGTGAATTTATTACAAATTACCTTCATCTTCTGGATTGAAAATAATGGTATCGGCATGTTCTGCAAAGTAATATTCTGCAAAGGGTGGATCTGGGAAAAGAAAATAGGACATAAGGGTTGGGTTGGGTTAGGATGTGTTGCAACAGGGATGTGTTTAAACAAATTGATCAGACGGTTAATATCTTATTGTCACGGTCGATATTAATAGCCTATATGAAGAACGATTTTAAACTTTGATAAACTTAGTTCGATGCTAAAAATCGATTTCATTCTCTGGAGACGTAAGGTAAACCACCTAAGTGCCGGATGGCTAAGGGAAATGTTACTGCAAAAGTCAAATATCGCCTGATTGGATATAACTTGGCAAAATCCACAGAGAGAAATGGTTTCGCCGACAATTTCTCCACAATTTTATATCATAAATAAATATTACATTTTAATCGATAAAAACTAATTAGTAACGAATATTAAGTGTCGATCGATCTGAACGACAACAGCCCAAAACCGGACGGCGACAGTCCCAAGGCCGGAAGATGGCTTCCCAACATCGGACGACTCTTCTCTCAGCATTAAACCAAAGTTTTTCGGCACTGTATGACCTTTAAATGAAGTTTGAAACAATTAGTTTTTTGATTAGATAGAAATCATACATTGTACGTCCCGTTAAATACTGGAGCGTGAATCAAGGTAATCCATCTAGTTAAGAAACTAGTAATCCCGTTGCTCGGAATCGAGCAATTGTCAAGTAGCTATTTACCCCTAAATAAGGTACAGTATTCTAGAACTTTTTTATTAATGATATGGCTAAACGTCAATGCCACTTCCGGTAATAGAGTCGCAGACACTAAATAGGGCGGGTGAGTGAGTGCGCTTATGGCGAAATTATTGTTTATTATTTGTTTGGGTAGTTAATCAACTATATGATCATGTGTTAAAGAAATAAACATAAGTTTACAAGTCCTGAAAAACGTAAACAAAGTTTTGATAGTTCAACAAAATCATTACATTTGGTTATATCAGCCATCAGCTGAGGTAGCTCTATAGCAGACGATTTGGTGAGTTTACAATTTTTGCCGCCCGCCCTATTCGGTGCCCGCAACCATTGTGAGATTATTTACTAAAGTCTTTAAAAAACAATCGAGCGCCTTCTTTATACAACTTAATCCAGCGCCTGAATACGGCGACTACATTTTCATTTTTATATCATTACTTACAAACAAATGTCACACTAACTGTCACCTTAAACTCCAAGACAATTGTATGCTCAATCCAGTTCACAAAGGCGCCTCTGTCATACCACAGAAAAAGAAGATATTCTTCTCTGTGGCCATCTTACTTTAGTGGTTCAAATATTATTAGAGACAACATAATTTAAGAAAATAAACAATTAATAAGGCCCTCCACGCACCAGATTGGTGTGCATGGCAGAAAATTAGGTGGAGATGCGCAGTTTCCTACTACTTTATGTATCTCCAATTATTTTCATTACATCGGTCTAAAAAGTAAAAGACCAAAAAATAAAAGTCCATAATCTAGTTTAACATTATAAAGTTATGTATTGGACTCACGGAATGAAGATTTAACAAGAATTAATATATGTAAAATATTAAATTAACAATAAAAGAACATGCTGTTAGGACCACATGTGTTACCTAATTCTAGCTTTTGAAGAAACCAGAAGTTTAAAGTATGTCAGTAGTACACGTTTATGATTGATTACAGCTTAGCACATTCTTTAAACCTTTTCATAAATGCAAGTTAATTAAAGGCCTAGGCATGTGTTATATTGAATACAGTCAATAATCACACGGACCTAACTAAAAAAATGAGTTAATAAATACTTATCAGTATTGCGTCTACAATCTCATTCATTCATATAAACTTTTACATCATTCTTTTAGTCTTAAACAACTATAGATAAAATGATCGTATTGATTTTGGTATATTTTTATTTGAATTAAACCTTTTTTACATTTTAAAATAATTTTATCAATCAAATAATTTTTTTCAATTCTAAGGCCTTCCGTTTTTGGGAAACTTCTCCTGTCTAACTCACGAACGATCGTCCGGTATTGGGCAAGCCGTGCTTAAAGCGTCCCTAAATTCGGACGCCTTGTAATTAGTAGTAAATATAATAAAATTAATGTTTATTATACATAAGAAAACGGATAACATGTCTGAGATATTTAAAGAAATCCAAAACTCACAATTAGGTATGACAATATATTATTAAAACCTTATTTAACTTACCTTGCTACTTAGTCAAAATTGTGCAGAGTTTCACGCCGAAATGACAATTTGAAACTCAGCAATTTGACCTGTCCACGGTCTTAAATATCTTTGTTTCCATTTTACAAAATTGAAATATAAGTTAAGGGGTTTTTCATGCATAAATAACCATCACAAACCGCTGCGATCGGCGTTTCAGCCGAATGTCTTGTTTTTGGCCTAAAGAGCGTTCGTCCGGATTTGGGCGAGTTCCGGAGTTGGGGCGGTTTACCTTATTCCTAAGGGGTTTTCAGGATTTTTGCTAGAAAAACAGTCCATTCTCTAAATGTGGCTAGGCTACATAACTTACTTGAATTCAGGACGAAAATTTGCATAATTTGATTAAGCTAAGCAGTTTATTAATAATAAAAATTGATATTATATGAATTTTTCAACGTTCCTGACGAAGAAAAATTAGTAACTTATGTTAAGGACAAAGAACAAAATTTTGAATATTTTAAGAGGTAACTTAACTGGAATCGTTTTAACATTTAATTTTAATCTGAAGATATCTTAACTTATTTCAAACTAATCTTAACTTCATAGCAGCCTTCATAGCAAGGCCTAAATGGGGCCTACATCACAATCATTAAAATTTTATATTGGGCGCGTTCAGCCGCAGTTGCCGGTGACGACCCGTTACTATAGTCATTAACAGGCAAATCCAATGCAACGGTCAACAATGTTCGATTACTTACCAAACCCACCGTAAACGTAAAATCGGTGGATGCACAACAATGATCGGTAGACAGTACCATTCCAATGGCAATACAATTCACCAATAGCATTCACTTATTAAAGGTTGATAGATTACTCACCAGTGACTGCGGCTGAATGCACCCATTTCAATTCTATTGTTTGGTTGTAGGCCCAGGCCATTTACTTCGATAGCCCAGGCCCAACAGGAGAAAAATTAGACTGAAGCCTTTGGAGCAAAGGTATTTAAATAGGCCTGCATAATTAGGAAAACACATCAATACCATATTCTAATATCATGACCTTCAAAAGTAGGTTCTACCTACAACAGACCTTCAAACTGAACATATCAGACTAATTCTCTGAATCCAAGCCTAACTTAGAACTAGGCCTACTTGACTTCAGACAGAGTAAATAGAACAAAGTCAGTTTATACCTAAAGTTTGATACTAATCAGGCCTTAAAACTAAAAAAAGCTAAATTATTATCACAGTTAGTGGTTTTAAGCTAATAAGCAAATAGGCCAACGGCTTTCGATAATAATATAACATTATTAACTTAGGGATTGTTGCTCAAAGTAAGTTTTCTTCAAAATACACCCGTACAGTTCAATGCATACTAAATATTAATCGTTAAGAATTAATTAGTGAAATCTTACCTTCTTGAATTCTATTATGGATCTCCTGACTTTCAAGTATTTTGAAATATTTTCCATCGTAGAGATAGGTGTATTCAATGTTCATGTTGTCGGCCATCTTGTTGAATGATCTTGTGGAAAGAAGAAGACGAGCAGACGACTTACCGGTTCTCACCAACAAATTTTACGGTAGCTCCGGTGAGTAACCGGTCGGTAGTTTAGGGATTCATCGGGATTCGGTGAGTTTGTGTTCACTCGCATCGGTGACTCACCATACTCACCGTACGGTGACCGGTGAGTGCGGGTGAACTCGCCCATTGGTTCTTGCGAAGTGAAGTGCAGACTGCAGACAGAGCGCTCTAGTAGAGAAAGTCGCAACCAAGGTGCATCGCAAGGACAGAAAATGTAAAATGGCGGACAGGCGAAAATATATTCGCAAAATTAAATTGGGAACGAAAATTGGGTTGACAATTATTGTTACTGACAATAACTGAAATGGTCAGAATTAGTTGGGAAACTTAGAGAAAATGCTAAGTATGATTGTGATTCCTTATTTCAAATAACTATTTGAAAGGAAATTAAAGAAATATGACGTGATTCGTGTGGCAGTGGAAAGACATGAAACAAACATGAAATATTCACGTCTGCGATTGCACGGGAAATAGACAATTAATAATTCACCACAAATAGTAATTGGGAATAAAAATGCTGCTCTATCTGTTTAGGGAAGTGACACTGAGTTTATGAGTAGTTACACAATTTAAACAGTTAATTAATAAATACAATATTAATGATTTGATTTCATCCGGCTCGAAGGACCAGCGGATGTGGGGTAAACTTGCGTATTCTTACGTTAAAAAATGTTCGAATGAACTGTATGGCAAATTAACAATATAATAAACTTGTCACTAATTATTAGCAGATAAAAATGAGATTGATGTGGTACCTTCCTTTAAACTGAAGCGTTGAGTAGACGAAACCGGTATACGAGTTTTCTTCTGCTGGCCAGCTATCACGTATTTCGCGTACGCGGACCGACAGTCTTTTCACTTCACAAATGTTCAATCGTTCACTTTTCAATATGTGTCACTAAAAAATATACTTTAGGGGTTAGAGCAGCAATTGAGAATTAATTGTGCCGGGGACATGTTGATGGTTGCATGAGCGCAAGAGAACTGGGGTGAGATTGGGGCTTCCAGACATCACGTGACCGGGCAAAGGTTATTGTTTGAAAAGTCTGGAAATATCTAGGTACGATAGCGCTTGTAAACGGAACACCCTGTTTTTCAACTCCAGGCTCTCAACTACAGTCAGAGTTGATAAGCAGTATACTGTACAATCTACAACTCGAGTTAAGGAGGTTTCCTTTCTGTTTTGTCGCGGGCAGTTCCGACCGCCCTGTATGATTGGCCGAGACTGCTGTGTAGGTGTCGCATGTAGCCACGTCGGACCCGGGCTGGTCTTGCCCCGGGCTTGGGATTATTCTTGTACTTTATTTTTACTTTCTCCCCTCTATATGGTGAAAGTATGTGGAGAAAATATATGGAGAAAATATACGGAGAAAGTATATGGAGAAAGTATTGTTTTCGTCAAAATTTACGAATTTGAATTGATAGTGGATATATTCGTTTTAGTGCTCCCTGAATCCAAAAAAATGGTTTTCGAAGTGGTGTCTGTCTGTCCGCGCGCGCGCGTGTGTGAATGTAAACAAAGCAGTGTATGTAAACCAATTACCACAATACATGCTATGTATACTGTAATCATAACACCAGTGGTCCGATTTTCATAAAATTTGGCATGTATAAAGTCGTGATATCTCCAGGCGTTTCTTTAAAATTTTGTTCAATTTTAGATTGTTAAGGTTATTTGCCTCATAAAAACCCATAAAAAACGACAAAACATTTCTCAAAAACTGCTCTAACGATTTTGATGAAAATTTCATAGCTTTCAGTGCTTAAGATGAAAAACAAAATGACACCACTTGCATGTCTGTAAAAATTCGGGTTCAGAAGTCAAGGGGGTTGAAGTGTTAAAAAATTCACATTTATAAAATTTCACATCTGTAAGTTCTAAAGAAAATAAACTTGTTACTATAAAATTTGGCTTGAAAAATAAATAATTTTCTATTTTTAGCGAATTTCCCCTATAGGGAAGAAGCTATTACCGTAGGTCTCATGGTAAGACCTAAGCCCCAGACCATGATAACTTTTCGTTTTGCAACCCCCAGAAGCAAAAAACACCATTCGTTCGAATTTTTAGATATATATATATATATCTATATATCTATATATATATATACCCCCGTTGCAGCAGACCTGCATACTCAGCGAATTTCCAGTACAAAACAACATATTTCAATCCAACATAGCGAGATTTTACAGGTTTTTGAAAGCTCCATAAGAATAACATGGGGAATGAGTATGCAGGTTTGCTGCTACGGGTAGATTAAAAGTGGGTGTTTTTAATTCAATATTTAGTAGATCTGAACTAGAAGAAGCCACTTACCAAATTTTATCAAGATGTGTTGAGAAATAAGCGAGATATAGAATTTTACTTATTTCCCATAAGGTTAACATAGGGGCAACGTACTGTGTTTACCACTTTCAATATCTCGGTAACCAATGGACATAGAGCAGTGATTCAAAATACTAAATTGTTTGTTTTTTTGAGCTGAATTCAATAGTGCCAACAAAATTCGGATTATTTTTATTTTTCTATGTAAAAAACTCAAAAAACCCATTTTTGGGGGGGTTTACCCCCCTTTACCCCCCCTTCCGGTAGTCGGATTGGGCTGGATTACCAACTCGTCCGAATAATTACTACTTTACACATCCATGCCAAATTTCATTAAGATTGGACCATTTTTACGCGAGTTATCGTGCTTAAAGACACATATATATATATATATAGATATATATATATATAGATATATATATATATAGATATATATATATATAGATATATATATATTTATGAAAATGAACGAATAGTGTTTTTTGCTTCTGGGGGCCCCAAAAAGAAAAGTTATCATGGTCTCGGGCTTAGGTCTTACCATGAGACCTACGGTAATAGCTTCTTCCCTATAGGGGAAATTCGCTAATATGTGTCTGTTAGCACGATAGCGGCCGTAAAAATGGTCCGATCTTGATGAAATTTGGTACAGACATGTAAAGTGGTAATTGATTGGACGAGTTCGTGAACCAGCCCGATCGGACCACCGGAAGGGGGGGGTAAAGGGGGATAAACCCCCCCAAAAATGGATTTTTTGATCTTTTTACATAGAAAAATAAAATTTATCAAATTTTTGTTGGCACCATTGAATTCAGCTCAAAAAAACAAACAATTTAGTATATTGAATCACTGCTCTATGTCCATTGGTTACCGAGATATTGAAAGTGGTAAACACAGTACGTTGTCCCAATGTTAACCTTATGGGAAATAAGTAAAATTCTATATCTCGTTTATTTCTCAACATATCTTGATAAAACTCGGTAAATGGCTTTTTCTATTTCAGATCTACTAAATATTGAATTAAAACCAACAAGTTTAAACATACCTGTAGCAGCAAACCTGCATACTCATTCCCCATGTTAATCTTATGGAGCTTACAAAAACATGTCAAATCTTGCTATGTAGATTAAAATAAATTGTTTTGCATTTGAAATTCGCTGAGTATGCAGGTCTGCTGCAACGGGGGTATTAATTATTAGTCTACGTCAACTGGTTGCGGAGATAATTGATATTTTAGTTTGCCGGTAAACGCAGTAGGCTACGTTGTTCAGTGATATTCTTAAGGCAAATATTTAAAAATCGATATCTTCGTTAATTACCAACTGATTTTGATAAAATTTGGTTTGCATTTGTGAGACGATAAATTTTTAATTTGTTTTATCTCATTATATAGGTTTTCTGGTTTTAAATGACTTTAAAGGGATAAAGTACTCGTATGTGTCAGTTTCCTGATACAGTTTATTTTTTACTGTGAGACGTCACCAAGTGTCGTCGAGAGTATATGATAATTACTCTAACAAATAGATCAACAATCTTATTACTTTCCGGTGTCAACTAGTCTATTCGCTTTTAACCTGCTAAATGTTTTTTAATCTTGACCCACGGCAGGTACCTAGTCAGGTAAGTACTTGAAAATTAGATATATATCTTCGCGTTTTAGGCAATCCAGGGGCATAAAAACGCACTGTATAGGTTCAGAAATCCTGATTCAGGCTGACCCCTGGTCGGATGCAAGAAAATTCGTATTTCCCCAAAATGTTTAGAAAATGCCATTTACATAGCAAAAAAGTAGGAAATTTTTTTCCAAGTTACTCATCCTTTGTCCTTTACTTATCCGCCTATCGTGCAAGGGTGCAAGGGATTGCTTTTACGGTCGTTCACGTCTTTCACATACTCTATCGTCGCCCGTTCACGTATTTTGGATTTCTATGGTCGTCAGTATTGTTTTCCCGTTACTAGTGAATTTGTATGATGTATATCATTAGTGTGGAATTAGTGCTATGTATATTGTAAAACTTTAAATCATAGTAACAAATATCGAAGAGAGAAGAAGTAAAAACAAAACAAGTAATGGCATTTTTAATGTTGTCAACATTAGCAATGGCATTCGATAAGCTTTCAATACTTTAAATGGTACAAAAGCTCAAATTATTCACTGTTTTATACTGGTTTGTTTGTTTTCAGAGCAAAACATTAACAATTAAAAATAGACTATAAGTTTAGCGCTAAACTATACTTTAACTGAACTGATAACTGAACTTTTTAAGTTATAATATTCCAGAAACATTATTATTATTGTTGTTTCTAGGATTTTGTTGCTTTGTTGTAAAATTACAGGTTATCTAAAATTTTAAATGTAATAGTTTAATTATATATTCTTTAGAAGTATTTCGAACAAAATGTTATACCATCTACTTTGGCCCAGCCCTACTACTACTGGTTTCATTTTGCCTTTTTGTAATCGTTGAATATAATTTTAAAATTCTCTTACACATATCCAAAACGCTCTTAAATAGTACAGATTAATATAAATAATTATACAATTAGAATAGCGACCTATATTGGAGTATGCATCGCACTGCCATGAGGAGCGGATATATACCTGTATAAAGACAAGTAATGTTTATTTGGAAATAGTATAGAACAAAGTTTACAACGATAAACAGAAATACTCTCTTAAAAGTAAAGAACTCTTAAAAATACGGCAGTCCCCAGGTTCTTTACTGCACGAAATTTCAGGGGCCTCGAAAGGCGGTTTATAAGATAATGTAATTCAAAAAGATTCAGTCAATCACCTAACTCAATTGAGATATCAGAATTTGATATTGCAACCACAAAGCTGATATAGTTAGAAATGTTGAAACTCATAAGGACAGAGTAAAAAAATGTAAAATATATATTGTGGTTGAACATAGCGTTAAAAAGAGATATTTCAAAGTAAAAGGGAGCAGAAGATTCTAAAATATCTGATTGGGGTTGCCTAGAAACTCGATCCTCGCTTCTTCTTTGTCAGAGACAAGTTGGAAACACCCCCTGTCATGTATTCCTCGAGAGGTAAAATAAGATCAAAATTTAAACCTTTTTTTAACACGTATAAAAGTATTCTTGCATTGCAAAGTTTAGTTTTTGTTGTAGATGAATAAGGGGTTTTCATAATAGGGTGTTCATAACTTAAACCTTTTCAATTGCTTTAGATGTCGCTAATGAGAATTTTTTCAAAGCAAAAATAAATTCTTTTTGTTACTTACGAGGTATAAAGAGTAACTGGATAAATTTATTACATTATGTATTTTCAGACCTTATTATGATTATCGCAGTAGTTATTTGAAATGTTAAATTTAGCACCTGATATTCAATTATAAGATATTTAGTTATGTTTGGATATAAATTTTAGATTAGGATTATCATGATTGGTAAAATAATTTATCCATTTTAGCGAATTTCCCCTATAGGGAAGAAGCTATTACCGTAGGTCTCATGGTAAGACCTAAGCTCGGGACCACTATAACTTTTCGTTTTGGGGCCCCCAGAAGCAAAAAACACTATTCGTTCGAATTTATATATATATATATATATATCTATATATATATATATCTATATATATATATATCTATATATATATATATATATCTATGTGTCTGTTAGCACGATAGCGGCCGCAAAAATGGTCCGATCTTTATGAAATTTGGTACGGACATGTAAAGTGGTAATCAATTGGACGAGTTCGTGAACCAGCCCGATCGGACCACCGGAAGGGGGGGTAAAGGGGGATAAACCCCCCCAAAAATGGGTTTTTTGAGTTTTTTACATAGAAAAATAAAATTTATCAAATTTTTGTGGGCACCATTGAATTCAGCTCAAAAAAACAAATAATTTAGTATTTTGAATCACTGCTCTGTGCCCATTGGTTACCGAGATATTGAAAGTGGTAAACACAGTACGTTGTCCCAATGTTAACCTTATGGGAAATAAGTAAAATTCTATATCTCGCTTATTTCTCAACATATCTTGATAAAACTTGGTAAATGGCTTCTTCTAGCTCAGATCTACTAAATATTGAATTAAAACCATCCAGTTTTAATATACCTGTAGCAGCAAACCTGCATACTCATTTCCCATGTTATTCTTATGGAGCTTAACAAAACATGTCAAATCTTGCTATGTTTGCTTGAAATACGTTGTTTTGCATTTGAAATTCGCTGAGTATGCAGGTCTGCTGCAACGGGGGTATTTTATTTTCGATTTCAAGACGACTGAGTCCTGGGCGGTGAATTGTAGATTAATTAACGAATTAATTGTGTTTGAGATTTATGGATAAACTTTGAGTAAATTAAGATACTTCACCGTCAGATAGAAATTACTGCAACGAAGTGTTTAAGGGAAAATATCCTGTTAGGACATTCAAATCGTGCATCTATAGGTGTACCACTAGTAATGTAGTAGTTCGTAATACTAGCGATTTTTGGTCAGTTTTAGTTTAAATCTCTACAGTCCCTATATTTATACCCCATATGAAATTATTTAGATTGACCTAATGACTTAATAAATCAGGCATTTTAATAATCATTGACAGTATCAGAAACAACGATTAATGACAGAAAAATTATTAATAAAACTAATGTAAATGTTTAACTTACGAGCAAACAAAAATTTAATGTTTTATTTCGTTGATTAAAAACGTTTTTTTGAAAAAAAATCAAAAGTACGACAACGACCTGGCGCTGCTATTGCTACACAGAAAAAATACATTTGCTGAAACAACAAAAACATTGGTAAACTAAGGAATAAGCATTTGCAGATATACAACCTGCAAATGTTTTTGTTCGGTTTACCAATGACATTTGGTTGGAACACATTGATTGGGTCAAGCAAAAATATTTGTAGGAACAACCATAACATTGGTGATTATAGCAAACAAAATTAATGTTAAAACTTAAAACTACATTGAGTTTGTTATAAATACAATGCACATTGGTATTATTAGCAAATGTGTTTTTAACAAAGTAGTATTAGTTAATCCAACCGAAAACTTTTTGTGATTCCGACAGAACCATTTGTTGGATCAGCAAATAAATTGGTAAAAATCGCTCAACAAATGTGGTTTGGTTGATTTCACCAATGTATTTTTTTCTGTGTATGGTTGTGGACGATGTTTCTCATATGCTTAGAAGCAGAGCTTGCATAAACATAGTTGTTACTTTATACAAATGATGGGAAGGAATGGCCACTGAGGAAGGCCGCTCTGAGGCGGAATCATCCACTCGAAAGTATGCAAATTTTACTCAGGATTTCTTTTAGCTGATTAAATTCATCACCTTCCAAACTGATGTACCTTTTTTGCAGCGGAAATAAATACTACCCTTCATATATCCTCTGAATCTTCTAAACATTTTGTGAACTTTGTACAACACTAGAAACCTCTGATATATTCTTTAATCGTTAGTTATCTTAACAAATGCAATGAAATCCGTTATTTACCAAAGAGGGGAAGAGTCTACGAGTATATTCAGATTTTTTGCGGTAGTTGATCTGATCTACTAAAAAGAAGACATGCTTCGTCATAAATAGCACAGATATAGTGAAGTTTTAAGCTTGCTTATTAAAAACACCATTTAGTTATATATGTGCTGTATTGAAAATTACAGCTTTAAGGGTTAAGTCAGAAACTAGTTACCTTCGACCCCAAGTGTACAGATAAAATACCAGGAAATCTTTAGATTAGGTAACAGTAGGAACCGTATGAACTAAACATCCCCTTATTCGGGCCGGAAGTGCAGGTCTATCTTGGCGACTTCCGGTCGATTGGCGCTGCGGGCGGCGCCTGGCGGCGGCAGATAACGCAACCTGCCACACTGATGGACACCGACACACACGCACTCATACGTCAATGCCGAGATTACATACATTGGTTTGGCGACGACTGACGAGGATTTCTACATGGGAATAACGAATACAGAGAAGTGAACAGAGGAAGGACAATAATTAATGTTTGTAAAACAAATCTTATACGATGGTTACTGATTGTTATTGTTGTGGCACATAATCAAAACAACTCTGTTACACTCACGAAGAAAAACTGAAGTATATCTCTTTCTCACTCTTATCTCTCTGAAATATATCGCTCTTGTTATTTTTTCAGCTTCTCCTTGGATTAACTCTGCGACATTTAAATTTTTGGCTATGAGAATATTCAACTCTAGTTTCAGTATCATTCTTTAATATTGTTAGATATCAAATGTGTAGCCAATAATATTTGTTAGGGTCATGTTCATATAAACGAACTCTAACAGCGTGACGTATTTTGCGTCAGCCTGTTCACTGAAGAAATAGGTCTTCCATGGAGCAAATACGACTAATATGAGCATATTTAGCGTCGACGAGTCTGCGTACTGAACTGATCGTATAATTTTGGCTCTGCGTGTGCTGATTTATATATATCTTTAAAAAACACACCTTTCCATGTCTTGATCCTCAAAAGTACCTTAGGCGTGGAAGACAATTTTTCCAAAACAAAAGTACGGTCTAGTTTTGTAGATGAAAACTGAGCGGCAAGAGCCTTATCAATTGGCAAGGCAAATACGAGACACCGGATCGTTCAGTTGGTGATCGCCTCCCTGGCACTTTCATTATTATATTATGATCGAAAGAAATACATTTCTTATTAGTCCAGGCAACGAAACGGTATAGAGGGAATTTTTTGGAACACATTTTTTGATTTTGCAGTTTTGTTTGGACTAGACAGGAGGTGTAAACATATCAAAAGTCCCCGTCCGCAGCCCTTGAGCGGGGGGAGGGAGGGAGTCTGAAGGTACCATTTTTTGGTTTTTCCTAAACATCTTGAAAATGATAAAAAAATATGTAGTAATTCCTTGAAAAATTTTTGAGATCACCAACACCTTTATTTTAGACAAATTTTTATGATTGAGGTGTCAAATTACTGGAAATCTTGTCAATATTTCATGAATGCTGTTCATTTTTCCGTAGGTGAAAAAGCGTTGCTCCATTGGGCATGTATATTACCCACCAATTTACATTTAATTCTTATAAAAGGGATATTTGTTTAGATATTAATAAAATTACTGCTTACCTTGTAAATGGTTGAACCAAAATGGACATGTTATATGCTTTTCTTACAGGACATTTAATTTTCTTAAATCTTCAAATGTAATAGGGAATACTAAAATTTTATTGCTTTGAAGATATTTAGGAAAAACAAAAAAATGATGCCTTTAGACCCCCCTCCCTCCCCCCGTTCAAGGGCTAATGACGGGGACTTTTGATATGTTCATCTCCTAACTAGTCCAATCATAGCTGCAAAGTCAAATATTGTGTACCATGCAATTCCCTCTCAACTTTTTTTGAGCATTCGTTGTCTGGACTATATGCCTAAAAGGTTTATGCTACATATTGTATTTAGGCCTACTTTTAAAAATGTTTGAAATTGTTATATTCTGGCTTTTTATATGATGCCATATCCGGCCATGATAACAGACTACAGCGTTAACTTTGACTTCCGAACGGACGGTCGTTGATTGCCCCAAAACATCCTTTTTTCTTAATTCACTTACCGTGAGAACAATTGTCCATAAAAATGTGAACACTGTGCAATATGAAGTTTGGTGTCGCTAATTGAGGTTGATTCCCAAAAAAAACGTAGTGTTATAGAGGTTCAGAGCTACGATGTAAAATGGTAAAATATCGTACTATTGAGGTTGTTTTGACGAAAACTGTCGAGTTATAGAGGTTAATTTAACATTGAGTGTTTCAGCTATTTCAACGGGATTTGAAAAGCAGGCGTATTATAGAGGTGGCCTTGTTGTAGAGTATCGTTTGATTGAGGCTCTTCTCTAGGAAGTAGGACCATTTTTAATCTTCTCTAGCGATAAATCAACACTGCCAGAGTTCAGCTCTTCTGTTGGTTGAACACAATTTTTCCTATTAAAATGTTCCAATAATAGTTTCGGTCATTTAAGTGGTGGGTGAGTTAAAACAGTGGCTGATTTAATGGAAACTTCCTAGGACAATCAAAATTGTTGGCCAAACTATCTTGAAGTGTCATGCCGTGATACTGTCGAGGCACTCTAAATTGGTGGTTAATGTAGTCTTTTTTGCACACTAATTGATTTACATTTGTTAACTATGACATTAAACTATTTTAAAAAGTAGATTTTTATTTTCTACAAAATATATTTGTGTTATGGGTGAAAACCCAATTTTTTTAGCCTTGTAAGTTTTGATACTAAAAACTAATCTGATCAAAAAATAAATGTAGTGCTAATCTTCAAGCATTTATCGTATCAGTAGGTAAATTGAGGTTAGGGGTAAAGCAGACTGCAAAAAATATTAAAATGCAAAATAATGTTCATAGTAATTCCCATAGGACAGAAATAAATATAATATATTTAAATTTAGTTCTTTGAGGTTTATTTTTACACTACCACATCCATTTGTTAATATTGTAACTCTGATATATACTTTTTCAAAAAAATCTCATAATTTGAAAAATGAATATTGAATAAGGTGAAATGTCAGGAATGTAAAAATTGTATTTTAGTTCCTTCTAATTATCTCAGATATTTTTTACTACACTTGTTTTTTTTCCTCCTCAGTGTTGTCAACGTTGTTATTAAAGCAGTGCCCAATCCCACTCCAGTGTCTCGGCGGACTTAACTGTTTGGCTTCTGTGACGTGGACAAATGAGTCTTGGCAGACTTTTTGGCAGTTTAAGCTACCGAAATCTCTTAAATAATTAGTATTTTAATATTGGAAACCTCACCAATCCATGTACATTCATCAGAGTAAAAATAAAATTATGCTGCAAAAGTCATAGAAAATTGAATGTATATTCAAGTAAGTTGTTACTATAAAGGAATGTTATATGCAATATCCATATCAGTTTCTTTTCAATGAAAGTGCAACACATTCTATTGGTTAAATTTAATTAGTCACGACATGGTTTATTTGATTTATTTGCTGACATGTATCGACAATTACGATATTTTGGAAGGAATTTCATTTTTGTAAGTAGGTTAATTAGATTTCAATACAAATGAAGATAAAATGTTCCTTGACGCTCATTATTGTGTTAGCTTATTGGTGTTGGTGTAAAGGTAACGCGTTTGTTAATAGTGTTAATAAAATTAAAAATAAAATGAATTAATAAATAAAGCTGGCTTAATATTGAACATAATATATTGGCTCTTGCTGATTTTCGTTTGTCACTTAATGGCAAACATAAATTTAAAAATCATAAATTCCTACTTTTTTCCAATAATGTAATGATTTAAATACTGTCTTTTAAAAATTTTTACCGTAAACCCTTAACTAAGATCTGGTGTTAGCTTTGCTATTTGTACTAGTACATTATAGATTATTTTTAATCTTATGAATATGGCAGGTTCATAGTTAAGCATGTATTGTGTAATGAGGAGTGTAAGAATTTTTGTCTCCTGGGAAAGAGCATCGTCAGGACTTTTACGATTTATTTTATTACAAATCCCTCTCTGGATTCTGAGATGAATTAAACTGCTGTCAGCAACATTGAATTTTACCTTTTTGATGGCTTAAACTGTGTATTTTAATGTAAATATTTGGTGTAAAAGAATCCCCTTGTAATTGCAGAATTAGAAAAAATGTTTATACAGATTCTCTAACACTTTATATGGCGGTGTTGGAGAAATATTATTACATTTTTTGAAATGGTTCTATCACTATTTGCTTGTATATTAATTTTTTTTTTATAATTGACAATAATAGATCTTGGATGGACTGCGTCAACATTTTTCAACTCGTATGACATGCATTCACATCAAGTAAAATCACATATACAGTCGGTGCGATAAAAGTTTCTTCAATACATAGAACGTCGCTAATAAGTTAAAATTAAACATGTATTAAAAATTAAGCCAAATCAAGAAATATTTTTTAATAGGATATATATTACTAATGTACATACATAGGCAAAAATATTGCAACATGTAAACCTCATAACAGTTAAGCAATTTTACATTACGAAAAAATAAATTCAAGAAATTGCTTCATTTACCTTAACCCTTAAAACTTTAATTTTTTACCTCTGTCCTAGAGACAGCCACATTTCTTTTGTTACAGATCGCGATATTTAGCCCGATTCTTACGGTTGATTTGTATTTATCTACGGGAGGTTTCGGAGCTTTTGATGAAGAGTCTACAAATGACAAAATACCCTGCTTATGTGGGTTTCCTACATTTCCGACAAAGCCTCAAAGGGCGAGCGAGTCTGAGGGTTGCCGGGAGACGTCGGCGACGGGCTCACAGCTTCAAGAGAGCAAGTTCAAAGAACGCCTTCTGTGATGGGGCAATTACTGGTTTATTTGAAATGACGTATCATTTTATGTACTCGAATATTTGAGTTCGACTGATTTCACCCTTGTTAAGTATCACTTCAAATTATATTTCTCGTTTCCAAAATACGCTTACAAATAGGTTTTATTTTAATGGTTTCCAATAAGCTCCAATTATGCTGTCGATGTTGTGTTCGATGCTTTGTTACAAGCTTAGGAGGTAGAAAAATGTATCAAGACGAAAAGTAAGGTCTTCGTTTTAATTGTATCATCAAGTTTAAGTCCGAGGCATGATAAGAATGCTCTAGAGCTTACTCATGTTAATTTTATTTCAAGTCCCATTTTCTTTCAAAACCTTCCTTAATATTCTAAATCAACCAGCATATTTTAGAGGATTTTCTTACTATAGAAACAATTAATTCACACTAATACCGTACATAATAAGAAATACACGGTACGCGGTGACCTGGCTAGTTACATTGCAGGAAAGGCTCTGGTTCTTTATAAATTGACTGTTATGTATAATTGAAAAGGTTTTAATTATCTATTACCTTCAAATGATCCTGTTGTAGTTTGAGGGCAAATAGTTGTTTTGTGTGTCGAACTCACATCTTCGGGTCAGAGCGTCAAATTTGAATTAATGTTGTTCTTCTATCTTCATAGTTGTCATGATGATCAAATTGATCACAAACACAAACACACGAGGCACATACGAACATTAGTTGGCCAAAACATAAAACAACGAAACATATGCAATCCGGCAGTGATAAATGCCTTGACCCTCTCTCTATACATGTTGTTTTGGCCGAAAAACAATTCGTATGTGCCTTGTGTGTTTGTGTTTGTGAAACATTTGATCGTCATGACAGACAACCGCGAAAATGGAAGAATAACGAATTAAATTTAATGCTCTGGCCCGAAAATGAGCATTTAATAGTAAAAAACAGCTGTTATTACTCAAATTACAACAGAATAGGTAATTTCAAACTTTCCAATTCCAGGTGTTTAGTTAATTCTATAAACTAAATGCAATCAGTCTGTTACTTTTTGAAGGTACATAAAATTGGCTATGTTATTCATACATGTTCAGGCTGTGGCCACAATTATGTACATCAAAATATCGATCAGTTTAATGGATAATGAAATAGGCCCTACTTCAGGAATTTATTACACAATGTCCACATATGCTACGGGTATGCTATGAGCTTCGGTCTATGGCAGTATGTTTTGTTGATTAAGCCTTTCAAAATACCATGCACGTTTTGACTGCGTTGATCACATAGTGTTGCTGAACCTGGCCCTCATTTCAAGAGATGTTGGGATCAGTTACCTATCACACAAAATATATTTGGGGAATGGAAAGAAATCCCCAAATCCCTTAAACCAGTTTGTGATTCTCTATTACATAAACGTCGCTGCCATAGACGCTAAAAAAATGTAATTAAACGGTCTGTTAACACGGATTTATCTTAATATGGAAATATTCCCAAAACTGCCTTATAAGTCAAGGACAATTACGAAAACCACTACAAATCTTATAAACTTTTTAACTCTGCTTTTAAACCCGTAAACTGCTATAACCTACCTGCTTGGTTTTAAACTTATTAACTCTGTCCAGACGTTTCGCATACATCACAACCCTTCGAGGACCATCATGGTGGGTTCAATCCTTCACCAATACCGTTCGTGGGCCATAATTTTGGGTTTAATCCTCAAACAATAACCACCGACTAGTAATGACAGCTTGTTACAGGGGGAGTGAGGGTTGATTGGTTGGAGAGGGTAAACTGGTAAGCGCTCACCTGTTGTTTTAACAGCTGCGCCAGAGTCGATCACTGGCAGACGATATGCGAGCGGCTGCCAACGCCAGCGCTACCCTCGTCATGCGTCAGCCGCGCTCGTACTCTCTCTCGGATGTGTGTTTTTGTTGAATAATATGAATCCTACGACCGTAGTAACACTTTAAACTACTTGTTTGCCTTGTCGAATACTGAAAACCTCATTGGTAATAGGGGGATTTTATTAAAGAAATACTGCAAAACAAAGTAAGACAAATTTTGTAAACTTTTTTCACAACTGATTATTTTTAAGTCGATTGAATGCAGTTTAAGTTTTTGGGATATTCCTGGGTATAATATTGGAAAAGGAACAGTTTCAGGAAAATAGAAGTCCTGACTTTTTAAATGTTGTATTAAAGAAGAACTAGCAACCCGCGTCACTTCGTGACTTAAAAACAACTTGGTAAAATAGGCTTTAGTTTCATGTTGATTATGTATGGAATTTTGCAGCGCAAAAACCCTTTCAAAGAGAAAGAGTGTGAATGTTTGTGATTTTTTTAAATTTTCAAACTTATTTCTTGTGTCATAGCACTGAAATAATGTTGCCAGTAATTGAACTTCTCGTGGGGGGAAACTTTAAAATAAAAAATAACTTATTATCTTAGACTTTCAACTTCTAAATGGGTAAGAATTTCCTCACCGAATTTGAGAAGTTCATTATATTTTATCTACTTTAAAAGTGTCTATGTATAAGTTCTACTCTTTAAAATTTCGATAGTGTAGCAACGTTCATTTTGCACAAAAATGGGGTCAGTTTATATGGATCTTCTTCGCTTGGTGCATCTTCATGGCTCTGTTTTACAGTTTTCATGCTTTGTTTCACATCTTAAATACATATTTGGCAAATTTGTACCTAAGCAAATAACATGACTTTCAATGAAACACCTTCATTAAATAGGCAAGTTGTTATTGGTACATTGAAAAATCGAACAACCTATACAGGCTAACTGTTAACACTTCAAAATCCTTCGTATTCCATGTACATTTACAAAATACAGGTTTTAGCGTTTTAAAACTTTATTTTTGTAGATTAATTTTTACCTAATATTGCTATTTTTAAACTCTAAACGTTGAACATTCATCAATGTGTTGAAACAGCACATATATCACCTTTGTGTGTATTCACTTTCAATAGTTTGTTAGAAAATCCCATCTCCAGAGCACCTCCTGAGTTACTTGTGTTCCTTTTTAAGTTCCCTTTAAGAAAATAAATACAGTAAATTTAGATGATGACAGACTGATGGTCTTAGTTTCAATAGGGCAAATACTCTTCCTTATTTTCTGTAGTCTTAAAAAACATCAATATTTTTAATTGATTAGTAATGATAATGATGTAATCATATCCAATGATTAGTAATCAAAATCATAATGTGGATGAATGTTGACTAACTTTTGCTAGAAATGCATTCTGGAGGATATCTCTGGAACTATTTTAAGTTTTGATTATC
This sequence comes from Flexamia atlantica, assembly GCA_035578135.1. Classification (NCBI taxonomy): domain Eukaryota; kingdom Metazoa; phylum Arthropoda; class Insecta; order Hemiptera; family Cicadellidae; genus Flexamia; species Flexamia atlantica. The sequence goes on from JAQJVK010000009.1 coordinate 2,425,276, forward strand.
TGTTTGGTTACAAACAAATGTGAATTAGAACAAATTCACAGGTTCTAACACAGATACGGTAGTAGCACTTTCGCTGGAATTTCAAAAGCCTCCTGTGTGAGGCTTTTCATGGGATATTTTCAAAACCCGCAAAAGGAACATCTAGAGCTTTAATTTGATACCAAATATGTGTAGAAAAATTAATTTCTAGGGGTCGATTTGCTCTGGACAAAATCCCGGATATTCTTTTAATAATATAGATAATACTAATATAATATATTTCAGTATTCGAAAGGAACACTAATAAGTAAAGTACATAGTTGGAAAAAATAACACCAAAATATCCATCATGATATCTTTCATGAAAAGTCGTTATATTATCCTATACTCTTATAGTACCTGGTGGACCGAGCCTTGCTCGGTGTTATTTCATGTTTACCAGTTCATCCAGTTACTATAAAATAATTCAATGTCATAAAATTGATAAATAGAAACTTTTTTTATTGCTCCATGGACTCTTCATCCCATTTGCTGTATTTTCCCTTGATGGCTGTAGATTCCAAACAGCTGTTATGATTACTTCATTTGTTTACACTTTCCTTGTTTATTTCCGTTGCTATCACGGCAACCCATAAGGCCAATGTTAAAATTTTACAGCTTTAAAATTCGATTTATTACGTTATTAGATTTTCTCTGACTAAGTAATCTGCATAAAAGACGTTTTTGAGCCATAAATTACTTATTTCCAGACTTTGAAGGAAATCCTCGGAGCCGTTTTTGAGATAAATGTGCAAGCAAGCAAGCAAGCAAGCAGGCAAGCAAGCAAGCAAGCAGGCAAGCAAGCAAGCAAGCATACATACAAGATAACATTGCTCATATAAGAGTATAGGATGAGCAATGTTATCGTCCGTTCTTGTATACTTGCTCGCTTGCTTGCTTGCTTGCTTGCACAAAGATCTCAAAAACGGCTCCGAGGATTTCCTTCTAAGTCTGGAAATAAGCAATTTATGACTCAAAAACGTCTTTTATGCAGATTACTTGGCCAGAGAAAATCTATTAACGTAATAAATCGAATTTTAAAATTGTAAAATTTTAACATTGGCCTTATGAGTTGCCGAGATGGCAACGAAAATAAACAAGGAAAGTGTAACCAAATGAAGTAATCATAACAGCTGTTTGGAATCTACAGCCATCAAGGGAAAATACAGCAATTGGGATGAAGAGTCCATGGAACAATAAAAAATGTTTCCATTTATCAATTTTATGACATTAAAATATTTTATAGTAACTGGATGAACTCGTAAACATGAAATAACACCGAGCAAGGCTCGGTCCACCAGGTACTTATTACATTTATATGGTAACAATGTTAAGAAAGACGCAATGTAATAGTCATTATTTATGTTCCAATAGCAAGTTAAAGGATGGTTTTTTAAGCAGAATCACTTTAAAATTATATTGCAGTAGCACAAACTCAGTATTCGCTGTTCATAACTCAAGGTATTCTATAAAAATGATCCCAATATACCGTATTATTTAGCGATGTTTTGAAAACTAATTGTTGTACTATTCAATCCAAGAGAGGTAATTTTCAATGTCGGGATTTTCGAAGCACTAAAGTATTAGGAATGGTAAAGAACAATAAAATAAGACACCTGATTGCACCGAACAACGTTTGTTTCCTACCCTTTTTTCTCGGTTGCTCCACCCCCATCTTATTGGCTCTTTCCCTTATTGACCCCATTAAGATTTATCGAAACAAATCCAATACACTTTACCGGCGCTGGAGGCGGCCCAGTGCTACCCGCTGCGCCTCGTTCAATCAATGAACGAAATACGATAAACACTAAAACACTACTGCAGTTTTAGTGTTAGTATATCAAACTAAGTTTATTTTACAACTAAGTAGTCACTCATTCGTGTTTGTTAATATCAATGTCTAACTTCGTTGGAATACAAACGTCGCCTGATATTCCAAAACTAAAAAAGTAGTTGTGTTTTAGTTTTTACTTAGTTTTCATTTTAACACCATCTTTACTTTTTTTTACTTCCTCTTAAGTTAACTCCACTCTGCAACTTAATCCACGCGCAGACTACCTTAGCCTACGTAGACATAATTCCACACATTTTAGTGTATTTAAAATTTAATTTATTAATAGTGTTAGATACCAAATATGGGGAGTTTTGTATTCTTTCCCCCAATGTACAAGTTTTTATGACAGTTGTGATTCCATTGTGGGACTTTTTTATTGTTTTGTTTAACTAAGCTTATTTTAAATAATATAATTTATACTGCATTGAATTCAAAATAAAATAATACGTTTTCGTCTTTTATAATCCTAGTACTCGTATGTAGGCCTATTTGTATTTTCATCTAACATATTGTTCCGAAAGTCATTAAAACAAAGAAAAAGTCAAAAAATATTGCATGGGACAACAAATCCGAATCTATATCATGAAATTACCGAATTAGATTAGATTTCTTTCCATTGTACATGAGACACCTTTTGAATATGTTTTGTAATGGGCAAAGAAGAGAATTATTACTCATTATTTTTAAAGAAATTCATTCATAGAGATCAATTATATCTTGTTAAAAACACTGAAGTGGACTACTTTATGTAAACAAATATCATTCATCATAATAATTTATATCAAATGATTATAAATAGGTTACGTACCTCCGTCTTCAGCTTCAAAAAAATCCAATTAAATCTGGACTACAATGGTTTCGACAAAAATATTGTCATCATCAGGTCCGTTTTCAATAATCCAAACGTCCGTTGTTCATTGTCAAAAAGATAGAATTCACAACACGTAACACATTATCGAATAAGTTAAACATTTAAAAACAAGTAAGTGCAAACCATGGTAGTCCAGATTTAATTGGATTTTTTTGAAGCTGAAGACGGAGGTACGTAACCTATTTATAATTGTCTTATTAGCTTCGGAGGCTTAACAACATGAATAAATATCAAATGATTCTGAAACATATGCTATAATAAACATCTCCCCCTTGAGCTACTTATCTGATACTTTCTCTCCTCCTTCTTATACAATTTTCATTCCTCCTCTTTATCCCTTGTCTTTGACTAGGGGACTCTTTGTCCCCTCTTTAAATACGACTAAATATGACCTTGGCTGACTGATTTTTCTGCAATAATCCCTACATTCCACTGTTTGTTCAGTATATCTTGAACCCATACTTTCTCTCGAAAAGTAGTTTTCTTCATTTTTTATGCAGTTTTGTCACAGTATAACTTGATTCTTTTTGTGTCTCAAGCATTTTCCCAAACAAAGGAATTTTGTACCAAGCATTTTTGTTCTTTAAAAAATCAAATACATAGAGACTATTAATATCTGTATCACCACAAGGTTTTTCTTTCACTGATGGATCATCGTTACTCTTACTGAATAATGTCTTGCAAACTATTGCAAAATGATTTTGGCTCACCACGTTCATTTTCCCAAAGCTGGGCACAAATTAACCCCATTATGGAAACCACCACATCTATAACAATTTTTTATCTTATTTAGACCTATCTTTGACGTGGACAGACCGTGTTGTGCAGTTAATACGCCGTCATTAGCTGATATTTCTTTCCTGAACGATTCAACATCACACTTCTCATGATCAATGTTGCTATAACTATTGATAATTTGCATGTATTTCCCAGCAGGCTCCGATGCATTACAAAAGTCCAAAACTTAGCAGGCGTCTTCTCTTTCCTGTAATTCCTTTTTGCTGACTCCAAGAACTATTAGTGCTTTTAGGATTTTTCATCCTGATCCTCAAACTTACAAGGGTTTAACAGTTGTCTTAAGGTCGCATAAAATGAGTCAACGTTTTTATGGGGTAGTTATCTCCTAGAAAACAGGGTATGTATGATCATGGTCATATTCTGTTCGGCGTACAATGCTTTTCCAACGTTTCAATCACATAATCCACACTTTCAATGTCAGATTTATTTGTTATGGAATTGTAACATTTTAGTCCAACTGAACCTAGTAAATAAATACTTCAGCTTTGCTAATTGCACTTTCTTATATATTTTTTGCAATCAAATTAATGTCAATTTCTTCCTTAAAGTGTTTTAAGTTACCTGCAACATTGCCTGTCAGGCTGAGAGGTTCCGGTTTGTTGAACTCCATTCTCGTTTTATAATTTGTATTACTTTGGTATGCTTTATTAATCAAATCAAAATATTTATTTATATTTATTATTTTTTCTTTATTATTTGACTCTGCCATGATTTTTTAAAGAAACTCATTCATAGAAAACGATGAAATTTTATTAAAGTAGTAAACGGGACTATTTTATGTAAACAAACAACAGTGATAATAATAATGTATATTATATGATTCTGAAACGTGTGCCGGAAACAATTTCAACATTTAAACAATTTCAACATTTATAATCATATTATTATGATTTTAAAAATGGTTATCTGTCGTTTTATGATAATAAACAAGTTTTATAACAATATAAACAAGTTTCCTTGTTGTGCTACGGTTAGTACGAAAAACTGATACTTTCTTTGCGTTTTTGTTTTTAGGATACGCTTCGAGTCTGTAAGCCAATTTGAAGAAAACCTTTACAAAGAGTTACTTATCCAAAGAAGTCTTCTGTAAATACGAAAAATAACACAAAAGGACATACGAATTAGTTTTGCGCGGGTTGTTATCTTCCTCATAGCAAATTAAGTGTTGAGCTACTAGACTAATACTATTATAATATTGAAAACATTAAATTTTACAGAATATTTCTTGTAAATAAGCTATTCTTTGTTGCCAAAAATATCACATAGAAATTGATGTTTATATGGTTTAATTCTCATTCTATTATAATAAACTAGAGATCATAAATCTTCACATGATCTGAATGTTATGTTTTCAATAGAAAAACATAGATGATGTGTAAGAGCAAACAAAGCAGTCCAATGAAAGATTCGATCTCAAACAACGTTTTTGTTTGCGGTGAGCTATAAAATGTCCCATGTAAAGAGTTCTGTCCAATAAATACCCTCTTGCAAGGTTTGCCCTTTACTTTTAGTCAATTTCTTCCAGGTAGATTCGGAATATCAACATGGCAGGTAAACTAACAGGTAATTGAATTATTATAATCATATTCTAATGGTTGTATACATACTTTGTTCTGTTGCTCCTAATTGTATGTATATGTTTCCGATTCATTTAGAAATTTTTACGAAGGCATAAAACATGTTTGTAAATTTGGCGTACCTAAATTAGCTTATTCACGTCAAGTTATAACAAATATTAACGTACCTTAATGTTAATGTATTTATATCAATACAGCACAAACGTTAATGTATTTATATCAATAGTTCGTTAATAATTCGTTAGTATTTGATATTTCTTCAATGTCTCCAATCATTCTAAAAAATACAATATTTATGACTGAAACAAAACAGCTACAAGAAATTAATAAAAGTTCCTAACTTATATTCATAATCATCAAGGTTTGTGGTGTAAATATTTTGTGTAAAATTAACTTACAATTGGTAGGCACTGAAATGATTTCACCTGTTTTAAGATAACACAAATATTGTAGAACTATTGAGAACTAATATTGAGGACTATTGATTCGTACACACGTGGAAAAGTGATGAAGTTGACCAATAGGGGTTCCGCCCTGGATTTCACGGCAGCTTCGTAGGTGGTTTATTGGGTATTTTTCGACCAACATCTAAGGAGTCCTACACTGTCTTCTTTTGGTTTGCACATTAAGCTTACTTTCTAAATAGATAGATAGATTCAGGGTTCGGTAAAAGTCTGGAATATATAAAATAGCTTCTATATTATTTTGCTCAATGTATGTCGATTGAAGAATAATGACTCACAAATCGATTTTAATGATCAGTAACTCAAATGAATGACATTGATGTACTGGGTGGTTAAATTAAAATAAAATTTAAAACAAATCGAACCTTCAAACTAACGTTTTATAAATTATGGAAACTGGGCGGGTTGAAGATACAAATTTTCCTCGGGAAAAGAAAACTTAAATTTTCAAAGAATAGAAGAAACCTAATCCATTATAATCCAGCTAATAAATTTACCTTTTACATCCAGTGGTATTAGGTCTATAGCATTGATTGATCAAATGAAAGTTTTAATTGTTAATAACATTGAAAATTTAATATTTTGAGAAAATAACTCTGTTATCTCAGAATGAATGAAATTCAATTACATGTAAAATCTAATATAATTGGCCAAAGCCGTGGAATGGGGTTCCCCGCGGACCGACACTCGAGGTCGTTACATCCTCGAGTCGGCTGCCAGGTCGTGCCTCTGTATCCTTAACACGGGCGGCATTTCCACCTTTCGCCGTCCGGGGTGCAGAGAGACGATCCCTGACATATCCCTTGCCTCTGAAGGGATTGTCCAGCGGATCTCCGACTGGCGTGTCTGCGAGGAGTATTCCTCTAGCGACCACCAGGGGATCCTCTTCAAGGTCCTTCCCGAGGGTGCGCGCTTGCGCGCTGAACCTGCTCCTCTGGCTCGACGCTGGAACACCAGTCGTCTGAGCAAAGACACTTTTAAAGAAGTAATTAAAGACCAGAGCATTGTGAATTTCACAGGTGCCGAAGATCTGGCAGCATCGACGATGCGTCTCATCGCGACCGCGTGTGAGCAGTCGATGCCCGGAGTTTCCCGCCGCCACAGGAAGAAGCCGGTTTACTGGTGGACGCCTGAAATCGCGGAACTCCGGAGGAGATGCCTTGGTCTCCGAAGAGCTGCGCAGCGAGCCAGGAACCGCCCTGATGCAAATGCCAGATCGGCTGAGCACAGAGCGGCCCGCCGAGAGCTCCGCGGTGCCATCAACCGGAGTAAAGTCAGGTGCTGGAAGCAGCTGTGTCAGGATATCGACAACGACCCCTGGGGGATGGGCTACAAACTTGTAACCCAGAAGCTAGGGGCTCGCTCACCACCTGCGGTCATGGAACCACAAGCCATGGCCGCCGTCGTCGATACACTGTTTCCCAGCCACCCAGTTCGGCCAGTCAGGGAATTCGGAGAGGTAGGCGCCTTCCCAGTTTTCCGGGAAGAGGAACTCACCGCTGCCGTCCGATCCCTACGACCCAGAAGAGCGCCCGGTCCCGATGGCATTCCGGCGGAGGTGCTCAAGCTCGCTGCGGAGGTGAATCCAAGGCTTCTGCTCGATATGTTCAACGCGTGTCTGGCGGAAGGCGTTTTCATTTCTTCGTGGAAGGTTGCCCGCCTTGTTCTTATCCCGAAGGCGAAGAGCACACCGGGGACCCCTTCTTCTTTCCGACCCCTGTGTATGCTCGACACGGCCGGGAAAGTGCTTGAGAAGCTCCTGCGCATCAGGCTGATCGAGGCCATCGTCTCTGCGGGGGACTTGTCCCCGCAGGAGTACGGCTTCAGATCCGGTCGCTCTACCATCGACGCTATTCAGGAGGTAGTTGAGGCAGTGCGGAGGGCGGAGGACCACAACCATTGGTCGCGCCGCGTGGTCCTTCTCGTCACGCTCGACGTGAAGAACGTTTTTAACTCCGCCAGGTGGAGCGATATGCTGTGGGCGCTTGAGCATACGTTCCAAGTTCCCTCCTACCTCCTGCGTATGATAGAAGCGTATTTGTCAAACCGCGTTCTGTTGTACGACACGACCGAAGGTCAGCGGCGCATTCCCATCACTTCCGGGGCTGCGCAGGGGTCCATTCTCGGACCAGATCTCTGGAACGTGTCCTACGACAGCTTGCTGAGGCTAGACATGCCCGATGAGACCCGCCTCGTTGGCTATGCTGACGACGTCGCTGCCTTGATCGCTGCGAGGAACGTCGAGCAGGCAAAACTGAGGCTCAGCGTTGTAATGGCCAAGGTCAACGGGTGGATGCGAGATCACGGCTTGTCCCTGGCTATCAGTAAGACGGAGATCGTCGTCCTCACCAAAAAGAGGATAACCACCGTGTTCCCGGTGCAGATAGGTGACGTCACACTCGAGACTAAGCCTGCTGCAAAGTACCTGGGAGTCATGGTCGACAGCAGACTGTCTTTCGGCGAGCAGATCCAGCGCGCCGCCGACAAAGCCGCTAAGGGTGTCGTTGCCCTTGGTAGGCTTATGCCCAATGTCGGCGGTCCTCGTTCCTGCAAGCGCCGTCTGCTCATGACTGCTGTCCAGTCAGTCTTGCTGTACGGGGCGGAGGTATGGGCTCACGCACTCGAGAAGCGAGTCTTCCGAGACCGGCTTGCCCGAGCCCAGCGTCGAGGAGCTCTGCGGGTCGCTTCGGCCTACCGCACAGTCTCCGAGCCTGCTGTGATGGTGATCGCCGGAGTCATCCCCGTCCTCTTCCTCGCGAGGGAGAGGCAGGCGATTTACCGGAGGAGGCCTGAAGTGGGCCGGGAAACAGCTGCCAGGGAAGAGCGCGATCGCAGCTTCGACTCCTGGCAGCGCGACTGGGAAGCCGAGCCGAGGGGACGTTGGACCTTTCAGCTCATACCTTCCGTCCGACCATGGGTGGAGCGGCAGCACGGCGAGGTCGATTACTACGTGACCCAGTTTCTTTCTGGACACGGGTACTTCCGAGCCTATCTGCACCGGATGGGCAAAGTCGCCAGCCCGGACTGTCTGTATTGCCCCGGCATCCTAGATACGTCCGAGCACACCTTCTTTCAGTGCGACCGTTGGCACGTCCGCCGAGCCTCGCTTTCATCTGAGATCGGCGTGATCGTCAGCCCAAACAACATCGTCGGAGCTATGCTCCAGGGAGAGGGCAACTGGAACTGTGTCAAGCACTACGTCCAGGCCATTCTTCGGGCGAAAAAGGTCGACCTCGATCGGCCTTAATCCTCAGCATTTCCCCACAGAGGTTGCCCTAGCGGCGTAATATCAAAGGCCTAGCCCGAAGTAATGTGTGAAACAGTTCCAGGCTAGTGTCCTCGGTGCCGGTGCCGAGGGGCCGAGGGGGGTTGTACTATTGTACTCTTGAACTATTGTATCTTGTACTAGTCGGTAGTTCACGGGACATCGAGCTCGTGGGAGTCCGACACTACTGAGGGGACAACGAGCCCCTCAGTGTGCGTAAACGCATTCCACCTCCTACCCAAAAAAAAAAAAAAAAATATATATATATATAATTGGCCAGATTATAAACAGTTATTCTCTAAACTTTTAAAGAATAAAATTTTCCCCGAGAGATTTAACGAATAAACTACGATATTCAATCTCGTAAAAGCATTTGAGAAAACACATTTTTCTGTATTTCTTAAATAATCATTGCTTTATATACACATAGCTATTTCATAGCTTGTACATATGATCTAAGCAATAAACACTAACATGTTCTCCAGACAAGTCTGTGGAAGGGAAAATCGTTTAATGTGGTGACAGCAGTTTGTTCCCCGATGTCGAGGGATTTGTTAAACTAAAATCCCCTTAAGACCCCGACGTTGCTGCTTCCTTCTGCGACACGACAGGGAACTGATTCGGGGAGTTTTTCCTTTTTTATATACACTTTTTGCTTTAATGCCTACCCAACAGGAGTTCAATAATAAAACAAATCCTTTTAATATTGAAGTACCAGCGAATATAAAGTGATTAATGGAAATAAAGTAGCAATACGCTATAGTAAAACGAACCATAAAATAATGTATACATTTTTTATCTTTGCCACTTAATATGAAATAAATTACACACCCACTGGTCTCTCTGTGAAATGAATTAGCTATAATTAAATGAAGTAAATTAAATAGTCCGGTTGCTTGGATTTTCTTATTTTTTTTAATAAGCAGAATGAAAAGGCGTGATAAAAAACTGTCTGCTCGAAGTACAGTTAGTTTATACTTATAACGTTTTTTTAAGTATTCTTTTATCATAAGGTATAAAAAATTAGTTTTCAGATTCCAAAGTATTCTTCTAGAATTTTTCTATACTTTTATCCATACAGGTTAGTGTGGATACCCCTCATTACTTTTTAACGCCTCATGGTATTAAAACGAAACTCGACATACCATCACAACATGAAAACTGTACTTTTTGATGGGAGTCCCATTTGTTCCCACACCCAAAAATGGGGTATTTTGGGGGCAGTCTCAAATTTTCAAATGTAAACCTCTATCAAGTGACCTCTCATTTTAAACGATTGTCAAAGAAATGCAAATCGGAGGCCAATATCACACCCCCAACCAAAATGGCTGTAACCAAACTCGGTGTTCCATTAGAAGATAAAAATTGGACTTTTTTCTTACAATAATATAACTTATATAGCTATAACACCTATAGGTAAGGCAGTAATGATAACGTAAACTGTTGATGTTGACGTGACCGAGCGAAGTGGAGAGAGCGGCGCGAGGGAAGAAGAGACGTGACCGAGCGAAGTGGAGAGAGCGGCGCGAGGGAAGAAGAGACGTGACCGAGCGAAGTGGAGAGAGCGGCGCGAGTGAAGAAGAGACGTGACCGAGCGAAGTGGAGAGAGCGGCGCGAGGGAAGAAGAGACGTGACCGAGCGAAGTGGAGAGAGCGGCGCGAGTGAAGAAGAGACGTGACCGAGCGAAGTGGAGAGAGCGGCGCGAGGGACGACTGCCGATTGTCGGGGAAGTGTATTGGACTGCCTTCGATAAATCTTAATGGCTAAAGTACCACCAAGAGCCAATACCTCGAGGAAGGTAACATCCGTAAACTGTTTGGAAAATGTATGTGGATCATTCCAAGTTTGATTGTCTTCAGTGCCTGACTGAACTAAGAGAGAACGATATGTAGCTTGAAAATTGCTACTTGTTCATGAATCTTCTATATTACACAGGCCTGCGACAAAAAAACTTTTTTAACAATTTCATCTTAATTTTATGTATTTTAGTGTGCTGAATCCGAAAATGACCATGAAAAAGCTGTATCACCTACCGTTTTTTCACATTTTAAACTTAACCTCAAAGTTTGGACGTCTATGCTCAGTCATGTGGAATAGTGATTGTAATTGCAGACCTGATAATTCTTATCAAATTTGTGGGGAATTCATGATTAGAAAATACCAAAGAGTCATTTCAGTTTGTTAGAAAATTTTACTTTTCTTATTTTGGAACTAATCTTGGCTATCAGGACAAGTCATGGGCTCCTCATAAGGTATGCGTTGAAGAGCTAAGAAAATGGATAAGAAGAGTGAAGAAAATTTTCAAATCTGCTATCTCGATGATGTGGATAGAGTCTAGAGAGCATTCTGATGAATATTATTTTTTTAGTGTTGATATTACCGTTTACAATTAAAAAAATAGAAAAGTAATTCATTATCCCCACCTGCCATCTGATATGTGGTCTGTAGGGCACGGGCCAAGGACGGGAACCCATTCCTATTCCTACCTATTCCTGAACCCAGGAACATTCCAGAACATATACACAATGTTTTATTGGAAGTGTCAGTTGATAAATCCTGCCAGATAACGAAAAAAACACTGGAAGAGAAATAGTGAGAAACCTAAACTATTTACTCAAACTGAACTAAACAATTTAGTTAGGGATTAACATTAACGAATGTAATAAAATCTGAACTGCACGGCTCAAGGCTTAAGGAAAAGACCCTGCTAGCAGCTGGAACTTCAATTTATGTATACGGAAAAAGTGAACAGCAAAATGCAATATGTTTCAAAGAAGGACAGAACTGCTGAATTGTTCAGATGCTGCCGGTCTAATGAATGAGTTTGGAATTGAGGATAAAGAAAAGAGGATTAGAGAGGTTGTTCACTGATTCATATAAAACCAGTTTAAAAGCAGTTTTATTGCACAGTTCCTCTGTGAGGGGGATAGTGAGACAAAAGATCTGCATTGGTCAAGACTAAACTATCAAAAAATCCCTCCAACCTGGACTAAAAACTAACATCAAAACATCTTGTTGACCTTGAAAAAATTCTACCGTTTCCATTTCATATCAAATTAGGTCTTTTGAATCAATTTGTAAAGGCCCTACCTAAATATGTGCATTGATTTCAATAGATTTCCTCAAAGTTCCCTCATTTATCAGTAACAAAATCAACAGAGATCATGTTCGTTGGCCTTGGCATCAGAGAAATGATGTGTGATTCTGAATTGGAATTATACATGATAGAGAAGACGATAGAAAAACGACGTAAAAACGACATCAGGTTCTTTGGAAGACCTACTTGATAGGGGATTACTGTTGCTACCTTCATCTCAAATGTCAACGAACAGTACACAAAACAAGTCTAATCAGAAGCTTTTAGGAAAAAAGAGAAAGAATATAGAAGTCAATAGACTGTTAGAGGGTTTATTTATCTTTAAAATTATGTGTTTTCTAAGTTAAAATGACATTATGTTTTCCTTATATGACCATTTTTCATGTCACTCATATCACATATTTGTTATTCTTTGTTAAATTTTGCTCGCAAAATGAGAGAAAACTGAGGGTGATACAAAAAAACCAAATTCAAATTTGGATTCAGCACCTTAAAAAGTATAAAAATCAGCTGTTACCATTAAAATTGTTTTCTGTCACTTTAATTTTGTAGGCCTGTGTTATTAAAATACTTTCTAGGATTTTGTCCGGAGCAAATCGACCATAAAAATATATTTGTATATACATATTTAGTATCAAATTGAAGCTTTTATTCTCTAGATGTGCCTTTGTTGGAAAATATCACGTAAAGGGCTTCGTACTTTTTTGAAATTTCTTTGGCTTTTGAAATTTCAGCGAAATTCCTGTGAACTTTTTCCAATTCTCATTTGTTTATAACAAAACAGATGGCAAGGATTTCAAATAGCTATGTAGTTGTATACCACAGGATGCAGGGTTTGCAGAAATCAGTTAATATTTATCTGCATTATGATTTTGATTTCTTAACATATAGACGTTTTTATAAGACAACAGAAAATAATCTATTTTCATCAAAAGGAAGGAGTTTCTACTCTGTTGAAACCAGCGCCAGTCTATTATCATTTTAATTTCCAGCATTTCCTTAAAAAAATAAAAACTAAAAAAGGACATATGGAACTTACAAGGTGCTCTTGAGGTGCGGCTTACTGTCAAACTATTAATGCATATTTTAACTTTGGGAATTTTAAAATATCAATATTAGTTGAAGATGTATCTAAAATTAGTAAAAGTTTAAAACACATTGTAAATTTAAAACCTCCATCACGTAAATTTACTTGGAATGCGAAGTATATTTAGGTGTTTACGGTAAGTATGCCTGTTTTATCTCGATTTTTAAATGTACCAATACCAATGCATCTCATTACTTTAGGGATTTGTTGGAAGTTGTGATATTCGCATGCATTAATATTTGCCAAACATCTACTTAAGATACGAAACAAAAAGCCGAATATATTTGGAAATTTGATTTCTTGGCCGTTATGAGTGCTGAATAATTTGTTTTTACGCCAAATAACAATTTTATAAATGTTATTCATAGATTTATCTATGTCGATCAGTAGTTTGTACATCTTCTTACCAATTGCTACTAAGACCTAATTCATCGATAGACCGACGATGTCGATGTCGATGTTGTGGAGAAATGACACACAGAGTCAGAGTGTTTATAAATTAACTATTTACCTTTCGTTATTTTCGATAGATATTCATAGATTGTTAAATTTTTGCATGTAGCTTTTGCGGCTCTCGGTTATTTTATCTCCGTCCGTTGGCCTCCAAGATATTAAAGAATTTCCTTTGGAAGGCTCCTTTTTACAACACAAAAATGGGTTTTTTTCAGATTTTCAAATTGAAAAATTAAAGTTATCAAATTGTCGTTTTCAATTTTGAATTAAAGGTGAAAACGATAATATTATAAACGATATATTTCATCCTTGTATTTTAAATCATTTCTCTAAGTCCACTGGTCTCCAAGATATTTCCACTTCGCAATTTTGTCTGTGTGTTTTAGTATCATGGCAGTTGAATGTTGTCTTACCAAGGAATATTTCTTGAGTTTATCAAAACATTTAAAATATTGAATAGGTTTTGCCCTTATTAACTTTTTATGTAAATTTATTTAAAAAAATAAACAAACTAGCCTACTTATTTAAAAGAAATCTTAGTTTTTTTAAGACTTATTCATAAATATTTCTTGACAAAGACCTTCTAAAACAAGCAATGAAATTATATTATTTTAGAATATTAATACATTACTTGTTTATATTTATTCTTTTCGTAATAATTGATTAATTATTAGATATTTTGTATTAGGAAATTCGCTGAGTACGCAGGTTAGCTACGACGGGGGTATTTTGGTTGTTTTTTCAGCCCTTGTTAACAAACCTGCAAACTTGAGTCTTGACATGGTTCTTCTTGCTTGGATTAGACGCTTGGGAACTCTTGTCATATACTGATATATTTTTGTCACGCCACTGCTGATTTACACTTAATTGCACTTTCTGTAATCCTTAATCTGTTTACTGGAATATACACTTTCCACTTTCTAATAACTTATTTAAAGTACATAAGGATGTTAATGAGAGGTGTTTGACTGTAGAATGTCCATACATAACCTTATTATGGTATTTGCGACCTTGGGCCAGATACCTATTGCGATTATGAGTTCATAAAGTGACCTGTTGATTTCGGTCCAACTTCACCCGTCTCATGTAAACCTAATGAATGCAGTATATGGCTGTATAGGCTTCCACAGTCCGAAAATATATCCTAGCAGAGTTTCCGGGCTAGGCCGTGTATATGTCTAACTCGGTGAATTCCGACGTTTCAGATGTGCTACAATATTCATTTTCAGAGCGAAGTGATTCGTATCGCTAAAACCTTTATAAAATTCACTTCCTCAACCCATGCCGTTGGTAGCTGTGTTGTTTGCCGGGTAAACTACGAATGACTAGGCCTCAGTGGGGGGGGGAGGGAGGGGGCGGCCGTCGTGACGGGGGAGCAATCGGCAGACTTACGGAAAAGTCACGAAAAGATTCACAACGTCACCTCCTTATTACTGGACTTCCGATCTACTCTACTACTTTATTTTTATTTTTTAGTGTATTTTCTCTACAAATGGTGCCATGGTTTAAAAATGCTTCTTCTATTTAACATTTTAAAATAATTTCTGAAGTGCTGTTTTAACCTTTACGACGATGCCTTATTAAAATAGAAGTAAAGAAAATACAAGAAGTATATAAATCTTGCATATTTGAAAATTTGCCTGATATCTATATATTAATACGCAAGCGGTTTTCTTTTCACAGTCCAACCACATTAACGGCTGGACCGATTTTAACGTTTTAGGTATAAAATTAAAGGGAATTTTATGTAGATTTGTCAACAAGTCTCAGAATTTTAAAAAAGGGCGTCACTAAGTACAGTAAAGGGCTGAAGTTTCGGAACAGTGGCGCTATTCATCGACATTTGATCAAGCTCAGTTTACTTTGTTTACAAACTGAACAAATGACCAAGCTCTGAAATAGTTCTACAGGTAAACCACAGATTGCAGCAATTAATTATAATTAATTTTTCGAAAAGAAAAGTTTTTATTTTTACAGCTGGTTTGGCTTTGTTTTCAACAGTTTTCTTTTTTAAAAGATTTATTATGTAATTTAGGTTATGTTATGAGGTTTTTAAAGCTGTTAAACATTGCAGTTACCATTTTTACAATGTATAGTTTAGTGTTTTTAAAGTGGTGCATTAAGTTAAGTGTTTAATGTGTGTTTAAGTTGGCACATTTATAATGCCACCGATAAGAAGAAGACGAACGTTGAGCGGTCGGAGGAGTAGGAAAGAACCGCTGGCATCGCCCTCCCGATGTAACATTTGATGCTCCTTCCAACCCCAGACCAATGAACTACTAAAAATGTTTTCAATGCGGTGGGTTGCATTTCAAGAATGAAAAGACTGGTAGAGTAGTGCGTCATTTACGCGTTTTTGCCACAAAGGAAATGTTGCCTATAAAGACAGCTGTTCCCTACAATATCTGTTTTGGCGATAATTATCAATAAGATGTAGCGGCAATCCCTAAACAAAGGAAGTCATTGCTCACGGCGCCAGTGTTTGCTCTCGGTCAGCTACATGTCGCTGTAAGCACAGCGTGATCTTTTGCCGGTGTTAAAATATACATTTCAGAAAAAAGAGGACACGGGAAAATGAAGGTGTTCCCTAAAAAATCGTTTACGTTTACCAGAAACTCCTGCGGTAGATCAAATTAACTTTAAACGTTTCAGAAGTTAAGCCATAATTTTGTTAATGAAGTTAGCCCTTTGATTAAAATTTAAAAGTATATAAGTAGGCTGATAATTCTTCATTCTATTACCATATGATTTTTGCTCGATATCGAGCTACGTGTTATCTAGTCTATATATTAATACGCAAGCGGTTTTCTTTTCACAGTCCAACCGCATTAACGGCTGGACCGACTTTAACGTTTGAGGTATCAAATTAAAGGGAATTTTATGTAGATTTGTCAACAAGTCTCAGAATTTTAAAAAAGGGCGTCACTTAAGTACAGTAAAGGGCTGAAGTTTCGGAACAGTGGCGCTATTCATCGACATTTGATCAAGCTCAGTTTAATTTGTTTACAAACTGAACATATGACCAAGCTCTGAAATAGTTCTACAGGTAAACCACAGATTGCAGCAATAATTTATAATTCATTTTTCGTAAAACAGCAGTTTTTATTTTTACAGCTGGTTTGGCTTTGTTTTCAACAGTTTTCTTTTTTAAAAGATTTATTATGTAATTTAGGTTATGTTATGAGGTTTTTAAAGCTGTTAAACATTGCAGTTACCATTTTTACAATGTATAGTTTAGTGTTTTTAAAGTGGTGCATTAAGTTAAGTGTTTAATGTGTGTTTAAGTTGGTACATTTATAATGCCACCGATAAGAAGAAGACGGACGTTGAGCGGTCGGAGGAGTAGGAAAGAACCGCTGGCATCGCCCTCCCGCTGTAACATTTGATGCTCCTTCCAACCCCAGACCAATGAACTACTAAAAATGTTTTCAATGCGGTGGGTTGCATTTCAAGAATGAAAAGACTGGTAGAGTAGTGCGTCATTTACGCGTTTTTGCCACAAAGGAAATGTTGCCTGTAAAGACAGCCGTCCCCTACAATATCTGTTTTGGCGATAATTATCAATAAGATGTAGCGGCAATCCCTAAACAAAGGAAGTCATTGCTCACAGCGCCAGTGTTTGCTCTCGGTCAGCTACATGTCGCTGTAAGCAGAGCGTGATCTTTTGCCGGTGTTAAAATATACATTTCAGAAAAAAGAGGACACGGGAAAATGAAGGTGTTCCCTAAAAAATCGTTTACGTTTACCAGAAACTCCTGCGGTAGATCAAATTAACTTTAAACGTTTCAGTAGTTAAGCCATAATTTTGTTAATGAAGTTAGCCCTTTGATTAAAATTTGAAAGTATATAAGTAGGCTGATAATTCTTCATTCTATTACCATATGATTTTTGCTCGATTTCGAGCTACATGTTATCTAGTTTAGGCATAAATAGGCTTAACATTGTATAATAGTCTATTATTTAGTTTGTGCAATAGTTAATTGAAAATTAATAACAGATTATCGTACTACGGTCAAGTTTTTTTATTTATGCCTGCCCTTATGAACTTATAGTTTTGGAAGCAGCTGACATTGGGTGGATATTAACCATCCTCGCTCCTTTTTTTTATGAAAAAGTGGTACGTTAGAAGATACATAAAGTCAAAGCGGCCTACGAGGGTGGAACTCGTTAATTATTAACATGGACATAACGTAGGCGACTGCGAGGAAACACTTTGTATCTTGACTTTTAAACAGAAATATTCCAATCATTAACTGGAGAAGTCAGTTGCCAAACTCTCCAACCGTGATTGGCGTAACTAAAGAAAATTATAATTGCTGATTAGTGTCAACTGAGAGATAAAACTCACAAAGATGAAACTTTTCTTGAGTGCCAAAAAGTGTATAAAATTACAATCATCTTAGGTAAGTAATATTTTTTGTAAGTAATATTTTTCGCTTACAATTCCTTCTTCAGATGCATTATAAACCCTTCTGGTTGATAAAATTATATTATAAACCATCTAACCACACTCTTCTGTGAAAGTTCCGTCTTTTCAAGCGATAAAATCAAACTTTATCGTGCAGCGCAGCGTGAGAACGAGCACAAGTGCAGTGCGCATAGTGCAAATAAATCATACCGGTGTGTCGTGCGTTATAATTAACCGTCGGTCTGTGAGGCTTTAGTGTAATCACCTGTGACGTCACAGTATGTCACATGACCCGGTGACGTCACTGTGCGACTGACGTGACACGACATGGCGCAAAGTCGGTCGGCATAGTTGCACGATGCAGCTACGAGCATGGCTAAATTATGTTTCATAAATGTACAGGGCGTTTATACAAGAATTATTCCACTTTAAAATTAATACTTACTACTTAACAGCAAGTTATTTTTGAGAGCCATTTGGTTACTCTAAAAAAAGTATACAATTGTACTAGGATGGTTAAATGTTTTATTTATAAAACCGAATTTAAAACTTAGAAAAATTATGATTCATTTCAGGAGGTAAAGTCTACATCAGTGATTCCCAACCTTTAGGTGTTCGCGTACCACCTACCAAATTTTCAATATTTTGGCGTACGATCGCAAGGACCCCCTCCCCCCACCACTGAAGGATCCCCTCCAACATTGCTCATAGTTACCCTTTGATGGTTTTGTTTTTGCCGGCTAAATTTATTTTATTTTACTTGTCCATGTACATTTTTAGATCGTATTTTGATTATAAGGACATTTTGACAAATTATATTTTCATCTCAGCTCTGCTCAATTTAGTCATAGTCAATTTCGCGAGAAAATCCCCGTAAGAATTTGAATATGGATTTCGTAATGTGCAAAAATGTCTAGGTACACGGAGAGATTAATCTGTGTGTTATTTGGAACTTTACATATTTTTCATATTATATATCGAAAAATAACATAAATAAACAATTCAAAATCATTCAAAGTATACCGTATTTTCACCAATGATCTTATTATAAGCACATTACAAATAATTAATACAACAGATCGACATAATTAGACTGGGTTTTCACAGAAAGTACGTTTGGTTAGTAAGTCGCACAACTAAAAACTATAGTAATACCACCGTATTAACACTGTAAAACTGGTAGTATTGTTTTTAATGGAAAGAATATTTTTTAATGCCAACATATTTTGTAATAGTATATTACGCAACTAGTGCGGGAAGTAGGTGTTTACGTGCGAGCATGATAGTTCACGCGCGACGCTTGCGGAGCGCGGGAATTTCATGCGAGCAACGTAAACACCTTCCCGGATGAGTTGCGTACGATATTTTTCGCAACACTACCAGCATCAAATATACAGGGTTAGTGAAAAATAACACGTCAATGAAAGCTTATGAAAGCTTAGACTAAGATGAAAGTAAAACGATTTAAAAAATATTAATTAAACTGTAGAGAGAAAATACGAACAAACCTATATTTATCTGTACGGGGGAGATGAAAAAAGCGTTATCTCTGCTGTTCAGCGACCGAGTAAGCCTTTCTAGGAATACGTCTTATCGTCACACAGACGGCAACAATTGATTAAATAATAATGTTCTTTATTAACTTATCGCTATTAACTGTACGTAGTCGCAACCTGGGAAAACAGTTTATTTACAATTGAGATGTGGTTGTCATAGTTAAAATGTGTATGTTGTGTTTATGTATAATGAATGTAAGTTGTGTGATATACGATTTTTTTTCTTGAGTTGGCAACATTGAGCATTTACCGCACTCGTGCGGTAAATACTCAATGCTAACTCTTTACCGCACTCCAGCTGATTTGTTACCTCACTACAGCTGATATTTGCCGTACTCTTTTGTAAACGGCGACTTCCCACACTGAAACGGAAGCGGAAATCGGCTACTTACTAGTGTAGTGTTGCGAAAAAAGAATAACTCTTTAAATGAAAGATTAAAAGAAGTTCCTAAAGTATGGTACGAAATTGGCTTGACAAAAACAAGTACTAAAAAAGTTAATCAAGTTAAAACGTTAAGTGTGAATTTAATGCTCGACGGTACAGTGTTCGTTCGCAAACCTGGTATTTCACTTTTTACTACTGCTCCAATCCCTTGCGTACCACCTGATAGGCCTTCGCGTACCACCAGTGGTACGCGTACCACCGGTTGAGAAACACTGGTCTACATGGCTTCTTCCCAATACATATAACTGTACACATAATCGCACCATTAGTTTGCCAGGTGTTGTCTAATTGATAATACACTTCTCTAAAATGTCTCGATATATCAGGTGAAAGAAAGCTTCTCCGTGCAAAAATCATAGCCCAAGGTCACGATGTGTATGTTAAATAATAGTTTTCCTAAGCACAATTATTTTTCATTTTAAAGAAAAAGAAAATTTTCCTCAGACAGTAATTGGGAACAAATTCATGGTCGAACAAATCCAAATGACCAACATAATTCACGGATCTTTTCCGTTATACGTATACCACTGTTATAGGTTTGAACAGACTTGATTTTGGTAAGTTAGGTTAGGATAGGTTAGGTTAGGTAACCTAACCTAAACTAACCTAACCTAACATAACCAAACCTTACCTTACCTAACCTAACCTAATGTAACCTAACCAACTGCAAGTGGGACCGCTAGACGGCCAGACGCTGGCTTATCGCGTCTAGATAAAGATAACGGTAGATAAGATAACGAAACCGCAGGTAAAATATTCTTACAAGGAATTTCCACTGAAAAACGATTAATAAAAATTATTTGACCTAGTATATGGTGCTCGGTCAAAAACCAAGCTTGACGCGTAAATTTGGAATAGTGGTATACGTATAACGGAAAAGATCCCAATTCACAATTAGAAACAAAGACTGTGTAGTGCGGTATCAACAGTATACGCTCCATCAGCCGATCTTGTTATTTGCTAAGCTTCGGAATTTTTTAGTTTGTAAAACTAGACATTCCACAAATGAAGACTGTAACGTTCAGGGTTATAGAACTGATGCACCGCCTTTTAGCTGGGTAGGAGAGATTTGGAGCCAAGTCCTTAAGTCGTGTTTATATGTTTATGGAACAGGAAGAGAGTATTCCATCCATCATGCTAGGGGGGGGTTCACCCACCTCCCCCCTTCCACCTAGCAATCTAGTAACTGCTCGAGGTCCTCCTGTGTATTAAAAGGTTCTTTTCACTTATTGTGTTTTATTTTCTACCGCAGCAACAAAAGCCAAGACACTTGTTTCTGCGATTTAGAAGTAAACATCTTTCAATATTAGGGATTAAGTGCACCAGATGACATCTAAAATAGTAAGTTTTGATAACTTACAGTTTATCTCTGTACTACCTTAAAATTGAATTTTGCATCTCCACCGCATATCTGTGAGAATGATGATAATGTTATGTTTTCCTATGCGCTTTTGTCTATTGTGCCGATAATGTATAATACATTACGCTACATAACATTCTAAATGTTACTCCTTGTATCTATTATTTTATTGAATTTGTACAACCTGTTTTAATACCGAGGTCACGTCATAATCCGATACGATTTTGTGTAACATCGACTATAAATGCAAAGTCAATGCGTTCATAACTTAATGTAATTTTTCATATGACACTTTTACTTTCTCCCCCCCCCCTATACATAGTATAGAGAGGAAGTATTGTTTTCGTCAAAATTTTCGAATTTGAGTTGTCAGTGGATATGTTTGTTTTGTGCCCCCTGAGTCCAAAAAGTGGTTTTCGGAGTGGTGTCTGTCTGTCTCTGTGTGTGGATGTACGTATGTTTGGGTGTAAACAAAGCTGGAGACCATACTAGTAGTCCGATTTTCATGAAATTTGGCGTGTAAACATAAAACCTTGATATGCCCAGGCTTTTTTCATTTTTTTGGATTTTGGATTTTTAAGGTTATTTACGGTATCCCATAAAAACGACAAAATCCAAATTTCTCAAAATCGGCTCTAACGATTTTTGATAAAAATTTCATGGTTTATAGCGCTTAACAAAATGAAACAACCAGCATGTCTGTAAAAATTCAGGTTCAGAAGTTATAGAGGTTTAGGTGTTAAAAATTCATATTTTTGAAATTTCACAAAATCTGTAACTATGAAAATCTGAATCTGTATATTTTCTTTAGAAAATATACTTGCAACCATTAAATTTGGCTTGAAAAACTAAATAATCCAGTATTTTGAATCAATAGTCTACGTCAACTGGTTGCGGAGGGAATTGATATTTTAGTTCGGTGGTAAACGCAGTACGTTGTCCAATGTTATTCTTATTGCAAATATTTAAAATCTGATATCTCCGTTATTTAATAACCGATTTTGATATAATTTGGTATTTATTTGTGTGACAATTAATTGTTAATTTGTTATGTAAGTTTTTTTTAGTTTTAAACGACTTTAAGGGAGAAAGTATGTGTCAGTTTCCTAATACTGTTAATTTTTAGCTAAAGACATTACTTTTAACGACGTAGCCTGTAGAGTTTCCTTACTTATTTTCCCATTTATTGCAGAGACTTGTAAGGGTTCTTGATTACAGATCCATGCAAAGTTACAAAAGCTAAGGACGAGCTTCTACAGTACAAGCTAGACAGAAATAAAAGGCTGTAGCCAGGGAGGGATTTAAACCACAACCGTTCTACTACTACGGTTTCTAAATCGCTCTTAGTGTGTAAACTTCGCCATTAAATTATAAATTCTATGTTTATGCTTGATTTGCATGCTGCTTATACATACCGAACCTAGAATGACGTGAGCCATAATAAATCCATGACCAATATTTTAAACTATAGCATTTTCAACTGTAGGGCAATAATGTTAGGTGTAAGGCATTGTTTATCTGGTTAAGTGATAATATTTTTTTATCTTTTGTTTGGACAACTACAGAATCATTTGTTGTTCAAAGCTATCTACCAGCATCTACTGAAAAAAATACTGTGACATAACATTATATTTTTACAAAAATAGTGTAAATTAAATCAATGTATAGTCACGGCTTTCATATCAATAACAATTTTGTTTAATAAGGCATTTTTATCAAGCTACTACCTATTGCATACGTTAATAGGCTCCAACCATCGATGGCTCCAACATTAAAAAAACCGCAGTAATTTAGTTTGAATCTATAAAAAATATTTGGTCGAAAAATGTTTGCATGCATACATTGCGTTTTTAGAGTATAATATAATATAATAATATTAATGAGTAATATTATATATATAAATTTATAACTTTTTACAAATTTTAACTGACTTACATTTGTAAATCTTAAAAAAAACATTTTAACTACTAAACTATTTTAAACAATAATCATTCAACACTAAAATCGTAAGAGAAATAAATTAAACTTGAAGACGTGCCTGTATGAAAAAAGGTAATCAAGTGATCAAATCAACCAGTAAAATAGTCTTCGATAACCTTAATTTTTATAATTTATCAATTTATTTCTCTTAAATTTTTAGTGTGGAGTGATTTGTTAAAAAACGTTGAGTAGTTGAAATGGTGTTTAAAACTGACCAATGTAGTACAGGATGAAATCAATTTTAATTTGCAAAGTAGTTTTTAAAAATCCTTAGAGGAAGAATACGAGTATTTTTTGCAGAGTACGAACCAAGTTGTCTTGGAGCAGAGCTTTCTTTAATAGCTTGGAGTAATATGACGCAATAAAATTGAATACAACTCTAAGAAGATTAAATCAACCTTTGCAGACTTAGGGAAGGACGCATTTTACAAAAAAAACCTTCCTGATTAATTCTTAATACAGAAGGATTCGGAAAGAGGTAAAAAACCTATCCATTCGTTTTACATAACGAATAATAAGCTTCAACCAAACAATTGGTGATATAATTCCAATTCAGTTTGACATTCACTAGTGCTAATTAAAAACTAATAAGATACATTTGATTTACTATTTTAACATTTAATTATTTTATTTTATACAGCCGCGGGCACCAAATAGGGCGGGCAGCAAAAATTAAATATTTTTGTTGAACCGAACTGTCAAAACTTTGTTTACGTTTTTCTGGACCTTTTACGTGTAAATTTGTGTTTACTTTAACATGTGATCATATTATACTCTGTTCCGCGTTCACCTTTCAGTAATGACTTTCCATAAGTCATGTATTTCAAACGGCAATTTAAGTTATACTAAATTATAGCAAAATGATGTTATAATTAGCTGATGATTTTGTAATAATGTATTGTGGATTTTAGTAAAGAAATGTAACCAGTAAAGGTAATAGAATAGCAATCTACCATATGGCTTGTACTGAAAGGTGAACGTTGAATCTAGTATTTCAATTAACTACTCATACAAATAAAAAAATATTTTCGCCAGCAGCGCACTCACTCACCCACCCTATTTGGCGCCCGCAAATCCAAACAATGTAAACTTTTGTTGTAAATAAAAAACTAATAAACAAACAAGACTTAGTTTTTTAAGTACTTTATGTTTAATAACATGATTAAATGTCAAAAACCTAAAATTCTTCTCTAACACCAACATATCTCGTAAATGATTGAAATAAAATAGACCTGTAATATAAACACTCAAAAATATACTAAAGTAAATTAGTAACTATCATTAATTATTTAATAAGAAATAATAATCCTAATAATAAAAAACTATGTCAGATTCTACGATTTATGTCATAATTTCTATAATGATTTTTTTCTTAACTGACAGTAGTTTGAAGTAAACTTGTTTTCTGCAAACAGTACAAGGGTTTTAATAGTATATTTCAATAGTAGTCACAAAAGTGGCCCATTTCGAGGCTTGATACTGTTTTCCACGTTTGCGAAGGATCGCGCGTAAAACGATATCTTGCCCTGAAATGGGTCTTTAGTAAGAAATATTAAACGATACCTGTCATAAAATTTTCAACCATTAAACTGTTAATAAACTATCAGATATCACATATTTTAGTTTTTTTTTTCATGAGTAAACACCACACGGTAAGCTATTTTAGTTTATAATTCAGCTGGAGAATGAAAAACATTGTTTGGTAAGGCAAAGCCATGTTTGGGAGAGGAAATGCTATATTTCATAACACGAGTGGAGAGTGGGTCATTGCATATTCAAGATCATATTTTTCAAGTGCGAAATTTATCGAGCATTTCATATGGTCGAGACTAAATGTAAACCACTTTTACTCGTGTTTTGAACGATACTTTTCGCTACCCAGTTGATGGAACAATTACAAATTTTTATTATATCGGAAAAAAACGAAAATATAATGAGCATTACTTTTCTACAATAAATATTGTTTTCCGTAGTAAACAATGTAATTGTGAATTTTCGCAGGTTATAAACACATAACCAAAACAGGCGAGTTCATAGTATGAGTAGTGTAGCGAAAAGTAATGTTTGGATCAGAAAAAATCAGATAATCATAATTAATTTTGACTGGAAAATAGATTAAGGAAATAGAGGGTTTTCATAGATAGGCTCTGTGCGGTAACGGGTTATTTTCTTATACAGAGTGATGAAAAACTGTAATATCTATTATTTTAAATTTTGCAATTTTTATAACAGTTGATACTTTAAGTTAATTAAAGCTACCTATTTACTAAAATCGATTTAATATTATAAATTACAGGGCGAGATAAAAATTGAAATCGAAAATTAAAACTAAAGTAAAATAGTTATTTATGTATTAAGAGCGTAAAGACGCTTTACACGCGAAATACATACTAAATTTTTCCTACAACTGCAGTTTCAAATTCCCAAACGATAAATACAATCACAGTCACTCACGTCCGTGGTAGCTGAAAGCACCATTATGCTTTTGAGGTTATAAAGAATGAATAAAAATAAAGAATTTTACAAGAAAAAACACGATTTAATGAATACATCTTTTAGCTTAAAAATAATAGGAACACGAATTCGTCATCGCTTATTACATCCATTGTAGCTGAATGCGCTAGTTTGAGGTTATAAACAAGTCGAGCTCGATCGGAAGCGTATGGGAGCGCTGTTGCGCGCCGAGTAACAATGCAATCAGCTGGCGAGCGTTAATCAGGTGGCGAGCGTTAAAGACTTTAACGCTCGCTCCAAAGACTTTCAAAGAGATTAAAGCTCGCTCCTCAGTAAACAGCTGTTTTACGATTGGGTTCCTGTGAGTAAACTGACACTTTACGCGCGGTTGTAGGAAAAATTAATTATGTTTGGCCTCAACTTTTAATTATGTGCCCTATATTTTGTCCTTCTGTGCCTAACAAATTTCATGCCGGAATAGGTTAATAGTCATAACATATTGGAGCACTGATGAAATAAGAATGTTTTTCAAAATGTAACATCTCTTTTGACATTCAAAGCGTAATAAAAAACTCTCGTAAGTTAAACCCCATAAACAGAATTACAAATTGTAAGACCTTATTTTTACTCTGTAGGAAGTGGGGTGAGCTGGTAGAAAATGTGTAAGTTACTAAAGTAGTTGAGTTTTTGCTTATTCTATTTTTTTGTAGTTTCGTCAATTAAAAAAAAATTGTATATGTTTGGGGAAAATTTCAGTCTATCAGTGTGCATTAGTCGATATGGCGAATGACCTAACCGACTGCATGGCATATATTTGAAACAAACGTGGTAATGAAAAACAATTATTAAGTAAATTGTACTTACTAATCGTTCCAGTGGTAAGTAAATTGTTAATCCTTTCCAGTATGGATTCTTTTACATTACGGTTACATTTTTTGCACCACGTTCAGATTTATTCATTTATTTATTTCCTGCGAATAATAAGTAGTCGAAAGACTACTTATTTTATACAACTGTATATGCTAAATGACTAATAAAGTTTGATTCATAAATAAACTGTGCTGAAGATAAGATAGTGAAGTGTATTTATACACTATGTTCATTTTATCATTTGAGCGTTTAACATAACCATCTCAAATGTTTGTTGTTATTTAAAAAAAATATTTATACTAAAAGCAGCGACCACATAGTACAAATAGACTGAGCACACGAGGCGCGATGTGAAGCCATAGATTTGCTTCTAGTCACTATGCAAGGGTAAAACAAACTACGTAAAAAATTACAAATATGGTATCAAGTTAAATGTCTGAATATCAGAATTACTATAGTACCAAATATAAATGGTTTACAGCAGTCTACACATCGTAAACACTGATAACCTAGAAGTTTGTCCTGACATTTTTGGGGAGAAGCTGTCATCACGGAATGCACCTGTAACGTTCTAATGATGTGTGAACTGCTTCAAAGCCATTATTTATGATTGGTACCATAGTAATTGTGAGATTCAGACCTTTAATTTGATACCAAATTTGTACTTTTGTAGTCGACTATATATTACTGGTAACAGCACTTTTTGTGTTCATGCAGGCGCCGCACGGATAAACTCTCTCATATAATATATGTTATCAATCAAACAATGGCAGCTATTTTTTGAAAAAAATATGATTGTAAAAATTAAACTCTTTAGCAAAAATTTCCCACCATTTTTTTTTTATTTTACCTGCCCAACAAATAAAAAAGTAGCATCAGACAACTTTTTCATGTCAAATTTCAAAGCTAAGAACTTTTGAATTTGTATTTTCTAAAAAATATAAGAAAATATATTTAGAATATGATACCATTTAAAACTAAAGGACTCCTCACATTCAAAATTTCAACCTTCTGACTCAATACTAAATGGTATAAACTACGAGGTATTTTAAACGTGAGCACTGACAGATTACGCGGTTCTAAACGCCATTTTATGTTTCTATACCTAGACAGGATGGCGGCCTCTGCTTCATTTGCTGGGTAATGCTTAGTAAGATAGGCATGCTCCGTCTATTTGTACTATGTGGTCGCTGACAAAAGCTACAAAACCTTACAATAACCAGCTTATAATTTTACTTTTGAGAAACAATCTCTTTATATTTCTTTATGGGCACAGTTCCCTGCCTGAAAATATCAAGAAACAGTAAATAATTGATTATTAAAAATAAAAAATAAATGAAATGATTTGATTAGTTTGATATAACTTTGTACAATTATAGTTTTGATAACAATTATTTTAGTAAATTTACATTGCAAGTTTAGGTTAATTATAAGTAATTATACATTTCACACTTATGTTATAAGAAGCCTACCACAAGCAAAACGAAATAGTATTGTCTTTTTACAACGATATTTCAATTCCAGACTTACGAAACACATAACTAAACAAACACTATAGATCACTTACAACACTAAACCTAATTCCCTACTTTCATCTCAACTTCCCTCCTAAATTATAATAAATCAATAACATATTTACCTAAATACAACTTCATCAGTTTACAATCTAGAATATTCGTATTCATAAAGTAACATTCAGCAATACTATTTAACATTTCGTTTAAAGAACATGCCAAAACAAAGTCGACAAGTCGAGCACATCAAAGGGAAAGGGCTTAAAGAAAAAATTAAAAATCATCTCGGAGAAAGATCGTGTAAGACCTGCTAATTCATCAAGAAAGATCTCAATATTTCTCCAATCTTCCATCGTTTCAGAGAGAGACTTTAAAAGTTAATCTAACAGAGTGATTTTGTTTAGCATAAAGTTTCCCTTTCCGAGTCGAGCTGGGACAGAGCGTCTTAAGTCTTTCAGTAAGAAATTAAACAACCACCGTGTTCTTTGGATTTACATTTTCTTCACATCGCCGAGGGCTCGGCTTGCCTTCGGGCCTGTGATAATTAAAGCTGTTGACAAATACGTTCTCGCTTCACATTTAATGCTTGAGCAAGGCAATCAATAAGGATGTTAGTCTTTCGACAGATACAAAATGTACAGTTTTATTAATACAATTGATACGATACAATACAATTAATAATTAATCATATCAGTAGATTTGGGTGATCAAACAATGAGCTACGGTGGTTATAGAGCTTAATTCGCAGGTGTGATATATGTTTAAAATAAGGGATATTATGCAATTCCAACAAATTATAAGTTGTATACATGATGCATTTTAATGGCTGTTTTATGTTTCAATTCACTGAGGTATTGATTATCTCGTTCCTTGAGCTAGATCAAAGAGAAACTGTGGTTTGCCCTTTAATTAATTCGAACGGATTTGGAATTAAGAACAAATTGGTTATCAAGTACTCTTTTAAATAATTATGGAAAATATCTTTAAAAAAGCAGCTTTGAAAATAAACGGCATTGCTCCGTTATTGCTCGTTTAACGGAGCATATATCCGTATAACTACATCATATGTTTAATATATTCACAAAGTTTGAATGTAATCAAACTATTTGTACGAAAGTTATCTTCAATAAAGGAAAAAAATGTATATTTATACATAAACAACTGTACATGCGTATGCGTGTGTAAAAGGATTTGAACGAATGGTGTTTTTGGGGTCGGGGGACATCAAAATGAATAGTTATACTGGAATAGGTTATGAATAGTAATACTGGAATAGGTTATTCCTTGCAGGGAAATTAGCGCATATGGAAAAAGTTGTCTAAACTGAACCTCGACATATATAGAGACTGAACAAAACTTTAATTTTTACTTTGAGCTTAATGACATTTACAAGACTATAACTGCTATTAGTTTATGACGGTTTTAAATAACGTCAATTTAATTAACTATACTAATCACTAATACAAGCACTTTTGTGCATAAGGAATTAGGGTTCATACTTGCGTTAGATTAATCTGAAGATCGCGTAAGTAAATGTAAAGGTACAATAAGGCTTAGCTTGCTATTTGCTTACGAAGGATAATGAAAAAAGAACCCAGCACAAAGGATCGGATTAGGGGCTAAATTTGATGCAAGAAACAGCCTGATACAGTCTGGTGCATAGGGAGTGTATATTGAGTAGAGAACAAATCTTATTACAAGGTCATAATTCTATTAGTTTAACAGTTGAGTTACCTATTAATACTTCATTCCTAGTGCCAAACAGAATGAAAATGCTCTTAGGTTTTATCAGTCAAATCTAATATGTAGCTCGCATAGTCTGCACACTAGTTTTTACGTGGTTGAAACTTTAACTCAAATATTATATGTTAAAGTACATTTTTAGTTGTTAATACTCATTGTTTAAACTATAAATGGCAAAATTAAAAAAAAATTACTTATTATTCTATAGTTATTCCAAACGAATATTCGCCGTTCGAGCTATTACAAGAAAAATACAAAATACATTTTTAATGAGTAAGCTTGATTTAAAATCAAGCGTAAATTTACTTATCACACTAAGCGTATCTTAAAATTAATACAGAAAATAGCATTACGCTATACATCACCATATCGTATCTCAGTAATACTTAAAAAAACTCTTCCATTTTTCCTGATAAATTTAAAACTTAGGACAATATTTGCGTAAGCCGAAATCCTATAGTTTAAAATAATACATGGGCTTATTTGACAACCAGTCCATTTTTACTACCATTTTAAGTGCTTATGGATGGCAAAGAAATCACATAAAACAACGTGAATAACTTAACTCTCTGTATAAATTTGGGTTTATATTAATTCCTTCTCTATTAAATATTTTAAGTCACTTAGAGACAGTTAAAAAGAGGCTTCCATACCCTTTTTCCTACTAAGAACTGTTCACACGATAAGTCACTGGAAAATGAACAAGCTAGTCACATTTAAAAACAACTACCAAGAATACTCTCATTCTTCACGCTCCAAGTGATTGTTATTAGTCGACCAGATGACATTTTAGCACAATTTAAATGAACGGCTAGCTCTTAGAGAGAGCAACCGTCCCTTCACATTGCGCCAAGGCTACGGCGACACTTCCAGCCGGGGT
Organism: Flexamia atlantica; assembly: GCA_035578135.1. Lineage (NCBI taxonomy): Eukaryota > Metazoa > Arthropoda > Insecta > Hemiptera > Cicadellidae > Flexamia > Flexamia atlantica. The sequence continues at coordinate 2,455,950 of JAQJVK010000009.1, forward strand.
GCCTCAGGGCAGCGTCTTCGGCCGTCGAGCATCACAAGCCGGTCTTCGTCCCCGTCGAAGCCAAAACTTGTCAGCTACGTGTATTCTCAAGCAATAACATCGCTTAATGTGTGTTAATTCCCCAAGAATACGCGTGGCCAACCAAGTTAGATCTGGTGGGACTCGGGAGCTGCGGTCGGAGGCAGCTGGTCCTACGGCGAGCCATTGTTGGTCTAAATTTTTCAGACTATATTACAGCTAGATTGGTAACAACTAAAAAATTCTCTTAACAAAATTGCATTGTAAAAAACTGGTTCTGTACTTGTTTGAAGTTCATTAGAAGTTGGAGCTGTGAAATAAAAAATATGTTGACAATATGTCCCATCTCAGATAAGCCTTATTATCAAGCTTAAAACAATATTTGCATAGGGTTTGATCAGTTTGTGACCTAGCCAGGTTTGACCTTGCCACTATCCAAAGCAATCTGCAAAGCTCCTTTTTAGGATAAAAATACAGATTGAAATGTTGTAATCCTTAACTATTGAATACGCTAGGTGTTTTACGACCCCAACGCCATCACCAACACCAACAGTCCTAAGCCAATTCTAATAATCAATTTATAAGTCTTTGAAAATATTTCGGTGTCGAGTTTTGCAAAGTACATCATTTATGATGGTCAAACTTAACGGAAGAGCCATGGAAGGCCTTAAAGGTTTGTATTCCTTCATGAGATTTAACATTGTAAAAGGAATTTCAAGGAAACAGCTAATTATTGGAATAAACACAGTTTTTCAGCATACGGTTGTTACTGGTGGAATTGTGAATGGCATTTCAAGGGTATATTTGACATAGCACCAATAATTTAGTAGTAATCAAACATTTCATTGCTATTACTAAGTGAATACGCTTTAAACTTACAGCAAGTCTAAATGTTAACTCTCAAGGAGGAAATTTAATCACACTCCTTGGACAGAAATGCATGATCCTTTTTTGTTTGTTTAGCTGTCCTAAAAATATACGATTTCATCAGATTTAACCTATTCAACTATTAATTTAAAAGAAAAGCATTCTTTGGGTGAATAACGCAATGTTGCGATTCCACCAAAGGCTAAAGGTACATGATTCATTTCTGAATAACAGGGGGATTTAGTCACGAAACAGAACTGTTTGATAGCTGTATAATTTAATATTGAGAAATATCTGTAAAAAGAATAATCTAATTATTTTTGAACTGGTTTGAAAAACATGCTTTGTCCTTCCAAGAATTTTATACTTTCGCCGTATTTGGAAACATTGTTTGTTCAGAGAGTCCTCAGCTCAATGTTTAGTTTAATTGTTTACAAGAATTAAAATTATGTTTTTCCTTTGAAATTTCCTGCACAGCCTTTCTTCTGGAATTCTCCAATTCGTATTGTTTATTGGAAATACAGTGTTATACTCTATTTATTTTGAATATACACTCTGTTCAAATCAAATGACGGCTATGGTACGCTTGAATTCTCCTAATTTATCAAACATAATTATGAATCACCTAGAAAAATATTACCGTAACTAACCGAATGTTATTATTTGTCAGCTTTAAATCAAAAGCTTAATATCTGTGATATAACACAATGTTTAGTTTTGTCTGAAATATACAGTATTTACTCGTTCACATACACATTTTACCACGCAATTAGGAATTTATTTATCAATATAAACCATTGAATTTTACTAATAAGATGAGAAGATGGGAATTTATAGTTACTGTTTAAAACGTTATTTATTGATACATTTACTTTGATAGTTAATTTTTTGTGAATTTTATACTAATGCCTTGTTACATTTTACACTTTTCTCCCCTCTATGAAAACATTATTCTTAGTAATTTGATTGAAAATTTCTATAAAGATATTTTTAAAGGGGTCTACCGTTGACTTTTTATAGATTGTTAATCAATGGCTCTGCGAATATAAAGTGGAAAATCAACACATAGATTCAAATTAAATACAAGAAGCCAACATTCATTCGTGGAAGTGAAATTAACGTGAAAAGAGATTAGTATTGTGTCCAGTGTGGTGCCATTGACAGTCAGACCTGTGAACTGAGAGATAACAAATTTAAATGTTGCAATACACTCTAGCAAAACCTGCTGTTTATTACTTCACACGGACTATGCTATGTTTAAATGGGAATAATACAAATGCGTTGATATTAATTTTGAAACCATCTTAAATTCGAATTTTCATTTATATTAATTCATGTTATAATTTCAATAGAATGGTGAGTATTCCTCAGGCAGGAGATTTATAATATGGATTATCGAATTAAAATCTTTGGATAGTGATCCATTGTTTAACGTTACCCATGAGGTTAGGCCTAAACTTTAGATGAAGAGATATTTTAAGTTATTAGTGGAAGAACGCAGAAGAATTGTAGTAAAAGTACATAAAACGTAAAATTTGGATTACCTCTGCTTCTGCCCTTGCATTAGAATAATTTGAGGTAAAAACACTTTTGGATCATTTATGTTCTTACCACAAATGACGTGTTAGGATTTACCAATTACTATTTACACATTTATTAAAATTACCAATATAAAAAATTATCCATATATAAAACCACACTTTGGTACCCTTCCGCTTCTCAAGGGTTTCCAGAGCCCAACTATTTACAAAATGTTTTTTCTTCAGGGCACGAGTAATGTATTACGAATAGGCAATACAAAAATAGGTAAATATATAGGGAAATATGTATATTTGAATAGGTAAATAGGTTCAATGATTCAAATCTGATGTTAGAGCTTCCTTAGCTCAAATAAACCTTGAAAAAGCAGACGAAGAATCCAATAAACTAAAAGTGTACCTATGTATCATTTGCAATCGAAGGAGACAGAATTTGCATTTATTCCTTAGAGAAACGCCTCAAGACGTCCCTCGAAGATGTATATGTTTCGTCCAGATAGCTTAATTCAACTGGTCTGTGTGTTAAGATTCCTTTTTTTTAGTAAACTTATTAACTGACATGCCTTTATAAAAATATCATTAAAACTGTTGTAATCATTATAACAACTAATTAGCTTTAAATTGAAATACTGTAGACGTATAATTTTACATTTATGAACACCTTATTAACTAAAACCTATAATTATACAATAACTACTTTTTAATTCAGTTTTATTTAACAGTCACATTCCTGTATCCGTCATTGATAGTTGTCATTTTACTTGGCAGCTGGAAACGTTAACTTCCTGCGATCACTTTTATAGCTTTTGAATGGCCATAAAGTTTGCGTAACTTCCATAGCATGACTGAGGAAAAACGTAAATATCAATTTGACGTGTATATCGCCCTCAAAGGAGGCAATGGATTTACAATGGGGTAACGTATAGGCGGCTGGCACGCAGGCGGGAGGCGGCGCGGAGGTTACCGCGGGAGGAGACTGGCCGTGGCTCACGTAACTGGACATTCCGGGTAGTTTAAATCAATGCTATGATATTTGTAAAGCATTTACCTCTGATAAAAGTCTGGAATAACTAGCTGTTTAACGCTTAAGGATGGAGTGATAAGTTCTTTAATTGTGCAACGTGAATAGTTAGATTTAAAAATGAGTAAACATTTATTTATTATATTGATCTTATATATTTTCAAATATATCAATATTTTATATTCACAACGATTTGTAGAAATTGTATCAATATAGGTGTTAAAATCAGTTTCCTTACAAATATCTTCAATGTTATGCCATAAGATAAAGAAATATCCTTCCCTATGTGAAATAGCCCCTATTGAACGACAATTTAGTTCTTATACAATGTACAGTTCAGTACTTGATGGCTGGGGTATTTCTATAAGCATTTCCGAATTTTATATTTTTCTTGATTTTTAAAAACTGTGATGTCGAATATAGCAAGTTTTTTTTTATAAATTCAGTTTTAATAAATTTAGTTTCGTTAAGTTGTTCCTAGATCTCAGGTACTAGGCTTGTTTCGACCGACCGCAAAACTGTTCGCGTTTCGGCTGCCATTCCGTTAGTTCACGCACGGCTTGTTGTTTTATACTTTTGTCCTTTGAAAGATTATTTACTAAAATCTGTTGTAATTTCAATGGGTAAAGAGTAAAATTCGCTTCCAGTAAAATTGTCTGGTGCATTTATATCTAAACCTAGACATTCTAAAACAATATCGAAATATTACCAGTTTGTACCTTCCCCCAATGTATTCAAAAATGTTACACTGATTTAGTTTTGGGTTTTGGTGGAGGAAAATTGGAAATAGTACTTTTTGATTTTTTCGGTTAAAAAACTATCGTAAAAAATATTTCGGAATTTTTCCCCTTTCATAGAATATTTCGCAATAACCTAATCAACGGATCCCGCCCAACACTTTCATTGCAAAACACCCTTGCATATTACCTCGGGGCAGCGGTTTCACGTATTTATTACAGAGAAAAACACAGAGTTAATGAAAGGGTATGCGTTGTTGGAGGGAGAGGGGGAGGGATCACGTCCATGGAGCACGGAGTCCGTGAATAGCGACTAATGCGGCATCAATGTGACTGATTAATATTCAGCGCCGTTCGACGGTACAATAGCAAACAGAATTAACCCTGTCTTACCGTCCAGTGATGGGTACGGATGTAACCGTACTGTAAGGGAGACGGGAGGAGGTAGCATATAGGCCTTGGTGGCAAATTGAGCTATTTAAGTAAAAAAAAAAATAAATAAAAATACATAAAAAATTAAGAGAGTGGCCTTTATTTGAGGGGCTAGCAATACCTACCTTAAAAAAATCAGCGAGCCATAGACAGCATATAATAAGGCTACATACCATTACGCCCTTAAGACTCTGCTATCTGACACCCATCATACTCGTACATACTTTACTTAAATTTGCAACAGCGCGGCAACGTCTTTTGTGAATGTCCAGTAGGGAGACAACATAAATTTATTTTCATTAGTTATTTAATTAATTAGGGTTTTTTGTTTCTAAGATTGTTAACAATTTACATGGAGTTGGAAAAAGTACAGCGTCAAAGTTAATAAGAACCAAAGTTATGGAGTTCAGTCTGAAAGGAAACCTTCTAGACGCCCTTCATGTTTGATATTTTCCCATCCAGTTTAACACTGGAATACAAATTTCCGAATAAATAAACCGTATCAGGAAACTGACACATATTTTCTCCCTTCAAGTCATTGAAAACCAGAAAACATGTATAGTGAAATAAAACAAATTAACAATTAATTATCACACAAATATATACCAAATTTTATCATAATCGGTTAGTAAATAACGGAGATATCGGTTTTTAAATACAGGGTTTTTTTTAACGCAACCCATTTTTAAGATTTAATAATGCACATATGAATGTGTAAAAAGGATTGTTTTATTGATCTTTACATTTTATACAACCTATTATTTAAGTTTGATCACATTTAATTTACATTATGTGCTCAAACAGTCCGTCATTGGCATTCGTATAAAGTTATGCTCTCTCCATCAAATTCCCGAACATGTGTTGCAGGGTACCTCTTTGAATTTCTTGCATGAAATTTGTTATGTTTGTTTTGAGGTGCTGAATATCTTGTGATTTTTTTCGTAGAATAATACTACTTTACATGTCTGTGGAAAAGTTCATTCACATCGGACCATTTTTACGCGAGTTATCGTGCTTAAAGACACACACATTAAAACGCAACCCAAAACTTGATTTTATCGGTGAAGGATTATTTCCCCCCAATATCCCTGGATTTGACCCCACTATATTATTATGTTCTTTGGGGATACATACAAAGTAAGGCCTAAAAAAACAAGTCACAGCATATTCAGTACCTCATAACAAACAAAACAAATGTAATTCAAACAGGTACCACTAAAACCTTTTTAAATACCTTTTTAAATAATACAGTTATCAGAAAACATACTGATCTGTGTTGAAGACCATTGGTGTTAGAAATCCAATGATGGTACTGCAATTTTTACAACTTCTGCAGTTAGTTTCTTTCGCAGTTTATGTATTTTTATTGTCATAATAACAATTCAAATCTCAATTAATAGGTCAAAAAGTGCTGATACAAACGGAAAACCTATTTATGTTTACAGTGTAATCTACTGACAGGTAACACTTGGATTCAGGGAGCACTAAAACAAATATATCCACTAACAACTCAAATTCGAAATTTTTGACGAAAACAATTCTTTCTCCATATACTATGTATAGGGGGAGAAAGTAAAAAAGCTGACTGGAATAAACACAGTTCCATCAGCAAAGTAAAGTTCATTTCATAATTAATTCATAACAAATAATATTTGTAAATAGTCACATTAAATCAAATGGTTTGCGTTGCTAATATTATTAGTTGGCAATTCATTATACAATGGACCCCAGGTGTTATTACTGGAATTGTGAATGTCATTGCAAGCGTAGCTGCAGCAGTATTCTAGTAATAATAATTACTGGTGGGCTAACACGACAGAGCATAGCGTAGTAATAAAACAGGATGATTTATTTTATTTTTAAATAATACAGTTATCAGAAAACATACTGATCTGTGTTGAAGACCATTGGTGTCAAAAATCCAATGATGAGATGGTACTGCAATTTTTACAACTTCCGCAGTTAGTTTCTTTCGCAGTTTATGTATTTTTGTTGACATAATAACAATTCAAATCTCAATTAATAGGCAAAAAGTGCTGATACAAACGGAAAACCTATTTATGTTTACATTGTAATCTACTGACCTGCTAGATACATTAAACATTTATGTGGTCAAATTCCAAGCGAACCACTGTTGAGGTTACATGCAGCTTTTGAAATTCCCATATACATTCAGATCAGTTCAGAACTGTTAAAGTTGGATGGGTTGATACAAGGATAACATTTCTTAGATGTAAGTAAGGAATCACAAATTTATAAATGATTAAATATTTTTTAGCAATATTAAGCAACCGATGTTGACAAAAATTGCATCCAGTCCTAAACTACACAGTCGCAATCTCATGTTGTTTTAACTATAGTAGAAGGTTTGAATTACTGTTTGCGTTGTTAAATCAGTTAAATGAGCTTCTGTATCAAACCGGTTTACCCTACGGTTAATTGCAGCAAAGCAGAGTGAATATACAGTTATTGATGACACCGCAAAGCACGGTCCTGTTGTGAGGACTACAGTATATGCAAATCAATTTGTCATAGTATCGAAGCTCGCACAGGGTTTAATGTTTGTGCTGCTGCAATGACTACAACTCTCCACATTTCAGGCAGGAAATGAGTGTGTTGTAAACACATTTATACTCCCTACGGATACGTTTCATTAACCAGTTGTTATTTGTAGTGAAAATATTAAAAAACATATTACTCTATGAAGTAATGACTGTTAGTTATCATACTAAAACGCTAAAACTTCAAAATGTTTTACTTTATTCTCGTTTAAACAAAAATATTAGTTATCTTATATTTTATGACAATTTGTCAAAGTTAGCATAATTTTTGAGCACACATTTTAGGTACACCACAACTTTATAATGTGTACCTGACTTTATAATTTGTTAATAACTTTATTATAAAAATGTATTAAAAAATAATTTTGTACGTTCTTTCTACATTTGAAAGGTGTTAAATATTATCTGTGTATTTCATGTATAGATTTTCTATAAATACTGGGGATGATTTTTATATAGCTGATAATTTTTATTTAGCCTGCTTTATTGTAAACTGTGTTTCCAATGAGAGCTTTCATGACCAAATGCTGTCATAAGAGGAGAATTGTAACGGCTATTATTATTCCCTGTTAAAAAAAAGCTTTTTACTACAGTAATCTACTAATTAAAAAAAGGCACAAGAATTTGAGTGATAGATAATATGATACAGAAAGAAAGCCACTCTTATAATGAAGAGGTTGTACAAAAATAAAAGAACTATTAATAATTGTTGATGTTAATATAAATGGGTATTATAATAGTTGTTTACTCAATGCTACTATGCTAAAGCTAAAAAAAATACATTGCTAAAGGAGGCACTGGACTGAAAATAAACAGAGTAGAATTTGAGTTATGGTTTTAAAGAAATCATTTTATAAAGATATTTTTCATAATTCATTTTGATTATTTCTTTGCTTAATTTCACTTGATACAATAAAACTAGTCATATGCTTGAAATGAGTTATTGAAGCTTTGAAGTTGAAAGCTATACTGGGGAACTATAGCTATTACTAGAATACTGCTGCAGCTACGCTTGCAATGACATTCACAATTCCAGTAATAACACCTGGGGCCCATTGTAAAATGAATTGCCAACTAATAATATTACTATAACAATGTTTATATTAAAACAGATACAAAGTCACAATCTGTATTTAAATATTATAGTTTAAATATATACCTTACTTATAAAATCATATACTACGTTGAATTTAAACCCATTTTTGAAAAGGGCATTTTCCAGTCATGTGATTTCAAATATGAAAAAAAATATTTTCTAACTACTAGATTTATCACTATGTCAATAATGTTTTTTAGCACTATGTCAATAATGTTTAAAACAATATCGGGCATGTGGCCAACTAGGCGTGCTCGCAGGAAGCGCAGTAAAACTTCATTTGATGGTGTGTTTCGGGAGGGCTGTAAAAAATTAAATTGCGTGTCTTGGAAAACAAGAGAGATATTAATCTAGCGTGTTACTGTCTGCAAAGTTGCTATAGAATAATATTTATATAACAGATCCAAGTGAAAATGCAATTAACATAAACTCTAAGTAATTACAGTAGCAAAATACAATTTAATTAGCATATAGTTCAAGTAAACAATTTGCTGTATATGTTATTACTTCTGACCATTGTTGTAATATGAGACAGCTTTCGTAAAATACATTATTAGGATCAGACTAAAGAATGCAATCCCAATAAACAGTTTGACTATATAATTTAGTTTATCTAAATTATTTAATGTGTAGAAAAGATAAGCTTAATAATTTAGTTGATCTAAATTATTTAATAGGGGGGCGAAAAGATTTGCTCCTACGTTAATAATCTAAGTACAAATCAGAATAGCTAGCTCAACAAATAAATATGTATTACGGTAAATTGTATGATCATTGTTACTCAAAGGAATGAATTATTATTAATTATGTTTGCTATACTCTAAATTATTATCACCATTTTACTAAACAAAAAGAACCAATTATTCATTGAATAGTAACAGGCAAAGAAAAATATAATAAAAACCATTCTTAAGTACGATTCAAACAATTAAGGAGAAATTACCGCAAAATTGTGATAATTATTCTTACCAAATTTATCACTAACTGTGTATCTGAAACAAAATAAAACGATTACGTGCAAAATTAGCTTACTCTTAACGTTAATGTATTCCAATTTGCTCTTGAATACGAATAGTCCAATATACACGTAATACATTCATTGTTTTATTTAATCTAAGAACCTTTGAAACAGAAGCAATAGAAAGTATTTTTTCCGAAACTGGCAGAAACATAATCATTTTATCATTAACTTTGCCCGGCCACTCGGTATGCAGCGAAGCGTTCGAGGATATTTGTCACAAGGTTGGAATAACATTTTCATTCGCAGGTAAGATGTATGGGACAGTAAGTCTTCCACAGACCAGATGGGTCCCTGGGATAAATCTTGCTTCTTATTGAGAAATTGCCGGCGGGACAAGTTCCGCCGTGGTTGTTTAGTTATTACACATTTGTTGGAGGAAGACGCGCGAATAATTGCTGCAGAGTTTCCCAGAAACTTCCCGAGAAAGTTGTCCGATTTAAACTCCAATGTTTTGATTTCGTGTTCGGGTGGTTAAAGGAACTGTGCTAGTTGGGGGTCAATACTTAATCAGTATGAATTACAGTTAAAATAATTCTATTGCTATTTTTTAAGTGTAGGATTAAAATTACACAATTTTGGTGTTCACAAAATATACTTGATGCGTATACTGTGTTGGCCAAAACGATCCCCTAATCGTAACAGTTAATTTTATGGCTGCAGTACCGACGTAAAGAACCCGGGGCTGTAAACTGGAATAAAATATAAACAGATATTGACAATCAATTAAGTAATTTTCGTGAACGATTATAGGTTTAGGAATATTTTTTTAAGTTTGAAAAGTTATGATCTCAATTTTTGTAAACGAAATTGTAGACTTGAAACCGTACTGCCAGAGGGGTACGCCTCGCAGTAGGTTATAAAATGATATGTGAATAATTGTTTCAATATTAACTTTGGTATTATTGACTGGTACGAGGAAATATATTTTTTATCTCTCAACCTGCATTGGATCCGGGCTATTGCAATTTATTTAGTGAGTTTTGACCGCATGATTTTTATGTTTTTTTATTATATTGAATTACACAAATCAATAATGAATTTAATTTACTGACAAAAGGGAACTCGGATTTTCAAATGAAAATTATTTAGAAACGAAATATTTATAAAACTTCCGTAAGAATATCATATGATTTAGCTTTGTCAAAAATTGAAGTTAAAACGTCCACTTCAAATGTTATGACTATTTGCACATGTTTTTCATTGATTAGACATTTGATCCAACACAGAACATTACCTTACTTGACTTGAAAAGTCATATGAAGTTGTCTTGAATGCGGAATTCAGTTGATAAGATATCCAATTAAAATTTAATACTAACAATAAAAAGCCCAACAGCCTTAAGACCGCCGCGGGCGCAGCGCAATTCCGCGAAGTCGCTGAGCTCGGTCTTGTTGCAATTGAAATATAATATTTCTCAGCGGAGGCATTATTAGGGGTTGTTTTCCAGGGGGGAGGTAGAGAGGGGTCCTAAGCCCTCAGACGAACCCCCCCTCCCACGCCTCTAAAGAAGGCCATACTTGTGTATTTCTTTGTTTTCAATTTCCAGTTGGCCAGGAGAGTTAACGATTGCAACTTCGACAATTGTGGGCTGAATTAACGCCTGGCATTGTTTGATGTTCCACCTTGATTCACCCGTAATTTGATTTCTGTTAAACATATTTATGCTTCGAAAAGAAGCTGGAAACAATAAAGGGATGCTTTGTTTGCGGTAATCCCCGCGAAGGGACGCTTACCTCCACAATCGTCCCTTGTGAATTATAAAGTGAGCAGTATAAACTCAATTTCAAACTATATGCATTCTCATTAAAACGTTATGTGTATTTTTATTACATAAAAATGACCGGTTTTTTCAAATCCTCGCAAGGATTACAATTTAGTGTATCGATCAATAATAGGCTTCATTAATTTCTTAACAAACCTAAGAAAGCTTATTTATGAATTAGTTTGATGTATACTAGTAGTTAGAAAATATTGCTTATTGTTGTGTATTCAAAATTATGAGTAAAACAGGAGTTATTAAGACTAGGTGAAACTGAAACGAAAAAATATGTTGCGAACGTAACGAGAATGCTATACAACAAAATGCGCTGATGAAATATTTTTAAAAGTATTATAAGTAGAGGATACAATATTTAAAATTTAAAGTTTACTAAAAAAAACGATAAAGGGTAAATTCCACCTTAAAAGGCCAAAGACTTTTGCAGTTTACAAAAGTAAAGTAAATGTTGTCAATTGAGAAGATTGGCAGAATATTCAAATTTAACTGCAGAATCATACTGAAGACAATAACCACCACCTATACAAAACACTATCTTGAAATAACAACCGTAAACGGTAGGTAACTCGATGGCTGGAAAAGGTTTTAGTCTTCTTTAAGTGAGAAGGTTTTACACCATCTACAAGAAAAGTGCGAAGTAACAAAGTACAAGAGTTTGGAAGACTCGAGTAGTTAAGTTTTAAAACTACTCTTCGTATTTTGGCTAATAGCAGTGCAAATAGCGGACGGTCTGTTTGTAGGGTACTCTAGACGGTTGGAGTGTCTGATGGTCTAAATGTACTCGGACTGTGGGGTGGCGTGGGGGAATTGAGCTCTAAGGAACCTTCCTTCTTCCAAGGAACAATATTTACTTGGTTAATACGATTTATCGTTAATGGATTAAGTATTTAAACACATTTAGAGAAATATTAAAAATTGATACCGATAGGCATTAAGACAGATTCTGATCAACACGTAAAATATTTTTTTCTTTTATAGAAAAAGATTGGCGACCTCTTTTTTATGAAAAAAAAGTGATTGCCGGCCTCTTTCATTACTACTGGTCTTAATGAAACCAGAGTGTTGCACGGTTTCATTACATGAAAAACCATTACATGCACGGTAAAATTTGGTTGAATGAATGTCAAGAGTAAACGTTTTTGTAATCGAAATTAATGTAGCCTAAAGTTAATAGATAGGTTGCATGGTATGTCACATTATCTTCTAAAAAAATCTCGATGTTACGAAATTTAATTGTTCTCCCTGTTGAACAGATAAAAAATAAATATATGTAAAAAATCATTTACAATTTTATTATAGCTTTTATTAACCGTTTAGCTTGACAAAACATTCTCTAATTAGTATAAAATCCAAAATTGCTTTTACATATGATGAGGTATAACAAACTCTACCCTATTTGTCAGTTCTTTATCTTAATCCAAACAACGTAAGATGAGACGTGTGAAATAACACTAGCCTCGTATTCGAAAACTTTTTCATACATCATTTACCAAAAACAGACAGAGCGGCAAGTATGTCACACTCGAGTAAAAGTACTGAAATTTCAGCATTCCCTCCACCTGCGTTCATCACGCACGGTTTTTACCCGGGGCGTATCGTTCGCTTTTTGCAACGCGCACTAAGCTAATTACTACATATCTGCGACGACAGTTTAAGGAATTCAATTATGAAAGGGGAAATATTTGAAATATGTAAATGAGCCCGGGACGTGGCCGGGTGTTTATTACATTCGGCGGCGGCTCGCAGCATACTGAGGCCTCATTAAGGCTACAGCCGTTTATGTATCTCTCGGCGCCCGACCGACCCTTGTTAACGTTTTTCGCCCTTTAAACACTCTTTGCTCCGGCAATTATTGGTTTTTAGACATCTTACTAATCGCACTTCATTACTGAAGTTCTTTGATGCTCATTTTATTTCGGTAACTTTTTTTAAATAACTCTTACTATCTTACTATTTAAATACTGCGCTAAAACATTAAAAATTGAAATAAAAATTTTTTTTTTGGGATTCGGCATTACGAAGGGATTATGTTTTAAGACATGAAACTTCAAACCAGGCCTATAAATATATTTCGAAACGAATAACTTGAATAATTATTAGTTGTATTTTCAGTTTCCAAGCCAAAGTAGCTAAAGTCAAAAGGTCAAATAATCACCGTAAAGCCGTCCTATGGCTGGTAAAATCTACGATAATACGCATTTCGGGGACGCATTAGGTCCCTTCTTTAGAAATCAACACCAAGACGAATTCGGTCATGGGGAGATCGTAAGTTGGATTTAAATATTTTTACACATTATTCACATTTGCAACAGTTAACATTTAACACTCACCTAACGACACGCACAAATACTATACTTATACTGGCCACGATGCGAACTAGCGCGGAAACAAGTCTAGACTGAGGCGTGCTTCATTCTGCCCGAGTTCAAAGGACGTTTATTCGATTGTTTCCTGTCCATCATGCAGTCTTATCAGTATTAAATGAAGAGTTCGACTGAAATTTCATAACTTAATTCAAAATATCACCTGGCTCTTTAACTGATGCCTTATATCTTTCGTATTCTTCAGCTGCATTCATAAACCTTCTTTTAGTACAAAAAGATATATGATACTGGTAAAGTCCGTATGGTGAGTACCTTTTACCAGGCTGTCTGCATAGTTCGTTTTTGTAACTGATTTATTTGTAGATATGAACTGTTCTTAGAGACGTTATTCCTCCTTGTCCTCCACACTATTTTGCGCAATCATTCCATGTAATTTTTTATGCAACTGTTTTTTAACAGACGTATTTTTTCGATTTAATTGCTGCTGTAAATTGTCAGAATTTCTAATCGCTTACTTTCTAAGGAATTATTTTAGAGTTATTTTTTTAAATGTTCACCTTAGTTTAGTTAATAATTATTTTAAAAAAACTGAAAATTTTTCCATACACTGTAAGTATTTTGACATCTTCAAATACGAGTTAAAAAACGTGCGTAAACTCTTTTGACTTTCCAGTTTACACAATAAACCTCCTCTACTGTCCATGAAACTTTTATCGCGCGATTTTTCCCGTCGTTTAAAGCCTCGGGAAGGGTGAGTGAGAGAGAGAGAGAGAGAGAGAGAGAGAGAGAGAGAGAGAGAGAGAGAGAGAGAGAGAGAGAGAGAGAGAGAGCGCGCTGGGGGCGGGAGATGTCGACGCCCTTAGAAAGAGAAAAATACCACCGCTTAAAATGAGTAAAGTGGATCGATGATGAAGTGAGGTAAGAGATTGACACAGCCCCTCGGGTGCCGGTCACCGCGACAACGAAGGGAGCGGCGGCCGACGGCGCGGCGCAACGTCGTTATCTTCGGGCCTTTGGAATTGTGATACATAAACACGATCCTGATATGTTGTAGTGTAGTATCGGCACTGAGGTAGATTTTTAATTATTGTTGTTGAAATCGGACATACGCCTGATTTTGCCCGAGCCATGTGTGAAATAGGCCTCAGACAAACAAAGAAGCCAACCAGAAGTGTTCCATTGCTGAGTAACCGTCAGTAAATTCGGTTAGTGATCGGTAAAAAATAAGAAAATATATATATAAATATATAAAAATAAAAATAAATATATAAAAATATATTTATTTGAATATATAAATAAATATATAAAAAATAAAATAGTAGCTGATCAACTACATTTTTATTGGACGCATTTCGTTGAATTTTTTTCTAAAATCCCTATAAAAATGGGTTTTCCCAAAATTCATTTAAATATGTAGGTGAATGAAGGTTGAAGGCCTTTAAGTACTCTTGCAATGATGTAAGAGTCAAACCTATCGCAACATACTTTGGGGAATAGAAGCTCAACGATTATGATATCTCCAAACATTTAATACATATTTAGTTGGACGAAAGGACATAAAAGCATATAAAAATGTCCTTTGAATTAGTTAACACCCTTGTGCTGGGCAAAGTTTAGAGAGGACTTCTTGTTGCTCCGAGTTTAATTCGTTATGTAAGAAACACTTAAAAAATAAATATTGTAATTAAATTTAATAATATAAACTATCAGATTCAGCTCGCTTGAAATAGAATTCGCAATTCCATAACAATGGATTTGGTGAAAAAAGTATTTTCTCCAATCATCTTTAATCTCTTATTCCATGTTAAACCTTAAGAACACGAGTTAAATTACAAACTTTTAAGGGTGTCTGGGGCTTTTCCCTTAGTCTAACCTTCAGAAATTTTACTTTCTGCAAAGCTTCACGCCGAGGTGCTTCTAACGAAACCTAAATTATTGATATCGGTTCAATGAACTTTAGGAAGAATCTTGATAAAAAATCCCCTAGCTTATTAAAATTTACCAGTGGTCACGCGCTGCTCAGCAGCTTTAAATTTCAGTTTAGTCTGCTGTTTAAAACTATGTTTATTACAATCAGGTGTTTATTATAAATAACCAATCCCATGTTAAATCTTATGAAGAAAGACAGGTTTTTTCCCGTATATTACGTCCCTGTATTTTCAATTTTTCTATATAGCCACCAAGTGTTAGTACAATCACAAAGGGTTTTCTATTGATAATATAAGTTGGGATAAGCTATAAAACTACAAATACAAAACTTTAAGGACATCTAGGGCTCTTCTCTTCAGTCCAACCTATATAACTTCACGGTTCTTTTCAAGACACCCAAAGTATTAAAATCGGTTGAGAAATGTAGGAGGAGTCTTAATCACAAAAGAATCTCTATATATAACACTCTGTAAACATACAAGAAAATAAATATACAGATTAAATAGTACATAATTAGTCAACTATCAATATGCTGGAACTGTAGTTACAACAACGGGCGTGTGTTTGGATCGGTAATAATAGAAGACATACATGACCACTAATTATCAGGACATTGGATGTTACTTGAGCACTCCAACCCTTCATTACACGACACTGACACTCTAGCCTACACTGCACACCCTACTATACCAGTCATGTTACCCTGACTATAGTGAGCTTTAATTTTTTTAAAATAAATTAAATAAAATAAAAACCTTTTACTTTAGAAACAACATATTTGTAGTTTTTGTTTTTAGTTCAGGCGTTTACTTTCCTAAACATGCATGTACATGCCTACTACAATCTCTAATAATCTTTATTTTAAATCTTACACGGATTTAGAGTTAAAAATGTAACCATCACCCATGAGTTCATAGCCGTATGTAAATCTAAGTCTTTCTTAAAGTAATACATTAATTTTATAATTGTTTACGAATGATTGTGGTAAGCCCTTTTGACAAAAGGCGAAAACATAAAGGCTAAAAAATCAAGAGACAAATTATATTTAAGAAAACATTAAATTTTTACGAGACATTAATTTTTATGAACCAAACCAAGCTAAACCACATTAGGTGCGGCACATTAGAAATCACTAGATCTAAGATTACACGTAAAGTAATCATGACCATTTCAATCAAAACACAAATATTAATCTTTATACAACTTAATTATCTTAACGCAACATCCACCCCCCCCCCCCGAACCCTCTCTCACACCTGCAAAACTGGCGGGAAAACACGAAGCTGTCAGGTGCGAAATCTTCTCACGCTTCCAGGAGCAAGAAGGATCATCATCCCAATTATCGGCCGAAGATCAACCAAGTGACCCGATTGTCGTAACGAGCAGCGGGCCGGTGTTTTGATCGACCCGCGTCCGCGATCAATACGGCAGAGGGTCCAAATTAGTTGGTCGACTGCTCAGCCCCTTCCCGCCCTCGAATAATGTTTTTCAAACAAACCCGTGTGATTTACCGTAAGTATTGTGTTTTCTTTGCCGTCTTCTGCCTCTGAAACCAACTTCCCTCACAGGTTTCGAAAGGAAAAACTTTGTATGAATGCGGCGTGTTGAATTGTTAAAGCTGAGGTTTACGGTTGTTCTTGTTGAAATCTATTTTTGTTGCTCCTTAATTGTAATATTAAGACTACATAAGTACGCGTCTTCAACGTCTAACAGTCTATCGAATGATATAGTAATTAATACATGTTTCACCGGGCATTATCAAGTGGTCTTCCTTACAAACGTTTTTTCCATAGCAGACTCATCGAAGTTTTGAAAATGTTGTATTGACAGCTACATTATTCATTCAACTGTAAAGACGTTTAAGATCATGTACCTGATTTGTCTAATCGAGATATTGGAGTTAATTACCGATGCTGAAGGCTTCGTAATTTAATATTTAGGTAGTGTAACTATGTGTTAATTTCTGGGAGTCAAATCTATGCGGAGGGTAAAAGAGTCTTAAAACCTATCGCATTAGTATCAAAATATGTTTCCATTTATGGATTAATAATCCAAACGTTTTCCTGAATTCGCAAAGAATAAAGTTGCACGTTTTGAAATTAGAGTTGATAATTTATTCATCAAACCAATAGAGGAAGTACATTTTTTAATTTTAAATACCTTCAATATAAATAAATACCTTCAATTATATTGCAGTAATTAAAATTAATATTGGGATGCTAGCGGAACAAAATTAAGTCAAACCTACTCTCAGTGCTGGCCAGAGTTACCAACAAACTATGTCTTGAAGAAGAAAACTTTCCACAATATCTTATATTATACTTGTTGCTCAAACGAGAAGCGAGACCGAGTGCGGGCGGCAGGAACCGGAAGTGGTTGTGCTGATGAACCATTTTGGCGGATATTAAGACGGCAGTGTTGACGAACGGAAGTCGAAGTACAGACTTGCCAACTGCCTTTCACCTTCGATATCCTCCCGGTATTACAGAAATATAGAGCGATTTACACTAAGAGCAAAAGATAATTTTCGCTCCTGGCTCTTTAGTGATTTGTTTACTACACTGGAGATTTGAAAAAAAGATTATATTGTTTTAAAACCGGTACCTTGTGATACCGGTAGACATTCCAAACCGCTATAAAATTCTTATTGATTAAAATATATATTACTGATTGGATTTTCTGAAGATGTTCTGACGATCAACCCTGAATTAACTAATAACGAAGTTCTTGACAGTTAAACTTGTGGAATAAACTTTAAATGTGTAGCAGTTTTTGCTCATATATAATATAGTGTCAGATTATAAAGGAATTATATGGTTTTAAATTCCATATAACGTTATTTTGAGAATCACCGATACGTAATTTAATGTAGCTCAAGTCATACTGGACTTAATCTATTTTTCCTGGGAAAGTAGTTATATAAGATATTTTTTTGCCATTAAAGATTGTGAAAAGGGAATTACGAAACGCTAAACATTAAATTACAGTATGTACATAAATGTTGATTTTTTACAGATTAACAATAATAAAAATTGTGAAATATTAATAAAATTCATAATTTGTGATTTAGTTTACGAACATAAGACTACAATTGACTTAGGGAAACGTTTCAATATACCATTTTTGGTGCAATATATAGACGAATAAAATTTCAACCCACTTTCAGAGTTGGATGTTTGCCGTAATCCAAAAATAAAACTTAATTTCCGTTTACAAATATTTGTCGGTTATTTTTTTATCTGTGGAAATATTTATCTTGATTCGAATTTTCGATCGTGGGTCACTGGCCGAATCAAACTTCCAAAAGAATACCTCTCGGACCATCAAAAATGAATGGAAGTAAAACAAGCGCCGGGGGCGAGGAGACGGCGATCAAAATCAGTGTAAATAGGGCGGAGCTGAGGATCAATATTGGGAGGTTCCACCCCTCCCTCCCCCCCACGGGGATTAGCACCTCCATTCATTCCTTGTTTAATATGCGATCATAAGGCTCCTTCCGGTACAGTGGACCGGGTCTTTTGCATGCATCCGGTATTTCCATACGATCTTAATTGTTCAATTTTCTAATACAATCGAGGTGAGTTTTCATGTACATTTTAAGTTGATACATGTACTCTGCTTTGATGAGAGGAAGTTTTGAAAAAGAAACAATCCAACGCTAAAATTGCCAATAGAATATCTTTCTCAATCATAGGATCATTGATTATATAAGTGTATGATATTATTTTACTGTGTCACTATCTATAAAAAACTTCTTGGTTTCTCATATTTGTAGTAATAATTTTAAGTACCGATTTACAATTTTAATTTCAGATTACGGCCAATAAATTATAAAAAATATATAAATCAATGTTTAGGAGAGCTAACATTAAATTTATAATTTCTTGAAGTTTATATAATAGTTCGTAAGAAGGCCTTACAAAATCGTAATTATTTTAAGATCCACTGCCTTTTGATTTGACCCACAAAAAAATGTTATTGATAATAAAACGCAAGAAAGGTCCGTAGTTTTATTCTTAATTCGCTGCTTTATACTGTGGACTGCATATGTGGGACTTTAGGAACCCCAGAAAAACGTCGTGTGAAGCTAACATTATCAACAATCCTTTTTAGCGAATTTCCCCTATAGGGAAGAAGCTATTACCGTAGGTCTCATGGTAAGATCTAAGCCCGGGACCACTATAATTTTTCGTTTTGGGGCCCCCAGAAGCCAAAAACACTATTCGTTAAAAATTTTATATATATATATATATATATATATATATATGTGTGTGTGTGTGTGTGTCTGTGAGCACGATAGCGCTCGCAAAAATGGTCCGATTGGAATGAAATTTGGCACAGACGTGTAAAGTAGTCATTATTCGGACGAGTTCGTAAACCAGCCCGATCGGACCATTGGAAGGGGGGGTAAAGGGGGATAAACCCCCCAAAAATGTGTTTTTTGAGTTTTTTACATAGAAAAATAAATGTTATCGAATTTTTGCTGGCACCATTGAATTCAGCTCGAAAAAACAAACAATTTAGTAATTTGAATCATTGCTCTATGTCCATTGGTTGTCGAGATATTGAAGGTGGTAAACACAGTACGTTGTCCCAATGTTAACCTTATGGGAAATAAGTAAAATTCTATATCTCGCTTATTTGTCAACATATCTTGATAAAACTTGGTAAATAGCTTCTTCTAGTTCAGCTCTACTAAATATTGAATTGAAACCAGCCAGTTTTAATATACCTGTAGCAGCAAAGCTGCATACTCATTCCCCATGTTATTCTTATGGAGCTTACCAAAACATGTGGAATCTCGCTATATTGGATTAAAATATGTTGTTTTGCACTTGAAATTCGCTGAGTATGCAGGTCTGCTGCAACGGGGGTATTTAATTTTTGTCAAAAGCGGTTCATTAATACTATTTAGGACGCCTTTTTACGCATTGAAATTATTATAATTTTAATTTAAAAAATTGAAAAAATAACCTAGATATTTCGCAGCACCTTGGAGTAATAGCACGATATTGTTTTCAGTAATATTAGCAAAAGCCCAACCACGAAAGGTATCGACCTTTTGTACAATCGCCCCTACACAGCCAGATATATTTCTACAGATGTACCTCAGGCGTCCAACCAGAACTCATTATGATCTCAACTTAATGATCGAAGTACTAATCCTCCTCTTAAAGTGAAGGTTTAGGCAAGTTTTTATAACGTTCTCTTTAATGAAAATACTATAAATAAACTATTTATTCTTATTCCTTCTTGTTCAATATAAAGAGTACCTTTCTTTCTATCCTCGTATCAGTTGTATTTCTCATATAGCATTTCCTATTGAATTGGCTTCAAAAATTGTTTTTTTTTTTTTGGCTATAAATCGGGTAGCAGTTGCGTAATTCATGTTCAGGAAATCACTGAGAAAGTAACATCGGCATTTTTAACAGTACAGAATATCCATAGAGTAAAAGCTGTAAAAAAAGTTAAAAAAAAACACTGACTTGACAAAACAATAACTGAATTAATTAAAAAATAATACTAAACTGAAGTTGGTTATGAAAACCTTATAGATGCGTTCTAATCTTCTAGATACATATTATGAACTCCCGGTTTTGCAATCAAGACAATTAAAGGCATAAACAATTCTCAATGCTGCGTATAGACGAATAATGCTTTATTTTCAGATAAAAGTGATCGTATTATCTTAAGAAAATTTTAAATAATCAATTTCAATCGGAAATGAAGACAGTTAGGAGTAATCTAAAACAGTTTTATTTCGTTTGTAATAATCATAGAGGATAAATAGGACTGGAATCCCCTCATGCTTACAATGTCCACTGAATATATGAATTTAATGTGGAATTCAATCTGCATACACAGTAAGTAATTTCAGTTGTATCAAAGCGCATTTCATGCACAACTCCAATAGCTTCCATTTTCCGTATTGTGATAATATCAATTATTAAAACTTCCTAAAGCGGGTAAAAAAAGGATTTCCTCCGCCTTGGTTGTACTAAGAACCTACCTGCATTATTCCTTTATTGTCTACTAGCTGATCAACGCGGTTTTACCCGTGGAAAACAGAAAAACTTCCTTGGATTCATGATTTAATGTTAAGGTTACCATGACAACTGCATGAGCTTCCCTACATACTTTAACATTGAAACTTTGATGTATCATAGAATGTAGAGCTGAGGAAATTTTTTAAAATCCGTTCTTAGTGGATGTCTTTGCCCTGAGATGAACGTTCATGCAAAGTTTCAAGGTTCTAGGTCAAGTAGTTTGGGCTGTGCGATGATAGGTCAGTGGTATTTGACAAATATATAGTAGAAGATAGGAAACAACAATAAATAGATGCCAAGCTTGATGTTTGGTACTTTATTACTTCATCACGTTATTTACTTAAACTCAAGAAGTTCATAATTTTTTGTTGTATTTAGAATTAGGAGGTATAAATTAATTTAGTTTTTTTGCGCCTAAATATTATATGGCATAAAATTGAACAATGTGTAATAACGTTTTTATATGGCTGGATAAACATCGGTTACATGTTTTTTTGTTGTTGTTTTTTTTAATATATAAGGATCGCTTGTTCGATCTCATCAAAGCCGATCTTATCTTAATCTTATCTTCGATCTTATCAAAATTCGACACAAAGAACTCGAGTAAATAGCTTTGAGGAAAAAAGCTTGAAACTAGACTTAGTGAATGAGTAATTTTTGGTCAGTAACCTGGCTACTCTATTTATTAATACATCCTGCATTTATATTGTGTTTTGAACACAATTAACTGTGGCACTATCTAAACCAATATAAATAAAAAGTACCTTGTACAAAATGAAATTTACTCCCAAGGAAATTTTCGTCTTTACATATAAATAAATAGTTATTTACCAAATCTAATATTCCTCCCCGCATCGAATATCGGCAACAGGACGGAGGCGCACACGCGGAGTGGGGGGAATTCAAAGGCTCCGCGCTATGCGATAACGCTACGGGACGATCTTTATTGAGCCCATTGATATCTTCGAATGAAGATATTGGATCAGCCAATCGGATTGCTTATTTAACAGCTGATTTAAGGTGATAATGCCAGAGAGGGTTCCTCTCCCCCGCTCTATTGATCCAGCCGGCGCTACGGCGGCGTTTACTTCCAATTTGTTATTTTACGGCCCGGAGGTGATTCGCCAGTGACAGGTCGCTGGAAAGAATTAATTAGCCGTCCCAGGCTTAATCTACGTTTTAATGGCGGATTGCTATCTTGCAGTTTATTAGTGCCTTTCGTAATCTTTGTTTAGCTTTTGTAAGTTTAATTAAACTAGAATTCTTCGGGGCCTATTGATTTGTACTTGTGATTTGTTTACTTTAGTGTGAAAGTTTACTTTTTCAATAAATACCTTGAGGTGGTAACATACTGCAGGTTCGTAATTGAGGTTGAGCAAGAGTTAGACTTTAGAGTAAAAAAGGGGGATGCCTCGTTAACCGACCCAATTTTAATTATTTTTTACTCAAGTTTTATCATTTGTGTGCTCAAAAGCAACGGGAAACTCAATCCAGCTTACGAATTCAAACGACCATTTTTTACTTCATGGAGATTTTAAATTTATTGCTTTATATTGTCTTGTTCCTTGGTAAACTTGGATTAAGTTATATTTTCTTAAATCTTATAATAGTTAAGCGACCATACATATATATATGCACATATATTCACTAGTTCACGAGTCGTCAACAAAGAACGGACGAAAATGTTTCAAATACATTAAGTTTTATTTCAACAT
This sequence comes from Flexamia atlantica, assembly GCA_035578135.1. Taxonomy (NCBI): domain Eukaryota; kingdom Metazoa; phylum Arthropoda; class Insecta; order Hemiptera; family Cicadellidae; genus Flexamia; species Flexamia atlantica. Next base: position 2,479,033 of record JAQJVK010000009.1, read on the forward strand.
TAGGTATTTTCTGACTTGAAACATCATTACACATAGAACTGTATTGGTTAAGCTTTAAACCGCTTATTTTTAAATTAAAACATGTTATATCTTTTGTTGGAAACATGAGTTACTAAAAAATAATTAGTTAATCAAAAAGGAAACTTCAAGTTGACAAAAATTCCTAATTAATTTCTCCCCCTATACATAGTATATGAAGAAAGTATTGTTTTCGGCAACATAACTTTTCGAATTTGAGTTGTAAGTGGATATATTTATTTTAGTACGCTAAAAAAACTATTTTTATAAAGATTTCATGGTCTATAGTACTTAAAATGCCAAACAAAATGACACCCTCCGCACGTTTGTAAAAAGTCAGGTTCAGAAGCTATAGACATTTAAGTTAAAAAAATTCAAATTCTTCAAAATTACATAAATTTACAATAACTAATCAAAACATACTTGCAGCCATTAAATTTGGCTTGAACAAAATAAATAATTCAAAATCTTGAATTATGAGTCTATGTCAACTGGTTGCGGAGGTAATTGTTATTTTTGTTTGGCGTTAAACGAGGTACGTTGTCTAGTGTTATTTTTATGGCAAATATTTAAAAACATTTATCTCCGTTGATTACCAACCGATTTTGATAAAATTTGTTTGTATTTGGGGATAATTGCAAACTTATTTTACTTGGAGACAAAACCAAACAATATTGCTGTGACAACCAGCTGGCTCTCAACAAAGGTAAAACTGTCCAAATCAATTTCACAACAAAAACAGGAATATAGACATACCACTTCAAGGAATAAATCCTCAAAATGAAAATAAATATCTAGCATTACTGTAGACTCAAAACATTCCTGGAAACAGCACACTGACCAACTCTGCAAGAAGCTCAGTTCGGCATCTATGTTATAGGACAAATACTACACAATCAAGCAACCTAGAGATAGTAAAAACCACCGACTATGCGCTGTTTGAATCACACCTCAGGTACTGCACTGTGGTGTGGGGAGGAACTTCAAACTCCAACCTCGAAAGAGTCCTCATACATAAAAAAAGAGCAATTAGTTGTCTCGCAGGCCTCAACTTCCAAGACAACTGTAGGGAAGCATACAAGGAACTAAAAACCCTCAGAGTAATGTCACTCTACATCCGAAAAGTAATTTTACAGTTACTTACTTACTACTTACGTTACAGTAGTTTCTACACAACAAACCAGACACCAGGACAACAGTCCTCCTCATGGACTCTGCTATTTAAACATTGGTATGTATGACGGTCTTACTGTTCTCAACGAATATTTAATTAAAGATATTGTCTATTGTCTATTGATTATATCGGGGTTTCTTGCTTTAAATAGCTTACTAGGAAAAAGTATGAGTCAGTTTGCTGATTCCGCTTATTTGTAGTTGTAACAGAACAATAATTAATATTAATTTAACAAGGTACAATTACAACTTGACTGTCCAGTGAAAAGGAAGAAGTCGTTTCAAACAGAGTATACTTATGAATAATATTCTACCGCTGAATTCAAGTGCAATTAATAAAACTTAAAACGTCTAACTCTCTCAATAAGGACTAGGATCGATCATAATGTAATTAGAGGACCTGAAGCGCTTCGAATGAATCTCTTCCGCTTCGGTGAAATACTCAAACTTCGGTTTAACTTCATTTGGTGATTCTCAACCATTTGAAGTTCTGTAATGAAATTGTATTTTAATTGTAATTTAGTTTAAATCCATAGATTGTTTAGGAGATCGTAAATTAAAGAAGCATCAAATCATTAGCAGGTTAGTTTTTCTACTTTTTCAGTCAAAAAGTAGAAAAAAAAGTAGTAAAATTGTCAATATTGGGAAACATATTAAGGCTTTCAGATATTAGTAATGGTGTTGTGGGTTTAATTAAGTACAAATAAATAATCTAAACAAGATAAATATTACGTAACTAGGCACTACGGTATGGTTTTAAAAATCATATTATATTAAAATTATTATCGTTATTGTTGTCGGTTTATATGTTAAGATATCAGTTATTTGTTTCGTTAAATAGAACATGTTATGTGTGAGTTTCTTTTAAAATAGTAATTGTAAGTAAACAAAATTGGTTATCATTGAAATTTAAAAAAATTGAAGTAATACTAATAAAATATGAACGTAATTCAAATCTTCAGAACTATTCAGCCAGGCAGGCACGGAGGAAATTAACATATACTCGTAATTAATACTTATAAGAACTGCAAAATAAAGTAAATATGCAGATGACAAGGTTGAAGTTTTAAGTGTGGTTCACGGAGTTTTAATCTCGTAGTTGTCTAAAAAATAAAGCTGTCAAAGAGAGTGTAAAATATGTTTTGGAAACTTGGAAGAGCACCGCAAACCAAAATAGAAAATTACCATGAGCATCCAGACGCTATTTTATAGGAAACTATTACCACCCCATTTCATATTAACATGCAAAATCTTTCAATATTTGGGAGTCCATAACCCAGGAATCCATGGGAAACTAATTAAATTTAGATCATCCTTTTAATAAAATCGGAGTAGACATTGCTGAATTTCACAAAATCTAATATTTGGCGATTTTCAACTACACTTTATATATTCGGTCTTTGAAAATACGTAAAAATAAGAAGAGGTGAAATAATACCGAAACTTAAAGAAGGGACGATTTGGGATCCCTAAAACAATTATATATTGCTGATAAAACACTGTTCAACAGTCAAAATTGCAAACAGTTTGTTCAGTGGGATATAAATATCATAACTAAAACCCCGCATTGCCTAAAATCGAATGTACCGGCAGAAAAATTAGCTGGAGTAGTCATAAAAATTATAAAAAACCTGCTAAAATACAAAACAAGATCGAGGGTTATATTTATTGCATTAACAATCATCCACCTAAGTTTGCAGAGTTTCCTCGCAAATATAAAGGAGTACGATTCCTATGAAAGAAGAATCATTAAAACCAAAGTTATAGTTGATGAAAATGTTGGTGACCAAAAAGAACAACATTCATACAAATCGTATCTGGTGCAAACAAAGACAGGGGACGAGAGAAATATTTGTATGATATAAAGAGGAGACAGTTTAAGATGGTTTCTACAAAATAATGAAGTGCATATGGCAAAGTTTAAAACTGGTTCAGAGTCAAACTACTCAGAGTTAATTCACTACTATTAAACGACTAACTTGAGGTTCAATCGCGGTACATTAGTAAGAGACTATGAAGACCTACTTTTGTATGCAGTATAAATTTTTTACTTTTTAACTATTCCAAATGTATGTATGTTTTAACTTTCCAAATCTTAATATTTCAAAAACCATTAAACAGTGTAATGATGTTTTTGTAAATAGCATAATAGTTTTTGCTTGAAAAGGTACATTTTAAAATCCTCAAAACAAGCTAAAAATTTATTTCAGCTTCATTTTTATACTAATTTTTAATCATACAAGGTTTTCCAAACTTTCTGAGGACATTTTGTGGATATGTTATTTGCATTAATTCAAAACTATCTTGTTGTATAAAGTCGCGGTTTCCGAATGTATATACGTATTTTTTACACAACGAATTCATTGCTTAATAAGGTCTCAAATGACGCACGTTAGTAGGGACTAATAACATTAATTTTGTATGGAGTATCAAGGTTATTCTTTTTATGTTTTTCCAATGACGTATATTTTTCTTTCCATATCTTAATATCACAAAAACCATTGAAGTCATGATACCACTAAACAATCCAAAAAAGACAGCGAAATTTTGTTTTCCTTCATAGTAAATTACAGTTTTACTGGAGGTTTCACAAATAGCTAAGAATTTGATGTTTTCATGAAGTTATTACTTGCGATTACGTCATGATTTCACAGTATCTCAGCTTGTTTTCAAACCTTCCTGAGACTAAACTGTCAACTAAATTGTGATTAAATTATTAAGTTAAATCTCGCATATTTTTACTTGTATCTTTCAGTGGTTTTATCACTTGAATGGTTTTGAGGTATTTAGCTTTTAAAAGTAACAATGGCAGCCATTTGAAAATGGAAAAGGTAGAAACTCGATACTCCATACCAAAATTAGGTCTCAGTAGTGGCTACTAATGTAACGGGTGCGTTTAAAGACACCTCAAGTCTTAAGTTGATAACTCAAGTCTTTTAAAATTATTAACTAATACGTGGAAATACAGAAAGTCGGAAAACAAGGGACCGCACACTCATGATTATACAACAAAATATTTCTATATCAATATAAAGATAAAATCAACAAAAGGTCTCCAAAGAATTCTGAAACACCAGTAAATTATGATATAATGCTCAAGAAATTATAGTATAATAGTATTTGCTGAATTAAACTTGACCTTATGTATTACAATTGTTATTGTTATTACAATTGATACTAACCTGAAATCGATTACAATGACAACCAATCCTATTAATCCATACGAAAACTATGACTTTTTGTTAGGATTTTAACCAACTCTGTAAAAGATGGAAGTAAAACGAATAATATCTCCATTAATTGTGAATATATTTAAAAAAAAGAATACTGGTTTTTATATTCGTAATTATAAATGCAAAAAAGACTAATAAGACACCGGATTATAGTTAACATTTGAGCACCTTGAGAATGTCGTCAGACCATGCTCTTGTTCTGCTCTTTTCTCCCTTACTTTTAAGGAAATAGGTTGCCTCTCCTTTATCGTATGTAGCTTATTGCTTCGAAATATAAAACCAAGTTTTAATACATCGGTTCTTGTTAACTTTCGAAGTATGGCAAGCCCCTTTAGACCTCAAATAAAATATATGAGTCTTTGTTTTCAATTAGGTTTTGCGAAGTAATGATTCTAGTTAATTTGTTCATCCTCAAAATATGATATCCTGATTATGGAGCAAAAATATGTCTTTCAAATAAATCAACTATCTGCCAGTAATCGTACTCACGTAAAATATACGAGTCTTTGTTTTCAATAGGGCTTTGCGAAGTAGTGATTTTCGCTATTTTGATCTTTCTCAAAACATGATATCCTTATTATGGATCAAAAATACGTACCTTTAAAATAAATAAATTACCTGCCAGTAATTGTACTCACAGGCACTCAACTATTGCAAACTTTGAATGTCTTTTGCCCCCTGTGGAGTTTACTATGCGTTTGGCGTAGCGTGTTTTTTAAAACTGTAGAGAAATTAGTTATACAAGTTAGTAAACGTGGACGCTTTATTTATTAAAATCAATAACTTTTGATTTGGAATACAATTTTCTGAACAAAAAAGAAAACGCTCCTTGGGCTGCATTCATTTTTTAAACCCTTGAAATTTTGTGAATTTATAACATATTATATTTAAGCGAACAAACGTTTGCAAAAATATTGTAAATGATTGATAAAAAATAATAGAAAACTACAAGCAGGTACAACTACTTCATACAGTTATCGTGGGAATTAAAAAAAGATTAAAGTGTAAAGGAGCATCTTTTTTAATTATTTAGTTGTGGTGGCCCATCCAATGTAGAGCTTATTTATGGGCTATACTTTCTCATTCGAAGGTCTCATAGACATTAATCCGTGAAAATTTACATCTCCCAACCAGACTAACATTTCAAATTTGGGTAACCCTATTTGCGTATGTTAATGCCATGCAAAGTTTTAAGGTACAATTCCACAGTAGTTTGGGCTGTGTGCGATTATATTTCAAGGAGAGGCGTTTGACAGATAAATCATATCGTGGCTTTGGAGATTACCTTGCTATGATTGTAAATTTTTGTTTAGAAATGTTTTCTCTCTTGGCAAATATTTGACAATTAGAGTTTGGCTAAAATATATAGCTTTTAAGATACTTGAAATCTACGAATGGAGAGAAGGAGAAGAGTTTTCCACCTCCATATGACGGTCAAATAACAACATGTGATTACATCGCAGTGGGGTGAAAAGAACATTTTTTGGCAAGTTTCGTGGTCCAAAGTCTAAAGTCTTTGAGGAAATTGTATGAACCATTCAGCCAGTCAATGGTATTTGAGTTTCCTTGGTATAGATTTAAAAAAAGCTACCCATGTGCCCCATCACTTGTTAACCGACATTTATATATAGTTTAAAGACTACTTTGTAGTCAGTTTTTGCTGATAAGCTCTTCACCAAAGATCAAGATTACTAACAAACTAACGTGGTGTACATAAAACATAAAAGTAAGTACGTTATACACTCTATCAATGATGCGATATTGAGGAAACCCCTATAAAACCGGTATTTAACACGGAACACCAGTAAAAATGGGCGATAGGCGATTTCTTATGGGGCATTTTACTGTATGAGTTGTAAAACAAATCGCTTCATGTGTTGTAAAGGCAATCCTTTGCCCCATATCACCTGTCGAGCCGAGTCGGGCTATGACTCTAATAAGCCCGTTCAAAGGCTATTGTACCGCCTAACTGGATATTGAATTCTTTTCCGTCGATAACGCGTCCCCATTATTGCTCTTCGTAACTTACAAAATTACATAACGGTTGAGCAAGTATCTCGTGGGAATCTCGTGCTTCATCACGCGTGATATATGAAAAGGTTTTAAATGGTTTTTAAATGTTGGTATATTTTTAAGATTTTTTATGATTTTTAAATTTGTGTATTGTTTAGGTTTTATTTTGTGACAAATAAACCCTATCTACTCTAAAGGCATTTTGGGGAATTTGCCTCTATTTAACGATGCGTATGCTCACTTACCTTTGCACTTATCTGTGCTCACTTATGACGCAAGAGCAACAAACGGGAAGCAGTTACCAAAACGCTGTTTATATAGCAAGAAAATCAAAAGGATGAACCAATTCAATATCAATACGTAACTTATCAATACGTAATATTTATTCTCTTCTAGAATCGCTTAACTCTCTTCCATAATCCTTAACAACACACTACTCTCTCCTTACTCTTAAAACCCCACCATTTGGTGAAAGGTGATAAAGGTCTAAGGTGAAAGTTTTTTGTCCAAGGGTTTTTAAGGCTAGAGACCCCTCGTAACCTTACTTCTTCATGAAAGATAACATTTGTAAATCAACATTTACTTTACAAGGGAAACAAGTAAAATAGGAAAGTTTTACTTCCACAAACGCATTGTAAAACTGAGACGTGGAAGACGGACGAGCGGCGGGGCGCTGTGTGTACTCGGGGTCGAATGTCGAGTGTTTGTAGGCCATTAGACCACGCCCTCGTCACGATATACAGGGCGTCCCGTACACACAATGTAACAAGGTCCGCGCTGGACGTGATGTGTGTAAAGTGATGGTAAAAAACTTACTGTAAAAGGTATTGTGTCTGGTATCTGAAACATGAAAATGTTTTGCTGATTAGTTATGGAGTGGATGCATGACAAATGATGTAAAACACTTGAATGACTAGATAGTTAGATATATTTAATGATAATTTGATTATGGTTTATTTATAGGGTCTTGTTCAGTAACATAATTGAACAAACAAAAACAAGTTTTTAAATATATAATTTATGATCTAAAAAATACAACGACAATATTAAAACACTAATATCCTTGTGTAGTCATATATACGGCATGGCAAACTAACTAGTTTGTATTCTATATACTCTGCGAATTAAAAAACACGTAACTTAAAAAAAAACGTAACCTGGCTTGAAACAAGCCGTTTTTTCCCCGATGAAATTTATAAAAAATACGGTTTTATTGAGTTATGCTATGAGATGTTAAAAGAGTTTGTGCTTTAATTAATGTATTTAACGTTGTTTGACCTATTTATGAACAGCATTTGCAAGTTAAATCGAGTATTAACGTGTAATTAGGTGAGGCACAGTATGAATGAACGTACAAAACGTACAACGTGCAAAACAGGGAAGGGCGGAGATTGCCTCCGTTGGAAACGTCTTCATTTATTTCATCTATCATCCAATTAGACATGATTAGTTAAGGTATTGACGCAGCGCGCCTCGCGGCCGACGCGTGAACTATTTCCAGACACTCCACTCATTGCTCTTCCGCTGGTATATCCTTAACAATTTCTTGATGATAAACATACATCAGTACAGCATACTGTTCTTTTGAATTAGGTAAATTATTTAGTTGAGTGAATTTGTTGGTTTTAATTTAAGTTATGGCCCTTTGGCAAACAAACGTAGGATAAGACAATTACCAAAATCAGGTTCAAAATAAGTAAAAACAGAAAAGACCGAAGTAATTTCTTTAACGAATGATTAAATGAAATAAAGCTTTATCCTTTACAAAACAATTACAGTCCTTACAATTTTCACAGGTATAGTACATGCAAAAAATACAAAGTAAGCATGAATAAAAAAAAATCAAAATATTAAAAGAATAATAATTAACCTTGCTATTTAAAACTTTATTCAATGATTAACTTTTAGTTATAATGAAAATTCATAAAAATAAATCACAAGTTAGTTAAAACAATTATGACCGAATACAGGGATGAATATTGGACCTAGTATCGTCCTCCTCTTGTGTAGTATTTCATCGGTTGTTTGGATGGTTATTATAAACTCAAACATATTTCCTGAATGTTCCGAAGATTTTACAATGAAAATTGTGTTGAATATTTAAGTCTCAAAAATTGTAAATATTAATTAATTTTTTATGGGCGATTAAATGCAAAGAAAGAGTAATCTCTTTTGACATTAGATTCGATGAATTAAAGATAAGTAAATCATAAATATAAAAACCCACTTTTACTTTAAGTGCTTGGAAATAACACTAAATATATTAACTATGAATTGCCAGGTCTTGTACCAGTCCCAGCTCGGCAGTGAGGAGTGTGATGTGCGTTTGTAGGGGTTGGGGAGGCTGTACCGGACATTCCGTCTGTCTTGCGGAAATTTGTGGCGGAAGCGCAGCGCCTCCCCCGGCCCCACCGCCCGCAGCGGCCCTCCAGTTATACCGAAATCGGCTTCATTTCCGGCCAATACCTATGTTTGGAGTTAAGCATGTAAAATTGTGCGTTTCTACCTTCTTTGCCTTTATGCGAATTCGTGTGACTTGCGAATTTAGTCTCCTTTTAGTCCCGAATTTGAAAAATTTGATTTGTTGCTCTTAATAAAGAATGAAATGTATTTAGGCTTTCGACCTGTTATACTTTTAGTAACATTTTCATTTTCCTATTCGAAATAACACGAGATTTTCTTCATTTTAAACGATTAAACAACAGTGCTGAGTCGGTTATTTAAGAAGTCAACTTCGCCCTGATGGAAAAGCGAGTTTGAAGACTTTAAAAATAGTCTCTCTTAAAGTGAAAGGAGATTATTTTTAAAAGAGATTGAAGATAACAAAGGGGCTGGAATTGGAATTCTAACAAATTAAATGAGAAACCCCTTTTTGCTATAAGAATGAACATGAGTTGAATTGTTATTATATTAAGACGCACCAATTTTGTGTCTTTGAACATCTTAGTTTCCTTTTACCCGGCAGAACTAGTAGACAACAAAAAATAACATGGTGCATAATTGAACTAACTTATTGCCGACAGTTTGTGAGAATATTAGTGTGTAAATCAATAGATTGCAGGTTTATATACCTTGTGCGGAATATGGTGAAGCTCAAGTCTTTTTAAACGCAAGCCGGTCGATCTGGATGTATTTGGTTTGCAATGACAAAAAATATATTAATTTAACAGTTTTTCATGAAATTAACGATTGAGTACCATTAGTTCCCCTCTTAACTCCGAAAAATCCGGATATAACCACTTTTACTTGTAGATACCCAACCTTCATCAAGTCTCTAATGAAGCATCAGAATGACTTCTTGTAAATGATTTCGATTTTATTCCAAAATAAGCCAACTGTTGTAATTACATGTTTTTCTAATGCAATGTTTATCTACATGACCAATGTGAATAACCGTATTAGGAACGTGAGTAGTTTTTTGAGTTAGATAAAATTTTCTAATATATTTTTTTGGAGGATGAATATTTTACTGTCTTATAAAGAGAATTGAAATAATTTAAAGAAATCATAGCCATAATCTTTGTAAACCTTAAATTAACTTATGCTTACTACTGTTGTTAAAATAAAATAATTTAAAACACCGACATCATTTTTGATAACTACGCTTTCTCCAAATAATTAAGAAATATATCGCTGGTGCAAGCCTAAAAATAGTTCTGATCATTAATAATATAACTATTTCCGCATCAGTCTATTCGTAAGGGAGGATTGATTTTTAGTTTAAAGGATTTTATTTTTTCTCCAAAAAGTTGTGTACTTCTCACAGAAGTCGCAGAAGTTAAAGAGATGCGGATTAAAATGAAGATCGACTTACAGAAAAAATAAAGTGGAACAATAAAGGTTCTCGGGCGAGTGACGACACCCCAAGGTTCCTCCGTGTTCCGAGCGGGGGATCTGCCCCATCAATATCTCTTCCCCCTCCCCTCCTCCCCTCCATCCCCCACCCCCTCTCACTCACTCTCTCTCTCTCTCTCTCTCCACACACACGCTTTCCTCCAAGTTGGACTTAACTTTGGACTCGGTGCACTCTCGCTGCTTAACGCCGAGGTGTCAGAAACTCCTAACAGCATTTAGGCCATGAATCGATTATAGCTTTAGAATTTTGTTAACTATATACTATGGCAAAATATGTTATAGGATATTGTAGATTAAGGTAACAAATTCATTGTGTTTAAAAATGTTGTAACGAAGATGATATATAAGCTGTTTGTTAATGTTTACACAGAGTCTTCTTATTTTCAGTTCTTCTACTGTTGATTCATCGTTAAATTAACCAAAATTTGTTTAGCTAACGTCATTCTTTTTTTGAATCTTAAAAAATATATTTTGATTTAACATATCTGAAAATAAATTTCAGACCACAATAATAATAATAAAATAATTTGATCGAATTAAATGTTTAGAAATTTATTTAAAATCAAGAAAGTAAGTTTTTGTTGGTAAAGACAAACAAGGAATTCAATTTAAAAGTATTAATAATATAATAATATTAATAATATTTTTAATAATATTAATAAATTAATATTAATATTATTTTAATAATATTAATCAAAATTGTATACGACTAAAATTTGATTACAATCGTTACAAATTTTGTAATTGTACAAATTGGATCTAATTGATTTAGTAGATCAATTTAAATTTCTTATAATTCCTATTTCTAACTGAACATATTTGTAAAAAGAGAAATTCATAAACAAATTTATGAAGTTGCAAAGTTACCCATGCTGAGCTTTATTCTTAATTTTACTACAACTTTTGTGGGATTATTATGTGACGTTAACATGGCAGAGCCTCATCCTCTGTTAACATAATATATGACTATTTCAATTTAATCTAATTTCTACGTTAGTCAAAACTGTACTTCCGCACAGTTCATGGTTTTACAAGGTTTGAGGTCCATATCCTAACTTGAGCTTTGCCATATCGTTTTAAAAATCATGTTGCCCAAATTTTACAATTGTCTTTTGTTTTTTAAATTCCATAAACAAGGTTATTCTAAAACAATGGTCCACTTTTAACAGTCAATTACTATATATTACTTTTAAAGTAGTTGCACCTTGCATTTTTAGAAAGCTAATATTTTCAATATTTTTACTCCCGTAACCACGTAGCGTACAAAAACCGTAAAATATCGGATTGTCAAGTAATCAATAGGCTTTACTGTGGCTATCAATGTTTCTCTAGGCTGTGTGATATACTAGAAATTAAGGTGCTACAACTTTATCTTTATCATAACCCAATAAAAACGGCAAGTCTTCGCAGTTAGAAGCTTAAGAATACAACAATTTGTCATAAAGGATTAAGGGCTTTTTCCTTTTACTTTTTATGCTTAAATTAAACTACGATTCCTTTTTATGTCGCCTTGTGCGTTTATCATCGAATGTGTGAAAAACAGAACTTTTGGTTTCTCATTCTCATTGAAACCACCTGCACAGCCTATAGAAACAATAACAGCTACGATAAATGCCCCAGATTACCTCAGAATTCAAGATTTTTGTCAAAACTCTAATTTGTGATTCATGCTTGCCTAGTGTAGTAAGATACACTATGGAATACTTATATTATATGAAAATAAACTTTATATGGTTAAGTGGGCCCTCTAAAAATCCAATTGGTTACTAAAAGTGTATTATTTTGAATCGTCCTGTATTATGAAATTATTATAATTAGAAAACTTAGTATCTAATGAATTCAATGGATAAGAACGAAGTCATTAACCTTCGACCGGAAAAACTTATATCCATCGTTATATAGTTAAACAGAGTTCTGATAGTTCTGTTGAATAGTTGTTAAACTCATCTAATCTCATCGTCTGTAAACTAACTTTATTTTTACTTTCCACATTATGATGGTATCGCTTGGGTGTGTTCAAAGTTAACACACGATTACACAATTTCTTAAATGAATGTCACAATTTCACTCCATTGAAATTCTAAAATATTTCGTCAGTTCTCTATTAAAATCGCACCGCACACTTTCCACCATCCAAGACGTGGCAGGCCTGCTTTTACCCGGCTAATAGCAATATGAGTTTCACTCGTAGGAAATTGAAAGAATTTCATTGGGTGTTATTTACCAGTGGGGCGGCCGGGCTGATCAGGCCGTAATCGGGTTAAGCCAGATACAGCGGGCGCCGCTGGCTCCTCCTAATGCAATTTCTGATACCTGTTTCATTTTATATAAAACATCTTTTAATAACCTGGGGTTCCCAAGAAATTACACCGAGGGTATGTGTGTTAGGTGCATTTTGTAGTCCTGGAATGGGTTACGTGGAAGTTTATATTATTTTTTCTTTATTTTTTGTGATAAAAGAAGTTAGTGGGGTATATATTTTTAGACGTTTACTACATCGCGGGGGCAAATTTAGGGGCGGAAGTTTTCGAAAATTGTTAAGGCCTACGTACCGTAGATGGAACTTTAGACGATTTGGGTAAACACATACTTTGAGAACTAATTGGATGATTTAACATCTATTTCTGCTACATAAAGGGACTCAAATATATGAATATTGGTCATACTAAAAAAAGTGATAAATATAAGAAATTCGTAAAAATTTGTAAGGTTTATTAATGAAGTTTAAATTGTCTCTGCGCTGGTCGGTTTTAAATTAAACCGCAGAAAGAAAATTTATGATCATATCTTTACGCAAACACCTGTTTATGCAATTATGGCATAAACAAACGTATGAAAATTTTTCCTGTATTATTAATAATAAATAAATAAATATATATATATTTGGGTGAATAATATAGTACAGACCGTCTAGATTTATTATTTTCTAATATATATATATACATACGTTAAAACAGTGTGGGCCTACAGCCATCATCCACGCATCCCCGACAGAGAGTGTTTCCGCCCTAAGCCATAAACAGTTTACAACGTGGCTCAGTTAGCGCTGGTCTTTACTCACTACTTTGGCTTTGCGATAAAAACCGGATCGACTCCCATAAAGTGGTTTTTATCAAAATCCGCCCGTGGCGCCGAACAGCAATTTCTCGTCGAAATTAAACACGAGAAGATTAATCGAGACCTTCGTTCCGTTACAGATGGGAAATTAATAAAATTGGAACGAAGAGCAAAGAAAATCCCCGATGGTTAAATAATTAAACCGGATATGATGTCTACGTTTAACCCTTCGTCGTGCCAGGTTGCGATTTTTACTACGCTTTTGCGGGTGATATTGATAAAAATTCATGAAAATCGTATAAAATATTACTTAAGAATGATTTTTTTTACCTTTAATGTTTTGTGGATTATGTTTCAATGAGCTGTACAGAACGTACTAAAGAGATATTTCTATCACTTAATTCTATGACATTTTTATAATATATTGCTAAAGCTGTAACCCCACCAATGCACTCACAATACATTTAACATTGGTTGGTTTAAAGCTTATTAATTAGTGTGGTTGCGGCTAGACAAAGCGTCCGATAAATATTATACAACCTTAGACTATAAGTTAGTAGTAACAGCAGGATTTAGTTGCGCATATTTCAATGGTGATTAACTACTGTCTTCACAAAAAAGGAGAATTGTTTTACTTCGGCTTTAGTTACAACAATGATAACTATATATATAGATACTTTGGTGATCAATATGGTGCAGACCGTCCAGACTTATAATTTGTTAATATGGATATAAATATGTTTTAAAACAATGTGAGTCTACAACCGTCATCCAAGCATCCTCGTCAGAGTGTTTCCGCCTTAAACCAGGAACAGGAGCTTTGAAGCTCCTTGTGCTTTAAGGTTATTGTATCCTCAAGGAAGTGCAACATATATATAAAAAACGCAACAGCTACTCGGAAATAGCATCCCATTTCGATTAACCGTTCGTTGTTTGTTGTTATAAAAGTTCCACTAACACCACAGCAAGATCTGAGCAATGTTTAATCTTCCAAAATTGTTTTGTAACTATTCTTTTGGCCTCTGCAACAACATGGTTGATAATTTAAATTAATGTAAAAGAGGTGATACGGATCGAAAGCTCAATATAGAATACACAAGTATACTATTCACTCGTGCTCTTTCGTCTTCCTTTCACGAAAGAGATATGGCGGTAGCTAGTTTATTACAATTTCGAACGATAAATTATTAATACTTTATAATATTAATTACAATATTTAATTAATTAATACTTTATAATATTAACTTAATAATATTATAGTTGAATAACTAAATAACTGAAACGGCCATTGACAGAATTGTCCTAGAATTATATATATTGAAATTTACCATAAAATACTAAACACCTAAATTTGGACAGTTTTATAAGCATTACATTAAGTAGTACAACACCAAAAGGATTCATTATTTTAAAATTAATATTTTAACCGATTATTCATTTTTTTATAAATTTACATTGGTTACATCAAATCACCTGTGTTTGATCGTTTAATATTTCCATGTTTGGAGACCAAACATCATTACTGGTTGTATCCTTTTCAGAGAGAGTTCGTTATCGAGGACTCCGTGTCCTTTGGTCCGTATCGCCGCTAAGTGTTTGTAAATATCACATCGAGTGAACGTTCGTCGATATGTGGGGGAGGGGCTCGGATTGATCGAGAGTCGGTCCTGCTGGTACTCGGATAAAATTACTGATGAGTTCGCGAAAATCGTTGTTTCGCCTAATCACTTTCCGTAATTTTAATAGTTGCATGCACGTTAAATACACGACTGTCAGGTGACAGAACACAACTTCAAACTCAGTTAGCTGCGCGATAAATGATTACAGTTACATTTCGTTAAAGTGCACAAGTATAAAATTAATTAGAACAAACATTTTTCCAGGCTAATCTTTGTTTTTCATCAATTTAAATGCTTACAACCTAAAATATTCCGGTTATTAATATGAAAATCAAGAATTTCCCTGAATTTACCAATATAAACCGGCTGAAAAACGTGTGAAGAAAGGAATTGTATAACATTATAGTTTAACATACTTAACGATTTAAAAGTAATCCTTATTGTAGTTTAACAAGAGCTTCGTAACCCCTTCAAACCGTCTGCGCCGTGACGGTATGCAATACCCGCAACACGTGGCAGCAGCTAAATTGCGTCGTGGCGCCGTTGTATTTCACTCCAAGCCTTATAGCTTAAAATACCTAACAATGTAAATATTCTGTGATCCAATGTATTCTTGTGCGAAGACAAATTCGTTTTTGTGTGGCTCGTTATTTACTTCTTATCGTGCACCAGTAATAACCGGGTAACGGGTTAATAAACTAGTTTAACATATAGAAAAGCTTTAAGAATTTAATAAAATTTATTAAAGGATTTTCTGAAGGGTGTCCATTAAAAAAGTTTCAGGATTTCGAGAGGTGATTTCTTACATCCGCACTAAGAAAAAAGTCGGTATGAAGGTATGTCCTAAAATATTTACCCAGATATCCGCCATTTTGTATTTTCTACGAACCTTTTTTTCTAAAGTTTTTTACCGATGTTTTTGAAACTCGGTATGTACCTACAACTAGTCAAGTTCAGTTTATGAAAACATAACCAACATGATCGAATGGTTAATTGAAATGGCGGGCATTTTAAATATTTAAATTGAAATAACGGAAAAACTTAAAGTTTCACAACAGAATATAAGGATTAGCAATTTTGGGAAATTTAATTTCTAATCTAAAGACACAAAAATTATTAAAATCGGTCAATCAACTTGGTCGAATTAAGCTAACAGGGCAGGATAATTTGGAGAAAAACAGTGCATTGTTGCGCTGAGCCACGCGCTAAAAAGATCAGTTATGCTGCCTTGTTAGCTAAATTCGACTATAACTCAGTTGTTTCTGACCCATTTTCATAACTTTGGTGTCATTATGTTTGCAGTTAAATTTACTAAAACTTGCTATACTTTATATTTTTTTGTAAAACGTACTTTTCTCGGTGTTTTAATTAAAAATTATAAACGGCCACCATTTTGAAATTTACAATTTAATCATGTTGATTATTTTTCATAAACGGACCTCGACTAGTTTTAGGTACATACAGAGTTTCGAAAACATCGGTTAAGAAGCTTGGGAGATAAAATATTTAGTGAAAAATACAAATGGCGGATATCTGGGAAAATAAGCATTTTAGGACATACCTTCATATCAACTTTTTTCTCAGTTTAGATGTAAGGAATCACCTCCCGAAATCCTGAATGTTTTTAATGGACACCCTGTATAAATAACAGCCACATGTAATATAAAGTAGGCGGTAGGCCGACTCTGATGTGGCCGGGCACGGTCGACGCCGTTACGTGTATCCGCCGCGTCGTCGGCCCCGACCACATGACGGTGTAATTAGTTAAATGGCCTCCCCGCCATTAGCCCCGGGCCCGGCCCCGCGAGGGCGCAGCGATATAGTTTTTACCTTTATTAAAACACTCGCCCCACATTACTGCTGAAAACGGATTATCCTTCTTCCTTGGGAGCGAGAAAAAAGTTAGTGGTGGACGACGAGGTGGTACTAGTTGAGCTAGATATGTTAAATATAAGTCGTCGGTTCAGTATGTATTGTTACGTAAAGTAGTTTTAAGGTTTAATAGATTTTATTCCGCCAATAAGTACTCCCTCCGAAACAATATAGTACATTTACGTACTAGAAATCACACTACACTTACATAGATGGTAACCGAAGGGAAAACCGGTATGCTACTCCTTTTTGCAAACCAATACGCATAACTAATTCCAGTTTAACATTTTATCACGAATATGAATACATTTAGCGAGTGAAAAAGTAAAAAGTTTTCAGTAGCCTTGATGGCATCAAAAGCCCCAGGTAAAGTTATTATGGCATAGTTAAAAAACCAATGTTACGTTTGCGTAGTATTGGTGAAAGTTTGTAGTAAATCCTAGTGCGAACGTCTGTCCGCTTTTGGCCGTAAAGCTGATGAAAGTTTGCAGTTCCTAGTGCTTAGGACAGTCCATGCACTTTGGCCGCGGTGCTGGTGAAAGTTGGCAGTAGTGCCAGTGCGGAGGACAGTCCGCTTTGGGGTTTAAGTGGATTACTCGGCCTCTGAAACTGCGCCGAACTGCGAATCCATTAGCCTACTCCATTATCCATTTATTTGATGTCAAACCTGCTGCACGTTAAGGCCAGATGGGTTTCAACAGGGGTAACAATTAATCCGAGCTAAGGATTTTTTACCCATTTAGTTTATATGAAGAGAGCTTATGCAGTGGTATAGTGGTTGGGATCAAGCAGTCATAAAACTGAGAAAAATTAATAAATCACCTTTTTACTTTCTCCACCTTTACATAGTATATGGAGAAAGTATTGTTTTCGTCAAAATTTTCGAATTTGAGTTGTTAGTTTAAATATTTGTTTTAGTGCTCCCTGAATTAAAAAAGTGGTTTTCGGAGTGGTGTCTTTCCGTCCGTATGGATGTGTGTGCGTTAAAAACCCATAAAACCCATGTGTGTGTGACAAAAATCGAAATTTCTCAAAAACGGCTCTAACGATTTTGAATAACATTTCAAGGTTTTCAGTGCTTAAGATTACAAATAAAATGATACCACCCGCATTTCTGTAAAAATTCAGGATCAGAAGTTATAAAAGTTTAAATGTAAAAAAAATCATATTATTTATTTCACAAAATCAGAAACTTTTAAGTAATATCGCAGAGCCTGCAAACATTAAATTTGGCTTAAAAAATTAATGATCCAGTATTTTTAATTATTAGTCTGCGTCAACTGGCTGCGGAAATAATTGATTTTTCTTTTGGCGGTAAAGGCAACATGTTATCTAATGATATTCTTATGGCAAATATTCAAAAACCGATTTTTTTTATAAGCTCGGCATAGTTTGTTTATTAAAAATCAGACATCTAGTTCAAGTTGTTCAAAACTGCCTTCAAAATGAAAAGAATGTAGTATTAAAAGATTTAATTAATGGTTTACAGAAGTTTTTAAGAAGTTTATACCGTGTTTTGAACACTAACGGTATGGCAAGTGTTGAATATTTAAACTATAACCAGCAAACCTTTGTTTCCAAATTTTACTGCTTCCATTAATTTTATAACTATGTTTAACACTGTATAATTTATATGAAATGGTTAACTTGTTAATAAATCAATACGCTAAACTTGTCATTCTCTAAAAATTAACTATGAAAATTGTACGTTATAATTTTCTATCAAAAACAATGAATATCCCGCCATAAAAAATAACTTTATCCTATGTTATTCTTCATACTTGGCCAAACAATTTGCACTGAATTCCCCTCCACAATCGACACTATAAAAGTGTTAACTGGGGGCTAACGTAAATTAAGTTGGTGCTAAGGGAGTGCAGAACAGAGGGTAGTGACAGCGACAAAGGGGTAACTTCCAGCTGCGCCCGATGCAAATCCGAGATCGATAGGCCGGTATCATCGGACTGTGTGGGGCGCCGGGGCGCTAGGGGGCGCCGGGGCGCTAGGGGGCGCTGGGGCGCCGAGCGGGCAGCGGACAATTGCTGCATTCTCGCACGCCCCGGTATGCTGGGAAGCCCTCTCGTCTCTTTTATTATATTTATCATCTCCCGACGGTCCTGTGAATAGAGAGATTATTCGCTCAAAGATGGCCTTTAACACTATTCCGTACTTAGGTTTTAACCCTTAAATGTTAAATTGGAGTGTCGATTTGTGTTGTTGGTGGAATGTGAAAAAGATATTTCGATATTGTTTGTTAGATAACTATTAATTTTTTAAACATGAATAAAATATTTATTTTATATTAGGATGGACATGCATTTTTATGAAAAAGTTTTAAATTTAGACGTAAACTACTTTTCTGGTTTGTTTATTGCAGAGTTGCAGAGTTGCTTTTGGTACTTTACTGGCATATTAGTCTATGTCAAGGCCTAAAAAATTCTTTGAATTATTAGTTCTCTAACTTCCAAGAAATACTTTGAATTAATTGAACATCATCGATTAAGCTATACCCACAGCTTAAAGATCTTACGCTATACGCACAGAGGATTCTTTAAAAAAGAGTGTATTACTCGCAAACGTTTTTAGAATATACCGTGGTTACCAGAGCCGTAGTTGAGTGGTAAAGGATTAGACAACATTAACAACGAGTGTGGTTTCGATTTCCGTATCAAAGCAAAATAATCTAACACGACTTTTTTTCTCGAAATTCGTCTTTCATTTTTTGAATAAAGGCATGTTATCATAGGTCAAAGAACTATTACCAAAACATAACGTGCCTACATTAACACTGAGACAATATTTTCAAGGTAAATGTACAATAATAATTTTGTTTTACCATCAGCACCATCGTTTACACAACCATATCATACTCTCTGCACTCTCCCAACCTTCGGATTCCAACACCAGCCAGCTTCACTTAACTGAGATAAGCAGTCAAGCCGGTGTCCCTTACAGCGTTATCATTATTATTTCAAAGAGCCGGTGAATAAGAGATGAAACAATTTGAGCGTGGATTGCCCCGAGCCCCCCGTTCACATTTGTCAGTTCCAGTCGCACCTTGTGCGGAAGCTTTAATTATCCTACCTCCTGAACTGGAGATAATTACCGATAGTGAGAATTGAACCTTCTTGCAGGAGAGATTAACTCATTAGCGGGTTGATTAGTTAGGGTTTTGTGCTCCACACGGTGGCGCGGGCGTGTCGAGAGGTTACGAGGATATTAGGATATTGCGTCAACATTCACTTTATTTGTAGGCAATTATTAATAAAGTTGTTGAGAAATACCCTTTCAGTTTTAATTAGTAGTTTGCTATTTAAACAGTTACATTAAAGAATTGTACTTTTTCGGTCAAATGTAATATTTTGTAACCATGCATTTGATGAACTTTGCACTGTTTTTAAGTTAACCTAGTTGAAATTTAAAAACCACTCAATTTTTCAATGTTCTAGGTCAAGTAGTTTGGGCTGTGCGATGATAGGTGGTATTTGACAAATATATAGTAGATAATAAATATAAATCACTTTATTCTTGTCTATGATGCAAGGCCATTTCTTATTCCTTCACTTTATGAGTGATTTTTATTGATATTAAAGGCTGTAAAATATATTACAAACTAATCTTATAACTAGTATAAGAATGCAAGGGTACTTGGGTTGGTAACTCGGAGAAATAGTTTAATCAAATATTGAGTAGGGCTATGAAGGCATATTAAAGATGGTCTGAATTTTGGTAATTCATTTGAAAGCAATGGAAAGCATAAACAAGGTAGGTTTAAAGAAGACACAAAATTAGAGATAATTGTAAAGAGTACAAAAAAAAGGTTTTTATTTTGTAGGTTATATTTCTTTATATATTTTCTCTTGGTTCCGGATCACCTGTAGGTTGAATTTCCTACCAATATAAATTTATATTTAATTAATAATAAAAATAACTTATGACATGATGATTATGTAGGAATGCGATGACCGTTTTAATCTAAACTTAAAAATACTCTACAAAAAAACTCGAAACTTGCGGGTTGAAAAAAATAGAGTCGACTTCAAAAATCACTACTAGCACCCCTCCTTTTGGTATACATAATACTTATTTCATAATAATAAAAGGTCGATGGTTCTATGTATCTGATTATGCTCCATGTTACGCAATACACTTAGTGATCCAAATATATTGTGATACAAATATTTTACTGGTAATTGGTAAAGGTTTCAGAAATTCGATTACATAACAAAACTAGTTACATATTTAGCTGTACTCCGCTTTACCAGAAGCAGTGTACAGCTACTGGGATCCCGCATCAACCGGGGTCTTGTTGATTTCCAAAAGGTCACGGTAATTTTTCAACATTGTCCCACTAATCCCTGGATATTTTTGCGTGGCCGTCGCACTTCGAGGATAATTAACTGTCAAAAGTCCGGGGGAAAGCTTAACTGGGAACAGCGCAACGTCGTGGAGCGATTGGAGGAGAGGGATGTGGTGGGGGGAGGAGAGTTGGAGGGGAGGGGTTTAAGAAGCATTTTGACTAATTAAATAGGGCCGACCAGACGTTGCTAAGACGATTACCGGGCCGAAGCTGACACAACAGGCTCATTAGCGATTAGTCAAGTGCATCCAGTAATGTTTATGGCGCGATGGTACCGTGTACAAGCCGTTAACGACCTGCGCCTACGGAGTGATTGGGTTCAAGTGAAGATCTATCAAGAGGAGAGTGGTTGGTTGTGAATACATTCTATTTGTGTCATTTTGTTGAAGAGTAAATGTTTTTTAATTTAGTTCCTTTTGTGGCATATTTGTTTTTTTTTTAAAAAAAAAAAGGTCAAAAGGTGTTGAGTGTAAAAACGTGGATATTGTAGTGTAGCTTGAGAGAGGAAATAACTAGTTAAGTGATCTTTCACTTTTTGTACTCACATTTTTACATACAAGTGGACCAATGGCTTAACGTAACTAGAGCTACGCAGCTGTAGGTGTATTGTGTTCTGAGCTATGAAGCTACTGATATCCAAATCCTGAAGTCATTTTTTTCTCATTTAATATTCAGGAAATCGTGAATAAGATATTCCCGCCGCTTGCCCTCATGATAAGCATTTTTTAAGAGATACTCGACTCATCTAGCTAAGTTATGGCTTAGCTTAGCCAGCTTAAATATGGGTAAACTTGTCTGTCTTTAAGCGTAGTCGTAAAAACACAAAATAAAAATGAGTTTGTCCTGCAAATGAGTTTATTTTACTTATGAAGGGTTTTATTGTTCAACGTTAAATATTTACGATACAATCGAATAACCTAACATGGTAAACAAAGGAAAATATAATGTTTCTAGTATCAAAGAATTCTACCAAACTTCATCCAAACCCTGCCTTCTGCGCCACGCCGTTATACGTTATGCAATACCCGCAGCAAGCGGCTGTAGCCAAATTGCGTCACAACGCCGTTGTATTTCACTCCTAGCTTTATTAGCTCGAGATACCTAAAGCAGTTCATCCGAAGTAATCCAATGTGTTAGCTTGATCGAATTGGAAAAATACCTTTCGTTATAGAATGAAGACTTGTAAATAGGATCTCCGAGTTTTTGGGAGCGTTCGACGAAAGATTCGACTTCATAAAAAGAATGAGTTTATTACGTGTATTTGAATACTGTTGCTAATTTGATTGAATTGTATTTCTCAATCGTAAACGTAACTTTTTTCAATTTTGTCTCACAACTTGAGTGTAAAAATTCGCCGTATCTATTAGGAAACACAAAATAATAATATTAGGGAATACAAAACAATAATATTCATTTAATTTTCGTAAAAAACTTGGAAGATTTTAATTTAATTACAGGCTTACGACTATAGGAAATGCGGTGATCCTCTAGAGTCTAGTAATATCCTCGATTAAAATTTATGTTTAGTTTTTCTTATATTGCCTTTTACGGAATGAAGAATAAATGTAAACATGAAAAATACAGGGCGATTCACGAAAGATTACTCATTTCAAACAATTATATCGGGTGTTAAAAAGTCCTGGATCGGCTTCGTATTTTTTTAAATGTGAAATATTGACCTACGAAACTTATCACATGTCTCTTGGACACAAAATACTATTTTAGCAGGTATTCAGTGACGCCGTTTAAAAAACAAAATGGTGTGAAAAAATCAATTACATCAAACTATCAATCAATTACAACTCACAGGTGCAAACAGACCATTTGTAAAATATCATCATAAACTTGATACTTCTGAGAGTAGTGAACATTAAAGGTTGTATGTAAGTTTATAATGTAACCCTCTACATTCTGGGAAATAATAAAAATATATATTTTGACTTGCCCTCAGAGTAAATCAAATAAACCCATATACGATGCTTAAAATAGGTAAAGTCTATACACTTGACAAAAACAGCAGAATAAATTGAGTTATTTGTTTGGGCCCGTAGGTCTTGGAGCGGCCTCTCCGGTATCGAATGCCGCGCTCCTACTTGTATTGATTCCTAGTTAATCAAATCGCTGCAATGCCTCGACGGTTCGTATTACTTCATTTCTTCCTCTACAACTCTCGCGGATTCGCTACCTGGAAACCTATTCCATAATCTTCTTCTTATTTCCCTCAACACAGCTGTTTAATGATATTTCTTAATACTAAAAGTCGCTTTTTAGCAACTTATTGTAATTTGTAACATAATTAAATTTGTTGCGTCTTGAAAATAATAACTCTTCAGCTTTTAAATATTTAATGAAGACGGTAATTCCAATTGTAAGTGGTTGTGTTTCTTGAATCATTTATTAATCCAGGGGGAGATGAGTTGGTGTAGAGTGTCACTATCTGTAAAAAATAGGCTGTATTTAAAAATTAATAAACTCAGAGTCTGCCTGGGCTACAAAAGAACTGATATTATGTTTTCAGTTGCTGCACATTATTTGAAAAAAAGGAATCTATAATGTTAACCCAACTATGTTTGTAGCACAATTCAAGACAAACAAGTGAAGTCGAAAGCCGAAATCTGTTTGCGAATTTAAATTGTTATATTATATTCCAATGAGTGTCTAGTTATTGCCGGCATAGACAGAAACAAAACTGCGAGATACTTAATTGCTTACAAACCTAAATTACATATAAGAGTAAATATAACCTTAAACTTTAAAGACAAACTCTAAAAAGCATTGTTTATTGTACATCTAACAAACAGCGAAAATATTTTATGAGTGTTGGATAGTACATTAGGTGAGAAAGTTTGAAAAGTCATAGAAAATTAAAACAAGAAACTCATGTAGAAACTAAAATTGTGATTTTTAATTCCATTGTCAAAAATTAAGTTTACCCAAAGTTATCTATTCAAGGCATCACAACTATTGTTGGTAGTAATTATTTATCTTCTTTAATTTTCTTGCTAGAAATTGTTTTAAATTGGAAATTACAAACAGTGGTTAGCAGTACTATTATAAATGGTATATCATTAAATCAAAAAAATAAAATCAAACTATTTTGGCCATGTTTGGCTCCCTTTAAAATCATCATCACTTCAAACGAAAACTAGACCTCAATTTCAAATTGATTTCAACTCGATATACCCTTTCCTCTCGGGCGACCAACATTTCCGGCCGGGACTCGGGCATTTCCGGTGGCCTATCGACCGGCGACCAATCACAGACCGCGCAGACAAGGCCTGATTACGTGGAGTAATGGACCGGCCTCTGCTCTAACCGAGTTAGCGTTCGTTTTGCCGCCGATATCGGATGGACAAATAAATTGACTCCCGGCGGACGGGCGGAGGATGCAGCTTGTTACCGCGACTTATGACATCAGTCAGGGGTGAGAGGAGGTCATATTTTAGAATTTTATAAGTTCCGAGTCTGCGTTTTCATAAGTTTTCGTTGGTAGTTTTATAGATATGAAAACATATTTTTATGGGAATTTCTTTTATTAATTATGGAGTCAGTTTTTGGAGAAACCAGGTGGTATAAATAGCTATTTCGTTGTTGCATAACGTTTAGGCACTTGGCGGATTCGAATTTTTAATCTAGTTTTGTGAAGTAATAAAAATACATATTTGTTGGTAATTAATTATATCTCATAGAACAGGTTAAACCTAGCCTTATAGTTTTATTTTCTTTTACTAGGCTAGACATGTATAGTATCTTAAACATATTAAGCTTACCGAATCTTTATAAACGTTTTGCTAAATGCGAAATTTATAATCGGAATTTAATTGCATTTCGAATTCTATTTAGTAGGATTTAGTGTACTTAACAAAGTACTTTACTTGTTTACTTAAAAAAGTAGCTGTGAATAATTGTCTTTATATAACTGACAAATACGACCATACTAATGAACAAGAAATTGATTATTCATTTTGCTGAGGAATTTATGCTGCTCAAAAAGAATATTCAATAGGGAACATCTGGAGATTGGGATCTTGTTACTCCCCGGAACGTTACGGAATGTCTCATTTCCATTCGACACCACCATTCGGTTCCAACACCGAACCGAACCGCGGTGGTTGGGCTTAGGTTCCATTCGGTTTTTCCTTACTAATAGGCTTGAACTAACAGGACTGGTTTTTATGACTGACATGTTGTTCCCTAACCAATATAATTGATTGTAGTCAAACGTGGAGCCGGAAAATATTAAACTGTGTAACATTTTAGATCCCCTCAGTTTTCAAGTGAAAATTCTCTTTGTAGCAATGCGACAATCATTGCAGGGTCAGATTATTCAGTAAAAACCATCAGATTACTCGAAAGAAAAAACTGGAACAGTTATTAAGGTTTCAGTTATCTCTATTTAATTAATTGCTATTGCAGGTTTTGTGAATATCTACGTTAGGCATACCTAATTTCAATCCTTTTAAATTTGTCCTAATTTTGACTCGAATCATTTTCAATTCAAAAAAATTATCACCGTCGCAGATTCCCATAAATAAACTAGTATTATACTGGGAAACCGAGCTTTGCTAGGATAAAATAAAATCAACCTGAATACAAGAATCACCTGTTTTACTTAAAATTATCTATAACAAGAACTTCGGATGGCTGTATGTTCGTTTCCTCGTGCCCAAAAACACCAAGTAAATAAAAAAAAATCCTCGGACGAAAAACTTTGCCTGTTGAAACAGCAAAGCTACCTACTAAAAGCTAGCTTTACATGTAAAACAGTGATTGTTTTAGAGTAATCCATAACGAGAACATAGGTACTTCGAAGGGCTGCAGAATGGAAACCTGATTTTTCCCAGTCTTGTGACCACCTCCAATCAATTCCAAGTGACCAAAAACACCATATTTTTAAAAATTAAAATTTTTAGGACGAAAACGTTTTATCCATACAAAAAGTGCTTGTTTAGAGAATAACAAATAAATATAAAATGCATTATATCCGGTAGCCGAACGCGGTGCAGCCAAGACGGGAGTGACAATCGAGAAGCCGCGTCATTCATCAACTTGAGTGATATTTCCCACCGCTCCCTAAAATAAAGGGTAGGTTCGCTGTATCATATCAGACAAAGTGGATTTCTGACTGAGCCACTGAGGAATAAAATTCTGCAACATCACCGACATCGCATTCGTTTTGGAATAACTCGTTGGAAATTTTACGAAACTTCTATTTAATTTGAGAAGGAATTATAGTTATAACCACGAAGTATAGCTATTGGTTTAATATATTGTTTGTTCTTGTGGATATTTTGATTGCGCGACCTGAAAGAAACACATAATGGAGCTTTCCATAACGTATTGTTAATCATATTATTGCTTAGGAAGCATGCATACATTATATGTACTATTCCACCTACAAATCATATTTTTCAATAGTCAAAAATATTCAATAGTTTTTCAATATTCGGTAGAACTTGAGCCTTACAAAAATCTTTTTCCAGTCTAAAAATTAAAACACTTTACATGGCATGATTTTGTTCATACTGCATGTTATCAACTACTTAAACGATAATGTTTCTCAACAAACCGTGTTTTAAAAAAGGCCGTAGCCAATGGGGGGGGGGGAGTCAGGGGGTCAACCCCCCCCCCGAAAATTTTTTTGCGTTTAAATGAAAGTTTAGAAAGTTTTTTCACTTCCTGTACCCGCGGAGCCCAAACCCCCCCCCCCCAAATTTTTCCTGACCACGGCTTTGGTTTTAAATAACCTTTAAACATGTTATCATTTCTATTGTTTATTTTTAAACACGCGTCATTTATTTCTAAACACACTAAACAGCATTACACTAATTAGCGTTACAAATAATTTTGTAATGACCCAATCCCTTATACTGCGAAATAAGGCGGGATTAAACGTGACATGATACGGGATCATTATAGTTGCCGACATAACAATCTCCGGAGTGTTTGGCAATCTCCATAAAACTGTAACATTTATCGCGGAATATCAGAGCCCGTGGTTGATGGCGGCGCCGAGATCCCCAATAAAGGGGTCGGAAAACACGCTACAGTCCTGTATTTTATTGCGTCTTACGTAATATCGGCTAATGAACGAGTCACTCGGTTGGATATAAAAACGGGAATTTCGTTTTCTCGGAAAATACAGCCATCTCTGTCTGTAAAGGTTAACATATTCTTCACACGTTGTGTTGGAAATTAGCCGAACACAATTATGAAAATAGCTTCATGACAGAATGGGTGAGCATTTTGATAGACGAATTAAAATGTTTTGTTCAAGTTGTGGATAGTGTATACATAATATCCAAAATGTGGTTAAAAATAAGAGGTTTAAAGCGATAATTCACCAATGTGAGTGATTTCAACATTAAAATTCTCATTGTTAACTTGTTGTCATTGTTGAGTTCCAAGAGAATGTTTAGTCTTCCGAAATGATTGACTAAAAACGTTATAGAATTATTATTCTTGGAGGTAACTAAAGTGCTCAGACTTAAGTTCATACTCAAAGATTCAGAGTATGACCAGGTTGAAAATTTTTAAATTTTTTAACCTTGAAAGGATTTTAACGTTTTTCTTAGTAAATATACTATTACGTTAAGAAATAAACAGCTTCAAACGAAATAGAACAATTTAAATAATCGACGGTTTCCTCTTACTGTTTTATTTTCAGAAATGTATAACGATATTTATACAAAAGAATGTTAAAGTATAGTTTAGTTATGTTACTTGGTGTTTATTTCATTTTCAGTTATATACCCAGAAAATCCCATAGCTTGAATGTTCTCAATTTTTATTGTTATAACTTAAAGTTAACTTAAGTTCTCTATAAGTATGTGTTTCCTCGTTCAGCGCGTTCATTTTCATGAGCTAAACGTCAGAATCTGAAGCGCACTTTACAACTTATTCAGTCAACCAGCCCTGTATATTCAACTACTCAGTGCCCCGTACCGCCCGCGTTACGCCGAGGCGAGGCAGGCGAAGTTTGTGCCCGGGTCTCGTACTCCGTCCATCGTCTAGCCAGGTAGGCGCTCAATCAATCACCGCCCCTGCCCCCTCAATTTGTACCCTATCCATCAATACCTGGCTTTAATCTCTTAATGCCTTCGCCTGCATACAATTTATAATTGTGTCTAGTCCCCATCGAAACAGTATTTTTTGGCAGGTTTGAGGGATAATTTTTCATAAATAAGTGCAGGATTTTTTCGCAGCAAGACATTTATAGACATTACTTACCCTGTTGCCACCTAAAAAAACGTAGTATATAAGGGCTCTGCCCTTTGTGATTCTTCCAAAAACAATATTATTATTGTTTTACGATTCACGTCCAGTGGAAGTTTATAAATGTAAGTTTATTCATGTAAATTGTTTTGTAAATCAATAATTTCTTATTTACAATCAATCAACTTTTATATACCACTCATCACCAACAAAATGTTTCCTTATAAATTTACAGTGTAGACGTTTCACCTAAAAGTAGCTTTTATATAACCGATGGTAAAAAAATCTTAGTTCTTTCTTTAACCTTACATTTACCTACGAACAACGATTGCTAAATAACGATCCTGCTTTTTAAAGAATTTTTTTCAAAAGATGAGCTATTTTATCAGCTTTTTCATAACCTTTTACGAAATTGTCATTGATAGGAAGACATATTTTAGGATAAAGATAGTTTGTTTGGTCTCAATTAGTTTACTAGAACATAGGCCTACCTATGTTACTTGATATTATACATAGCTAAATATTAGACACGATTGAGTAACATACGGACAGTTCAAATTATCAAACTGAAAACTAACAAATCAAACCACCCCAATACCAATATTCGAATTTATAT
This sequence comes from Flexamia atlantica, assembly GCA_035578135.1. Lineage (NCBI taxonomy): Eukaryota > Metazoa > Arthropoda > Insecta > Hemiptera > Cicadellidae > Flexamia > Flexamia atlantica. The sequence continues at coordinate 2,508,064 of JAQJVK010000009.1, forward strand.
TCATTTCACACCACTATCCAACAAAGCGACTTAGGCTAAACCGATTTGCCGGAGCCCTAAAACAGAGGTACTAACCAGAAGTATTGTCGGGGCATTAGGATAAGAGGAAATCACGGCGAACCACAATAACCGGGCGAGTTCATGGCTATAACGCGCTCTAAGCTGCAGGGCTATTGCCGGGTATTAGATTAAAAGGATGTTTTACAGTAAGCCCGGCCAGGCACGTCAATAGTGCACCACTTTGCTAATACAATCACCTGCGTCCGCCGATGTAATGGACCTCCGGCGCTACTGTACTGCGCACATCCCAGTTCTCTATTTTTCATTTACCTGAATGTACCTTATTTAGTCTTATTAGCTGTGAAGCTTTAAGTTACGAATGGATCTAAATAATAATTAACAACAATTTAATATCATTTTGAAGTAAATATACTATTACATTAAGAAATACACAACTTCATCATTATTAACAAGAATTACAAGAAAAATCGATTATATTTTGCTCGATACATCGGTTACACTAATAAATTAAACATTTTAAGTATGAATTAACAATTTACTAATAATACGTCACTTGACACGGAATTTCATGTGATTTAAAAGTGCTATTTGAAAGTTTTCTCTAGGTGCATTGTTTTCGAGTTGTAAGTAAAAACCATCGTAAAAACCTACTAAGAGAACACAATTTTGGTGGTTTTTGCTTCTCAAAAGTTAAGCACCGGTCAGATTCCGTCGCAAACTTATTTTTACCTTGTTTAGGACACCCTAAACGGATGAAAACGATTTTCCGGACTGTTCCCAATTTTGGGTGCTACAAGTCTAATTGGCTTGGCCTAATAAAGCAAACTGATTAATGATTGGGAAACACAGTTATACATGGGGTGAGTAGGGTATGTACTTTTAAAATAATAACAAGTAAAATGGTATAATTTGAAGACTAACTTGAAAAGTGGCTAGCAAATCTATTTTATAAAAAAGCATTGGCGTCCGCAATTGTAGAACATAAAACCACTCTTAACTCCTTTACCACAATTGCTTTTATTTTAGTACTTTCCTCGTATCAGTTCCCTTATTTGTAGGGTCTTGTGATTGTGATTGCGATTCTGGTTTGGAAATAAGCTTGTTTACTGTATGAAAAATGATTCCGAGTTACTTTACAATAAATTTGCTGGTTTATTCAACCGTCTCTTTCGTTTTTCGCATCGATTTTGGAGGTATTTCGGGGAAATCTGTTCCCATATTCCATTACCAATCAATAAAGGGCAATATGGGGTCTTCGCTGCAAAGTTGTTCGAAGTTTGCCAGCGATTGATTATGACTCAAGCGCCCTTTTCGTCCGACTTTATGAATAATTTCTAGGCATTTACATACATTTCCATTAGCCGAACGCAGCGCTGAATAGCTGATCGCGACGTCGCGGCGCCCGCGTCAAAATCTGATTAATGTAACTTTTATAAAAAATAAAATCCTGTACTTTCTTGCGGGATAGTTCGCTTGTTCTATGGTTGTAGGAAGGATGTTCATTATAAACTTGAACAATCTATAATTTAACCTAAATCTAAAATCTGATCTTGAATTTATAGAATCATCTTCTGAAATATGTTAGAGTATTCAAGTGCAATATTGTTTACAAAGAACTTAAGTAAATAATATTAGTATTGGAGGTGGCTTTCAAGTTTGACTATATCAATAATAAAATAGTGCTAGCATAATATAATGATTATTTTTATTATTTAGAAGTCAATAAATGATAACTGCTCGATTTAGAGCAAAGGACAAAAATTCCGTCAACGAAGTTCTGCTTTACTTAATTAAGAAAGGAAAATCACAATTGTTTATTTGGTAAAAAACTTTTAGACTGAATAAACGAAAATTTGTGTCCGGTTTTTGTTAAATACTTTTGTTGAATAGCCAAATAACCTGTTTCCGTTCTATGGCAATCCACAAAAGTGAACAAATTAATGCTGTGAAAAGACAGTTTTTTATAGTATCTCATTTCTATTAATAAAATTTAGGATTTCAGAGAAATGTAATCTGTAAGAGCATTCATAAATCTTTTACTGGTATCTAAAATAGATGCTAATAATAATTAAAAATTACAAGATTTAAAATTTGAAAACTATCAATTTAAAACTTGCCAATAACATCAATTTATCTTTGTTACTATGGAGTCACCGAACTTGCCGTGATTCGCCATATCGCATGGCGACAATAAGAATCGCTATACCGCATCGCCGCAGACTTGCGGAGGGCTTCTTTCAATTCGTTTTCTTACCACGCCTTCCCCCAGCGAAATTCAGAGATAATTTTACATTTTGAATAAAGCCCCTGACTTTCAAAGAAACGCTTTTAAGAAAATATAAATTATAAAGAGCAGCGGGGCGAGGTAAGGTGTAAAGTTTTCTGGAGTGCAGGGAAACGTCGGAGTGAAGTTAACGAGTAACAGAAGAAGATCGAATAACAGACCGAGATTGTTATCACAAGTCTCAAAGAGAGAGAGTGAGAGAGAGCGAGAGAGTAGGAGGAGGTAGGGGAGGGGATGCATTCGACCCCCCTACCTGCTCTCCTGGGTTATATAGAGATCTTATTAAGTTTATGACGAAATTAAAACATCAAATTAAGCCCAAGTTAAAGGAATGATTAAAATGCAAAAGAACTCTGTCAAGTCCTTCATCTGAGATGTAAAATTTAAAAAATGTCACAGTGTTGCATAAGAAGACTTTCATGATTTATTAAAGGAAATTCCTTAGATTGATAAATATTTAATGCCGTGAAAAGGCAAGAGCGGATTCATTTTCTAAAAGTCTTCTACATACAATAATATGTTACAAACCTTAATGCTTTCTTTTATCCTATGAAAGAAAAAGCCTCTCTGACATTTTTATTACTAATCTTATTTCTAAATACTGAATCAGAAATACAAATTTTACATTCTCTTCCGATATATATGGCTTCAGCGGTTTATAGTAAAGGGTTTCTCGATTGAATGACTTTCAATTTATAACTAATAAACATCAAAACTAAATAATAAGCATCAAAATAAAATACACAAACATCAAAAAAGGAAATTATATCTAAATTAGTTTAGTTACCATTGTTTTATAGGAGGATATTTTACTTTAATTTGCCTTAAGATGCCAATCTTTTGAACAATTTTTTGCATATTTATCGAAGTCTAAATCATTCCAATTCAACATGAGGAAGACACTTTAAAGTGACGCACAATATAATAGAATACCATATATTTTTCATGAGTCCAAATATACTAAAATGCGAGACTAAAAAACTTGTGCGGTACGAGCTGTTATTGAGATATGTTAGGGTCTGTCTTGGTTCATAATTTAATTTGTAACTTTTATTTTACATCTTAAATAAAATCATTCGAGTTTTGAATGAATTTTCTTAAAAAACCAACAATATATATTCATAGTCATAGAAAAACCTTTTAGAAATGTATTAAACTAAAACTAAACTGAAAGTTAGTTAGGTTGCACCCACTCCTGTCACTTGGTGGTGACACAGTAGCGGGCCGTGTAGCATGTTGCGGCGTATGCGGGTAGGTAGCGGTAGTGTCGCACGTGTAGTGAGTGAGTCACCGCCAGGTGTCGCTCGCAGGTGACACGAGACCTGCGGGCCGGGCGCACACGCGGGCACTGCGCATGCGCGAGAGGAGCCCTCACAAACTCGTGGCTTTTAGCTACGAACATCTCATGTATAAAAATAATATATATTTCACAGAACGATCCGCAGTAAATACCATTCCGACTCTTTATTTGTTTGTTCTTTGCTGTTGATCCATGGTAATTATTTTCCCCGATTTAATTTTTATTTAAATTTTAAATTTGGTTAAATATTTATATTTCTTAACTAGCACAAACAACAGGAACATAATGCTTCGGTTCCTTCAAGCAGGACCTTAAACTGAACTGCTTTGTATTAATGACTAAATTATAACTGCAAAACCCTCTTTAATATTTCAAACATCATTAACTATACTTTTGCTTACATATATATAATTACCTAGTTAATCGGTACTGTATAAAGTTTCTGCTAGTTAATTATTTTGAAAAAACTGAGAATAACTTCATTTTTGCCTAAAATCTATTGATGTAAAATCTTCCCATTTTATCAATTTTTGTACCAAACCACCTTCTTAATGCACAAACTATTTATCTAGGACATGAACTAAGTTTAATGGGTTTATCTAACAATACTTCCTGTTTAAATTGAGACTTATGCCTATTATGCATAAAATAATGCATATTTTGATTGAAAAAGAAAATAAGATAGGGTTCTTCTAAGTTCCGCACGAATGAAGGTTATTTTCATTGATGTGCTGAATCCGTTATTACACATTTACTCCCATTAAACTTAACAGTGTTAAATGGCAAACATTTACACTCTTTCTCAATAAAAATGTATGGTTTTAAATAAAATCCCTTATTACAGACAAAATATAAATCCCATCCACACTACGTAGAAACTAACAAATGAGCTGTAAATTGTTACTGGATACCGAAGCCGAGGATTTCAATTACTCGAAAACCGCTGGCTCACAATTAATTAACAAGCCACATCCAAGTAAACATTTAATATTGTATAAACAAACACAACCGGATGAACAACTAATGTAGTGGATACTATAATCAAGTTTGTTGCTGGAACAAAATAGCTTTCATAAAAACCCAAACTGTTAAAAAATTCAATTTTGATATTTTTACCCCTGAACCAAAATTTAAAATGGACATTTAGTCAAAGTCAAAATAATTTTTATTCATATAAATTATAATATTAGATTATTATATAGAGTCCCATACGCCTAACTTGGCGCACGTGGGAAAGGAAAAATTACAATATCAAATTACAATATGAAAGTGAGCAGTGAGCTAGTGAGTATGGTCTTATCAGTCCATATAGATAATATTTTTTAATTTAGCACGGGAATAAAATAAAAGTAATAATTCTAATTGATATCATAAGTATATACTTATAAAAAGTATCATATATGAAACAACAACAAATTAACAATAAAAAACATATATATTTAGTTAACCAGAATGATTCTTGATTCAAACAATGTGGGTCTAATGTTTTCTCTACAGGACATACCTACTACTAATAAATCGAAATAAAGAATATTATTAATTTGAAAATTTAAAAAGTTTAACACCGGTTCTTTTTCATTACCATGTAGAAATTGAACAATAAAAATATTGCAAACAAAATAACATATCAATTAATTATAACCCCCCCCCCCCCACTTCTGACAGTCAAATACCATTTTGGAAATTATTACAGCGTGGTGAATGAGTATTGCCCAACAAAGCATTTAAAAACTTATAGAAATACAGTAGTTGTTTTAATAGTACTGAACTTTTTAATGGGACCAACTCGTAAAGATAGAAATATTACCAAACAAGGCTCGGCCTGCTGTGGTACTTTAAACTAAGGCTAAGAAATGTAAGTCACTAGAATGGCATGGAAAACCTGTAATACTTTGTCAGAGAAAAAGAACGCAAAATAAATAAATCTAATATTAATAAAATGATTATATGAAGCTGAGCACAAAGTAAGTTTAAGCTGAATCCATTCTAAAGCAAAATCTAGGATAATTTAAAGCAAAATCTATGATATTTTAAAGCAAAATCTAGACATGAAATTTGGTATTTCATTATGATTATTTAAGTAATTCAACATATATACATTTTGAAAGGTTAAAAGATATTTCTTTATATAAATTTAAAACATATACTTGGAATGTAATGTGCATTTTATTTAAACGCCAACAAGTATCTATTACTGTACCTAAAAGTTGCATTGTTATTGAAATAACCTGAGAATAAAATATAAACAAATTTGAAAATATTTCAGGGCTTACTTTTGATTAGTTATAAGTACTTGGTGATATTAGTATAAGTATAAGTATTAGATATAAGTACTTGCATGAGGAAATTTATTTGATATTTAAATATTAACAAATTTAGGTTCAATTTAAAACCTTATATATTCAATAAGTCAAGAACCCATCACAAAATTATATTAAAGCTTGCAAAGCCCAGAAATATTCGTCTAAGGAGCTGTCGTATGTGAAATTGACTGAAGCTGCTTTGATAATATTCTGTTAAATTAACCTCAATTTGTACCGTCTCAAAGCGAGATATTACACCAGTGTTGATGAAGCCAGGGTGTGTTATAGGGTTAGGAGCGGGTCTTGATGGAGACTGGGCTTTTCGGGCTGTGAGGGGAGAAGTTTAAAGCAACTTTACCTGTTAACATCATCCTGAAAATATCACTCTTTATAATTGTAGTGAGAAATCACTGTTTTCTTCATCTAAACGTTCAACTAGCAACTATATTAAACAGGAAGGAGTTTTTTTTTTTACTTAAAACAGAATTAAATGTTACCTACGTTGCAAAGGTTCCAGATTATAGTTTCATCGAGTGATTATAGATATTAGACAAACAGAGCAAAAATATTTAGGTATTTCATATTCGAAACCCATGCAAAAAGGCCAATGGTAATCAAAAGTTGAGAATGAACACAACTCTTATATTCTCATAACTAGATGACATGGTTCAGAATGATATGGTTGTGAATATCCATACTATTCACAACCATATCATATATGAGAAAAAGTGGATAATAGGCTTACCATTTGATTTTTACCCCATAAGATTAACATGACGAAAACATAATGTAATTACCGTACTAACGATATCTTAGTCTAATGGAAATGGCGAAATGTTCCAGGATACAAAATTATTTGTATTTTAGAGCTGAATCATGGCCGTTTTTAATGGCTATGGAATAGCTATGTACAATCCATGAACAAATAAAACGGACTATTTTCTTGTCTATAAAGAGATTAAGAGAGGAATATACTTTTTATAGGAATTTTAACTAAGACGATTATTTGCATCTGGGGGGGGGGGCAATACAAGTTACCTGGGTCTCGGACTGGTTGGGTCTTGCCACGAGATCCACAGTAATAGCTTTTCCTCTACAGGGTAAATTCACTAGAATCATTACACAGCTCAAATAAATTGTTCAATCGATAGTAAATAAATAATACAGTCACTAACACCTTCAGCTCGATTTCTGGATAAGCTTGCTTATGTAAATCTGATCTTGGGCCAAACTTGGGAATCAACAGTCAAAGTAACTTCAACTAAGTTATGGTTTATTGATTAGATGTGAGTAAAACATCCATTCAAATGAGAATATTTAATAAATGAATCTATCGTTGCAATCCCTTTTTTACTTGTTTTTTTTTAATAATACGATAAACAACACAACAAAACATAACTGCGCAAAATTATTTTGTAATAATATAATATTACAGTGGTAAGTCCTAAATTCTACTTACCTTTACAAAATATGAATTAATTTTAACATTAGAAATACTTATTACGAGCAATGAACCCGTCAGTTAATAAAACTAAAAAACTCTTATGATTCATGCTCATTGAATTTGGTATTACCGACCTATTGGAGGACCTATTTAATTTATTTCGTTGAAACGAAACGTGGTGGTCAGATCAACGAAGCCTGGGCGGGAATCTGCTTACTAAGCCAAGTGCTCTCTACATCTGAAGTATTTAGCTGAATGCTGGATATTAGTGGCAACAGCAATTTTATCCTAATTTAGTTTAAAACAGATACCGGAATCTATTAGTTAAAGCCGAAATGTGGCTAAATAATCATACTCTAGTGATTTGTAACCAAAGCCTAGACAAGGCATTTCAGGTAACGCCTACTTAATTTACGGTTCAAATAAAATAACATAATAATACCAAACATTTATTTATATTATTGATTTTTTGACACAAACTTTAAAATAATTTGTGTGAAGCACAAAGGCGTTTATTTTTCAAGAGATGATTATACTGATTGTTTGAAAATAGTATATTTCATAACATGAGTGGAAAATGGGACGTCGTATATTCCATGCTATTTTTTTAAATACGGAATTTATCAATGGTTGATAATATACAAACACTTTTACTCGTATTCTGAACAATACTGTACATACACTATACTGAAAAATAGTGACTTAATTGTAGTGGAGTAAAAAATTTAAAAAGAGAATGAATGCCATTTAATTTCTTTTTAAAAAGAAACACACCCTAAGAATTTATACCAACATCTTGAAATTTTCGTCATATTTTAGGGCAACATTTGGGAACATAATCTGTATAAAAAAGAGAACTTTATAAAAAATTAAACCCGTCTCTTATTATCAAACAAATTTTGTATTTTTACAGGGCAGTTGTTTGAAAATTGAGCTCGTTTTACAACTTTGGCATAATGCGTGTTGTAAATGTGGTATAGTAGTCGCTTCTAAAAAATATTAGGTTTCTAAAAGAACTAATGATTCAGTAGGAATTTTATATTCAAGACATATGTTTGAGGTGCGAGATTTATGGAGATGCCATTTGGTCTCGAATATGTAAAAAAAACTTACACTCGTGTTTTAAACGATATTTTTTTCCGCATGACATTGAAATAATTTGAATTAGTTTATTTGTTTGTATCGGAAAAACAACAAGATAATAAATATTACTTTTCCATGGTAAACATTATTTTTCAGTAGAAAACAATGTAATAATGATTTTTCATAGGTAACAAATATTGGTGGCCTTGCAAGCTCGGGCGCCAACATTTTCACTCGTGAGTCAACTTTCCTCACTCAACACACAAATAACTATTATAAAGCTGGTGTGTAAAAATGCTGGTGTGTAATTTAAGCTTATCTCTTTTATTGTCCTTACATGGTTTTTACATGACTTTTCATACTAAACAAAATGTAAAATAAATTTGTCAACATCACTCAACATCACTGGTCAACAAACGTTTAAGGACAAATTTATTTTGCATTTTGTTTAGTATGAAAAGACATGTAAAAACCATGTAATAAAAGAGATAAGCTTAAATTTAATATATTTGGATTCATAACGCTAATTTGGACATTATTCTCTGTAAATAAACATGTAATAAAAACAAGAGCAAAATGGTGGTAGCGCAACAATAGAAGGCACTTTTACAACGAGCCAGAGGCTCACTTATTTTTCTTTGTTCTCAGCCCCTCGCAAAGTAGCTTTAATGTTTTGTATTGCAAACATAAACCTAATACCTTGGGCTTTCCATCTTTGTTGGGTCAATTCATTACGAAATTAATCATTTAATCAAATATCTGCTGAATTCAACGATAAAATAATACGTAATAAAGCACTATTTACATATGGAAGTCTAATGAAATTTAATTAGTATGACTGACAGTTATTAATAATATTTTTTATTTGTTATTGTTGTCAGTAAGTATATTTATTATTTCATAATAAATGAATCATGCAAATTGGTTTTGTTTTCACTCGTAACTGTTTATTTTCACATGCTGCAATTTCAAAAGATTTTGATTGTAGTAATTGGTATAACGTTATCTTCTTTTTATTTCCTTACCTTTTTCTTGTTCACGAAACTGCACCAAAATGTTATTATTAAAAATTACTATGTTATTGATCTTTCCATTATTTAAAATTACTTGTGTTCTCCTTAACATCGTGGTGGAAAAAACGTATTAAATGTTTCTCTTTACGAACGCGTCTAATGCCTTTTATTGCGAACACTTCTCCTTATAGATGAAAGATTTGAATTTAAAAGATTTCTCATACTTCTTATATTCACTCTTTAAACAATTTTTTAGACCTTAAAACACTGAGGGTTGGCTAGAAGTAGGGATGTGCGAGTACTCGAGAATCGAGATTTTTCGAGGCGAGTATACACTACTCGACTCGACTCGACTTATTGCAAAATACTCGAAAGTTCGAGTCGAGAAGTTACTTCCGCCGTTTACCCGAAATCGGTACGTGCAAAAGAATATTACGGCCATTTTTCACAATGTCAATCCATCTTTAACGAATATAACTGAAACCTCGTTTGTTATACTTGAAGTAAAAAGTTCTTTTTAGTTATTAAAGACCATACATTTTTATTTCACTCTATCTTTTCTGTAGTTTGAGGTTATTTATTATTACATCTCTTAAAATAATTATTTTTTATATACTTTAGAAACCATTTCAAATAATTAAATCTTAGTTTTTTTTGTTGACAGTTACATGAATACAAATGTACCTGTGTGAATAACTCAAAGGAAATATTTTAATCATGAATTGAGTCAGATACTGAGTCAGGTAATTGGTCATGGCTTATATAGTTAATGTTTTAATTTCATTTAAAAACCCAGGTAAGCCTTAAACACAAGTTAGGCTTTAAAAAAAACAAATCAAGAAATATTGTGAGCTTAAGTAAAAGGTTTTCTTCTTTTTTTTTTGTGTCATTTATTTGCATATCCGCTCTTAGTTCTGTAACTCTTTTAAGTTTAATTACCTCAAAATTGTTATTTGTATTTGAGTAATGATAATAATTTTTTCCATTATGTAGAAACATGATGACTATTATATTATAAACTTTAAAAAACTCGACTCGAAAAAAGCTCGAAACTCGCGGGTATTTTTCGAAACTCGACTCGACTTCAAAAATCACTACTCGCACACCCCTGGCTAGAAGGATAAAATGTTATCTTAAATCAGTGGGAATTACATAAACTATCATTGTATCTTTTTGTTTTGATTACTGTTCTTATAAAATTCCATTACCATTCTTATAGTATTCTTCTGACTATGATTTCATGTTTTAAAACATAAATTTCTGTAAACATAATGTCTATAAAACATAAAACATATATTTTCAATTATTTAAAGTTTGAAAAAGGAAAAAATGCAGCACACAAAGTTTTTTTTAGCGAATTTCCCCTATAGGGGAGAAGCTGTTACCGTAGGTCTCATGGTAAGACCTAAGCCTAAAACCATCATAACTTTTCTTTTTGAGGTCCTCAGATGCCAAAAACACCATTCGTTCACTTTCATAAATATATATATATATATATATATATATATATATATATATATATATATATATATATATATATATGTGTGTGTCTTTAAGCACGATAACTTGCGCAAAAATGGTCCAATCGGAATGAAATTTGGCACAGACGTGTAAAGTAGTAATTATTCGGACGAGTTCGTAAACCAGCCCGATCGGACCACCGGAAGGGGGGGTAAAGGGGGGTAAACCCCCCAAAAATGGGTTTTTTGAGATTTTTACATAGAAAAATCAAATTTTTCAAATTTTTATTGGCACCATTGAATTCAGCCCAAAAAAACAAACAATTTAGTATTTTGAATCATGGCTCTATGTCCATTGGTTGCCGAGATATTGAAAGTGGTAAACACAGTACGTTGTCCCAATGATAACCTTATGGGAAATAAGTAAAATTCTATATCTCGCTTATTTCTCAACATATCTTGATAAAACTTGGTAAATGGCTTCTTCTAGTTCAGATCTACTAAATATTGAATTAAAACCACCCAGTTTTAATATACCTGTAGCAGCAAACCTCCATACTCATTCCCCATGTTATTCTTATGGAGCTTACAAAAACATGTCAAATCTCGCTATGCTGCATCGAAATATGTTGTTTTGCACTTGAAATTCGCTGAGTATGCAGGTCTGCTGCAACGGGGGTATTTTACGATTATATTATGCAAGAAATCTAATTTCAAAGCTGAAATAGGCTTTACACCTGGAGTATAATCTATTATCCCCTTCAACCAAGTAGTATGAAGTGCTAATGCATAATTTAGAACAAACTAAATACATCTTTTAAACAGTGCAACCACAAATCTCTTTTACAAAATCTATTAATGCGCTTAATATTATTAGCTAGCTTTATAAATGAAATGATTATAGTATTCTCTTAAGTTAGGGGTGATACAAAATAATTGTTTATTCCCTTTGTCTCTGAAGCCTACGTTGGTTTACCTCTAGTGGACAAACGGGTTTGCTGTGGCTTCTGAAACACGTTGGAGCTTTACTTCTAAGATCGGACGAAAATCCAACCGAGCCGGAGGGTAATTATTATTATAATTCTGCAGCCTTTAGTAGAACTGGTATAGTTCAAAATACGTTAACCATTTACTGTATCCAAACTGACAGAAAGGGTATATAAAGGCGAACCAACTTCTTATTTCAAGATTATACCATTCAAAAACAATCCTTTTTTTCCATGGGATACGAAAGAGTGAAATGGGTAATGTGAAAAATGCATTTTCTAGACGATATTTGGTCGGACCAGATCCATCGTTTTCTCCACAGGGTTTAGTTCAGGAGAGACATCTCCCATTTACCTCCCCATTATTAGAGGAAGTAATTTTAGGATGGTCATATTTTTAAATTAATATTGCAAAGGATCTTACAAATTTCGAAAATTTAAACTTTAAGATGAGCCGAAAGTATATCTAAATCCAAAAGACGTATGGAAGTCACACGTGGTGGTGCTGTTCATGCCGTAACGGCTTCTAAAAATTACGGCTGTAAGAAAGAAGGACCACGAGACGGAAATGATTGTTCTTTTCAAAAATAGTTTAACAGCACTTATTCCTTTTCCAGAGACTGCAAATATCACTGGAAACTATAGGAATATTTAACATAAGAGTACCTGGTGGACCGAGCCTTGCTCGGTGTTATTTCATGTTTACCAGTTCATCCAGTTACTATAAAATATTTCAATGTCATAAAATTGATAAATAGAAACCTTTTTTATTGCTCCATGGACTCTTCATCCCATTTGCTGTCTTTCCCTTGATGACTGTAAATTCCAAACAGCTGTTATGATTACTTCATTTGTTTACACTTTCCTTGTTTATTTTCGTTGCTATTAAGGCGGGTTTACACCAAAGTTGACAACCAAAAGTTGACAACTAAAAGTTGAAAACAAAAAGTTGACAACAAAAAGTTGACGACTAAAAGTTGCTGCTCTCTAAAATAGAGCAACAAGTGGAAGATTTTTTTAGTTGACAACTAAATGTTGCTGTTCTCCAAACAGAGCAACATGTGATATTTGCTGAAAATGTGGGAAAATTGTCGCGTCTACTGTTGACTTTCTAGGCAATATTGTGAAGAATGTCGGACGAAGAAGACGCACTTATGGCCGCGGCTTGCTGTGTGATCATAGCCAACCGCTGTACAAGGGCTCCCCAACGTTATTGGGTGAGACCTTCGTTGCAGGCTAGGGATCGGTACAGTGGTAGTGACATGTTAGCTGACATGTTAGCTAACATGGACAAGTTGCAGTACACACCTACCCACGTGCGATGGCAGCGTGGGATGGGACCAGGGGTGAGTGCGGGAGTGGCGCCACCGACGTCATGTCCGGCGTGCGTAGAGGGCAGTTCTCAACTAGTTTTCCACTAGTTGCTTGCGCAAAGCGCGCAGCAACTAGTCTTCCACTTTTAGTTGTCAACTTTCTTTGATCTTTACCGACACTCCGCGGGAAACCGAAATTTAGTGGAAAACTTGTCTCTCCACTAGTTGACGACTGAAATTAGTTGCCGCAATTTTTTAGAAAAAGCAACTAATTGCCGCAACTTGTTGAAAACTTAGTGGAAAACTTTGGTGTAAACGCGGCTTTACGGCAACCCATAAGGCCAAAGTTAAAATTTTATAACTTTAAAATTCGATTTATTACGTTATTAGATTTTCTCTGGCCAAGTAATCTGCATAAAAGACGTTTTTTAGTCATAAATTACTTATTTCCAGACTTTGAAGGAAATCCTCGGAGCCGTTTTAGAGATAATTGTGCAAGCAAGCAAGCATACAAGCAAGCATACAAGCAAGCATACAAGCAAGCACGTTAACATTACTCATATAAGAGTATAGGATACATACAATTAAAATTTGGCCCAAATAAATCAAAATTCAATTATTGCCAATTTAGTTTCAGTGAAGTTTATTTTGCCGCATACGGTATTTAATTATAATCAAATACCTAATTTCACAAAAACCCTACAAAAAATATTGCTTTTTCATATTTTGAGGCAAAATGTATTTTTAGAAATAAAATTTCATCGATATGCACCTACAATCTCACATTTTCATCTTTGAATATTTTGAAACTATGCATTTAAATAAGAAAAACATTAATTCATGGTCAAACAAGCTTAACAACACATAAGACGACCTTTTCTTTATTTTGTAGACAATTCATTACGAAGTTGATAGCGTGTTTGCGACAAAATATGTTTGATTTACGTAGCCGATATCGTGCCTCTGACAGAGGTGGGCGAATCATACGTTGGAGTTGACGTGCATATGTTACAATGCACTTGATTAACTGAGCGAATTCCGAACGCGGTTGGACTAATCACACAAACGAAACGTGATATTGCTGGAGGGATTAAGAATATTAAATTTGAAGCTGAAAAGGTACTCAGAAACAATCGATTTTTAGTACGGGCGGAATATTATCGTAGAGTACGCTTTTCAAAATACACAAAGGAAATGAATGTTATAACCACTGACTGATGTTATTGGACAAGTTATGATGTCGACTGATTTCAGATATTATTGGTTTTGCTTTGAAAGCAAATCATGTTATAAGGACCCTTAGAAAAAAAATTCAATTAAGCCGGACAAACATAACCTTTTTGAATCTTCAATATACAGAGATTCAAATTCAAAATTATTTATTTCGCACAAAAAACTTTACAAATCAGGAAGCTTGAGTATACAAAAACAATATTTTTTTTTAGAAAATAATTAAACTTAAAAATACATATATTACGAAATTGATTTCCACAAGGGAAGACCCGTGCGTGGAAATGAGTCGTTAAGGAAAGCTGCTTATATAACATATAATTATTGAAAAGGAAAAAATTTAAAAATAAATCTAGTGGAAACTTATTGCGCTGGGAGAAAAACAGTGGCAATGACGGACGGATATATATTTACGGAGAGTTTGGCCTGTAGTGTTCCAATAGCTAACTTTTCATAAAATATTGGAATACTTTAGGCTAAACGTAACACGGTTTAACATATACTATTACAACTTTCCGTAAGCAGTTGTAACTAAATTTTACAAATGAAGAAATATCTGTACTTAAAAATGATTGGAATTTAAACTGGAGTTTTGCAATTGCTAATCTTTATATTTATTCACATATAGGTACGAGATGGCATTTATATTGGTTTCAAATGTAAACAATGTTTATTTAACAAAATTTTATTTTAAAAGCGTCATTAGTTGTGGTAAATACTAAATTTTTCATATATATGCACTATCCCAAATATATAATAACTTTTACCTTGAAAATATCATCCTTTTTAAATAGTAATTTCTAATTATTTTAATTTAATTTCTTATCAAATATTTTTTGAATTCTTATTTTTTTTAATTGTTTATGAGGTATACTTAGTATTTTATTTCCAAATAAGTTATTGCAACCTGTTTTCGGTCATCAAATACTGGATATTAGGCTGCGTTCCTTAGATTTTAATCTTACTTCATAAAGCTACAAATAATTTATAAGAAACCAAAAAATTTTGATAAAGAAACCAATCGCGCCCGTGCTGGAACAATGAAACGTGAAGCTTTAAAGTGGTTCGTCAAATTCAATAGTATCAAGTCTAACTTTTATATTAGAGAAATTTATTTGTAAAAACAATTTTCCTTGATCCCTAGTTAAAATATTTAAAACAGCGTTAACTATGAGATAAAAACTCTTTAGACTGATCACACTTTATTAGAGTCCAAAATAGTGAGTGGTCATTGAATAATTTCAGAGGAGCATAAGTCAGTGACTGAAATAATAAAGTTCATAAAGTATTTTGAAATTTTAAATCCCTTCTTTGAAACTGATTATATCCCCTCGCCCGGTCTCCCTCCGTAATTACGGACATAATATTCTCATGTCGGTTCCAAACACTCGTCTCATGTTCATGAATAATATATTAAAAGTAAAGCACTTTCCACGAGAAGAAATCCTCGCTGCCAGCTGCATTCTCACATTCATTTTGATTCCAGAGATAAACCGAGGAAATTAACAGTTTAGCTGGATTTCATGTTGACTTAATTTTGTTTAACAAGATCGGATTCGTCTCTAATGATTTTGTAAGCTGAAGAGAGCTGACAGAACGTAAGAAATATTGTTAACAGTGTCTTAACTGCCACTAACATTAAATAATCATCATTAGTTAACAACTTAATCAAATCAAATATAATTCTTACTATTTTAAATATTGTTACATCCCAACAACGTGTTTACAGACGTGGAAGGTAGCAGCCATTGTAAAGTATCATCCAATAAGAAATAATGTTCACACGAACTAAAGCACGCTTTTATATAATATCAAGTAATAAAAAGTAACGAGATGTTATGAGACTATAGAAAAGTATTACAGGTATTAACGTATTAAAATATAGTAGTTTTGCTTTCACGATTGCATAAAAAATATATTTTATACGAGCAGTGATTGTTCATTTTTCTTTTCTTTCCTTCTCATTGTTTCCTTACGTGATTTCTTTTTATATATGACGGCGCAAAAAAGTAACAGGAAATACCCTGAATAATCTGCAAGAAAAGACTTGTCATGTTTTGAAAATAATTTAAACTTACATAGAGTTGGATATGGCAACGATCTAAAAAAATAACCGGGATATAGTGCAACGCGCAAAGGAAGTGTGTAGATAGTCGTATTATTATATTAATCAATAAACTGTTTTTGAGTCATTATTCAATACAGTTTTTGTTTTTAGTTTTCGTTTACCTTTTTTTGGTACCAGCCTACACTTTTAAAATAGTCATTATATCATGTCTCATTTTCTCCGGTGTTATTTTAATAATCTTGCTTTAATGTTTACGCCATGCCCCCGTTGGTTAACAGTTACCAATCAGTTCGTGCCTTCATCCCGGCGCGGCGCTAGGGTGAAATTACATACAGTTAGTCAAAATTATTGCAAGTTTTATTGTTAGATTTCTTCAGTTGATATTTATTGGTTTGTTGTTCATACTTCTGTTATTGTTTTCGCTTGTGATACAATGATACTTTTCTAACTGTATTATATTAATTGCAATAATGCTACCGTACTATGTCCTCAAACACGATGCCTGTATATTTATTAATAATTTTCACAGTGTCTGTAATGTTATTCTTGTTTAAATGATGCATCCATCAGCAATTAAATAAATAAAATCTATTTAATATTACGAAAACATAGATTGTTCACACTAGCAATGTAACATTAGCAATACGATCCTTTACATTCGCAATATTTTCTAGGGTTCGCCTAAAAATTATGATACAAATTAAAACACAGCCAAAGTAAAATAAAAAAAGGTATAAACAAAGTATTTATATTGAAATATATCCCTTTTGAGTTAAATACGCTATCTCATGCGCTTTAATATTTATCCGTTTGACCGTACCAAACAATTCAACTATGTGTCAAGTACTGATTGTTCTATGTAAATACTACTTTTAGGTAAAATAAATAAGTATAGTTAAATTTAAGCAACTTTTAAGTATTTTTAAAGTACTTTAAATTATATTCTTCAACTATAGAATGTAATTTATTCTACCACAAAAATGTACAGCAAGTAAAGAAAAATCTGCTCTTAATTGAATCAATAATCTTAGTTATAATTTTAACCAACATTTCACAAATCAAGTACGCGAAAAACCTTAAGTACATAAGTCTGTATTAAAATCAACTAAATTGAAGGTAGTCTCTCATTTGAGAATAGTTGGACCGATTCGAAAAGGAATCAAATAAAAAATACAAATGACCTGAATATTTCACCTGTTGGTTTGTAAGGCTGTAATACTGTTATTTTTGGCTTTCATAATTGTAAAACTAAAATTAAGAGTAAATTTCATTTCTAATTTATTTATTGAAAGAATACAGAATAATAGCCTCTCAGTTAAAACTCGGTTGTAAGCGAAATACTGATGTTAAATTGTTAACTATAACATTGGCTAATAGTTTCAGTTAAATTTAAACTTGTATTAACACACAACTACTGTATTTTCTATTATAAAAAAATTAATTAAAACAATTTGGAGATTGTTACTGTTTAATTTAATTCAAAGTGTTACTTAATTCACATTATATAACACTTATTGAACAAGTTGTAATTATAAGAGAAGATTGACAATTATAAAAATAATAACAGTAGTCAATAATATGGCATGAAATTTTTATTGATTAAATATCCTAATTTTCTTCAATGTAAAAGTTTACTTAATTGCTAATTACAAATAGTCGTTTTTGAAATTATAATTTTTTTACCGTCTCTCATAAGCGTTTACATTGTATCCGGTTGCTCTGTGTGGGCGAACGTTTTCTTCTGCTTTGTTTGGAACTTGCTGTGTTGATTTGCAGAACAGTTTTTAAATTGAATGAAGGTTATAGATTAGAAATAGCTTTTTAACTTCGAAATTTAAAAAATCAATTTTATTAATTGTTATTTTACTGGCATATCTGTTGTTTGATGAGTACTATAAAAGGAAAAGTGTATATAATGTAATAACTTTATATAATAAAGTTATTATTATTATAGCCTTTATATAATAAACAGCCTAATGATATATTATATACGAAATGTTTTCTCCAGGAATACTGAGATATAATTTAAGAGCACCATAAAAAGTATTTACAATTTTTGTATCGGTGTTTACAGAATACTTATTTGTTTACTTATGAAATAACATTATAAGGAGATAAAAAGTTTGTACCAGTACGCATATTACCACCTGTCGAATTCAATTTCTGAAATATAACAAGGAAAGGTTTTAAGCAAATAAATAGTTAATAAGCAGTTAAATAGTAAATTAGTTAATTAGCCATTAGTCATTCAATTTTATAGTAAATAATAATTTTTACTTGATTGCGCCTCTAAAGAATTCGTCCTGATCTGATTATTTTACGCGTATCGTGAACGACTCAGTAACCTAAAACTACATAAAAACATTATAAATACTCTCTTTATTGCAAGTAAGCAAATCTTTTAGTTCATAGATTTTTCCGCACATGTTTAATTTTTGTGTAGAGCTAAAACAGCGTTAAGTGTCACAATATGTAGCCTTCAATTAACTTAATTTAAAAGCTACTGATTGCTTCAAGAAGGAACTGGTTTACATTTTAATTCAACTGCTTCAACATACCTCTTTTCTTGATTTCTGATCTAGGAAAATTACGTTAAACAGAAAAGCACTCTTGGTTTACACTATTCCTTTTTAGTTACATTTTAAACAAAATTCTAACTACAGTATTTCTGAAAATTCGTTGTTGAGTTTTTGATATCTAACCGTCAGATTCAATCGATTAACAAAGATATTTCACATAAAAATTACAATGCAACGGTTTGAAACACACATGACTAATTGTTTTGTGAGGGCAAAAAGTAATTAATCTCCGAAACTAGAGGCATTAAATTGAAACAGGTGAAAATGATTTCCAGAACAAATAAGCTATTTCATGTTGCGGTGGTGATAGACGCATATCGGCAGGTCGCCGGCGCGCCAGAGGTATCCGGATATATCAGCATTGTTTGCCGATATTGCCGGCGTAAAACTAATTAATTTTTGTGAGGGAGAGCTAGCGCATGCGCCTCCCGCACTCGCGACCCTCTCTCGCCTTCGGGCCCAGCGGTATTTACAAATACGCTGATATCATGTGGAATTCTCCCGAGTTAAAAAGCCCCGTGTTTCTTACAGTTTTAAAACATTTCTCGTTTCCCCGGTGTGTTCGCTGAGATGGACTGAAAGGTTCGCCGGAAGGGATGGGTTGCAGGGATGTGGAATTGACGAGTCTCCCGCTCGCCGTCCCTTTGTAGGAAACCTCCCTTTACAACACCGTGTTGGAAATACGTATTTCTGAATATCAGTTTATTTTAGATATATTCGATAAAGAAATATTTAATAACGTTGTATTTAAATTATAAATTAACCATGAAATTGAACTATTCCCCCACGGTTGACGATTAAAATTAACATTTCATTAATCCTTGATATTAAATGCTTCAACTAATCGTACAGTTATAGTAAATGAATATTACCATAGTTCACAAATTAAAGAATTTTTATTCTAAGAATAATATTGATGCAAATATAAGTAAAAGGGTAAATTTTTAAAGATATTTATTTTCTCTACAATCTAAAAAAAGGGATGAAAATAAATATTGCTAATTTTTTGGTATTTCTAAAATATGGTTTGCTTATAAGTTTGAATTAATACCTTGAGATCTTATTTTATATTTAACACATTTTATCGTAAAATATACTAAGTGGTTTCCAATCAAATAACGAAAACCACACAATCGTATCATTATACTTCCATCAACATAACGCATATTCAGTAATTTCAAGCGTGGACATTTTCCATGCTACAATAAGCTTTTCGACCCAATTCCACCCCTTACCGGCCACCAACTGGTCTCTCCTCTCAGTACCCGACCGCCGGTACCTTCCACCTCTACCACTACGACTACATCGACTCTCTACACTACTGCAGTACAAGGGAGGTTATAACTCACCGTGGACGGTTAGGTTAGTCGAGATAGAAGCCTTGAACGACGCCACACCCCGAATGACCGTCGCCGTCGTGGCCGCCACCCTCCGCCGCCGCCCGCGCGCACGCGCCGCCCCCACCGCCCCACCGCCGCCCCCACCGCCCCACCGCCACCCCCACCGCCGCGCCGGGACGTCTTAATAACAACATGTGCCTCACCAATTAGTAGCGTCTGCGCCATTGTAGCCGCTGGCCTTGTTTACTGACTCTGGACCACCTTAGCGAAAAGAAAAACAACTTATAAGGGATATTTCAGGTCATTAGGTACCGAGGTAACGAGCAAGCGGCCGCTCCAATAACGCTGATATGATTTTTATTGTTGTCAGAACTTTTTGGTACTGTCAAATTGTGTTTCTTTTAAGTATTGGTTAGAGTTGGTGAAGGGTAAAGTTCCTTTAAATATTAGCGAATTTCCCCTATAGGGAAGAAGCTGTTACCGTAGTACTCATGGTAAGACCTAAGCCCGAGACCATGATAACTTTTTGTTTTGGGGCCCCCAGAAGCAAAAAACATTATTCGTTCATTTTCATAAATATATATATCTATATATATATATATCTATATATATATATGTGTGTCTTTAAGCACGATAACTCGCGTAAAAATGGTCCAATCTTAATGAAATTTGGCATGGATGTGTAAAGTAGTAATTATTCGGACGAGTTCGTAATTCAGCCCAATCCGACTACCGGAAGGGGGGGTAAAGGGGGGTAAACCCCCCCAAAAATGGGTTTTTTGAGTTTTTTACATAGAAAAATAAAAATAATCCAATTTTTGTTGGCACCACTGAATTCAGCTCAAAAAAACAAACAATTTAGTATTTTGAATCACTGCTCTATGTCCATTGGTTACCGAGATATTGAAAGTGGTAAACACAGTACGTTGTCCCAATGTTAACCTTATGGGAAATAAGTAAAATTCTATATCTCGCTTATTTCTCAACACATCTTGATAAAACTTGGTAAGTGGCTTCTTCTAGTTCAGATCTACTTAATATTGAATTAAAACCACCCAGTTTTAATGTACCCGTAGCAGCAAACCTGCATACTCATTCCCCATGTTATTCTTATGGAGCTTCCAAAAACCTCTAAAATCTCGCTATGTTGGATTCAAATACGTTGTTTTGTACTGGAAATTCGCTGAGTATGCAGGTCTGCTGCAACGGGGGTATATTGTTTTACAGTAATAATATGTAAGGCATACAAATTGAACTAAGGCGCACACACTTTGTCACATTTACATGATGAATTGATTAACATATGTTATTTCCACGTGCCTTTCATCTACTGTAGATGTGTTACCAACAATAGACGTTTGCAAAAAGTAAAAATAGCATATTTAATTTTTAAACTAAGTTTGAATGAGCCGTTTTTTAATTTGCTCAATGAACTAAATCAAGACCTTTAATTCATTAGGATTACAAGACTTATAGTTCCCTTGATTATATATTCAGAGGGTGCAAACC
The DNA here is from genome assembly GCA_035578135.1 of Flexamia atlantica. Taxonomy (NCBI): domain Eukaryota; kingdom Metazoa; phylum Arthropoda; class Insecta; order Hemiptera; family Cicadellidae; genus Flexamia; species Flexamia atlantica. Next base: position 2,529,997 of record JAQJVK010000009.1, read on the forward strand.
AAACTCACCTTTTGTTTGAAGGCGTTGCGGTCAGCCGGTATTGGAAAGTTCACCCCGAGGCCAAAGTGCTCTTCCACATCAGGAGTTAAACAATTCTATGTTCCACTGAATTAGTTCTGAACTTGAGATTCTTCTTTTAAAATTGGATTGTGGATGGTGTGTTAAGATAGAAATAACCGTCCAACCGGATCAATTCTGCATTACTTAATTTCACCGTCATACTATTACAACTAAACATTTTTAGGATCAGTGATGGAAGATTCCAAATTGAAAACCCTTATAAGCCAAACATTATAAGTACAGGGTATATGACTAGGTTCAAGTGTAATAGGTTCAAGTATACTCGTAGGTTTTAATGAATTAAACAGTTTATCCATGATTTGTCTCCATAGGATTGATAATCGAATCGCAACTTACTAGGTTACCAACCTTTATGTCGTCAATCCAAAATATTTGAGAACTACTATATAGTTTCGGGACTGCAGTTTGATTAATGGTGGCCACGAAGTGATATAAATTTATTTTGTTTTATGTCATTACATACATAGTGTGTATAACGGTTTAAAAAACTGACTTAATCGAAAATAAGTGTATAGTGATTTCATTTGACGGAAAGGAGTTGAAAATCGGTCAGCAGTCCCGAAAGTAGTAGTTCTATAAATATTTTGTATTGACAACCTGGATGTTAGCAACCTAGAGTTTTACTAATCAAACAGGTAATGTTAGGATTTATCAGGGTCTTGTACTGGACACATTTGTTGATATGAAGAACTCTTCAGGGGTTTAAATTCAAAACCACACCAACAATTCATGCGACAATCATTAATTCTGGTAAGTAATAAGGTACTTGTAATAAGTTAATTCTGTTGCCAGGCAGATAAATGATTTAAGGTGTGGTAGTGGTAAAAAAAGAAATTTTAAATCTGAAAACAGTTTATTTTCCTAAATAATATAAACTTTTTTTCAGCTGGCAACTAATTATTAAAACATTAAATTTAAGCAACAAGCTATGGGAAAAATCTTTGTATACGATTTTCACGACCCCATCTTCGGTTTCTGCGGATCGAACACAAGTACACAATCCATAAAAGTATTTAAAGTGTTTCATTTATACTTTTCATGGATGTTTTTAAGTATTCAGTAGATAGTTCTGACGTATTAAGTCTTATATCGCAAAAATAATACTCCACATCAGAGCAGCAAAAAACAATACCACTACTACATATTTTAGATTTACCAAACATTATTTCGGACAAATTTAAGAAATCAATATTTATCTAAAGACCTATAAATTTAATTCATTTTCGATTAATTCATGAAAGTTTTATCAGGCCGCCAGAAAGACACCTCAGCTAAAAAAAAAAAAACCAGCCAATTTATTATATAAAATGTTTTGAATGAGATCATAAAATGTAAAAATAGGTATGTTGGACTTTTAACTGATTAAAAAGGCCTATTGAGTGATTCTGCAAACAAAAGTTTATATAAAAATAGTTTATGCCAAACATTAGCCCTGAGTCAATCACAGGAGATTCCAAACAAATCCTACGTTTTAGAGGTGAATCCTAAACCAATAAATCTACTTTATATTAATTAGTGATGTAGAAAAAAAGGCGATGGATTATTCTATTATTGAACACTCATACAATTTAAAATATATATCTCCGCATATATGAACCATTAAGCATGCCTGAATAAAAAAAATAAGGGCTAATCTTTTCCCGTTCACAACATAAACAAATGGCTTGACATAAAGGCATTAAAATTTGGAACAGTTAAACTAAAGTGCTGTACATTTAACATGGGCTTGATATGGCAAAATGGTATTTTTTTTGTTTCTAACTGCAAAATCACCAAAGTTGAAAGGTAAGTGTAAATTTTAAAAATGGTCATCTTTTCAAGACATTTAAAATTGTGTACTATTCTACGTAATGCTGCCATTTAACTGCTTTTATGTACTTTCATTTTACCTACTAGCATTGAAAAAATAAATTGTGTTGAAAAAACCATCTATTTAATCTTGGGATGTCATATATAAAATTTAAGCCGAGCTGGCAAGGATTAAACATTTTTAAACATAAAAGTTCAGTTGTTTAATATACAGCCGCCATTTTGGCATTAATGAACATAAGTCAATTCTATTTTCAACAAATTGTTTAACTTGCTTAGATCTTAATTGCTAAATCATGCATAAAACAACACATGTTGAATTTTTAAAATTCTAAGATTCGGACCCATGGGTATTAGTTGGTGGGGATAGGTTTTTCGTTTCTGTATGTCAAGCCATTCGTCTACAATCCGTTGTGGCTGGCTTTAAAGACTCACCCAGCCCAGCTTTAAGACGAGAAACTCTAGATGTAATTACTTAAAATATTGTCAATCTAATTGTGGAATATTTTACTCATAAATATGTTACCGACCACTTTTGCATTTAAACAATATCGTTCATCGAGGGTTCTGTTTTACGGCTCACAGAGAGCTCTGCATCAATTAACCACGGTGGTCTACTCTGTCGATGTAGGCGCAGGTAATACCCTGCCATTAGAGGGGACTACGGATCAATAAAAACTTGTCAAGCCCTTATCACAAGCTGTGATAAGGAACACCTGCTGTTGCGCCACCACCTGAAAGCGTGCCACCCAACCGTGGCAGGTAGTCGTCAATGTGTTAAAGCCGATAAATTGCACATTGAAAATAGTTTTGGTCTGAATAGAAAAAATGGAGGATTTCAGAATGTTTATAACTTGATTATGTAACTTCTGGCAACTAAAGTTGCCTATGCTGTCACATATTCAAATTTATACATATTTATGGAAAATTAAAACATTTTCCTCTCCTGAGTATGAACAAATAAACGATAGAACTTATCATAATATAAACGAATACATTTGCTATTTTACGATTAATAAGCATTTATAATGCAAAGGTCAATTGGCTTTTTATTTTTTCTAACTATAACTATACGAGCAACTCTTTTTTAAAAAATTTTCTTATAAATGGTTTCCTGTTTCAATTATTTTAACATGTGTCTTTGTATATGAGAACCTTAGACAAACTATTTAGAAAACTCTTAACATGTAATCTACTGTGGATTTAATAAATCTGTTCGTCGATTACCATCTGGAGTTGACGATTACCATTTAATAACAACTGGGGTCGACACCAAAAGAAAGCTTGACAGACTTGATGTAAAAAGAATGCCATTACTTCTTTGTGCACATTTACGGGAAAACACTATTAATTGTATTTTTTCATTTTAATCTCGTTTTCCTTTTTCAACCAAACCAATAGATCATGTTATAAGGGTACCATATCAACCATCAGTCTCCACTAAGCCTGAAGTGACACCCAACGATGTTGTGTCACGTTCCGGCCGCTAAGACCCGGCTCGCTGCGTGACGTAAGTGGAGGTAACGCTCTCAGTGCTCGGTCACGCCCGTCGTCCATACGTGACGCACCTGTCGTTACCCTCGTGTGTTTATAGGGGTCAAAAGTAGCGGTGGAAGTAGATATCCTTAGGTTATTACTTTTTGCATATCATTTATGGTTATTTTTACCTGATACGTGTCTTTTTTACATTTATAATGTTTCTGTTAAGATTTAAACACAATGTTTGATACAATCTTAACAAAAGACCTTTTTGGAGAGCAACATCTAAGTGAATATTAGACATGCTGAGTGTAAAATTTCAAGTTGATACAATAAAGACTAACCAATTTTTTGGCTCTCTGTAAATGTATAATAATAACTATTTCCCAACAAATATACAGTATTTCATTTACATAAATGAACATCATATATTCAACAATAAATACATCATATTTCCCCAAGTTAACTTTGGTATTTATTAAAATAGAATTGGTGCAATGTCATGCCACCAAGGCAACGCCTGACTGGAGGCTCTCAATGAATTACTCATCATTACTCTTCATACAAATAAAGAAACTAATTAGAACACTAAACTACGTTCAACGTCTGATGAAGAAATTTTATTGAACTTTGTTGTACCTATGCCGTTTTGGTCGGTAGACATCAACGGTGTTTTAATAGATTTATGATTTAAAATTACTTATCATGTATAGTATTTATGTCTCGGTTGCTTACTATGTAAAATCATTGAACTTACAGATAAGTCTTATAAATGACAGACAGCTCTTGGTTTCTTTTTCTCAGTTCCACCAAGAGTCTTTGCCTATTAAAAAAAGTCATTCCTTTTCAGCCATATAACCCTTTACCTTCTGTTAACCACTTTTTATTTATTTAGAAAATACTTAAAACCCTCCTTTTTAAGCTTGAATAATTTTAGTGTTTATGTCTCGTGACCACTAATCAAGATGGCAGGCTCGTTACCCCGACAAATGGCCTCGTTACGGCGTGTCACTCGACCCGCGGCTTTGTCTCCGGCGTGGGCGACGCAAGGAATATTCTCTTGGCAAAAACAATTTTCAACAATATCTGCATATAGTGGCTGAAAGTAGCCGTCGTTATAAATCCACAGAGGAATCAATTAACACGGAGATAATGAGTTGGATGGAGGTTTTCATAACGATTGTATGTCATTTTTGCGGTTTGGACGAGTAAGATATGGCTAAAAAGTTTGATAAAAATAATATTCTGTAAAGCTCGTTTGAGATTTATTTTTTTTCTACATATTTTTTTGATATTCCTAATGTTAAATATTAATTGGTCTGTATCAATTACTGATGGCATGAAATCAATGACTGTCACTCACCTTTTACCTGGTGAACAAACTGTGGAGTGCACTGCCAATACTAATTCACATGCATTTGTTTTTTTCTCAATGATTATTAAAACCAAAATAATTACAGTAAACTAAAACATCATCAAAAAAACGAAGGCCTAGGTTTAACGAAGTAGTCTAGGTCTCAGGGATCAGGGTTAAACAAAGGACGCTCAAATAATAAAATAAAATCACCTGATCGTAAAAAGACTCAGAATAAGAGGTAGAATTTGATCTTAAAATGTCTACATGGCCTATCTTAAAATCATTAAGTCTTATTAACAGAAGGATACAGCAGGCTTTAGTAACAGTCTTTTAACACTAGACTATGGAGGCAGACAATATTCAGCTCAATTGTTATTAAATTCTAAGGGAGTTCCAAAGGGGTCTCCTCTACAGGAACCCCTTACATAGGGATTTTTCTACGATATATTTTCCAAGAACTGGTCCTTCATAAGTGCACTGTTAAGCCATCAACTAGAAATATTTTTGCAAGTCGCAAATCTAACATAGTTTTTTTCAGTAAAGTGATAGGTTACTTTATAATTTCGTTAGAATCTGTCTAGAACGTCAACGTGTATAATTTGAAACTTTTTTATCCTAAGTATAGTTTGGAAAATGTTACTTTGATGTGAGTATTTTTACATTACAAATTTATTTTCTGATATATTTGTGCACTTTCTTCTAAATTGAAATTTTGTTCAGGATAAACTGTCAGTATACATTTCTGATAGTTTGTCTCCATGTGTAATATTCTATAAGACAACATACCGGTATTCACGTAGATTTTCAGATACGGAAAATTAAAAAATGCAAGCTATAAATTTATAAATAATGGATATTTTGATCATTTTGAGGGTTGTTTGATAAGCGTACATCCGTGGGTCTTCTTAAACCTACTTCTAGAGATTATCGTTTGCAAACTTAAGACATAGTCTTTTACGTAATGAAATAATCTTTTAACTACCAATCCTATATTAACTTATTACTAGTTACAATTACTATTTACTAATTACTGTTGCTATTTACTAATAACTTACTACTAATACTATTTACTAATTACTAATGTAAAATTACTAATTACTAATTACAAGTGTGGAAAGTGGTTATTTGCATATTCGAGACGGTATATTTGAAAAGTGAGATTTATAGAGCACTTCATGTGGTCGAGAATATGCGAAACACTTTCACTCACTTTTTAAACGATATTTTTTACTACACTAAAGTAAAATCAACTGTATTCGTTTGCCTTTTTATTTGAAAAATCAATAAAGAATAGTCAACAATACTTTGCTTAAAAAAACATTATTTTTCCGTAGCAAACAATGTAATGATGAAATTCGCAGGTGATTAACACCTAACAAAAACAGATTATATTATTGCAGTGAAAAATAAATTAAAAACGTTATTGCCTTAAATATCTAACTCTTTGAATTTATCATATTACCAGAACAAAAAAAACAATCTGCGTTGGAGCTTTCAAGATTTAGGGTTTGGTTATTTGACTCCTACTCCTGACTGATTGTAGCATTATTTTCTACTATACTTTCAACAAATAAATAAAATAATTAAAATTCTGGCTAAAAGTAATTAGTTATAAAAATAAGCAAATGTATCTCAAACACTTTTTCTCATAAATATCTTAGACTTAAGAAAATATTAGCAAGCGTACAGATTGAAGATTTGTGCCTAACAGGACATAATAAAGATAAAGTACCTAGTGGTCATTCTTGACACTAGCTCGAACCGAGCTTGATGTTTACTCGGTCCGATTTAAAGCACTCTCGGTCCAAGTCTACTCGGTCCGAGTTTAATCGAAGAATTGTGAGCTAGCTCGGATTGTAGTGCACTCGGATTGAATTGTTAAATTTATCCAATGTTAAATCCATTTCAAATCAAATCTTGTATCCGAGTAAATGTATCTCCATGCGACTAACTCGGACCGAGGTGTTTACAGAAGAGCTGTTCGGATGTATTGTTGCGTGATACGAGTAGCGTCCGAGTGAGTTACGTGTCAACCCGCCTTATACTAAAGTCCAATAGAACTGGTGGGTCAAGGTGAAGCATTCCAACAGGCCAGCTGATTTTTAAGCATTATCTCAAATGAGCGCAGGATCATAGTGAGCTGGCCTCTTTGAAAACTTGACCTTGACCCGCCAGTTCTGTTTGGCCACAAAAAATATATTGGACACAGTTATATTTAACTACAAGCAATTAATTTGAACAAAGAACTAATGTTCATTTGTATTATTTCTCAGTTTATCCTTAATCCTAGCGTCCTGCCAATCCCACAGACTAAGACTGAGAAGGACAGTTGACGCACGCGAGCCTCCAGCCGCACTGAAGGATTGACCGCCTCCAAGTCGATGCCTCACGTCGCGTGCGGCCGTCCCCCGGGGCCGCCTCCCTGGTGATGTATGCGACTGCTGCTGAGCCCGTCCCAAACCCTAACAGGACATATTTACGAGATATATCAAGTCAAGGGAGATCGGAATACGTTCTAACAAATCCAAAAGGGCGGAAAGACCTTTAGCTTTAACTATAAGGTTTAAATTTAATGAAGTTAAAGTGAATCAAAGTTTGCTGAGTCACCAGCAAAAGGTTACCAGTGACGGATCTACGATTACTGTCACCCGGGGCAAAATCGACGTTTGCCCCTCTCCCCCGACACCAAACACAAGAAATATATTATTTTTTGAATGATTGGTAGTATGATGTGATATATAAGAAATTATCTTGTACATCATTATATGATTTCAACTTATGGCCGCAATACAACCGATGTTTCCAGGCCACGATACAGCCTAACCAGGAGCTGTTGTTGCCATAATATGACCGAGAAATTTGCCAGCCGCTGTAAAACCAAAGAGAGGTGTCGACAGATTGCACATATCCCGACTGATTCAAAAAAAATCCCGACCTTGTTAAATCGGCCATGTTTCCTCCTAAAACGAGTGCTTGAGTTTAATCTAAATAAAGTAAAATACGTATTATTTGACAGCCGCAATGCCAGCGAGAGAATTTAAGACCGTGTATATCTAAAATATTTAAAAGCCGCAGCAAGCCTAACAGATTAGTGTTAGATTTACTGTGTGATTTTCCGGCCGCATTACGACCAAGAAATTTGCCAGTCGTGGTATAAAGGGCTGCGATTTGACAGTCACGATATCAGATATACATAAAACTCCGCGATGCAAACGAAAAGGTGTAACGGCCATTAAAATGCCAAGCGGTTTTCCAGCAGGAATGCGACGGAGAGATTTGCCAGCCGCAGTCTAAACAATAAACTTTTCAGCCGCAATGTTGCTAATAAATTTGACGACCTCGAAAATAGCGAGAGACTTGTCGGCAGTGAAACAAAAAATATGCCTCCCAGCAAAGATAGATTATCTGTCCAAGATATGGCTGTATAGATGTAACGGCCGCAAAAAGAGCGAGAGACTTGTCGTCCACAATGCGACCAAGAGATATGCCGGCCGCGAAACAAGTAGGCAACTTTCCGGCCGCAAAATGAGCAAGCGATATTTCGGGCGCGGGATTAGTGAGCGATTCTTCGTTCACGAAACGAGCGAGCGATTGTCTAGCCATCAAACGTGACGGTCACAAAAAGAGAGACAGGTTTGACGGTCGCGATGCGGCAGAGATTTGCCGGCCGCGAAACAAACCTGACTTAAATTCAGTTTCGACTTTTTTCTTAACCGGTACCAGCCAGTAAGGGGCGCCACTACTGGCTGGCGCCCGCGGAAGGTGCCCCCGCTGCCCCCCTCCTCCTAGATCCGTCATTGAAAATTACTCATGGATATAGGTTTCTACTGCATTTATTTACATAGCACAGACCACTCGAGAAAATGGTTGCTGAAGTTAAGTTTTAACATAGTCTATTTTAGAGGGGAGAATATTAATTCAGTCGTACATCGATAATGAGGTGAAACAATGTGTACAGAACACTAGAGGTGCTATCTGAGATACGAGGTGATAAGTTCCCCGATATGACAGGAGATTGACGGCATAGGGGGTAGATAGGGCAAACACTTGCAAATGACAGTGTGTTGGCCATCATGCTAAAAGACAGATTTTAATACATACATTGATTGGGTTGACAACAATACGTTTGTAAATAATGCAAAAATAATAAAATTTATTAAAATCACAATAACTTCACACTTATATTGTATGAAATTAAAATTGGTTGTAATGTTTGTTGGAACATCTGTTGCTGAATGTTTCGACTTTTTGCATGCCTTGTCCCTTACAATCAGGAATCCTAAATGGTATATCGGTTCGGCCGTACTAATCAACATGTTTGTTTCTCAGTAATTACTAGGTCGGTAACAAAATGCAGTTTAAAGCAACACCCAATCAATTACATATTACAAAACTCAAAATAATTTCAATCTTGCTCAGGACGTAAATTAAAGTAAATTGAAATTGAATAAAGACAGTTCGCACACGACTGCTCTCAAACAGGTTAACAATTTCCTTGTCATCTCATTGGCCAATACTATTCTGAAACCCCGCTTTTCCTTCACATGAATACACTCTCTGTAAAATCCGGTCGATGTAGCTTTCTGTTTTCTACCGAAGCTTCACACTATTTACCATGAAGTGTCAATCAGGGGGTGAACTGTTCATGTTTCCCATTCAGTTTGCGAATGATTAGACTGACACGGATTCTGATGAATACACGGGTCAGCTTTCGGGTAAACACGCTGTCGACGAGCCTATGAAACCTTTGCCACGTCATTTGTCACCCCAGAGGCAAAGGCTGTGACACCGTGACATGTGACAACGTCACACCTACTACATGTTGACAAGCTCTTACCTGCTACATCATATCCCTGTTACATGGAAACACACACTCCATGTTCTTGTTGGTAGCCTTCCTCGATGTTGTGTGTCTACTTTATAGATAATGTTGCGCGTCAACTACGCAACCAAAACGCCAAAATGTCAGGACTTTGGGCCTGTCATATCTCCTTAACGAAATTTGATCATTTTAAGAATCGATATTTTTAAATATATGCTAATTAGTGTATAATGGAAAAAAATATAGATAATCATAAAAGAAAATATTCGTTGATTAAAAATACTCAGGATGACAATCCTGTTTGGAGCCCAACACGTTTCCTCTCAAATTGTCATTATTAACTTTGATAGAAATTGAAACAGTGAGAGCAAAAGGTCAATTAGAACTAAAGCGTCTCCTACAAATTTTTATGTAAAAGAAACTAAAATAGGGCGTGGAACTATAACATGAGTCTATGTTTACTTTTTTTGAAGCCATTGTTACGCTTTCATTTTATGAACTCTTTTTAAGCGTGTAAAGGTTTGAAATCCAAAAAATGCGGCTTCCAATCATCTCAAATTACAATTTATACAGATCAAAGAGCACTGAGCCTTACTGCGGACCGCATTGAACATTGCACTGCCTCAATAATGAACAAAAATGTGTATTAGGTTAAAATAAATCCATTTTTTGTTTCAAATTATGTCTGATGTTAATAGTTCAAACTCTAAAAAAGTTTGAACTATTATCGTAAGTCATAATTTGAAACTAACTAATGTATTTATTTTCACCTGTAACAGATTTTTGACAATTAGTGAGGCAGTACAATGTTCAATGCGTGCCGCAGTTAAGTTCAGTGCTCTTTGATCTACATAATTGTAATTTGAGTTGATAAAAAGCCGCATTGTTTGGATATAAACTCTGACAAAACGGACTCGAAAATGAAAATCTTGCAATATTTATTGAATTAAATTTTACATTTCATGTTAATGTATAACAAATTTATAACATTTGTCAAACAAGCCTAAGTCTAAGTCAAAGTCGTCGTGATTAATTCTAAATGGGTATGGTATTAATCATATCATACAAACAGATTTTACAATGACACCCAACTGAATCATAACGTAAAAATCTGAACTAGCCAGCAATGTTCTGAGTACATTCTAGTAATAAATCCAGTCTTCCTGTACCGCATTCTCCTCCTTCTACATTTAAATTCACTATCATGCCGCTGCAACGTCGTCAGAGAATACTATCATATCTGTTTTAAGTTGTCATTTTAAATTGTCTTTTTAAATAGGATCGGGTCCTGCTGAGCTCTGGCTATGACAAGTGTTTAAAATATCATTCCAAGTGGTGAGGGCAGGTCCATTCCGGCGCGGCGGGGCGCTGCGACAGGACTTATATAACTGAAATATGTATTTTTAGCGAAAATTAATTATTTTTTGTAAATTATACATTACGAAACTAGCAGTGATTAACTGCGATGTTGTCATTACACAATAAAACAAACCACTAGATAAAGGCCAAAATTAAAGGAATAAAATTGTTATCAATTTAAAAATTACTACTTCTTATTTCACAGCTGAGATAATTCCTATGGTTCTGATTTATTACACGCCGTTCGCGCACATTAAATTAAATAGTTTAAACACATAAAATTACCGTGAATGACAAAACTTAAGTGAAGCAATATTTTGTGCAAAACTTCTCTAGAAGGATACATTACAGTATAAGAAATAAAACAGCTCAATAAAATTGATTTCAAAGGGGCCAATACAAAGGAACATTAAATCTGTTAATGAGCTTAAGCAATGGTATGTAACTATGAAGAATGTGTTATATTTTATTCACTTTTAGATTCACAGATACACAATATTACAAGGAGCTTGTTTTTATGTTGAAGAATAAATAAAAACAACAGCAAATTAAAAGTGAATAATGTGTATTTTTAAGTTAAGCTCAAGAACAATTTATGGTACGACATTATAAATACTACAAAGAGTAAAATCCAAACCAACAGCGAGGTTAAAAAATACTTTAAAGAACCCCCCGAGGTAGCGATAGAAGGTTCAAGCCTTGATTTTAGCTATCCATAGAATACTTCTGTGCCACGCGCTCCTCGTGGAGGTGTTTAAGGAATAAGGGCAAGTTTGTTGACCACGAGAAGACAATTTCCACACGTGTACCACGAGTGAATCGTTACCTTCATCAAGCAATTTCCCCACAAGACGGAGCTACGCATATTTTTCTATTTTTGAGCCCTTGCAACCGTGTTATGATTCTACTTGGATAGGTCTGTTGACTGCCAGGGGTTGAGAGGTTTACGGCCTGATTCGTTATTTGAAAAATCCCGATCGATCCTTAGCAAGATCCAGAAAAAATATATGTTAAATTTGATTCTATACTAGGCTGCTTCTTAGGCTATTGGTCCAAAATCCAAAATACTGGAAGTAAATCATAAGGTATTTAGTCACAAACAAAGTTACACAAGATTAATAAAGACAAAATAATTCGTTAGGTGATCAGTACTTAATCAAATTTATATTTCATTTAGATAAGAATGGGTTAGTTTCGGACTATCCCATTCTATATGATTTTGCTCAGAATCGATCTGGCAATCGTTGTTTTCTAAAACGTACCTCTGGTAACCAATGTTTACATATTTTACAATGCTTTGTTTACTTTCCAGAGTTTACGGTGATGATTACTGATAATTTCGAATGGCAGGCTAAGATTAATGTAACATTCAGATAACAGATTTTTAAAATTACAGAAACTAAATTAATTTTGTATTTTAGTGATTAAAGACCGTTTGAATAAGGTTCCTTAACCCTTTCAGACCAAAGATATATGCATATATATATATATATTAATAATTGTTCAAAAATTCTTCATTTCCATCCTTTAAACACGTTTCGAGCAAATTTAAATTGAAATTACTTTTTTAAATCTCTAATGAAAAGTTTGAGTCATTCCAGTAAGAAGCCATGGTAATAAACATATAAAGGTGCATAATGCCTTTTCACGAACACAATCAAACAACTTTCATTTTTAATTTCTTTCAGAATGTTCTTCAAAGATATGTCCTCTGTATAGAATGTTGGGCATATATCAAGGTAAATATGAGAAATAAGAGTTCCTAGGTTTTTTTATAACACAATAGGTTTTTTAATAGCCTAAATGACGAAAAACATAGTTTGATATGGAAAAAAATCACAAATATTAAAAACAATTTCTTTTACTCCAACTTCAACTACTGGTCCCTTTCACCTATTTCATATGGAAGTTCAGGAAGCAATCCTTGTTTCTTCCTAAACATAAATGTGCATTGCACTGTATACAATAAAAGTGAGTTTTCCCTTTGCATTTAGGAAATTTTCATCTGGTGGTGCCGGTTTTCTCGTCCAAACAAGACATCAAAGGTTATTTCAGACTGCAATTTGCCAGCTATCCTCTCTCTCCACAGGAAATCGAAAAACAAAAAAATCTAGCACATTTACTCACATTTTTTATCCCAAATGCCTTCATAGATATGTTTCTACATTACTTAAGTATAAAATAACGCACCAGCATTTAATGATGTTTGAATGTATAGATATGTATGACAAAAATACAACACTCGGGTCATGCCGTGAAATCAAGGAGGCTTTGCTCCTCCTGACCTTCTACAGAAATTTGACGTAGTTTCTGAAACATCCAACAGAATGCGCTGAAGTTTTTGTTTTAATTATGCCAAGATGCCCTGTAGACAGAACAAAGGGCCTTTGAGCATTCAACAATCATAACAATGATGCAATAAATTTATAAGTGGCTTGTCCTCTTCACAGGAGAAAGGGTCTGAAAGAATTAATATCAAGTAAGCCTTTTTCCAGCTCTGAAGTGTACAATACATAATTTTATAAACACAACTGTATACTACTACTGTACAAAGTATTGTACTCTTTTAATAAGTTGTTATCAATTGTGTTTGCAAATTTAAAGTGTAAAATTATGCATCAAATAAAAAGTTATTTACTGAAATCATTTCTCGATACATTATAAAATTTATATCAGCATATTTTATTTGGCTTCATTAACAAAACTTTAATCAAGAACTAATCCTATCAGAGGTACAGAGTTCATGCATGAAAGTTTACTCCCTCGCTTATACGGTAGTCCTGATTGTTATACAATAATAAGTCTGTTTTATTTATATAATTATCGGTTTGTACATTGTTTTATTGCATATACGAACAGGGTATAGGCTTTTAGAGATTCTTTCAAGTACAGTATCTTCTTCGGATACAATTTTAACATCACAGATCCATTTTTAACGACTTTGTTCCACATATTGTTGCACCTCCAATAAAGTGGTTCCTGCTTTCCAATAATTCATTTACGGCGTTGAGTTTCTAATAACTTCGCTTTTAGCAAAAGGTTGCAAAAACTTTTGCATAAACAAGTTTCTAAAATTAAGGCCACGCAAAATTTCCAAAGCTGCATGCAGGGCCAGAAAACTTTTGAAAGATCGTGTTTTTTTTCTAACACGCTGTATATACAATTTTATATTCTTTTTTTGACCTCACTCAGAGCAATGAAATTAAATTTAAAAAGTTTAACATTTTCGACCATAACTAGAAAAGAATACAAATAATATAGTCTGTTTGCTAACTGACAAAATACTTACAATCAAAGAAATACAATTTCTTACTTTGCTTAAATAATTATTTTAACTAACACTAAGAGAAAAATATTTTCTTTTGGTTAATTCAAAGAGAAAATTTTATTTATAATATAGTTTTGATGGACTAAATCTATGCAATTTTGTGACTATCCTAAAATCTATATCTTATTATGAAATTCATTTGACTGAACATCATGTTGAAGCTACCACCTGCCTGATATAACCGTTCAGTGTACTATCTTTCTGATAAGAGCTCTAGTGCTCAGTACACATTGTGACCATAGCAAAATGATTCAGCCATAAAACATAACAATCCTTCTTAAATCCAAACTCTAATATGTGCTTTCTATCAAATATATTAAAACATTCTACACACAAACACTTTTGTTCGGAATTTTTTATTATAATGAATCAATACCAATATTTCAGAATAATAGCATTCGTAAAAATATAGTCAATATGGAAAGCCTGCATTATCTTTTCTTGTTTATTATTGATTTAGTTTATTAACTATAAAAAATATGAAAATTTTATCACAGTTAAATTTATTATTAAGGGGTTTATTTTATACCTTAGTCAGTAATGACTAATTTCGTACGATTTCCCTACTCAAACGCAACTCACCATAATTTTAGTCCTTAAGTTAATTTTTTTACCTTTTAAGTTAATCTTAACCAAAAGATTACTTTTTATGTAAGAAAGTTGTAATTATTTAAACATTTTGATTTTGATTTTTTTAAGGTAGATGCAAAATGTATGGAAATCAAAAACAACAATTCGTATTTATTATAACTTTCTGAGTTACTAAAACAAGAATCTTCGTTTTGTCCCAATGGCTTGTCGTTGTAGTTCGCTGTATTGCCGAGTGGTGGCAGCACCTTCTGCGAGGATATTAGTCGGAAAAGTAGATTACATTATGAATTTCAAAACTATTCAAAGCTACCTATTGTTTCATGTATATTAATCAAAAATATTATTCTTCTAATTCCTAACATGGAATTATCGTAACAAAAAACTCCTGCAGAAAGACAAATGTTTAAATTTATATTTGCCTTAAGAAAGTTTCACATCATGTTTTTGGATAGATTGTAAATATATTATAAAGTGATTTATATATAGCATATAATGCAGTCTCAAGAAACATACTAGTTATCCAGATTACCTATTCAAGTATATTAAATTTTAGAATGATACATCGTAATGTGCACAATTACTGTTTTTTTAGCTGAAAATAATTTTAAACAATTCAGCTGTAGAATGAAACATGTATTTAAATGAAATAATATGTACATACCTTAAACTAATTTATTACATATCATACTTTAGTGCCTCTACTACAGTGCAATGCGTTACTCGTAGATTATTATGACTGGCGTTACTCGTCCAGTCATAACGATTTATACTACACTCCTATTGATTTTTCCTATTCCTTCTGAAATTTTGTTTATTATTCTCTTCTATTGTCGTATTGACATTGTTAAATATTTAATACCAATGCCTGCTATTAAAAATAAGTGTGTTTTATGAATAAAGGTTACTTTATTAAGTTACGTTTTATTCGAAACTTTAATGGTCTTTATAAAGTTATCATTATGCCATTTATTATTATATATCTATAAAAAAACATTCACTTTTGATATACTTATCTACTCCGATGCCCAAAAAACATGGATTACCTTTAATACAAAATCCTGAAAAACTTAAAAACAAAAAGATGTATACTGAAAGGTTATAAATCGGGGAAACTTATAGGCATATTAGACTAATTGCAAATTACTTTTAATATTAACATCAAGAAACTGCGAAAGTATAGATTATTGTGCTGTATCTTATCATATTATGTAGCGAGAGCCGATTTGTGGGTTTGTTAAAGGGGGCTTACTGGAGTACGCGGCACTTGACTCTAATTGAGTTTATCTCCACTCACTGTAATACCAGTCTTAGAAATCCCACGTGAGTCAAAATTTCGTATATTTGTAGTGCTTTGGTGCTCATCCTGTGTTACAAATCATTAAATGTCTTAAGTGTAAGCCTTAACGGTGAAGAGGCTATATCAATTTCTAAGTCATATTTATATAGATCCTTTCATAATGTTTAGGACAGATCCTCAAAACTTTGATGGTCTTACATGTGTTCATAATAAACACATTATGGAAAAATGTGCACAAAGTAATTATTAACACACATTTAATCGAGGTGTCACTAAAAACAGGCCGTAATACTCAAATTTACATGTGATCACAAGCGATAGCTATGATGTAATGAATCGTTTGTGATCAGCTATTTGCTCATTGATCAAGTCAGTCTGAACCATGAAGTGTCATCATAGCTGTTGTGTTAACAAAAAAACGGATTCACGTGCATATTTTATACTCTGCATAATATTTTTTATTGAAGTGTTTTCAAATTAAAAATAGACTCATTTTGCACTATTATATTCAAACGAATGTGTCTTTAAATACGCTAACAATTTTATAAACTTTGCAATCGTTTATCGCTCTATGGTGCATATACATTTAAATATTAAGTCAAAATAAAAACATTAAAAAAACTTTACAATTTTTTGCTCTAAGTCTTTTGTACAGGCTCCCTGTTACTGCTAACGTTGTTTTTTACTCTTCCGTTTGGTCCTTACAAAATATTAACAACACCTATCGAAAGAAACGTTTGGCGTAGCGTCCGCGGCCACGCTGCCAACTGACTTATAATGAATAACGATCGAATTTAACCACTGTTGTGTTTGTCTCGTTTTTAGGAATACTGAAAAACTAAAAACTAGTAGTTATGGTGTTGCTGAAGCGATCAGAAATACAAGAGGATGAAGACATTTCCTACATCAATTGCGAATTAGCTCTGACCTGAACTTCTAAAAAGGTTATGATTTTCAGTAGATTATAAAAAATAAAAATAATATAATAATAATAATAATAATAATAATAATAATAATAATAATAAACGATTAATTTGAATATAATTACGTCATAGCCATCGCTTACGATCATAAGTGAATTTCGGTATTACGGCCTGTTTTTTTTAGTGTCGCCTTCATTTAATCCACAGCATGGAGCTAATTTAACTATTGAAATAATTGAATTATTGTCACTAAGCTTATTTTTGTCACGGAACGGCTTCTGTTTCCTCTGCTGTTACCGTTCAGTGCAGTGTATAGGATGTAATTAACTGTTCCGTAACTGCAGAAACGGCTCATTTATGAATTATTTTGTTGTATTTTTTACGAAGGCCCCCAAAAAACTGTTTAAGTAACATTTGTGGACCTTCGATTGGGTGTCAGAAAAAAACCCTTGATTTCCAAGTGTTGTTCAACGTTATGTTATTGTCTGCCTTAATTACTGAAGATGCATTGTATTAGATAAAAAAACAAAAAAAATACTATTGAACATTAAAGATAATATGTTTCACCAATATAATATGATAAAAACGAGATTCAATGCCCACATAAGAAGAACCAAAGAAGAAGAGAAAAAGTTATGTAATTTCCTTTCTTATGTAAAACAATTTGACTACCAATCATAACTAACCAATCACGATTACAATTAATATTATTTATCCAAAAATAACCCCAAAAGAACCCGTAGCAAAAGAGGTTTAGTTTTTCAAATAGTTGGAATTTGTAATTCTCAATAGTTTAGTTTGCTGACCGAGAGGTCAGTACTTGGAGGAGGCGGAGACGTCGGTGACGCGGGCGGTGTTCTGCGGCGCGGGTCGCGGGTTCTGCTGCACCTCTGTCACCGCGTTCAGATACCCGCGTTGTATCTGCCTGAAACAATATGCCCAACTGAATAACTAATTTAATTATTGAAATTATTGAATCATCGATACAAAGCTTAAATCATTCAGCGACGATTTTTATCAAGACGTTCATTTTGATACAGTTTCATTAATGTTATTCAAAACTTGGAATGTTTCCAAGAAAGTTAAGACTTCAAACGTATGTACAGCTTTCGAATAAATGTTTTTATTAGAGGTCTATTAATGCCAACTTGTCAAAATTCTTCTCGCTACTCAAATCTTGCCAAAATCAAGACTTTAGTTTGTTTCCAGTCCAAGCAAAAGGGGAATATGAAAATGTTCTAGGAGGTTAGGTGATGGCTGAGAGCAGTGTAATATTGGTGAGCTGTACTGTTTATGGTTAATTTTGCCATAATTTTTATGTTCGCCTAATAAATTATTAACCAAAACAATGAAATGAGGTTCCTTAGTAATTTTCTGAAACTTTGAGTAAATCACGGCAAAAACCAATAAAAAGTCCAGTACGAGTACTATAATGAGCTAAGCTAGATGTCTTGTTTAAACTCGATAACCTCTCATGCTAAACTCGATAACCAGACAATAACGATTATGAGAGCAACACTTTTACGTGAGGGAGCGGATTTAAATTTTGGAGGTAAAATCCCTTGTTTTTACTTTTTACCCTCCAAAACAGAAACCGGGGCGTCCCGATTTATTTCCCCCAACAAACACGCCAGTCAGGTCATTGAAAATATCTCTACTACATTTAAGGAAAATCGGAGATTATTACAGACGCAAGTACTGTGTCCTGTAAATTTACATTTTCAATTATAAATCGGTTATTTTTATACTAAAGCTTCGGGGGTGTAAAGATATTGATAACAATCTCAAGGTTTTTAAAAATTAAGTTGACAAAGAAAATGACACCACCCGCATGTCTGTAAAAAGTCAGGTTCAGAAGTTATGTGGATTTAAGTGTTGAACGATTGCCATTTTTTAAATTTACGTAACATTATAATAATCAATCAAAACATACTTGCGACCATAAAATTTGGTTAACAAAAAAATAATCTAGTATTTTGAATTTACGTCAACTGGTTGCAGAGATAATTTATATTTTCCTTTGGCTGTAAACGCAGTACGTTGTCTAATGTTAGTCCTTATGGAAAAATTTTAGAACATCTCCGTTTATCACTGCCCTATTTTGATAAAATTGTTTATTTATTCGTGAGATAATTGTAAATTTATTTTATTGTAAGGTTTCTTGCTTTAAATGGTTTTAAGGGAGAAAGTAGGGAGAGTATGTGTCAGTTTGCTGATGCCGTTTATTTTTATTTTTATTGTCTTCAGTAAAAAATATATAGATTAAATTCGTAGCTCATTTGAATTTTTAAGGCCCAAAACTCCAAAATTTGGTGCATTTATCAAAATACCAATCAGGTGGTATTTATCAGGAGGTGCTCCAATAAATTTTCCCAACGAACTAGTTCAATATATCATAAAAAATAATGTTCCTACAAAATTCTAAGAAAATTTTATATAAATTGCAACCGCTATACCGAAACAACAGTTTTGGATGGGCTGAGTTTTTGGACATTTGGAAGCCCCGAAACAACACATTTTCATGGTCCCATGCCTCAGTGCCACCGTGAGGGTCATGCCAATAACTCACTATGCCTCGGGAAATTCGCTATGACATTTAAAGACAGTGAGGCCAGTTTCAAACTTCCCGATTTTTCACTTTTTTACAGTTCTTCCCACATACGTTACAAAATACACATCGAAATACATACATCGAATCTGAAATCGGCACTGTGTCAATTAATCAAAATCATAAGATTTTAAAATAATTTTTAGATAATTTCTTACGTATTTTTATCATGCTGAATTACAATCCTTAGAGGAAACAAGGGTTTGATTCTTACCTAATTACTAGCCCCATAATCACGAAGATAATCCCTAAGGCGATGAGGTACCACCGCCCGCGAGTGACCATGGCCAGGGGGCGGAACAGGTTGTCCAGCAGCAAGTCGGTGTAGGTGCTGTTCAGGTCCACGCTCTGGAACGGTAAACGAATTGAAGCATAGTTATTAATTAGTACAGGGTATTTTTTAAACGCAACCCAAAACCTTTTATTGTATCAGAGAAGGATTATTCCCCCCAGGATCCACGGATTTGATTCCACTATATTATTTTATTTTGGGATACAAAAACGTAAGGCCTACGAAAACGATTTACAGGATATACAGCACCTCAAAACAAATATAACAAATTTAATATAAGAAATTCAAAAAAGTTCTTTGCAAAACATGCTCAGGGATTTGATGGAGAGAGCACAATTTTGTATAAGTCAGTGGCGGATTGTTTGAACACATAGTGTAAGCTAAATGTGATCAAACTTAAGAAATAGGTCGCATAAAATGTACAGATTAACAAAACAAAACGTATTTCATCTTTATATTTGTATTATTTAATCTTAAAAATGGGTTGCATTAAAAAAACTCCCTTTACTACAAGCAATTTACTTTAGGTCTTTTTCTAGTATATAAACTCAAACATTATAATTTTATTTTGTCAAAGCGTCGAGAGGTGTGAATGTACTTTAATCATATTTATTATTAGCAAAATTTACTTCGCCAGCTGTGAGACTTTGAGACAGCAGGTTATAAGGAGATTGTAAGTAAATAATTTTCACAGTCCTTTAGAGAAAACATACCTCTTCGACCCAGAACACTGGCAGGTAGGCGTCCGGTAAATTTGCCATGATCTTGACCTTCTTGACAGCGTGAAGGTGAATATTGAACTGTAGCCTCTTCCTGGCCGACAAGGGAGTTCCGGTGATCTGGAATCAAGAGGAACGTACAATTTAAATTCAGAAAACAACGCTTGGAACGCCATCAGTTCATGTTTTATCAAGGGGAAAAGTTTCTTCCTAAACTTAAAGTTCTTTCTTATTAATTTAATAAACTGACCATTTATGACACATTATCGTAATGGAAAATTATGTATATGGCTTTTCTGTAATATTTAAAAAAATTAATAAGCTTATACACAGTAAGGGAAAACATTACGTGAGAAACAAAAATATGAGATTTTATAGTATTCAAATCAATAATCTTATAATATAATAATCCAACTCGTATAATTGCACAATCTTGTGCAATGTTAAGGGGAAAGAAATACTGGAGGAATCAAAATCTGACTGTGCAAAAAATCAAAAAATGGTAGAAAATATTGAAGAGAAATCTATTGAAGAAGAAGTCGGAAGTAATCTATCTCCCACCGCGCCGGGAGACTAAGTATAGTCACTTTATTCCCACTGGGAGACAAAAATATTACGTATTTTACTCACTCATTACAAATAAATAAATAAGTAAATAAATTGCAAGGAGTAAAAGGCTTCTAAACATATGCAACCACTTTATTCAAACTTTCATACCATTTTTTTTAAACAGTATTTATTCTACAGTCAATTGGTTAAAACATACCTCAAAAAAATACCTCCGACCGGTGGGGAACGAATTATATGTCAACGTTAAGGGACCATTGCAGGAATGCCAATTTTGATGGGACGCAGGAATTAAGTTACAATGTGACAGTATGAAAAAAAACAACATGTTAAAGGAAAATAACGATATATCAGTCTATTTTGTCTCTGTGGGCTCTTAAATAAATACGCTATGTTATTTATTTTTATATGATCTAAAATTGTAGGCCTTATGGATGTATAAAAACAGGACTTACCTTAATTCTTTGATGCTTTTGTAAATTATATTGTACTCTTTAAATTTACCATCAACCTATCAATTGACCTCCTACCGGCTCGAATATGAGGAAGATCTCGTGTTGCTCCTTGTCAGGACTCAGGCCGCTGACGTTCTGTCTGTAGGAGGGGTCGGCGTCGTACATGTGCGGCAGGGTCACGATGAGCGGCGCGTCTGGGGATGGACAAAAGAATACATCTTCTGCTAAACCAGTGCTGAAAGATAACTTAAGATAGCTTTCTAGATGAGTAATCACTTTAACTTTCAAAGAATAGACTTGGTTTTCACAAAATATCCCAGGAAAAAGTCTTCGATTAGTGATCTAAGTCGATGTCTGAATACTGCAAGGACAGTTTTTGACATAAACCATATACTAATACAGTTTGTCAAGAAAAGAAGAAAAATACACTAGATCCGAGAGTATTTATCGTAACCAAATATACCTATTTATTCCACTATGTAAGCTGCAGTTAGCATAATAAATAATGATGAGAAAATCATATTAAAATTATCTTGCAAATTTGATTTTCTTCCTTAAAAACGAACTTATCTCATTGATAACCTGATCTAAAGGATGGTAAGAAGTGATAGGTAACATGTAGGTAGCGGGTATGTTTTGGTATGGTGCGAATAATAAGTGAACAACCAAATGATTAGATTCTATTAGAGTTGAAAAGTAACATCTGTCTATTGTGGTAATAATCATAGTTTTACTGGCATGAACTTGGAGTAAGGATAATATAAAAGTACTTGGTGCACCGAGCCTTGCTCGGTGTTATTTTATCTTTACCAGTTCATCCAATTACTATGAAATATGTCAATGTTATAACATTGATAAATAGAAACAGAAACCTTTTTTATTGCTCCATGAACTCTTCATCCCACTTGCAATATTTTTCCTTGTTGGCTGTAGATTGCAAACAGTTGTTATGATTACTTTATTTGTTTACACTTTTCGTGTTTATTTCGTTGCTGTCATGGCAAATAATAAGAATAATGCAAAAATTTTACAACTTTAAAATTCGTTTTATTACTTTATTAGATTTTCTCTGCCGATGTAATCTGCATAAAACAAGTTTTTTAGTGATAAATAATAATTGGAAGGACCATGTAAGCAAACTTAAACAAGAAATGTATACATCAATTAGAAAGTTTTATTATTTACAAAACCTCTGTCCACAGAAATTATTAATTAACCTTTATCATGCCCTTGTAGGAACAAGATTAGGATATGCCTTATCATGTTGGGGAGGGACGTACATATCAACCTTAAGACCACTAATTACACTTCAAAAATGTATAATTAGAATAATATTAAAAAAATCTAGATTGGAACATTGCTGGCCACTGTTCTCCCAATTAAAAATACTACCAATTAGAAATTTGTATATTTATAAAGTTCTAAAAATATTTTTTGAGAGAAGTATTTCTAAAAGAGAACCCCTATTAAGACCCTACGGTTTAGGAAACAGACATGCTATCCAATTAACACAACCAAATTTGACGATATACCTTCATTTTTACACATACAATGCCCCAAGATTATATAGTTTAACTATAAATAATGTAATGAATGTTCAGATGAAACTAAAATCTAATTACCTAAAAGGGCTAAAAACTTGGCTTTTGGGAATTGAAAATGTTGAATTTTTATTAAGGAGATAACCTATTTAAATAATTTATTTTTCAAATATATTTATAAGCCACTTGCCAAATTAGTAGCAATATAAATATAAAAATATATACTATAAAACTAAACATTGCTTAAAAGAGAAAATTACATATCAAATAATTATGAGCAACACTGATTTTGAATAAATTTTATTAATTTTGTTTTTTGTTTTTATTAAGGTGACCCCTTATGGGCACTTGCCTAGGGGCAAATGACTTAATTATTCACCAGAGTTTTATTAAATTTCTGTTTTTATTTAAGAAAAAAAAATATGTACATACATTTATTCATAGATAATTATGATTCAGATGTAACATCGTAACAATGGTGAATAAAGTTATTGTTTATTATTTATTATTATTATAATTACTTATTTCCAGACTTTGAAATAAATCCTCGGAGCCGTTTGTGAGATAATTGTGCAAACAAGAAAGCACGCTTGTACGCAAGATAAAATTGCTCGTATAAGAGTCTAGGATATGATAAACGCTTTTGAATTAAACTTAGGGAGCGTGATTATAGGCGAGTCCGCCTGAAATTCTAGTTAAGGTATGAGACCAATATAACAGGTTACACCCGGTACCTCCAACATGACTGAATACTGCATTCCATGGAGTTGACAAAACGTGCTTTTCGAAGTGGGGCGGCATTCTGAGATTGAATTGTTTTCACAATGATTTTAACCCAGGATTTCTAGTACTCAACCAGCTAAAATATGACTAACATTAGCCGTGATTAAAGCTCGTCACTCAAAAGAGTTGGGACGAATACTTTCATAACCAGCCCTCATTCCCCTTTACATGCACAATTTCCTCTCTTAATTCAACGCCTGTTCTCGTCCTCACCCACACACTCCGTGAGGTCGAGGGCGCCGCGCTTGAGGCAGGTGTCGGACGAGGGGCAGAAGCACCGCTCGGCGGGGTTGGTGGACATGTCGCCCAGAGTCACCGTGTACCGCGCCGCCGGCACCCCCTGGTAGTCCACGTCCTGCACGTACGTCGCCGGAAGAGACCTGCAGACACAGGAAAGTGTTAGTGACATAAATTATTTTCACATGACTCTTTGTTTTAGTGCAAAAAAACATTTAGATAGAGATCGTGAAAAAGAATCTTAACAACAACATAAACTGAAAACCACCACCACAAGCATGATACAATTTTTAGAAATTTTCCTCACCACCAACGAGTCTTCATAGCCTTATCAAAAATAAGAGGTGCTTTACCTTAATAGGAAACTAACCAAACCCCTCTCCCCCATCGTGTGGGACATGATATTATCAGCAGCTTATATCCCCACAATTTTTCTGCTTGTTGCCAGTACAAGGAGTACAGTCCGAGAAGCTTAAAAATTTCATCCCACTATGAAAATTACGACCCATTATAACATTTTAGCTGTTCTGTTCGACTATTTTTCGACCTAAGTCAACTAAACATCGAAGAAAATTTCATACAATCCAAGATTAAACCCAAAATTCAGAACAGGCCTGGAAAGATCGACGTATTGCTACGGCTGGTGGTTGGGCGTTTCAGTATCTTACCTGCACAGGTCCGGGGAGAAGGAGACGATGTCGTCGTGGCGGTCCATGAGGGGAGGGAACACGGTGGAGTCCGTGCCCGACAGTTTGTTGCACTCGTCGCCGTCCCAGACGTGTTGCTACGGCTGGTGGTTGTACAGTACAGTATCTCACCTGCACAGGTCCACGGAGAAGGAACGATGTCGTCGTGGTGGTCCATGAGGGGAGGGAACACGGTGGAGTCCGTGCCCGACAGTTTGTTGCACTCGTCGCCGTCCCAGACGTGTTGCTACGGCTGGTGGTTGTACACTACAGTATCTCACCTGCACAGGTCCACGGAGAAGGAACGATGTCGTCGTGGTGGTCCATGAGGGGAGGGAACACGGTGGAGTCCGTGCCCGACAGTTTGTTGCACTCGTCGCCGTCCCAGACGTGTTGCTACGGCTGGTGGTTGTACACTACAGTATCTCACCTGCACAGGTCCACGGAGAAGGAACGATGTCGTCGTGGCGGTCCATGAGGGGAGGGAACACAGTGGAGTCCGTGCCCGACAGTGTGTTGCACTCGTCGCCGTCCCAGACGTGTTGCTACGGCTGGTGGTTGTACAGTAAAGTATCTCACCTGCACAGGTCCGCGGAGAAGGAGACGATGTCGTTGTGGCGGTCCATGAGGGGAGGGAACACAGTGGAGTCCGTGCCCGACGGTTTGTTGCACTCGTCGCCGTCCCAGACGTTTTGCTACGGCTGGTGGTTGTACACTACAGTATCTCACCTGCAGAGGTCCGGGGAGAAGGAGACGATGTCGTCGTGGCGGTCCATGAGGAGAGGGAACACGGTGGAGTCCGTGCCCGACAGTTTGTTGCACTCGTCGCCGTCCCAGACGTGTTGCTACGGCTGGTGGTTGTACAGTACAGTATCTCACCTGCACAGGTCCGCGGAGAAGGAGACGATGTCGTCGTGGCGGTCCATGTGGGGAGGGAACACGGTGGAGTCCGTGCCCGACAGTTTGTTGCACTCGTCGCCGTCCCAGACGTGTTGCTACGGCTGGTGGTTGTACACTACAGTATCTCACCTGCACAGGTCCGGGGAGAAGGAGACGATGTCGTCGTGGCGGTCCATGAGGGGAGGGAACACGGTGGAGTCCGTGCCCGACAGTGTGTTGCACTCGTCGCCGTCCCAGACGTATTGCTGCGGCTGGTGGTTGTACAGTACAGTATCTCACCTGCACAGGTCCGGGGAGAGGGAGACGATGTCGTCGTGGCGGTCCATGAGGGGAGGGAACACGGTGGAGTCCGTGCCCGACAGTTTGTTGCACTCGTCGCCGTCCCAGACGTATTGCTACGGCTGGTGGTTGTACAGTACAGTATCTCACCTGCACAGGTCCGGGGAGAGGGAGACGATGTCGTCGTGGCGGTCCATGAGGGGAGGGAACACGGTGGAGTCCGTGCCCGACAGTTTGTTGCACTCGTCGCCGTCCCAGACGTGTTGCTGCGGCTGGTGGTTGTACAGTACAGTATCTCACCTGCACAGGTCCGGGGAGAGGGAGACGATGTCGTCGTGGCGGTCCATGAGGGGAGGGAACACGGTGGAGTCCGTGCCCGACAGTTTGTTGCACTCGTCGCCGTCCCAGACGTATTGCTACGGCTGGTGGTTGTACAGTACAGTATCTCACCTGCACAGGTCCGGGGAGAAGGAGACGATGTCGTCGTGGCGGTCCATGAGGGGAGGGAACACGGTGGAGTCCGTGCCCGACAGTTTGTTGCACTCGTCGCCGTCCCAGACGTATTGCTACGGCTGGTGGTTGTACAGTACAGTATCTCACCTGCACAGGTCCGGGGAGAGGGAGACGATGTCGTCGTGGCGGTCCATGAGGGGAGGGAACACGGTGGAGTCCGTGCCCGACAGTTTGTTGCACTCGTCGCCGTCCCAGACGTGTTGCTGCGGTGGTGGTTGTACAGTACAGTATCTCACCTGCACAGGTCCGGGGAGAGGGAGACGATGTCGTCGTGGCGGTCCATGAGGGGAGGGAACACGGTGGAGTCCGTGCCAAACAGTTTGTTGCACTCGTCGCCGTCCCAGACGTATTGCTACGGCTGGTGGTTGTACAGTACAGTATCTCACCTGCACAGGTCCGGGGAGAGGGAGACGATGTCGTCGTGGCGGTCCATGAGGGGAGGGAACACGGTGGAGTCCGTGCCCGACAGTTTGTTGCACTCGTCGCCGTCCCAGACGTGTTGCTGCGGCTGGTGGTTGTACAGTACAGTATCTCACCTGCACAGGTCCGGGGAGAGGGAGACGATGTCGTCGTGGCGGTCCATGAGGGGAGGGAACACGGTGGAGTCCGTGCCAAACAGTTTGTTGCACTCGTCGCCGTCCCATACGTATTGCTACGGCTGGTGGTTGTACAGTACAGTATCTCACCTGCACAGGTCCGGGGAGAGGGAGACGATGTCGTCGTGGCGGTCCATGAGGGGAGGGAACACGGTGGAGTCCGTGCCCGACAGTTTGTTGCACTCGTCGCCGTCCCAGACGTATTGCTACGGCTGGTGGTTGTACACTACAGAATCTCACCTGCACAGGTCCGGGGAGAGGGAGACGATGTCGTCGTGGCGGTCCATGAGGGGAGGGAACACGGTGGAGTCCGTGCCCGACAGTTTGTTGCACTCGTCGCCGTCCCAGACGTATTGCTACGGCTGGTGGTTGTACAGTACAGTATCTCACCTGCACAGGTCCGGGGAGAGGGAGACGATGTCGTCGTGGCGGTCCATGAGGGGAGGGAACACGGTGGAGTCCGTGCCAAACAGTTTGTTGCACTCGTCGCCGTCCCAGACGTGTTGCTGCGGCTGGTGGTTGTACAGTACAGTATCTCACCTGCACAGGTCCGGGGAGAGGGAGACGATGTCGTCGTGGCGGTCCATGAGGGGAGGGAACACGGTGGAGTCCGTGCCCGACAGTTTGTGGCACTCGTCGCCGTCCCAGACGTGTTGCTGCGGTGGTGGTTGTACAATACAGAATCTCACCTGCACAGGTCCAGGGAGAAGGAGACGATGTCGTCGTGGCGGCCCATGAGGGGAGGGAACACGGTGGAGTCCGTGCCCGACAGTTTGTGGCACTCGTCGCCGTCCCAGACGTGTTGCTGCGGTGGTGGTTGTACAATACAGAATCTCACCTGCACAGGTCCAGGGAGAAGGAGACGATGTCGTCGTGGCGGTCCATGAGGGGAGGGAACACGGTGGAGTCCGTGCCCGACAGTTTGTTGCACTCGTCGCCGTCCCAGACGTGTTGCTGCGACTGGTGGTTGTACACTACAGTATCTCACCTGCACAGGTCCGGGGAGAAGGAGACGATGTTGTCGTGGCGGTCCATGAGGGGAGGGAACACGGTGGAGTCCGTGCCCGACAGTTTGTTGCACTCGTCGCCGTCCCAGACGTGTTGCTGCGGTGGTGGTTGTACAATACAGTATCTCACCTGCACAGGTCCGGGGAGAGGGAGACGATGTCGTCGTGGCGGTCCATGAGGGGAGGGAACACGGTGGAGTCCGTGCCCGACAGTTTGTTGCACTCGTCGCCGTCCCAGACGTGTTGCTGCGGTGGTGGTTGTACAATACAGAATCTCACCTGCACAGGTCCAGGGAGAAGGAGACGATGTCGTCGTGGCGGCCCATGAGGGGATGGAACACGGTGGAGTCCGTGCCCGACAGTTTGTGGCACTCGTCGCCGTCCCAGACGTGTTGCTGCGGTGGTGGTTGTACAATACAGAATCTCACCTGCACAGGTCCAGGGAGAAGGAGACGATGTCGTCGTGGCGGTCCATGAGGGGAGGGAACACGGTGGAGTCCGTGCCCGACAGTTTGTTGCACTCGTCGCCGTCCCAGACGTGTTGCTGCGACTAGTGGTTGTACACTACAGTATCTCACCTGCACAGGTCCGGGGAGAAGGAGACGATGTTGTCGTGGCGGTCCATGAGGGGAGGGAACACGGTGGAGTCCGTGCCCGACAGTTTGTTGCACTCGTCGCCGTCCCAGACGTGTTGCTGCGACTGGTGGTTGTACACTACAGTATCTCACCTGCACAGGTCCGGGGAGAGGGAGACGATGTCGTCGTGGCGGTCCATGAGGGGAGGGAACACGGTGGAGTCCGTGCCCGACAGTTTGTTGCACTCGTCGCCGTCCCAGACGTGTTGCTGCGACTGGTGGTTGTACACTACAGTATCTCACCTGCACAGGTCCGGGGAGAGGGAGACGATGTCGTCGTGGCGGTCCATGAGGGGAGGGAACACGGTGGAGTCCGTGCCAAACAGTTTGTTGCACTCGTCGCCGTCCCAGACGTGTTGTTGCGGCTCGTGGTTGTACAGCATCACCTTCCCGACCTCGCGGTAGTCCATGGTCCCTCGCTTCACGTTGAACCGCCCGGCGTCCGGTGTGCCGTTTTTCTGTAATACGATTTTTTTTGTTTTACTTTAAATTACGGCAATTTTATCTCTTTTCCTATGTGTAAACCAGTGGGAATGCAGCTATGGGGCATGTGGGAAAGCAGTGGTAGACTGGTTTCAAGCACCATTAAGCCTTAAAAAAAACTTTAAAAATAATATCAACCAATGAAAATATATTTTTCATACTTTTTCAACCCTAAAAGCAATACCACAAGACTTCAATCTAACTATATTCTTTGGCATACGTTATATATGTTAACTTTGAAACCAACTTAATTAATTCCTTTCCAATCAATGCTAATTGAATTGCTAGAAGTATTTATAACGAAAATTATAGTAGTCCTTTGTTTAATGGAAGAAGTAAGCAAATTTTATTAAAAAATATAAATATTGATAACCTTTTTTAAGTCCACAAATCTAATTTATATTGGTGTTAGCAAAATATGTCATAGGGTTATATTAAATAATTTATTGATTAATTTACTGGCATATACTGTATCATGTCAAGTCAGTGGCTCTAGCAAGGTGATGCGGTGACTCCTGGAACTATCACGTATGAGTGTACTACTTTATCGACCGTACAGGGGGATCTCAGGCATAGCCATCTCAGAGATAGTTATGTCTCAGGCAGTTTGGACCAACTCCTCCGGCCAAAAGGCCCCCAGCTGGGGGTCCTGATGATGTGTAGCAAAACTGTAATAAAACTTAAAATAACAATTGAATATGAAACATTTCAATGTAAACTGCTCAATCTTTATTTTAAATTAATATTACATGTTGAAGTACAGTGTTAAGAATACAACTGAAACCCAAAATTGTTTTCGGAAACTATTCAATGTTTTAATTTCGAAGTTTGATGTACTGTACAACTAAAACCTAAATTTAACTGTGGTTTGTTATATTCAACTATTCAAAATGGAAGTACTACCAAAGAAGTAGACGCTAAAAACATTGCAAAATTAACTAAGGCTTTATTAAAGAAAAGTAAGATTTCGAAAATGAATACTTTCTTTCTGACATTTGAATACAACTTCGAAGTTCGAAATCAAAAAGTTCACTTGTTGAGCTTTAAAAGATAGTCGAAGACAATCACAATTTTATCTTTTCCCTTCATACAGTATCACAATCGATGGTTGTAAAAATGAAAAAAGTTTGAAAACTGGTTACAGATGAAAAAGGACAACGAAAAGGCGAAGAAAATGAAAGTGAAGGGAAAATGATAAAAAGATTATATGTACTTTATAAAACGCACGATTCCTTAGGATACATTCAGGATTATTGAAAATATAAAAATCTAGCTAAAGCCTATTAACACTTCCGAGCAGTGAAGAAGGTTGTATGAGGGCTCTCTCTAAAAGCTCAATTGAAATCAAGATCTCGTATTAACTACCCATAAATTAGAAGTTGGTGTAAAATTAATAAGCTTATTACTCAATCTCCGTGTTTTTTTTTCAGAAATTATTCTACGTATTAAAATCATAATTTTTTTCAATAACTTTATAAATAAAGAACATTTTTTACTGCCTTTACATTTTTTCTGGTAATTTTAATATTTTACGTTATTTAAACGTGTTGTTTGAGGAGACCCGAACTGACCACAGCCGAGGGCCGTCGGACCGCCCGCGCCCCTGACTGGGCGAATTTTTTACCGACTTTTTTTCAATAGCATTCTAAAGATCACAACACTTTATTAATAAATAAGCACCAATAAGCTCCTTGAGCCATGGAGTGTTACTTTTTGGTACGTACCTCAGCCAAAAAATAAACATATGAAAAAATAAAAATAAGCCACAAATGAAATAAAACTTAAAAAATATACTATTTTGAATCGGTGAAAAGTATAAACAAGGTGCTCCGCATAAGAATAAGTCCTAATGTTCACAACCAACACACCAACTTATTTACATCGATGGTTGGTAAACGTAGCAATGGTAAAATGGTAAAAGTAAAAGACAGTAATGGTAAATTATTTAAAAAAAGGTCAGACCAATAAACTGTAGTAAAAGTGTGATCAAATTTAAGAACTTATTTGCTTATTTTGACCAAATGATTCAAATTGCAAAGTTTTGGCATTTACTCAATATACCGTGTACCATGTGTAATTCCTGGAGTGTCCTGCTGCTGAGTTCGCAAACAGGTCAGAGCATTTTCAGCTACTCAACATAGGTAAGGACAGGTTCGGGATTTACCCGGGGATCCCCCGACACCCGAGGACAGACCCGGGCCCGTAGGGGGTACCGTATTCCTCACGTCGCTATTAACTCAAGCACCTCGGGGGCCACCGGACTTGCCGCGGCAACAACACTACAAATCCATTCATAAGCTCGGAGCTAGAGGTAAGTGACCAGTGCTGGTATGACTGGTATGAGACTATCAGGGATGGGAGGCTATTAAGGATGGGAGTCAATTAGGGAAGGCAGACTTTCAGGGATAAGGCACTAACAGAGATGGGAGAATATCAGGGATGAGAGACTAATAGGGAGGAGAGACTATTAGAGATAAGAAGCTAAAAGGGATGAGAGGATATTAGGGATGGGAGACAAGTAGAGATAAGAGAATACTTGGAATAAGAGACTATTAGGGATGGGAGATTATCAGAATGACAGACTATCATGAATTACAGTCTTCCATCCCTGATAGACCCCATCCCATCCCTGATTCGCATGGATGGGAGACTATGAGGAATGGAAGACTATCAGAGATAGAAAACTTGCAAAAATACGTCACCGAGTACACTTCCAACTCACCACGCCGAACAGAGAGAAGGCGAACTCGTCGTCGCCGAGGCGGTGGAGGGCGGCGGCGTTGGCGCGCAGGGCCGAGCAGATGGCGGCGGGCGCGAACTGCGTGGAGCTGCAGTTGACTGGGATGCCGCCGAACAGCAGGTCGCGCACGGAGGTGGCGACGAAGGCGGTCTGCGGCGAGTCGAACATGTCCGCCAGCGCGTTGTTGACCACCCGCAGCGACGCCGGCTTCCGTAGCTCCACCGTGTACACCAGGTTCTGGGGGATGCGAGTAGACGATTGAGATAGTTAGATAAAGGGACTTTTATGAAATGGCGATCTTGGTAGTGAGAGATGAATGTATGATGACTACAGCGAAACTGGCCATTAACTGAAACAAAACTCTGGTCGTAGTGAATGACCGATTCGGTTATTTACCACTTATGACATGAATTATTCAATAGATCTAAAAAAACTATCGATAGCAATAATGTACTTTAATTTTCTTCATAATAGTTTAAGGGGGGTTTCTCGTCCTATTCAGTAAATGACCGGGGGGTAAGTAAATATCTCACAATATTTTTGGGTTGTCGCGTTCAATCGCTTAATTTTAAGGGAGCAATGGCAGATATATAAATAAAGAATACAAATCCTGTCTTTTGGTGGGGGTGTCATTAGAGGATGAGCACATCTTAAGTTATCCTTTTTGAAGAAAACATCCATGACAAAACTGCATACAAAAAATATAAGTAGTGAAATGAAGCAAAAATAAAATAAAAAGTCAAGTAGAAGGTGTGGTTAAAAAAGCCAACGATGAGGAAAGAAGGAGAGAAACACGCAAAGATGAAAGAAAGAATCAATCAAGAGTTTTGAGTGTTGGTTACAACAAAATAATACCCCCGTTGCAGCAGACCTGCATACTCAGCGAATTTCAAGTGCAAAATAACACAGTTCAAGCCAACATAGCGAGATTTTACATGTTTTTGTAAGCTCCATAAGAATAACATGGGGAATGAGTATGCAGGTTTGCTGCTACGAAAATGGAAATGTCGGGGATTTTAGACTATCAAACATTAGATCTCATCTAGATGAAGCCACAAACCAAGTTTTATCAAGATATGTTGAGAAATAAGCAAGGTATAGAACTTTATTATTTCCCATAAGGTTAACATTGGGCCAACGTCCTGTGTTTAACACTTTCAATATCTTGGTAACCAATGGACATAGAGCAGTGATTCACAATACTAAATTGTTTGTTTTTTTTTAGCTGAATTCAATGGTGCCATCAAAAATTCGATAAATTTTATTTTTCTACATGAAAAACTCAAAAAACCCAATTTTGGGGGGGTTTATCCCCCTTTACCCCCCCTTCCAGTAGTCCGATCGGGCTGGTTTACGAACTCGTCCGAGGGATTACCACTTTACATGTCTGTACCAAATTTTATTAAGATCGGACCATTTTTACGGCCGCTATCGTGCTCACAGACACATATATATAAATTCGAACGAATGGTGTTTTCTGCTTCTAGTGGCCCCAAAACGAAAAGTTATCATGGTCTCAGGCTTAGGTCTTACCATGAGACCTACGGTAATAGCTTCTTCCCTATAGGGGAAATTCGCTAAAATGGGAGACTGGGCCAAGTCATTTGACTTGACCTATCGTGTGATACTCACCACCAGCACCATGTGTGGCACGACCACCACCTCGTCCATGGTCAGCCCGCCACTGCCGGCCGGGTTGAAGTACCACGTGGTCTTCATGTTGAACGACACTGTATCGTTGTTCTTGTGGTCCACTATGTTCACCTTCTCCTTCCACTCACTATAATCATATTTATCATTTTAAAATGTTTTTACTCGACCACCAGCCTTTATTGAGGGTTTATAAGGAGTAATTTACATGCTATAAGGGGTCCACATGCTAAAAACAAGAGCCGTTTTTTGCAGTCTTAAATAACAAAATTCATTACAATATTTCTTCTCTTCTTTACTCTTTAATTTCCTGAGTAGGCTAAGTGGTTAGAGTTTTTAGTCTTTCAGTTATGTCACTTTAATATCTATAGATACTATAGTGTCATAAAACTCAAATGATTTACAAAAACTTACTATGCTGACTTAATCTAAGATGTTAATACTTGTGTATCCTACATTTGAATCATATGGCAAAGTAAATGCCCCGAGCTAATATTAGCATTGATTAAAAAACTTATTTATTCTACGAAAAATTCGTAGAATATATAATCAATGGTATTAGTTTCTGGGTTTGACTAGTAAATCGGTTTTATTGATCAGGCTTACAATATAATCTTACATAGTGACTTTAATCAAATATTTTCTGTAATTATAATCATATGTTAAGAATGAAATAGTGGGTTAAGTTCACATGGTATTGGAGTTGGAGAGGGAAAAATCTGCATTACTATTCGTGCTCAAAATAAACCTAGCTTTAAAAATCTACTGGGATGTTACAAAGAGCAAAAGTAAAAAGATGTGTTTACTATTAGCTGTTGTACCCGTTAATCACATGATTGAACGGGTAAAAAATAACCAAAGTTCATATGTAAATCAAATAAAGCCACCAGCATTCGAAAGTATTTGTGCAAAATATGTACATAAAAACCTACTGAGTGAAGCTCAAGGGAATTGAAGTAAATTAATAGGACTTTATGTTGCATCATCGGTTCAAGATCTAGATTTTTGTAAAATTTCAACCCATTCGAATTGTTAGTTTTGCGTTTACCCTGCACATCAAACAAAAAGACAGAACCGAGCTCTTCTTAATAATATTATAGACACATGCACATTCAACGTAAACCAGTGCTAAGGTAGCGCTAGCGACGAGTTGCTTACAAGAAGGCAAAGGGGCCGACCTCCTGCACCACGGGTTTGCTGCCGTTGTGCACCTCCCACGGGTTGGTTATGTTGAAGATATACACGTTGAAGTTGATGGCGATCGGAGACTTCTCCCACGCCTTCCTGATATCCGTTTTCTCTCCGAGATTTATACTCTGGAATCATTGTATTTATCGGATTTGCATTCAGCCAAAATATAATTAAGTTTTGCTTTAGATAGCTAACACCATGCCTTTAATAGTATATTTCGCAACAAGGGCCGAAAATGAGGTTTTGCAGGCTCGAGATCGTGTTTCAAATTCGAGACGAAGTAGAGAATTTGAAACGATCGAGAGCAGCAAAACCCTTTCGGCCGAGGTGCGAACGCTATTTTTCACCTCACTACCCAATGTAATACACCCTAAATAATTGAAAAAAAAACTAATTATTATTTGACTCAATTGAAAACAAAACTTGAAGGTTATGAATGACGATACAACTTCTTTATAATGATTGAAACAAACACAGTTGTGAAAATCATATGATTGCAACCATCCTGTCTTTGGAACCTATTGAATACCGTATAATTATGTGTTTTCTGACGTTGTTTCAAGCAAATAGACGATCAGCTGACTTTCGGCCCTAGGGCCCCAAACGTTTTCGGTCCTGTGGCGGCAAACAGTGTGTTTTGGTGCGCGTTTGACGTTTGTAAAGCAGATGATTTCGTCGTAGTGTGGTGAAAAATTATTTAGCCTTTTTTTGTTTAGTCTTGTTTATGTATTATTTTCTTTAGCTTACGATAGCTACCTTTTTAACCAGAATTCATCATCTGTATAAATAAAATCAATTCGATGAATGGTAAACACAGTACGTTGTTCCAATGTTAATCTTACCTAAATAAATAAAAATAATCCTATTTCTTAGGAATTCAATAACATTTTTATTTGTGCACCAAATTAGATAATTCTTTTTTGTGTGAAAACAAAAGTATGTGTGAAATAAAATTTTAAATTCGACCCTGGGGCTTTCTCCCACTGGCCTATAAAGTTACTTGACCATGTATACATTCTGGTGGAGTAACTTGAGAACTAATTCAAATCATAGCCATATGTTGACATGCAAACAAATGTGAATTTGAAATTTGTGCTTATTTATTTACACTTGGATTATTTACTTTTGTAGTTCAAGGATTTTGTGAAATTAAAAAGTCTAATCAAAAGTTAATTTTTGTATCTGAAGAATTCTCATTACATGACACGTGAATCTACCTTTTTATCTAACTAACCTTTTAAAATGTACAGAAATGAAGATAAATCCTCATAGTTTTGTTTGGTTTTAGAAAAATTAATATTGCAGGCCTTATATGAGTGTATGAAAAACTGCAGTTTTTATTTGAACAGAGAGAGAGAAGTGTTTGAGTTCATAGTTCACCAAAATCATGACTACATTTTAAGTTTAATATAACATTGATTCATTATTATTCTGTTTCTCGGAAATGCTACGTTACCCTCGACGCAACAACTTGGGTCATAGGCCCGTGGAGAACGCAGTGCTGTGAGTGTAGGACACTTTCGGGCAAGTCAAAATGACAAAGAAAACGAGTCTTTAAATGAAGATGAATGTGCTTTATTTAATCTAAATCATCAACGAGGAGATCTTGCATTCAATCCCCATTGAGCTGCGCTCAATTATAACGCGACGATCGACTACAGTTTATTGCTAATAGTTGCTGTTGGCTCAATGAACACTGTGTGTCAGCAGTTGCAATGATTTTAAGTTTAAAAATGAAGCCTCTGTATGTGCTGCACCAGTGGCCAACTACAGTTGACACCATTGGCATATAAGGTTGAACCAGGCAAAACTCCGTTCCGTTGAATACATACACCTTCGGGATGCTACCAATACTGATGGAAATGCATTTAATGACGTAAGAGTGAATATTCTTCCAGCAACATACGTCGGAAGTCCGCGACATATGCATGACAGGATGCTAAGTTAGATGTACGTCATAATGGTACACCAAATTTGTTTATTACGTTCACGTGCAATTCAAATTGGTCAGAGATTCTACAGGAATTATTTCCTGACCAATCTCCCATTGTTCGCCATATTACCACAAGAGTTTTTAAAAGAAAATCAAAGTTACTCATGGATTTTACTGTTAAGCATTGCGTGTTCGGCGAGACGTATTGTTGGATGTATTCAGTAGAATGGCAAAAACGCGGGTTGCCATACGCACACATCCTTCTTTGGTTGGTTGAGAGGATAAAACCGAATGAAATCGATTATGTGATATCAGCTAATATAATAAAGAATATCTATTCAGCTAAAAGTCGGTTCAGTAATTATTGTGTTGCGGAGCATTAACTCACTACGTATTTGTAACGGCACTCAGCTGACGGTGAAAAAATTAATGAACAACATGATTGAGGCAAGGAAACTACAAAGGAGAAGACGTTTCCATTCCACGTGTCCAAATGATTCCAAACGATACACCCTTTGATAGCACCAACCAACAATTTCCAGCAGCTTGCATTTGCAATGTCCTCATTAAATAAACAGCCGTTGAATATTTGTGGAAACAACCTTGAAAATCCACGATTTACACATGGCCAATTGCATGTCGCCTGTTCCTGTGTCGGAACACTGAAAAAATAATTTTTGCGCCAGAAAACAAAACTAACAATGTTATATATTAAAAAAGCTTGAGAATAAAAGCTATGTTGATGTGACTATTTTGATATTTACTCAAATTAATACAAATTATTCAAAAAGAAGGCAGGACAACGTCTGTTGGGTCAGCTAGTCAATGATACATTCGAATAACTTCTGTTCGTCATAAGAGGTGAAGTTAAAAATTGACTTAATTATTAACTAACAGGTTACAAGAAATAAAAGGAAAAGAAAAAGTAATAGAGAAAGGCGAGAGAGAGCAGGAGAGAGGAGAGTCTACTTGAGGAGACAATTAATTTCCCTTGGTAAGCTCATTTTTTAACAGATAATTACCAGCAATCATATTAACTTACATCAAGAAATTAGTTGATTAAATCATATTTAAAATCTTGTCTGAAATCGATAATATGAGTTAAGTCAACAATTTAAAAAAAAACTTACGACTCTTATACATACGGAAGAAAAAACAACTAACAGCAAAGCTATCAACTCACACCCTCAATATTAGAAGTGACCAGTTTCCAAAATCCCCAGAATCCTCCGATGATAGACAAAACAATGATCAGCAGCCCCAGAATTATGAGCATCCTTGGCAGCTCCATCATAGTAACTGACCCCGACAGGCATTAGACGCAGCGTCTTCTTTCATTATTCAGTTGTAATTGCGAAAGGCGGAGCTCACTCGACTCCGCTGGAAACTAGGTCCATTAAATGACCTTATCCAATATGCAAGCAGCTTTGCTATTGGCTGGAGCCTGCACGGATCGGTTATTATTAGGGTCTACGCATAAATTTCTGCAAATACGTTGCCTATTTAACTGAATTCAATTCTTTTTGAGCGATCGTTAATTGCACTTCGAGTTTTATCCTTGACCTACTGACTATATATACGTTATATATACGTTATATATACGTTTATATACGTTTTTAGCTCCATTTGTAGTTGTATAAATATGTAGTTCTCATTGAAGGACGAATTTACAATAATTAGTAACATAATGAATTTTTGAGATATTTGTTTAGGGAGTTTTTGCAGTCAACAGTAAAAGCACGATCAACGTTTAACATTGACACGCTGATTGTCTGTATTCAGCACAATGTTAAGAAATAACTTTTATCGGTTATTGTTTTCTTTTACCGTGGATGGCAAAAACTCTCTATTTAACATCTTTACCAAAACTTGTATTGATTGATGTAGGTCTTCTTTCTATAAATCAGTTAGGCCTAGTTTTAAAACTCTCTTTACAATATGTTTGGCTGCGGCTAAGCGAAAGGCGACAATCTTATGTTTCCTTCTCTACAGGACATCTCACTTTTTAATTAAATCTTATTCAGTGCACCACCAAAACGAAGACAAGTTTACCGTGAACCATAACACTTTCTCTCTATGTTTAGTGTCATTATTATTAACTATTCAAATTTAAATCATAAGAATTTAACTGAGAAACTGTGGGATCATTACAAGTTCCCTATCTCAGTTTCATCCTCTTCTTACAAGATTATACGATGAAGCGTATGAATTATTTAATAAAGGCGCGGGTCTTTTATCATTGAAGCCATTTTTAGCCAACATAACTAGTTATCTGAACATAAAATTGCCATTTATCTTCATTCAATTTTGTTTTATTGAGTGGTGCAAGAATAATGAGGGAAAACGGCTTGTTGGCTATACAACCACTGCGGGACGAATAATGTGGTGTTTCCCTTTTACGGTTTTTATTTATTAGCATTTATAAGTCTTTGTTCGGTTCTGTGCTATCAAGCGACCAGTTCGTAACTTTCACAAAATCATGTTCAAACTTAACTAGCAAATGTTTATATATTTAAGTTAACACATTAACACTTCTTTAGCACAGCAGCCATCAGTACTGTTTTTTGCAAGAAATTGAGGTCATTTGTTGGCGCTTTTCTGTAAAAAAAATGCTGAATTTAATTGTAGTGAAACTTCTTTTTAATTTTTATTATTTCACGAGAAATATTGAACAGCTGCAGCCGGTAGTACAAGGTCATTCTAAAATAAAAATAAAAAACTACTTTACAAGACATGTTTTAAAAGTCGAGTCCCACCACGAATTTTTTATGTTTGATTTATTTGACACACATTTCGTTAATTTCCAGCGACGTAGTCGCGGTCAGGCGCTTGGCTCGGGTACACGAACGACTTCCATTATAAACCTTGAGGAGAAGGAAAACGTTTGTTATTCCTCAAAACTCCGGTTTCGTGTGGTGTTTTGCTTTTGTGTACATGTTATTGTCTTTTTTCTGGATTTAATCCTCTAGCCAGATTACTTCTTTAGATTTACAAAACAACATCACAAACTCTAAACTCACAAGTAAGCCTATTTTATTGTTTGATATTTTATAAGTTGTTAATATTTATATATTTAACGTAACGTTAACTAGTTATAAGAATATTGACACTTATTCTACTCGAGGAGACATCCACAGTTTCAATACCAGGTCTAGAGCTCTGATAGATTCCGTTTGTTAGTTAGGCTGAGTAAAACCAAACAGAGTTACAATTTGGTAGGTTTGAAATGCCTGAAAAAACTTCCCCATGATGTGATTGCCCTTCCATTTCAAGTTTTTAAATCTACATTATTCAGTGGCTTGTTTAAAATCCGTTTTATCACATAAGTGAATTTTTTGAACTACCGACCCCTGTCACACTTAGGCCTAATTTGTAGAGAGACCTATGATATATTTAATATTGTCTGTTTCTCTATTCTTGTAGTCTATGTTTTTTGTGTCTGTATTTGCAGCTATAACGCATGTGAATCTTTGACGCTAACATAAGAATCTTTGACCCCTAAATGCATTTTGTGTGCCTGACTGGAATAAATATTTGATTCTTGATTCTACAGTACTGTAAAAAAAACGTAAATTGTTAAATCAACAATCTTCAATTATTTATTATTGAAATATATGTTACATTTCTTAAGGATTCATAAGTAACAAATTTTTAAAAAATAGGTTCGTAGGAGATTTCTGATTAATGTGGGCCTACTATAAACCTTATATAAATAAGTTAAAATCTAAATTAAAACACAATTCCTTTTTTCAAGAGATAAAAAACAACCAATTATTTTTCAAATATCTATTACATTGGATACGTGTAAGAAACAAGTTTGTAATTCAAATTTTCAACTTGCCTTGACGGGGGACTGGGAGCCGTCCTATGCTGTCATTTGCGGACATGACTAAACTAGTAGTTCCATAGCCATAACCTATGTTTACACTTTTAATAATTCTATGTCAACCTGTCGGCACTTGGAAGGAAAGAATATAGCTAATTATAGGTCTTCATAGTTTCATTTGATATTTTCTTTGTAGCAAACAATCATCTTAGCTCAGAATATAGTCGAAATCCCTCAGGCTTTAACATTTTAAGTGTACAGTTCCACCGTCTCTGAGTTTCAACATAGAGTGCTTGTTTTGTAAAACGAAGGTCGAGAAATTGGAAAGATCGATTCAAAGCAAGATCCTGAGAAAGGTTTGCGAAAGCTCCAATGTGGACCCAGCTTCCATTGGTTTTTGGGTTATAAATTAATAATCTTGGAAAATGAATCAGCTGGATCTTTGCAAGTAAGAAAGCTTTCATGGAATCCATTCTACAGTCACCTTTCATTCATGTTCCAGTTAAAATACGCAGCGAGTGCTGTGGCCCAATCTTAAATCAGATTTGTATTAGTATTATTTTTATTTATTGAAAGATTTCCGTAAACAATGAACCAAAAAAAAATCAAGTAAAAAACAAAGCATGTCTACCTTAAGTAATATTGGGTTGTCTCAAAAGATCTTGAAAACTTTGGAAATAATACTCTGAATTACTCTAAAAAATCAGTGTCAAAAACGTTATTTTATTTTGAAGAAACGGATTCTTTAAAAACCAAATGTGAAAATGAAAAAAAATGAAAATGAAAAATTGTTTATTTATACAGGCAAAGTTAGGGCCTCTTGGCCCTTTCTTACACTTAACCTGATATAATGGAGTACAATAAATACTTATGCATCATATTTACAAAATAACTTAAAACTATATTTACAAAAAAGGAAAAAAAATAAATTTTATTCAATCACACAACCTTCCATCCATCAGCAACCACGCATAAGACACACCCCCTAGGACGCACCGGCCAAGGACATCCGCTGAAAGTAAAATTCTCTCAGCGCCACCATAAACCGACGACGACTTTCCAGGGACTTAGTGGATTCTGGCAAGCCATTCCAGAGGCGACAAGCAGTGACGACAAAACCGCGGTCATATATTGCCGTTCTATGATGAGGCATTCGAAGTGTTAGGGAAGCAGAGCGTGAAGTTCTTATACTACCCTGAGACACAAATTGAAAGTCATGCACAAAATAAATTGGTAAACTAGTTTTTAAAATTGAGAACACGAATGAAAGAATTTTAACTGCTTTCTGATCATTTAATTTCAACAATCTCGTCTCAAGGTAGTATGGTGTTATGCGCTCCACGTTTCTCAGATCATAGACATATCTCAGACAATAGTTCTGAGTCCGCTGAAGCGCATCAGAAAGAGCCACAGTCATGTCATTGATCACAGTGTTACAGTAAGTAAAGTGAGGAAAGACAAGTGATTTTACGAGGTGGAGTTTGATATGTAATGGTAAGAAATTTTGCAATTTCTTAAGTGAATGTATCGAGGCAAAGACTTTCTTTCGGATGTCGACTACGGCGTCATCCCAAGTGAGTGTTGAGTTGATAGTAAGTCCGAGATTTTTCACTCTGTCGTAGTAAGGAAGAATATTTCCATTGACTGTTAGTGAATTTGTAGAGTTGAAGTCAATTGATTTTCTTAAACGTGAATGGCAAATGATTATAGGCAATCATTTGCAATCATCAATCAATGTGGGTCTGTATGTTGACATACATACACACAATAATGCAACCACGCCGCAATATTAACAGGAAAACTACTGTAGCCTATGTCTTGGGCTGTCTAGGCTGTTTATTTTTTATGGCACATTTGTGTTTTGATGTATGTTATTAAATTCCTTTATTATGATGGTCATAATTATTTCTATCTCATTGCTAAATTCAAATTTCATCACAAGGAATACCTTGAAATTTCTCCTCTAAAGTAGTCTATGTTATATAAAGTCTATTGCATTATTCAATCCAAAGGAAACTTTTCGTTCCTTTTAAATACATCATTGAAGTATCAGATGAAACCATTTATTAGCTTCCATTTTATACAAGTAAACTTACTCATCTTTTACACATAAACTAAATAGCAAGTTACAACCATAACGGCCAATTACCTCGGAATAAGATTGTTTTTCTCAAAAGGTTTTGCACCTGAAGTCCACCTTTTTATATTTTCTGTAGATTACTATCACCTATCCTCCAGGCCTCCAGCGTCACGCCCCTGAGGCACGTGTCTCACCGTTTACAAACAGACATCAACAGTCGGTCAGATAACGGCGCTGTCTTATCTCACAAGCGATCGACTTGAGTGGTAATTAAACGTCTGTCCCGAGTAGAGAAACCGATACAAGTGATAGAAGACAATAGCGGCTGTCTATCAGATGTGTGGAAGGTAATGAGAGTGGTTACCGGGTTGTCCGACAGGGGCGCTAGAGCAGCCTGCGGCCCGTCGCCCGTCGTCTGGGGAGATTGATTTGATGAATAACATGGGCGGTTAAGTCTCAACTCCTGGAGGCGAATTCTCCAGATTACGTAATGGCTGGTGCATGGAAGCTGGGATGTGATGGGGAGTGGTGTTAGTTAAGGTTTTGGGATATGTTTGAGCTCTGTGCTTTTGCCCGTCCTCATGTTGTCTAGACTTACCAAACGGACATTACATTAAAAAATATACATACATAATGGATATACATAATGGCTCATGGTTCATGGCTGGGTTTTAAACTGCAACTTCCTATGATTAATTAAAATTATTATACGTATTTACCTGTTTAAGGTGAATGATTTTAATGTATTTTGACAAAAATAACACACAAATTAGTATAATTTATGGGTTTATATCTGTCTGATTTTAACAGAGAAAACAAATATTTTAAAGTCAGTTTTATATCGGTGTTGCAATAAACAAATGTTGCAGATCTGTAGATATAAA
This sequence comes from Flexamia atlantica, assembly GCA_035578135.1. NCBI lineage: Eukaryota > Metazoa > Arthropoda > Insecta > Hemiptera > Cicadellidae > Flexamia > Flexamia atlantica. The sequence goes on from JAQJVK010000009.1 coordinate 2,573,648, forward strand.
TGTTCACAATCCTAATTCTGAAGGTTTATGAGTTTGTCATCAACAATGTAAATAAACGATTTTTGTTATATTATGTAAGTCAACTGTAACAACGTATCCATTAAAGCAGACAAATGTAAACAAATAAATCCAATTCCAATTAACTGATACACAAAACAGCGCAGGAGCACTACCGGCTGTTTCAAATTTTGAACGGGTGATAAAATTCCTGAACTTAATAAATAAAGCAAGTCAAACAATCTGGGACACAACAATTTCCGCCTTGTTTTTTTTAATTGTTACTTTATGTTACTCGTGTTTTTGGATTATGATCATAACAACTACTTACTTTTTGTTAACATCATTATTTGAAATGTTGTGTACCTATATTCACTACTTTCATCTAGTATTGTTTTAATAATGAATTTATCGTTCTCATGCAAGGCGCCGCCGACGAATACAAATCCTATTGGTTACCGTCTCACGGAGGGTTCGTTCCTCGCCGATGTTGGATTTGTACTACGTTTGAATTATGTATAAGTCCGTCGTACGTACATTTAAATTGTGTTGCGATTCGTGCACCCGGTTAGAAAGTTACTTGTTTGGTTAAACCTATGTGCAATAAGTCTACAAGCTTTGAAAATGCCGAGTCAAACTTTCAACCTGAAGTAACACTAACAGCAGTAATAAGTATCAATCATTTTATATAAGAACGAATGGTGTTAGAAATGTTTATGTGTTGAAATATTAGGTACTGAATTTTTGACAAAATGTCTCGAATCTACGGTTCCTACCCTTACTGTATGGTAAATTAAGGGTTTTTTAATGTATGCTGTTATGCTCAGATAAAATGGCCAGAAGTGCGTTTAAATGTTTGTGTAGTGAATTTGATTGTTATTTTCGAAATCATTAAATTAAATGACCAGTATAAGAAATAATAATATTGAACCTTTTCAAACTATACAATAATAAACATCTTCAATAAAAATGTATTAACGCTAGGATTGTAATAAAAGCTATTTTTTTTATTAATTAGATAGATTTGCGTCACTTTTTCTACATTACAACGACTATATATATAGAGTCATTTTTTTCTACAACCAATTTGTCTTAAGATATATATGAAAACCTTCTGTTTAACTGATTATGCAAGCTTCTAATTGAAGAGTTGGAGTGAAAAACAAGGACAGCTAAAGGTGCAATTCCTTTGAAAATTAATTTAATATTATCTTAAGAGTGAAATTCAAATACCAAAACATTTATTCATTCAAAACAGTTTACAGTATTATCATTTCAAATCACATTCCGTCCACAACAAGGACATTAGGAAAAGAAGTGTAACCACTATAATTACATCAGAAAGACTATCAGTGTTTGTAGGTATAATTTATATTAATCAGTATTTATTGTTGAGATATACCATCACTATGCTTTTAGACATAAGCATACTTCAAAAATAAAAATACATGTATACTTCAAAAATACATGTATACTTGTATACAATACAATAACTATTAGTAACTAATACCCAGGCCAAATTATAAATAATTTAAAATGTTTATTTGGAAATATCACGTAGAAAACGTTGAGCCATACTTCAATCTAAATACGTCTTGCAGTAGGCTACAAACAAAAATATTTCATAACCAAGAAAAGAAAGGATAACACATTGATAGAAAGAATATAAGTATCAGTTTAACTTAAAAAAGTTTAACTTTTTGACCCAAACAAATGTTTGTTTCAGGTAAATTGAGATTTTGTGGAGCACACTATCTGAATCAACGTTTGAAGTCATAAGCTGAACAGTTTCTACACCAAGTTTTTTATATCAGACACTCGCATTGAATGAGCTGACCTAATAAAGTTCGCTATAGATAAACAAAACTGCGATCAGTGAAGATATTTGAGAACCAGTGATTGGTTTTTAAACGTAACCTTCTCAAAGTAGGAAAACTTAGAAACTAATAGTGAATTAAGATCCTAAAAAAGATCAAAGTCTGGGTTTGTTCTTGTTATAGCTGTTAGAAGTAACCTTGATTTTATTGACTTGTTTTTTAGTATTTATGGAGAGGTTGTCGGTCAACTTTTCCTTACTGCATAGTGAAAAATCATCGCTTCTAAGAATCGTTTCTTTGTGTTACTCGTGTTCTAGGATAATGATCATAAAAACTACTTACTTTTTGTTAAGTACTTTCCAATAATTACCACCAGAGTTTTTTGGGGTGATTAGTTAAAATCCGCTGTTTACTTGAAGAGAAAACACATAGCAGTTTCTTCAAAACCAAAATTGTAAATCAGAAAAACTAAATAGTAATACAGCAAACTTTTAGTTCTGTAGGGAAGAAACTGTTATTCAAGAGCACATTAGGTAAGATTACAAAGCTCAAGACCATCATAACTATCACTTTTTGGGTCTATTGAGGATGGAATTGAAAATCATGAGAGTGTAAAGGTCCTCCTTCGGACTGAAATAAAAACGTTTTTTATCTTTAGTGCAAGAGTCATTTTGATACAAAACATTCGCGTAGGTTGGGATTAAAATTATATTTTACCGGGATAATATGAGGCTTAATATATTTTATTAACAAACGTTGCACTCGCAATAAGAGTAGGCGTTTCACTGAATGCCCCTATGTAAATTGCCTTCCTGTAACAAAACGTTGCATAAAGTAGACCCACAAAAAACGACTCCCGCCCACAGGCTTGCAGGTGGAAGTCGCGCAGATCAACATGGATCTTAATGATAACAAACAACTGTGCGCCTGTGCCATCCAGGGATCGTACCGTTTCATAAACCGTCATACCTTAAACAATTTTACCGGCTGTTGGATTGGATGGATAAAAATGGGATTACAGGGCTGTTTCAACTCTTTTTAACATAGACAATGTTTCGATAAGATCCGTATTAAAATATTTGTTCATACTAATGTCCGTTATTGGTAATGGGTCTTCAATAAACTCTCTATTAATTTGTATTTTATAAAGAATAGGGTATTTTTTCGTTTGAAAAATATTTTTAAAATCTTTCATCATTATCTATTAATAGATAGGATTCCTAATATTATTTGACCAATTAACCAATCATCACCATAGTTTATTTCAATAAAAACTTCGAAAAAAAAATAATTTTGAAGGCTGGAGTCGAGGTGACGAGTCTCTTTGGATTACAATAGCTGAGATTTTCGACTACTAAAGTAAATTGATGTGACATGTAATAGTATAAATTTTCCAAACTCGTGACAATCCTCGGAATGTTTCAGATCTGAAAACTACTTGGGCTCTCTTTGTCTTTGTTTCTTAACAAAAAGTGTTTGTTCTTTTACAAGAGACCTGTTTAAATATAGTTCTTTTGAGCTTTTTTAGTTACACTAGCCATGTATTGCTACTTTGTGAGTTTAAATATAAAATTGAATATCTCTTATCGAATTAATCAAAATAATAATATTATAAAGTAACAATCTGTAACTAAACGGCAGCGGCAAGAAAACTAGAAAATGATCGATGTTTAATTACTGTAAAAAAATGTTTGTGCGGTTTAAAAAAATAACCGTTAAGTTGCAATCCATAGGAGGCAACTTCCGATACAAAAAAATCAAACTAATGCTTCCCATCGTCCTTCACCCTTTCTAGGTCGGATGCTTATTACATTGGAAATTCGAAAATTACTCCTTAGGTGCCTACGCTTCAAGAGGGGTATACATGTAAAATTGCTTGTCTCCTGGTGCAGTGCAGGTTGGCCTCGGGGTCGATCGTATTTTTCTATATAGATGTGGAAGACACGATGGTATCGATCCCGGAACATTATAGCCTATAATCCTGTCGATCCAAACACACTCATCCCGCGAGGATCGTCTTGTTTGACTGGAGCCGTATCTCACAAATGTTTACTATCCACGCCTCTTTGAGCGGCGCCCCGCCTGATATATGGTTGCCAATCACACAGCTTATTGTTCCTAAACAATTCCATACAAACATTTACTTTGGTTGAAAGGAAAAATATAAATATCTTATATTAAAATTGTTTGTAATCAAAAATACATTAAAATTAAAAGTAATTTATCGTCAGTTTGTATTGGAGTGAAACACTTCCAGACTGTTCATCATAAAGATTGAACAAATCTTATTATTTTATTAACAATTTATAACTTATTTAAAATGTGAAAATCTGAACCCAAAATTAATTAAAAATAATGCAAAATAAGTGAATTATATTAAATTGGTATTTTCTTCGTTTCTGAGAGCGCATAATAATATGGTTGAGAAATCTATTCCATAAATCAACGTTTTAATCGCCCGGCGACTCGAGTATTGACAGGGAGCACGTTTCAGAAATCAGCACTAACCAAGTTGTGATAAAACAAAGGAGAAAACCCCAAACAAATGTTTGTTTCAGGTAAATTGAGATTTTGTGGAGCACACTATCTGAATCAACGTTTGAAGTCATAAGCTGAACAGTTTCTACACCAAGTTTTTTATATCAGACACTTGGCATTGAATGAGCTGACCTAATAAAGTTCGCTATAGATAAACAAAACTGCGAGCAGTAAAGGTATTTGAGAACCAATGATTGGTTTTTAAACGTAACCTTCTCAAAGTAGGAAAACTTAGAAACTAATAGTGAATTAAGATCCTAAATAAGATCAAAGTCTGGGTTTGTTCTTGTTATAGCTGTTAGAAGTAACCTTGATTTTATTGACTTGTTTTTTAGTATTTATGGAGAGGTTGTCGGTCAACTTTTCCTTACTGCATAATGAAAAATCATCGTTTCTAAGAATCGTTTCTTTGTGTTACTCGTGTTCTAGGATAATGATCATAAAAACTACTTACTTTTTGTTAAGTACTTTCCAATAATTACCACCAGAGTTTTTTGGGGTGATTAGTTAAAATCCGCTGTTTACTTGAAGAGAAAACACATAGCAGTTTCTTCAAAACCAAAATTGTAAATCAGAAAAATTAAATAATAATACAGCAAACTTTTAGTTCTGTAGGGAAGAAACTGTTATTCAAGAGCACATTAGGTAAGATTACAAAGTTCAAGACCATCATAACTATCACTTTTTGGGTCTATTGAGGATGGAATTGAAAATCATGAGAGTGTAAAGGTCCTCCTTCGGACTGAAATAAAAACGTTTTCATCTTTAGTGCAAGAGTCATTTTGATACAAAACATTCGCGTAGGTTGGGATTAAAATTATATTTTACCGGGATAATATGAGGCTTAATATATTTTATTAACAAATGTTGCACTCGCAATAAGAGTAGGCGTTTCACTGAATGCCCCTATGTAAATTGTCTTCCTGTAACAAAACGTTGCATAAAGTAGACCCACAAAAAACGACTCCCGCCCACAGGCTTGCAGGTGGAAGTCGCGCAGTTCAACATGGGTCTTAATGATAAAAAACAACTGTGCGCCTGTGCCATCCAGGGATCGTACCGTTTCATAAACCGCCATACCTTAAACAATTTTACCGGCTGTTGGATTGGATGGATAAAAATGGGATTACAGGGCTGCTTCAACTCTTTTTAACATAGAAAGTGTTTCGGTAAGATCCAAAGTAAAATATTTGTTCATACTAATGTCCGTTATTGATAATGGGTCTTCAATAAACTCTCTATTAATTTGTATTTTATAAAGAATAGGGTATTTTTTCGTTTGAAAAATATTTTTAAAATATTTCATCATTATCTATTAAGAGATAGGATTCCTAATATTATTTGACCAACTAACCAATCATCACCATAATTTATTTCAATAAAAACTTCGAAAAAAAATAATTTTGAAGGCTGGAGTCGAGGTGACGAGTTTCTTTGGATTACAATAGCTGAGATTTTCGACTACTAAAGTAAATTGATGTGACATGTAATAGTATAAATTTTCCAAACTCGTGACAATCGGGGGAGTGTCTCAGATCTGAAAACTACTTGGGCTCTCTTTGTCTTTGTTTCCTAACAAAAAGTATTTGTTCTTTTACAAGAGACCGGTTTAAATATAGTCCTTTTGAGCTTTTTTAGTTACACTAGCCATGTATTGCTACTTTGTGAGTTTAAATATAAAATTGATTATCCCCCATCGAATTAATCAAAATAATAATATTATAAAGTAACAATCTGTAACTAAACGGCAGCAGCAAGAAAACAAGAAAGCGATCGATGTTTATTTGCTGTAAAAAAATGTTTGTGCGGTTTAAAAAAATAACCGTTAAGCTGCAATCCATAGGAGGCAACTTCCAATACAAAAAAAAATCAAACTAATGCTTCCCATCGTCCTTGACCCTTTCTAGGTCGGATGCTTATTACATTGGAAATTCGAAAATTACTCCTTAGGTGCCTACGCTTCAAGAGGGGTATACATGTAAAATTGCTTGTCTCCTGGTGCAGTGCAGGTTGGCCTCGGGGTCGATCGTAACTTTTCTATATAGGTGTGGAAGACACGATGGTATCGATCCCGGAACATTACAGCCTATAATCCTGTCGATCCAAACACACTCAGCCCGCGAGGATCGTCTTGTTTGACTAGAGCCGTATCTCACAAATGTTTACTATCCACGCCTCTTTGAGCGGCGCCCCGCCTGATATATGGTTGCCAATCACACAGCTTATTGTTCCTAAACAATTCCATACAAACATTTACTTTGGTTGAAAGGAAAAATATAAATATCTTATATTAAAATTGTTTGTAATCAAAAATACATTAAAATTAAAAGTAATTTATCGTCAGTTTGTATTGGAGTGAAACACTTCCAGACTGTTCATCATAAAGATTGAACCAAACTTATTATTTTATTAACAATTTATAACTTATTTAAAATGTGAAAATCTGATCCCAAAATTAATTAAAGATAATGCGAAAGAAGTGAATTATATTATATTGGTATTTGTTTCGTTTCTGAGAGCGCATAAATATGGTTGAGAAATCTATTCCATAAATCAACGTTTTAATCGCCCGGCGACTCGAGTATTGACAGGGAGCACGTTTCAGAAATCAGCACAACTCAAGTTGTGATAAAACAAAGCAGTAAAATTAAAATCCCGGACAGGGATTACGCACTTTTTAAACGCTTCGAGTGGGATTTGCAAACTAGCTTAAAATAAAAAATAATTTTATGTTTTGAGGGAAAACAGTTCTTTAATAAGCCAAGGGCTTCTTCAGTAAAATACCCCACTAGTGCATGGCTTACTACCGGATTCCACTATGCATTCTTACGACAATTTAAAGAAGTGGTAAACGCATTTTGTGTGTTTTATTTCGTAATATTTTAATGTATAAGATTACTATTTTAATAAAAAAAAAAATAAATAAAAATTACCGTAACACCAGATAATTATATAGCACCATGTTATCGCTCTACATTCACGCAGGCTTAAGACTAATTTTGTAACCGAGCTAGCCATTATCTTAGATATATTGTTCAATTAGAAATTACCAAACCAAAACTGACTGTGATAATGAGTACTTTATCATAATTGGAATATAGTAATCCATTTATTCCCCTTATTATAAAGTACTAAGCGTTGGAGGCAAATACTCACGTCTGTGGAGTTTAGTTTTGATGGAAAATTTAATTAATTCCTTGTCCGACTGTTTGACGTGAAGTCTCCATAGGTGGTCACCGCTGAACCGGATCATCTTGAAGTCTCATTAGTTTGGACTGGAAACGAAGGACTGGCGATCAAAAGGTTATAGTTTATTATTTTATTTTATTTGATGTTTTGTTTTTAATACGAACACTTGAATCTCTTCATGCTGGTAACTGTTTTAGTTTTAATAAAGTAAATTTACGGACACTTCAACACCAAATTTATTAAAAAATGGCGGAATAGAAGTTTACATTTGGTTTCAGTCTTCAGTTTTCATCCTATCAAATACGAAGCACACTTGTCACAAGTCGGTTAACAATTGCAAATAATAATAAAAATACAACAACGATTAACTTGCCCAAGTACATTTATTAAATTCTAGATACAACAACAATTAACTGGCCCAAGTACATTTATTAAATTCTAGTCTCTATTTATGAATCTGTACTGTTCACCGTTTCAAAGGTCAACTGAAAGGCCATCTCAATCTCTTTGAATATGCCATCTCAATATTCGCTTCTAGAAAAGTATGTTAGTTAATTTCCATTTTGTGAAGTTATGTGACTGACAAAAGTTAATGAGCTAAATCGAGCGTGATTTTAGACACGATTTTAATTGGACATTTAGTCAAAATTATGTTTTCACCATGTTTTTACTACCACAGTGTACTAAGAGTCCAAGATGGGAAAACTCTCCAATTTTACTGCGTAGTCAGTCAATAAGTCTTAGGCGAATGCGTTGATATTTCATCAAGTGGCATTGACAGGTTTATCCTCGCATTGAATTCAATGCCTCCACAGTATGTTAATGTTGGTAGTTAACTTTATCACCTCCTTAAATCTGAGGTATGATCATGTGGTTATGCTGAAATCCATTACATCAACACATAACATTAACCTGTAAGTGCTCTGGAGTTTTTCCAAGTAACAGTAGAAGTATAATATACTATGACGAACATTCAAAGCTGTGCATTAAATCTATTTTAGCATACTTTAAAATAACAGCAGGCAAAACTTTAAAAAATTAGAAATAATCAGAAAAATATGAAAATTAAGAGAAAATCAAAATAAAATCATAATAACGCTAAGATAACGTAAACTTATAAGAATTAAACTAATAATGATATCCAATATTTTGCAAACTATATAATATATGCCTGCTCAAAATTGACAAAATTTTCTCTCATCATTTAAGTAGTTAATTTTATTAACTGGGAACGACTAGTATTATTAAAAAGCTTAAGAAGTTTTTTTTGGAAAAAAATCGTCGAAGGAAAAAGTGTTGGTTCTTCGTCTTTGGCTTGATATTTGAGTCTTCTAGACAAGCATGATTTCTGTGATCGTTTTTTCTCAAGCCTGTGTACAATGTAGGAAAATCTAAGCACGCCGTTTTCCTGTATTTTCTATGTTTTCTAAATATTTTCCTGTAGACTGGACAATCTCACTATAGTTCACTTTAGTCTTGGATAATTGTAGAAAAACGAATTTTAATTACAAAAAATACAACAAGGGCTTTATGAGTTGTCATGTTTATTACGGAAAAACAACAAAATGTAAACAAATCCAGTCATTTGCTTTACTGGAGCAATGAGTAAAAACTAAACCCAAATATTTTCTGGTTGAATTTTGACCAGTAGGTGATTTCTAGTTATTTTAAATAAATAAAAGAATGAGAATGGTCATTATATTCTTACATTAGAGCTTATGAATTCGGTAAAAATCATATCACAAACCTCTCATATACCTCATAAACAAATCATGAATACGTTTCAACTAAAACACAAAACAGCTATACTTAAAGCCCTATCATCCCAATCTAATTAAGTGGCGCGCAGATTCATCGGTGGTAAAACCGGATCCGGAAAGAAGAAGAAGCCTGGAGGTGAGAAGTGAGGCGCGTGGGCGACAGTGGCGCCGGGGACGGCACGCGGCCGGTCGGGTCTGCTGCCGCGCCGCCGCGGGGCCTCGGCAACGGCGAGCTAGAGGTGGCATATTGGGCTGAACTTTAGAATCCGTCTCCACCGTTAAAATCAAAGTTGAAAATCGATATTTTTCGATTCGATGAAAATAATCGATTTCCTTTAAAACATACGCTTTATTGTTATTATGTGAATCTTATTTAAAGTCAACAATTTATGTTACTATCTTAAAAGTGTATTAAAATGTCGGTTTCAGTTAGTTCTTTACTATTACAATTAGAGAAAGTGACAAACCTAGAGTCAGTCAGTCATGGATTGCAAAAACTTGTTTTGTTAGCTCATTCAGTTTCATGTGGTATTACGATGATTCTAAGAATGAAACGTGATAGGAGTTGCGAATATAATTTGGCAGTGTAACCAACGTGGATGTATGTAAATGTTTCAAAAATTCCAAATGTCATTGAGTAACATTGAAGATACCTTACATGAGGAGCCATAAGTTTACTCAATTTCAGGTAAATCACGAACCTAGAATTTCATTAGAAGTTGCATTACCTGATATAAAAGAAGGAAGGAAATGTTCGACTCGTATCGTGGCAATGTTATGCGTCGGTAGTACCGAAGTGTTGTGCTAAGTATATTTTCTCAATGTTTAGAAGGTGCAGTAAGTTAATGTATTTACATCGTAATTGTAACCATGTTTTTGTGATCTTCAATGCTTTATTTCGATTGAACCCGTAAGAGTATTGTTTAAGTACTAAACTAACATGCAAATAAACATCTATGCTTTAAATTATTGTTTCGATGATAATATCGGAATGTTGTTTTGGTTATCATTATCGCGATTTTAAATAACTATCGATTTTTATCTTATTTTTATCAATGTGCACAAAACATTGTAAGTAGTGAAATATAAATATATGGTTTCCACAAAATATTTGCTTGACATCTTGTTTAGTTCTGTCGAACTTTGTTGTCTGTTTAGAATTACGAATTGGAACTCGGTTTGAATAAAAAACCAGTTTGTAGCCTAATTCGCACGTTGGACTCTGGTGTTGCTGTAAATTTTACACCTCCCGTCAACCTATTGGAGGTGGTTATAAATATTTAATGAGATAATTTTGTAAATAATTTTTAGACCATCTGGTGGAAGCGTGATCTGAGTGTAAAATTGCTAATTGAAAAATAACTTCAACGACAAGATTGAAATTTGTGATACTTTCTGGCTTTCGTCAGTGATTAGTGGGTCTATAAGTTCTATCATACTTACCAGATTATAAGTTCTAATTTTACTTCAGAATTTTATAAAGACTTTAATACCTACATAAATTATAAATTACAAAGCCACAAACAAAATAAAGCTACCAGTATAAAGCTACAAAATAAACCTGCTTTAGAAAACCTACTATCTCTGGCAAGTAAAATGTTTAGTTTGATAATTAATTCAATCAAATGTCATTCTCAAAATGTTTGACGCATTTTTCTGAAATTTCTGAAAACCTAATTAAATCAGAAAGGCTTTCATTTTTTTATCAAAAAACATTACTCCAAAATACTAACCATAAAGATGTGATCTAATTTAATTTAATCTCTTGCATTAAAATATAGTCTCACAGCAAACTTTTTTCGGTTATTTAAAGACGCTGTACAACCGTTTTTTTAATGCTCTAGTATTCTCAAAAAATAATGAAATAAATGAGGCAGCGTTTATGATGAGTGATATCTAGACAAATACAAGTCATGTTATTAGATAAAGCCTTATACAGCCAGTTCAGAATTTCTTCTAATATACGCGACTGTAAGTCCGTTAGTTGTCACATTAAAATAAAATTGACGTCATACTTCCTTTGGGAGTTTGGCCCAAATTCAACTAATCAATTGTTACCAGTGTATCGCATGTTTACCACTCTAAAAGAATGTTTTCTGCTATTGTAAATATTGCAAACCCGGAGAAGGGATGTATCAACTATGAAAATATACTTGTCCAACACAGCTTTGTTCAATCTATAACTAATCGCTAATCCTGTTCTGATGGCTGGTGTAGTTGAGTACCAGTCTTTAGGGGCTCCAAGGTCTTCCGGCGTTTTGGAGCGGATTCAGAAGATTAATGTGTGTGCGTTACTGTTTTGAACATCGCAAATGAGTTAACTGTCAACTAAAATTATTACATGAATGTCTTACATACATAATTACTTATAAATTTTCATATTCTGTGTTATAGTAATAATGTGCCATCGTAATCTTCATTTCTACTTTTATTGTGACCAGCATTTTTGTCAAAATTTTTTAATTTTTTTTTCTTTTTTTTAGTTAATTTAAACGACTGCCACTGTTAATTTATTTATATATTTTGTACAATCTTTTTCTTGATATATGTATTTATTAATAGTATACATTTTTTGTCACGATAGCTGTTTTAGGATTACCCTGTAGCTGTCTTTTGTATTTTGAATTGTTATGCAATTATTGTAATGCATGTGTTTATTGAATGAATAAATAAATAAATAAATAAATAGTATCTCCCTAAACTTTGATATACGAATATAAATGAAACCAAAATACTGTATTTAATAAATTAATAATGGTTACACAGGGTGTCCATTAAAAACGTTTCAGGATTTCAGGAGGTGATTCCTTACATCAAAACTAAGAAAAAAGTTCCATAAACATGGGTCCTAAAATGCTCGGTTATCCGTCTGTCGGTCTGTTTGTGTTTTTGACATGATTTTAAATAACTTTGGAACCACTACAGATATCAACTTCAAACTTGGTACGTATGTGTTGACTAATAGGACCTATTTTGATGCGGAGTATCAAGTTTCTACTTTGTACCATTTCAAAATGGCAGCCATTTTTATATTTTAAACCTTAATATCTTAAAAACCGTAAATTTTACGAAAATTTTACAAGACACAAAACCATATAAATATCATAAATATCGAACCACAAATAACGGAGTTATTGCAATTTTTCTAACAAATTAATGCGAATATTTGCTATAACTGTCATAAATAAGCATGTATTCCAATAAGTATGTACCCTGTATATGAATATTTCATATTCATATTCTTTCCTATTACAAGATATTTGAATTTTTTTATTTGAATTTGAAAATTTTTAACATTAAAAACAAGATTGAAATTTACTAATAATTAGATGAATTAATCGCAGTTTTTAAGCAACACACCCGACTTCAAACAAATGTATCTAATTGTGTTTAACTAGCAATTGCGCGTTAAATGGAGCTGAGAACTGCGCTCACGTTGATTAGTAATACTCCATTAAGAGTCCTCCAAGGCAAATGATCAAAGCTCGATACACTTCATGAACAAAGATATTAAATACCAGCTGTGTATCATTCCTTCAATGACCAAGAGTAATCCCTCACCAGCACTTGATTTAAATCGTAATTTCTTCTTGTTTATGACTCTTCAAATATGCATTAAAAATTTTATAAAATGTAGTTAAAATGGCTTTTCTGATGAAGTCACTTCGGCATTTTTTCTATAGAGTATTTAAAATTAATATAGGTGCAATATTAGTTTAGTAATCGGTTTTCTAAATTTTTCAGGTCCCCTGGGTATAATTACCTTACCTTCACACCTCCTTGGCCACTCAAACCTAAAGAAGGTTTTTGGCCTCGCCAAAAAGACGCCTCCACTGCTGTCTGCCGACAAGTCCTGAGCTGCTCCCACTCCATGAAGATCCTTCTGGACTTGTTTCTCCTGGGAGTAATTAGTAATATTAAGTCTAAAAAGGCTTTTATATGGCCTTGAAATGTTTCATGTCATCATACATTTTTATTGTAAATTACCATGTATTTTAGTATAATGTCTTATGTATTTGTGTAATGCAGAAAAGAATAAATAATAAATGAACGAATACCATGATTGAATATAGATAATGATCCTTGAACCCCATGATGCTTATGATATGCCTTGATAATTTAATGTTGCTTGTATAATTAATATGTGTAACCACCCTTAATTTGTTTATGTGTAATCACCCCTCAGAAAGTCATTAATCATCTAGTATAATAAGTAATTAATTTTATTAAATAAATAATTTAATAATTCATTGTTGTCATTAATCTTGTTTTTAGTCATGTTAAATAAATAGTTACTGAGTTAATTAATTTCCTAAGTCAATATCATAATCATATATATATATTATGTACATAGAAACTACAATAATATAAATTTATTCAAAATTTACAGCTTCATAATAATCTAAATTCTAGTGATTTTGGTGTCAAGAATATAAGTGATGAGTATTTTGTGAACCCCTAGTGCAACAATAGCTACCCCAGCTTTCCCGAGACACTCTTGCAGCAGAAGCCAGACTGACAGGATGTGTAGAGTCATTAACTTAGGACATTGTTCCTAATTTTAAAATATCCCAAGTCAGAGGACTTGAATTGCATGGCCAGTACATAAATTATTAGTAGGGAACTCTGCCAAGTACATTTTCGAGTCAAACCCTTTTGTTCCTCACTCAAGATTACTATATTTGGTACTTGGTGAAGATTGTTGTACTGCTTGGTAAGATCCAACCATATCCTTATATTTTCTTACTAGCAAGTGTAGAGGAGAAGAGACTGTTAAATAATTTAATATTTAATCAAATATCAATTTAAAGAAGAATATTTTACTACAAACTTTTGAACTTTAATAACATTTCAGCATAATTACTTCAAGAAGTGAACATTGACCTTCTACCATTCGGCCATCTTGTTGTGAAGCTGACCATTGACCTTGCATTGTTGAATAAATTTTAAAAATTAACTATTTGGACTTATTTATGTTTTATGAACTTCATTTCAAAACTGAATTTGTTTACCCGGCACGATACCTCCCCCATCGATGTAAATAAATACAACTGGATAGCGCACTCCCCATAGGCTCGTGAAGTGATTTCCGAGCCAACACAGCTGTGAGTTGGTGTTGCAGCCGGGCCGAAATGAAGGGGCGTTGGGGGAAAAATCGCGAAACTGTATTGTTAACTGTATTGAAACCGCACAGATTTGGGAGCAGTTTTACGGGGAAAGTTTGCTATAATAGATGTATTGCTATAACTATTAAGTAATTACAATTATTAATATTTAACTAGACGGTCGAGAACAAGTTGGCCGGCCGGCAAAATATGCGTTCCCCCATCGCCCCTGCAAAATCTTGAACGCAACCACTGCCGACGGCTCGGTTTGCGGGGCCTGAGTTACCAATCCAGTGTATTTATTTACATCGATGACCTCCCCCTGAGAAAGGCCTATGTTTACCCTAAGTATAGCCTGAAGCAATAATTGTTATTTACAGAGACATTTTCAATTTTGATCTGGCCTTCAGCCTAATTGTTAGACCCATTATTGTACTACCCATGTGTCCCCTTTTTCAATTAGATGCTCTTGTATTTCTTGAATAAATCATTATTCTTATTGTAAAACTTTTTTTCTTAAATATCATAGATAATAAGATAAGATTCGGTACTTACTGTGCAAACACTACATGGTATCCTTTGGTAAACTAAATTATCGAACTACTGAATAAAGTCAAATACCTGGTCAAATCACTAAGAATCACAAAAGACAACATTGTATTAGAATATTTATTTATTTATTCATCAATATTGTGTATGCAGAAAATGTGTGTGTTATTATAGACTTATATGCTTGGTTATGCGTCCCCTGTTTACGAGTTCTTTTCGTAAAATATTTAAATTTCTAATGAATGTTTGATTAACTGACTAGATAACACCTATTTCTCTTTTAATTATCAGATTTATACTTTGTTGCATAATGGTGGCAGTTCATAATATCCTGCGAAAAATCTATGCCTATATGAAATATATGCCTAGTTAATTATTGCATAAGGCATATACTCAATTAAGTACCAAAAACATAATTCACAGCCAAAAACTTACTTATATTCCTTTGATTAAATTTTATTTCGGTCCTTACAACCATCCATCCAATCACATAACAACGCTACTACAGTGCATCATTTCCACCTTGCAACCAGCTCCGAGGCCAGGCCAAGTGGACGTGTGTTCTACTGGTTTATGTCTGTGTATAACCAGTTCCCGGTGCCTATTAATTAAGCATATGCAGCGGCTGCACCACGGAGTACATCAACCAGGAGCCTGACAGAAGCACTAAATTCTCATTAGTCATACTAATTGGTTGATTAATCGGTTATGTACGTGTTGCATAAATTATCGTCGATCTTTATAGATGCTACAAACAGAAAAAGGAAGCGTTACAAGAACTACTAAAAATGTAATTTGCCTTGCAATGTTTTACTACATCCGATAATGTGTGTGTTTTTGGTAAAGTTTTACAATAACTTTATTTTGTTAGTATAAATACACAAATATTACAAAGTATGTAAAGCAGTGCAAAATAAAAAGTAAATGACATAAAATAAAGAATAATTTTACCCGTTGATTATCTTTGTCCTGCCGAACCTGAAAGATTCTAAACGACAGGTACTTAAAAGAACCACCTTTGTTCACAGCATTATTTACGATTGACAGGTTTATCACGTCGTACTTTCGTAAGCGGTCAGTTGTAAATTAACTGTGGTACAAAAACAAATCTTTTCTCCCAAATTAGTAATTACGTCGCTGTCAAATTATTTACATTTCACGCTATTCTCATTGTGATATGAAAATGAGCATTTTAAGACCTCAATTTTGCGTGATTTACATCGATGGACTATACTAAAGGATTTGCAAGTCTCTGTTTATAACTGCAAATCAACTGAAAAATGTAGAATTATAGAGACAGAATAGAAAAAATCGTACTTAAATGACGATTTTACAGACGTAAATAATGACAACTAGGTCACGGTTTCAAAAAATCATCCCACTGCTATCTGAATCGTACAATTGAGATTAAGATTTAGGGTCAGAAATATATTTGCGTCTGATGGAAAGATCCCTATTACCAACTACAGCTCTAGCCATCCCCCTATTATGTCACCAGTATATCATTAGAATGAATGTCCCACGTTTCCGTGATATATGGTAAACCAGGCAGTGAGACACAAATCTTTCAGCCAAGGGCACACTTGCTTTCTCTTGCGAGGGGAGACACTATAAAAACACAGAAGAGCGGCGGCGACGCATCAGATCCAATGTTCTCATAGGGAAATGACTGCCCAAAGAATATACGGGCTGCTGTGAAAGTATCGAGAACGTAATCGTAAATAGAGGTTATCGATCCTCAACACGAACTATCGATGTCCATGCAACTCAAATTTTAAGTCAAGATGCATATAGTTCAATTACTAAGTTGATTTTACAACAACCAAACCTGTTTTAACACTGATTCATAAAAATTAAATATACCGAGTGATTGATATCAGAATTAGTTATCAATAACTTTTTAATTTTGCAATGTTTTTATCAATGTGGTTAAATCGCAAGAATGTGTGAGATTTTTTGTTTAATGTAGGTAGGTCCTGAGTTTCAAAAATAGAAATATTTGTAAAATACGCCAGTAAATCAGAAAACGAACCTAAAAAAATATTTTTCATGAATTGCCTTTTCAAAATGGTCGACAGACTGGACTATTACTAAACTGTTTTTAATATTACTAAAAATTTAGACTTTAAACTTAGTATTTTTATTAAATATTTTACGTTTTTGACCTATGTTTGAACGGTTAAGAATACGACCTAAAGTAGCTGAAACCGTGCCTACTTAAATAAGAAAACAGGCTTTGAGTTGCATTGTAATACATTTCGACAAAATAGCCTGATATCTTTATAAAAAAACTTACTTGTTATCGCTCAGCAGCACTTTAGTATCCTGGTCCGAATAAAAAACCACTTTGCCGGCTGATTAATGCTCCACATTGGGCTAAGTAACGATCTAGCCTTCTGCTTAGACACAACCTTGTAAATATTTCGCGACTGCGAGTCACGCCTACATCGGCTGCTGACGGGTTGAAAACAACTATATTTTTTAATTTTTTAACTTATTCTTCATTAATTCACATTCTTAAGTGATTTGCCTTGGTGTAATGATTTGCAGTATTTTTATAACCGTTCTCGTTTTACATTTAATTTCAAAAAAGGTTAAGTACTTAACAATAACTATGCATATACGTTTCAATTACGTCATTGAAAACCAGCTGTTCTACTTACTTAATTAGGTAACATTTGTTAACACTGAATTTTTATAAAACATTACTAAGACATAATTATTTGAGTAACAGGAAGGCAAAATTATGTTATTAATTGGATTTTTGTGGACATTTGCCATCAATGATTAGTAAAAACATCAAACCGAAACCTTTGAGATTCCAGAACCTGATCACGTCCTCAGGAGGAGAAGAACCTAGAACATAAATGAACCTACAACATAACGATCTTGTTATATGTGTACATTATTTCCTACCTGACAATAGGATCAAACTCCAGATCTCGGAAAGTAGTAAAATTTCACTTTGATAATCAGTCATGGTAAACGTCCACAACAATCCAATTATAACATAAACTTACCATAATCATTAGTGAATTTCAAGCAAAAAGAATTTGATATATTTAAAATGTGTAAAACGAAGATATGTCGAGAAATTGAAGTTTTAATATTCAAATTTGTTTTAAGTTTTAAAAAAGTATTATGAATAGAAACAATTTTTTTTTCAAATCCATAAAAAATTACGTATTCAGGCAAACTCCGAAGAGAATCCCACTTCCATAGTGATTCTTTTTAGTCCGATTGTTATTCTTATGGATATTGATGTTATAAGACCATATCATTGTGCAACTAAAAGCTTCACGTTCGAGGTGACAATACAAATTTACGACCTCATTCAATGGTACAGATCTTTCTTTATTACACTTAAGTAGCTCGGTTTATAGTTCATGGCACAGATCCAAGCCTCCAGTCCAAAGTCCAGAGGTGCCTCTGACACGCACAGCGCTAAAGCGGCTGATTTGTCACGTGTAAGCAGCATATCAATCGCGGGCAGACGTGGAGTCAGCACCGAACTGGCGTTATATGACGTGGACGATCTGAATGTTAACCTCCATCCTCACATTCTGACAGGATCTCTTATGGTCCATAGTCTTCGAGCAATCCAGACTACAGAACAGGAAGTCGGAAGTCACGAAGGATTCTGCATTTTTATCTGATTCTTCTTGGAGCTTAAGACAGATAGGAATTGAGTGCTTATCGGGCTCACAACACGATCATTTGAAGTTCACCAGATTTGAGGAAACAGACTTTTTTTATGAAAGTTGACTTTATTCCCATTCGCCTTAGTTCGTTGGCGTATTATGAACCAGCAAGTCTTGACCGATGCAAATTTACACAAGATTTAATAGACCGAGTTTTAAAAACTATGTCCATTTGGTGAATTGTTCTTTCAAGGTAAGTGGTTGATGTTCAGTTATCCATGATAAGATATTTCCCGGATCGTGATTTTTTATTGATGTTTGTAAACTAAGTAAATTAGTCACTAATCCATAAATAAGAGATTCATTCTCAACCTTCAACAATATTTAACAAACAATTGTGAACTACAGGTATTGTTCCCCTATTCCTCAAATTCTGCTGGTTCCCCTATTCCGGTTCCTGGTTCCTCTATCCTGGTTCTCTATTTCCTATACTGGTTTTTCACAATAATTAAAAATGTTAATCAATAATTAAATGTTAATCAATAATTATTGTGTTAATCAATACAATAATTAAAAATGTTAAAAAATGTTATTAAAAATGTTATTCACAATAATATAAAATGTTAAAGAACTGACATTAAATGCAACTTAACCTTTTTTTTATTGTAATATAAATTTTACACAAAAAAGTATGTCGTAAAAAAGTTTATGTTTCCCAAGCTTCATATATTCAATAGCTGCTGTCAGCACCCGCGGAGCAACACTAGCGCCGCTATCGGACAATCTGTTTACCACACCACATTAGCTCTCGCACGTCCAAGCGACAGGCAGGCTGCATTGTGTTCAACCGCTTACTGTATATCAATTCTTTATCTCAAACGGGGACTTAATTCCCTCTCGAGATCATTTGTGTAATCCGATAATCCTTTATCCAGCCGACAGTGTCTAAATGATTGTAAGCAGAGTATCTTATTTTACATTCAAGGCAGTAGAGGTTATAACGTGATTCTAACACTCTCTGGTTTTAGTAGATTTATATTCCAAGACTTTAAATATTAAGGGGATAGTGCGTAGGTTTGCCGGTTTGGTGACTTCCCTCAGAAATTGCGTTTTTCTAAAGGCTACGCCCTTCAGCCCCTCTCAGATGAAGTCAATGCATTTCTTATTGAAGAATAAAATTCAGTTGTAACCATATATGTTTAAACTGTGAATGTAATTGCAAGGAGGCTTCAATAGTGATCTGATATTGTTTAGTGGCCGATTCAATAATAGCCTAATGACCTGACAGTAGTCCTATATTTTCCCAGGGCTTCCCAAGATTTTGATCAGGATCAGTCTTTCCTATAGTATTTCAGTTTTTAAGAAACAAAAAAATTAGGTATATGTAATTTATAATTTCTCCATTCTGAATAGAAAACTACAACTATATTAGTTTGCTGCGTGAATTGTTTTAGTTTAGAAATACAAATACTGTTTCAAATATCAGTTCTCAATCACAAAGTGTCCCTTTTTCATTATTATTATTATGCTAAGCGCATTATTTATGGCGCTTTCCAGCCTAGCCTTGTATTGAATTATATCTCTATAGTATATTTGTCAGATTTATGCATAATCTCGTACGTCGAACGATATTAGTAGTTTATGCAACGATTGTATAATGAATGGCCTTTAAGCCACGAGTGAGATGTAAGTTAGAACACGAGCGAAGCGAGTGTTCTAAATATCTCACGAGTGGCTTAAAGGCATAATACAATCGTTCCATACACTATTTTATCTACGACCAACAATATACAACAAAATTTCCCCGAAGTTAAACAAAACTCATGACTTTTAATAATGATGGAATAGGTCAACTAAAATTTGAGGTTAGGCAAATAAGCAGACTGAACCATGAATCGTTGTGGAACAATCAGCTGATGGGATAAGTAAACTCAAACATGAATCGTAATGCAACAATCAGCTGATGTGCGAATTGCGTAATTGTTATTATGACACTACTTCCGTCAAATGCCGAGCTCTCATTGGTCTAGAACCAGTACTCTAAAGTGACTCCAGTACTCTAAAGTCGTCATTAGAGTACTGCTTGGTTTTTGGTGTTTTAATGTATATCATTATAATGTTTATTATAATACCATAATTGGTGCTTATTGTAATGGTCGTAGATAAACATAATTTACACATTTATACTACAATTGACAACAGAACCGGTGTGGTTAGTTCGTATGTCCGCTCTGCTCGGTTTGAAATTGAATTGTTATTTCCTCATAAGTGGCGATTAAATATGCACTCAAAATTAAACGGTAGAAATAATATTTTGCGTTTCTATTCTCAAAGATTTATTGTTATAAACACCACATACGGTATCGATAGATAATAATCTATAAGAAGTTTGGCGAAGATGATAAACTTCCGGACTGTAGAGAATAAATAGTACTAGAGTACAATACCGTGAGTCTCAAAATACTACAGTAATAATACTATAGTCGAGGACCAAGGTAGAGAGAGACTAACGCAGCATCTCACTCATCACTCACTTTATTACTAGACGTTTAAGAACCGGTTAAAACATGAACCAGTAGAACACACATCCACCGGTAATATCGCCTTGAATCAGGTTCCCAGATGAAATTGATTACAAACACAGAGAGATGCAACAAGGAATGTCAACGCCTCATTTGAATACATGTTCTCCTGTGGGATTACTCTTGGTCTGAGGTAAAATGGTAAAGGACGGTAACATCGAAATCGCTAGTGATGAAATAAGTCTGAGTTATGGAATTCCTTCGAAATTACTCTGACATCTTCTTTCAAACCCAGTTTTATTACATTTGGAATGGTGACCTGTAAAACTACGTTTCTGAAATTGAAAATGATTTTAATTACTGTATTTTATTTTTGCGAATTTGACTGTATGACTGCCGTAATGCAATTTTTCTACGTTCATTGAGCAATACACTTTATTATTCCGTATTTGTTGGTTAAATGACAAAGGGATGAACGAAGCAGTTTTTTACAAAAAAAATAATAAAAAAAGTTGTTTATAATGGTATTTAAGGTAACAACTCAATCGCTTATTACGTTGAAAGAATATTATAATACCAGTGTGCTATATTTTTTTTTTTTGGGTAGGAGGTGGAATGCATTTACGCACACTGAGGGGCTCATTGTCCCCTCAGTAGTGTCGGACTCCCACGAGCTCGATGTCCCGTGAACTACCGACTAAACCACCTCCCTCGGCACCGAGGACACTAGCCTGGAACTGTTTCACACATTACTTCGGGCTAGGCCTTTGATATTACGCCACTAGGGCAACCTCCTTGGGGAAATGCTGAGGATTAAGGCCGATCGAGGTCGACCTTTTTCGCCCGAAGAATGGCCTGGACGTAGTGCTGGACACAGTTCCAGTTGCCCTCTCCCTGGAGCATAGCTCCGACGATGTTGTTTGGGCTGACGACCACGCCGATCTCAGATGAAAGCGAGGCTCGGCGGACGTGCCAACGGTCGCACTGAAAGAAAGTGTGCTCGGACGTGTCTGGGATGCCGGGGCAATACAGACAGTCCGGGCTGGCGACTTTGCCCATCCGGTGCAGATAGGCTCGGAAGTACCCGTGTCCAGAAAGAAACTGGGTCACGTAGTAATCGACCTCGCCGTGCTGCCGTTCCACCCATGGTCGGACGGAAGGTATGAGCTGGAAGGTCCAACGTCCCCTCAGCTCGGCTTCCCAGTCGCGCTGCCAAGAGTCGAAGCTGCGATCGCGCTCTTCCCTGGCAGCTGTTTCCCGGCCCACTTCAGGCCTCCTCCGGTAAATCGCCTGCCTCTCCCTCGCGAGGAAGAGGACGGGAATGACTCCGGCGATCACCATCACAGCAGGCTCGGAGACTGTGCGGTAGGCCGAAGCGACCCGCAGAGCTCCTCGGCGCTGGACTCGGGCAAGCCGGTCTCGGTAGACTCGCTTCTCGAGTGCGTAAGCCCATACCTCCGCCCCGTACAGCAAGACTGACTGGACGGCAGTCATGAGCAAGCGGCGCTTGCAGGAGCGAGGACCGCCGACATTGGGCATAAGCCTACCAAGGGCAGCGACACCCTTAGCGGCTTTGTCGGCGGCGCGCTGGATCTGCTCGCCGAAAGACAGTCTGCTATCGACCATGACTCCCAGGTACTTTGCAGCAGGCTTAGTCTCGAGTGTGACGTCACCTATCTGCACCGGGAACACGGTGTTAATCCTCTTTTTGGTGAGGACGACGATCTCCGTCTTACTGATAGCCAGGGACAAGCCGTGATCTCGCATCCACCCGTTGACCTTGGCCATCACTACGCTGAGCCTCAGTTTTGCCTGCTCGACGTTCCTCGCAGCGATCAAGGCAGCGACATCGTCAGCATAGCCAACGAGGCGGGTCTCATCGGGCATGTCTAGCCTCAGCAAGCTGTCGTAAGACACGTTCCAGAGATCTGGTCCGAGAATGGACCCCTGCGCAGCCCCGGAAGTGATGGGAATGCGCCGCTGACCTTCGGTCGTGTCGTACAACAGAACGCGGTCTGACAAATACGCTTCCAACATACGCAGGAGGTAGGAGGGAACTTGGAACGTATGCTCAAGCGCCCACAGCATATCGCTCCACCTGGCGGAGTTAAAAGCGTTCTTCACGTCGAGCGTGACGAGAAGGACCACGCGGCGCGACCAGTGGTTGTGGTCCTCCACCCTCCGCACTGCCTCAACTACCTCCTGGATAGCGTCGATGGTAGAGCGACCGGATCTGAAGCCGTACTGCTGCGGGGACAAGTCCCCCGCAGAGACGATGGCCTCGGTCAGCCTGACACGCAGGAGCTTCTCAAGCACTTTCCCGGCCGTGTCGAGCATACACAGGGGTCGGAAAGAAGAAGGGGTCCCCGGTGTGCTCTTCGCCTTCGGAATAAGAACAAGGCGGGCAACCTTCCACGAAGAAAAGAAAACGCCTTCCGCCAGACACGCGTTGAACATATCGAGCAGAAGCCTTGGATTCACCTCCGCAGCGAGCTTGAGCACCTCCGCCGGAATGCCATCGGGACCGGGCGCTCTTCTGGGTCGCAGGGATCGGACGGCGGCGGTGAGTTCCTCTTCCCGGAAAACTGGGAAGGCGCCTACCTCTCCGAATTCCCTGACTGGCCGAACTGGGTGGCTGGGAAACAGTGTATCGACGACGACGGCCATGGCTTGTGGTTCCATGACCGCAGGTGGTGAGCGAGCCCCTAGCTTCTGGGTTACAAGTTTGTAGCCCATCCCCCAGGGGTCGTTGTCGATATCCTGACACAGCTGCTTCCAGCACCTGACTTTACTCCGGTTGATGGCACCGCGGAGCTCTCGGCGGGCCGCTCTGTGCTCAGCCGATCTGGCATTTGCATCAGGGCGGTTCCTGGCTCGCTGCGCAACTCGTCGGAGACCAAGGCATCTCCTCCGGAGTTCCGCGATTTCAGGCGTCCACCAGTAAACCGGCTTCTTCCTGTGGCGGCGGGAAACTCCGGGCATCGACTGCTCGCACACGGTCGCGATGAGACGCATCGTCGATGCTGCCAGATCTTCGGCACCTGTGAGATTCACAATGCTCTGGTCTTTGATTACTTCTTTAATAGTGTCTTTGCTCAAACGACTGGTGTTCCAGCGTCGAGCCAGAGGAGCAGGTTCAGCGCGCAAGCGCGCACCCTCGGGAAGGACCTTGAAGAGGATCCCCTGATGGTCGCTAGAGGAATACTCCTCGCAGACACGCCAGTCGGAGATCCGCTGGACAATCCCTTCAGAGGCAAGGGATATGTCAGGGATCGTCTCTCTGCACCCCGGACGGCGAAAGGTGGAAATGCCGCCCGTGTTAAGGATACAGAGGCCCGACCTGGCAGCCGACTCGAGGACGTAATGACCTCGAGTGTCGGTCCGCGGGGAACCCCATTCCACGGCTTTTGCGTTAAAATCGCCACCGACTATGACCCCGCCAGAGATTTTCATGATCTCATCCTCAATGGAATCGACCATGTGGCGGTAGTCTCCGATCGGTTGGTTTGGCGTGAGGTAACAGGAGAAGACGGTGAAACCCCTGCTCCTCACCCAAACGAAGCCGTTGCCCGATCCGGAATCGAGAACAGGCACCTTCCCGAGGTCCAATATCCATATCGCCGCAGTGCCGGAGGGATCCGAGAACCACTGCGCGGAGCGTCGGTTCTGGTACTGCTCACTGAGAAGCAGTAGGTCAGCACCCTGCTCCGTGGCGAATTGGAACAGCAAGTCGTTTGCTGTCCTGCTCCTCTGCATATTAAGTTGCAGAACACTGATCATTTTTGTTGTTTCTGGCGAAGCTCCTTGATGGCCCGCCTGTACTGCCCGCAACGACCAGACCCAGCGGAATGCTTGACCTGGTCGCCCTTCAAGCCGGCTTCTGTACACAGGACACAGGACAGCGCTGCATTGCACGCGCTGGCCCTGTGGTCCTGGCCGCCGCACTTGAAGCAGAGCTTGCTTCTATCGGGTCCAGAGCAGCGATTAGCGACGTGACCGAACCCCAGACATTTAAAACATCTGGAAGCCACGAGCTTCTCACGCACCCGACAGCTCACGTACCATACCTTAAGGTGGCCCTTCTCCAGGAGCTTCGCAGCAGCTCTGGCTCCCAGCGTCAGGATTGCCACCTTCTGACCCCGAGCATTTGCCTTCGAGACGAAGGTTTTCACCTCGACGTTTTCTCCGAGGACAGCTTTGACGGCAGCGGTCACCTCCTCCTCGGTTGTCAACTCGTCGAGGTCTCTCACCTCCAGCGTAGACTTGGGCGCGAGAACGCGGACTGTCGCGTTCGCCCCCAAGATGGTCTTCAGGTCTTCGCTGAAGGCGGACTTACTCTGAGAGGTGTCCCCGAGTTCGACTAGTAGGTCGCCGGCTCGGGTCTTCCTCATACCCTTGATAACGGCGCCCTTCTCATCGGGCTTCGCTTTGCTGCGAATCTCGCCCAGCACGTCGGCGTAGGATTTCCCCTCCGACGGCTTGATGAGGAGAGCGTCCGGCCGCTGCTTGCGGGGCTTCTTCCTCGGTGCCTTCTTGCTTTCCTGTCCGCCGGGCTGGCTTCCAGGATTTTGACGAGGGTCTCTCTTTTTCCCATTTCTTTTAACAACCTCGGTCCACGTTTCGGTTTCCGACCGCTTCGCTGAACCGTCTCCCCTAGGCTTCTTCTCAGCCTCCGGATGGGCGGGGCTGGAAGCGGCCCGCTTCCCACCGACTGGCTGAGCCTTCACCCGCAGTGATGGCGTCGTCTGTGTTGACGCGGCAACCGTCTCGCATGATTGCCACGACCTCCTCAGCTGGATGATGTGGTGCAGACTGGCCTCCAATTGGACGATGCCATCCTGCACATCCTTGCTGATATTCTTTTGCCGGGTGGTCGCGGCCTTCATTACAGCGAGGGTTTCGAAGCACTTTTTAAGGTGCTCCTCCTCCTGCTGCCTGGCGAGCGCGATGACCGCGTCAAAGGGAGACGAGTCGGCGTCCATCGGCTCATTGTTCTCAGCGGGTGCCTTTTCGGCGGCCACGGATGTTCTGGCCACCGATGATGCAGGTGTCTTGACCCGGACTGGGGGCGATCTCGTGAGACGGGATCTTCTTTCGAAGGGGCTTGCCACCCCTTCGTCGAGCCCGCTCAGAGAAGAACGCTGCTGGGAGTTTTGTGGGGTTAGGGTACCCCGCTTTGATTCGTGCACCTTTTGAATCGTTTTTCCTTCTGCCGTGTCCATGGTGTCTGGCTTAGCCCCCGAGACTGGGCATTGACCCCCCCAAAAAATTTTTTTTTTCCCTATGAGAATGTCAGACCGACCCATCACCGGAGCAACTATTCCTGCGTTCAGCCGCCTCCAAAACATCGGCGGCCCCAGACGAGCAGTGGCCTAGGCAGAGCCCCCCCGTGACCGTAGCAGGGCCCTATCCGGTCGCCAACCGGCACCGCCACGGCCAAGGGGATTTTCGCCGGCTGATAGGGCAGCCAGGTCAGTTGGCTGAGCTGACCCGGGCCCCTGTACTATCCGGCAGCCTGGGAGGTGCAGAACCCAGTTTTTAAGCTGTACCCTCTGCTCGTCCTAGACCTCCAGCGCAATGGAGGCTGAAGAACACAGAGTCACCCCGGCAAGTAGGCCGGAATGATTTAGAAAAACAACCGGGCTATTGAAATGAAACGGAGAATGGAGTTGTGAAAAGGAGACGCGAAAAAGGACCAGTGCGCCCCCCTCCCCTTTTAGTCGGCTCTTACGACAAGCAGGGGATACTGTTGGACATTCTGTCCCGGCCCAACACAGGAAAGTGTGCTATAATACTCTAGTGTCTTATAGAAATATAAAGATCTTATCTTAATATTTTATCTTTATCTTTTAACTTTACCTTTTAATCTTTATCTTCTATCTTAATACGGTACATAAAATCCCTATCGTTTATCTTAATAACATCAAATTTCAAAAAGGAGGCAAAATTTGTTAGAATGAAGCAAATTTTTTTCTACAAAATATTTATTATGTACAAAAAATATCACATTAAGTTAATACTGTACACATACAAACAAAATTGCAAAACAAAGTAAAAAAGTTAGTCAATTGGAACAAGTAGATTTGTTTGATTTAAAACCTAAAAAATAAAGCTTAAATAAAAACATTTTCATAGTTAAAATACTCCGATGTTTGATTCAAATTAATTCTATAATCGATCAAACCCATCTTGCTTATAGTGATTCAACAAATCAATTTAAGTCTAACCAAGAACATCTCGAATGCTGGGCTGCAGTAATATTTAAAATTTTCACTCCGTCATAGTTCTTAATATTGTAATATTTAATCCGAGCTTAAACTAACTTTGTTATTTTTTAGATAGTTTACCAGTTGGGTACTACGCAGCACTTCTTAGATTTATGTTTGCGCATTCAGTCTCCACATAAATATTGTTTATGTTGAGAGACATTGGAGCTATGTCCTTTCACCTTTATTTATATGTGCTTTGTTTAGAATCGTTTCATGTTAAATTCATGCCGCGCCTAACTTTAAGAAAACATCTGAATCAAATCATTAAAATTTAAATCTAGCACAATCCAGCTACAGAAAACAACGACGTAGAATAAAACTATTTTAAATTTGTCTATACTAAATGAGGGTCAACACTCAGGAAACGAAGCTGAGTACCTATTTAAACGTTCCAGTACATTGACTTAGGACTCTATGTATTTTTAACGGGGACCATCCCGCTTTTCTAAAAAAATGTATTTTCTAGACAATCTAACTTTAAACAAGACTAACAACTAATTCAGTTAGACAAACAAGATTAACAAGATCTAACTTTAAATTAATTCCATATTTTGCAAGCGAATTTCGTGGTTTTAGAAAATATTCAACAAGGAAATATCTTACTTTTACTCTAACTATAAACTTTAAGTTATTTCAGCAGAACTAAAGACCATTTTCCAGCAATATATACTTCTAAGTTTAACCAAAGTATTACTCGGTTTTCCTTCATACACTTCTCGAGACAAACTCTCAAAACTTGCATTGAGAAATCCCGGATGGAAGACAGGCGCGATGGGTAACTTCTGGTAGAACTCGGTCCTCCTCAGTCTACGTTATAGCGTTGACATTGTCAGGATCAGGGTCGATGTTGATGTCCTCCTCCTGGTCCTCGCAGGAAGGCCCTGAGAATCCTGCCATGCAGGAGCACATCGGCTGGCCCAGGATCGTGATGCACTTGCCTTTGTTCTTGCAAAAATCCTCAGGACATCCCTCACCGTCAAACCTAACAACAATAAATCATCAATTTACATAAACGGTGGCATTAAAAAAAGTTAAAATATAGAAAGAATAGTTTTTCACAAGTACGCAAAATATATAAAAGGTTTGTTAAATATAATTTTAGAGTACTTTAAAATGAAATTAATGGATTCAACAAAACCTTTTAACTTCTTATTAACTTCTTAAAATTATATTATAGCAGTGAAGTTGTGGATTTTTATTTCCACGTTGATCTTTGCATACAGAACAATGATTTACCTCAAGCAGTAATAATCTTAACATAAGAAGAGAATTGGGGAAATTGTAGTTCTTAGGGTATTCATTACCTCAAAGCATCTGCAGCAGATATCTCTGGGGAAGGTTCATCCTCTTTTAGCTCATTTGTTTCTGTAATGCAGAGGATAAACATTTGTAATACACACTTTCAAATACTTGTTCTATTATATAAAGCAAATGTATTTTTATTATAGAAATAAGGTTTTGAACTCCCTTTGGAAGTGGTTAAAACTCCCCTCATGTTAGCAGTGGCACGATCTCCTTCACGTTTTAATAGTTAATTGTCATTATTTAAAAGTTGATAATTTTTCGTTCTGACTCAGAGTTTACGTGACTGCATATCTCTCAATTTCGTTCAATGGATGGGTATTTTTTTAGTATTAGATGCTATTTAAATATTTCAAATATAGCCTCATGTGGCTTTGCTTTCCCGGCATGAAAAAGCTTCAGTTTGTAATGTCATGATTTTGAAATCCAACCGTTATTCCCGCACGCGCCAAATTGGTGCATGGAATATTTAAATATGCATGTACCCGACATTTTTTTCTAAATAAAGATATTTTTAAATTTAATTGGAATTTGAATTTTGAATTTGAATGAAAATTTGAGTAAAAGTGAACAGTTTGAAACGTTGAACCCACCTATACAGACGGGGTCCTGGTCGTGGTCCCAGCGGCCGCCGACACAGCGGACCTTGGTCAGCGCCTGCTGCGACGGGGGCACGTCGTACCCGGGGTCGCACCGGAAGTGGCACACGGAGCCGTCTGGAAGTACCCCCTTGGCCCTGGCGGGGACGGGCTGGTGCTGGGGGGTGCGGCAGCTCAGGTGGCCGTGGTCCGGGGAGACGGGCACGGGGCACGAGGGCGTAGCTGGAAAACAGATTGTTGTTAGAATAGTTCTTTAAAACCGGTTTATTCTGTAAAATGTTTTATCAAATAATTTCAAAAATGTATTCCTACTACTACTTATTTTGGGAAGTACCAGTCCCTTGCACAAGCGGGAATCCTGAAATTAAATCAAGTAGGCAGTAGATTTTTAGGTTTGTCAATCAATAAAACCTTTTTCGGTCACGAATGTAAAAGGTATGAAATTGTTAGTAAAGTCTAAGACATGTGATAAAAATTAAAAATAAAACTCAATAGAATGACGACTTATTTATTTCGACTCAATAACACCTACATACAAGCACCTACTGATATAATGTTGAAGTATGTACGAATACCTATATACCTAGATGAAGTGACATCTAAGAGATGACCTAGTTAACAAGGTGGGCAATAATTTATCGGTTCGGTTTGAGTTACATAGATCATAGCCTCAAGGTGGCGTGCCTAACTACTACTACCACGCCACCTTACTTAAGTGTGGTGGTACCTCTACTTATACTTATGTGTGTATATTCTTTTGGTGGTGTGATTTCCGCATATGAAGACTACGGATCTTTATTAAAATTTCACACATATTAAATGAATCATTCAGAACATATACTGACAGAGGCACTGGGGCTCGGGGCCGGTCCACTCCAGGTCGTCGCCGCACTCGGTGGTGTTGGGCCCCTCCAGGCGGTAGCCGGGGGCGCAGCTGACGTTGCACACCGAGCCCCACGTGGCGCCCCCGGGGCACTCGGCCACCGCCGCCGCGCCCAGCTCCAGCCGCGGGCACTTGCGGACTGCAACACCACAGTCAACGTCACGTTGTGATCATAACTCAATTGAATAAATAGTTAATAGCTGTGTCTCTATTGTCAAAATGCAGTTTTGTATGAAATCTGCGAATTTTTTCGTAGATCTTAAGCAAGCATAATTCTCCTTCATGAGATCAAAAAGTGTTAAGTTAAGGTTAAGTGGGTTGGAATATACTTAAATGTATAGAAAGTAAGTAAATCTTAATCTTAATCTTATACAACCCAATTAAATAAAGAGCTAAAAGCTGTACTTCTGTTATAATTTGTATTGGTGATTGCTAAAGATTTTAGGGGTAGGCCGGTTGAAATCTGTGAAAGACAGTAGGTAGGCCCTAAGGAGAAGAGCAGTTAAATGCAATTTTTTCTGCGAGATTTGTTATATATTTTAAACAAACATAATTCTCATTCGTGAGATTTAAAAGTATTAAGTTAAAGTTAAGTGAGTTACATTATAATTAAATGTATAGAAAGTATATATTGTTTGTAAATATGAAAAATGTCCAGATTGCCACGTTCCATTTTTAGATTTAGTTGGAGGAGTGAGTTGATAACTCAGCCAACCAAATAGGAACTCAACTCATTTGTAGATATAAAAGCATTCATATAAAAACATTGATGAGGCAGGGAAGTTAAAGTTTGGACAGTTAGATGGGAATTACCGAGGGAAGATTTATCACTGTATTCGTTGGTTTATATTTTGCTTGAAATACGAAAAAAGTTTAATTCGTTGACGAACTTTATAGATTTTATCTGTCCTGCTTTGATCTTCGTTATTAAAGTGGCTTGGTTATCATAAAACAGAATCAATGCATATCCTATGATTTAAAGCCTTTAGGTTTTTTTTTTTTAACTTACCGATGACATTGTACCTGGTGACGCAGTTGACGAGGGTCCGCTTGTGGCGGTACAGCCTGATGACGACTTTGTGGCTGCCCTCAGGCACCTCGTCACCCGGCTGGGGGCCCGCCAGGACCTCCTGCTTCACTTTCTTAACTGAGGACCTGCAAAAACAAAAAAGTTCATTTATTAATGTTGGACAACCACCCAATGCATGAATCCTTAAACATTTACATAATGTTTCTTACAAACGGTATTTTTGACAGAGATGAAATTAGAAGAGAAAAACATTTTGACTTTTGCAAGAGTACGTCATCATTCTTCAAACTTTCATTACGCTTATTATGTATAATGAATCTAAAACCATTTAAATTATCTGTTTTATTTATAATTGGAAAATAATGCTCAGTGTTATTATTAACAATACTGTTAATAACCCTGAATTTAATAGCAAATGAGCACATTAAAATGGTTAGATTCAATTGATGGAGGAATTTCTTCATACCCTAGTTGTTAAGCTGTTTTACCCTTGTTACTCATATATACTTCTTATCCAGTTACCTTGCAGACTGCACATCGAAGAAATCATGATGAGCTTTTTTGAAAGTAAGAGGGTTCTCTCCTTCTCATTCTCGTTAATACGTTTTCTAGTTATTTATGAACGTCTATTCCTTCCCTCTGCGAAAAACTGTCAGAGAAGAATACTTCAATCAAAATGAAAATAACAGTAATATTTGTGAAATTATATCAGTCAGGCATAGTAAAATTTTCAGTTAAAATCAAAATATTCTATTGTTTATATTTCCAATAATTCCTGCCTTACAAGGATTTTAGCTGTTTGGTAACTTCATGTCCAGAAATTTCAAGATCAGTTTTCAGAGTTTTCATTGATTTATTTTTACCTACACCTAATATTACTCAGTGACCGTGACGTATGCCCTGTACATTTTACCAAGGGTGGCACGGTATGATGGGCGGCACCTCCATGACCACCGTGGTGTCGCCGCGCTTGGCCAGCACCGCCCGGTCGCTGGGGCAGCGCGCGCACACCTTCGCCCGGCCCTGGCCATGGCCCTGGCCCAGGCCCTGGCCCTGGCCGCGGCCGCCGCGGGGCTCGTCCCCGCTGTACATCCACTGCCCGGCCGGCGGCGGTGGGCCTGGAAGAAGATTCGTTACATTGTAAAAGTAAAATGTAGTTCCGACTTAAAGGTTAAGCAATATCAAAAATGAACGGAACTGTACAAAGTTGGAATCAGAGAGAGATGTCGCCACTTACAGAGGAGTAAATACAAAAACTCATGTTTTGAATATAGTTTGGTTTGGCGGGGAGATTAATATAAATAAATTAACATTAAAATTAATATAGATAATAAATTAAGTTCGAGATTAATTGATTGGAATATTAATTTTTTTGTACAACGCAAATTCTGATTAATATTGCAAAACATATATTGCTATAGGTTGATTGATATCGCTAGGGCATATAAAAATGTGACATAAGGAAGGAATGTCAAAGAGAAAAACAATACCTTCATTTGATTTATCCTGCCACATTTTTTACATGAGCATGTTCTTTGTTCGGTTCATATATCTCACAAAATATTTCTTAAATGCAACGTAAAATGAGACGCTTTGAGTATGGAAAAATATTCTTTACATCGTTCTCTGTTGTTACGCTCTTTTTAAATTGTGGTTTCCAATACCTACCATAATTTAGAAGTAATTTTACAGTATTAAAAAATTATATTGCTCGTTTCTCGTTTAATAAATTAGGTCATAACGTATTCTCGCTATGAAATATTATATCTCTTTCTGCAATTTTTTCAGAAACAAAGAAAATCATTAATTTCAAACTATAATAATGAGTAAGGTTGCTAAGGGCACAGAGGACAAACATATACTCCAAAGCTATAAAACGCAATTTAGTAATTAATTTCCACTTCCTAAATCGCTCCGGTTAGTACTTTGGTTTTATTGATGTACTCGAAGGTTACCCAGATGATGGCCTGTGGCCCACATGTCTCGATTATAAATAGCGTGTGGTGAATTGGCTTCCCATTGTGTGAGGTCCAGTGGCCATTAGTTGGCGAAGTGACTTGTCACTTGAGCGGATCAATCATACCCTTGTCACTTTCCCGGACAAGCGACCGCCTCACTGGCGCATGCGGGCATCGCGCCGACAATATTTGTAAAGTTAGTTTAATCAGTTCAGGGCTTTTATTCATTGATACTGTAACTGACTGACTGACCTCACCCCGACCGCCAACATCTTGGAGGAGGGTTAAATTCTGTGACTAAGATGTTTGATGCATGTTCTTAGTTGAACAAATAATTTCTTATTTCTCAATGAATAGAATGAAAGGAGTGGAATGCAGAATCAATTTTAGGTTAGAGGTACCTGCATTAAAACCTACTTGAATCAGTGAAGAAAATTAGTAGTTGATTTCTTCTTGATTTTAAATGTATATAGGGTCTAGTGTCGCGAGCACGAAATACGGCGGGCGGCAAAAACTGGAAACACACTAAATATTCTGCTAAAAGTCAGCTGAAAAGAGCAAATTAAATGTTTATGTTGAGCTGTCAACATCTTGTTTGTGTTTTTCGTGGACTTTACACTATGCAAGTTTTTGATGCAATATTTCATTAAAAGTTTTCTTTGTCCGTCTGCGATCCAAAACAGCATTGCCAACCGCAAGTGAGTCTTTCACCCGGAAACCCGAGCCCAAAACCTAAATTAATTTTCTAATTGGCTACCAAATAGGCCTACATGTAAAAAAACTCTTATCATATAAAATATTGTAAAAAGATAGTTGTAGGCTACAAAATTTACCTAAAACAAAAACAATTATGTTATCCTCTTATACGAACAATTTTTCAAGCTTGTATGTTTATATGTTTGCTTGGTTGCACAATTATTTCAGCCATTCCAAGTTCCACACGGGACAATTAGGCCATTGATTATCGACATCGACATTGACATTGATTGTCGATGTGGATAATCAATGGTAAGGCCATGTTTACAACTAGTTTATGGACTTTAAAAAATATTTAATCTGGTTTTCCAGGATATACTTCTGCTTGTGTGTCGATTTATAAATTACAATAATTTCTTCCCCTCCTTTGTTGAAACTTCAAACTCAAGCTCCTTCTCATACCTCACTACCCATAATGTTATGTGTCTTGAAAACATTTCAAACACTTTATTTTTCTTGGAAAAATTAACAGTAGGCTAGTCTCGTACAGGACTCCACAAAATTACACGTCATCATAGTATTGATAAAATCTTTTATTATATTTGTAAAAGAGGATTTTAAAATATACAGAGCAATGAAAGATATATTTCTTAACAAATTAATGCTAATTTTAAATGTTTATCAATGATTACTTCAAGAAATATATTGAAGCTTTCTGGTTTGTATGGGACATTTGTAACGGTTCCGTACCGGACTTGTGTGAATGGAGGTTTCAAATCAAGTAATTTTTATGTTATAACATACTAGGGGTATTGTTATTTCATTAATACCAAATTAAGAAATTATTAGTAAGTAATTTGTGTTAAGGTTTTATTCAATCTACTCACATTATGTACAAAAATTATATTCTTAAAAGTAACTCGATTTAGGCTCAAAACTTGGGACAGATCAACGAATAGTTAGTTCATTTCTGAATATTTAGAATAGGGATAGGTCATTTCTGAGTCACTGCTATTGGTGCTATTCTTCTTAGAACGAAAAACACACTTGCAATGAGGGATGAACCCTTTTGCGCTCCCAGCATGACATCATTGACTATGGTAACACACTATTAATCGCCCTCCTTTCCCTGTCGGTACTTCCAATCCTCCACTCTTGTCCGAGTGTTGCCAGATAAACTTACTGGAGTGATTTTGATTCACCCAAGTTTCGTCGAGGTACACCCAGTCGTTTAGTATAGGTTCCTGCTTTAGCGAGTGCATTTTGCGCAAGAACCGCGCACGAGCGGCGACTACTCCCCATCAGAAATTTGCGTCCGTCGTTGGCTTTTTTGTACCTGAATCCTAGGGCACAAAAAACCGTCGAACAGAGCAGATACTACCAGTGTAGCCAATTAATTCTCTCTGGCTTGTGTTCCTTGCGGCCATTTTGAGCAGTTTGTAAATCTCCCCTGTCATAAAATCTCAAAACTGCCTCCCTCACTACGCCACAATCAGTCATTTATCAATGTGCGAATCGCTTCTCTCGGGGCTCGGGAGTATAGTTTTCTAGGAGGTACACTACTTTCTCTTTTTACTTCTCGGGCACACCTTTGAACAGGCCGGAGACTAATTCCACACATTTTTTTATGTCAGTTCTTGGCTTTTATTGAAGTCAATAGCTTCACGATTATTTTCGTCGGCTGAACGTTTTTGCAAAACTAAGAACGTTTGCAACCACATTTTTGATTTGTTACTTGAGGTCACTTTGGAAAATGCCCTGTAACCGTCGGTCCTTGGGCGGCTCAAACTGTATTTCTCCTGACTCCATGATGAAAACAAAACAAACCCGGCAAAATAAGAGAGAATGCAAAAATAGGCTTAATGTTCATAGATTGCACACTGATTAAACAAAAACCGTTATATGTTACAATTGACAGATTATGTAAATTAAGTGTTGAACAATTTATCACAAAAAAATATAATATAATTTCGTAATTCGATGAATTAACTTATGAAATCTCCGAAAACAAACAAAAACAAAACAAAAGATTACGTATCGTTACATTTTTATTTTTGTCTACAGCTGACAGTTATTATTGATTCCTGCTAGTCTGAATCTTGCACGAAATTAGAAGAATCTTGCATAAGAGCTTGCAGCAAAACTTTCATATGTAAACGTGTGCTTGTAAACTTACAATCATATGACTAATTGACAACCAAAATTCTGCTGATTTCGCCAGCAGCGCCCTCACTCACCCGCCGTATTTCGTGCTCGCGACACTAAGCTAAGTTGATATAGCAAATAAACCTTTGACAGTTTAAGAGACCAATATTGGAGGGCAAAACTTTACTGACAAACTATCTGTACAGTTTTGTAAATGTATTAGCCAGCAGCCAATCTCAATGTTTTTGATATTTTTAAAGTTGAGTTATAGGTAATTTTTTATATTTGTTTTGCATTTTCCTTTATTGTTTGGTAACCAAATTAGCAGCGCATTTGTCCCAATGTTAAAATGTTTCAACTATAAAAATACTTTTTCTAAACAA
Organism: Flexamia atlantica; assembly: GCA_035578135.1. NCBI lineage: Eukaryota > Metazoa > Arthropoda > Insecta > Hemiptera > Cicadellidae > Flexamia > Flexamia atlantica. The sequence continues at coordinate 2,610,031 of JAQJVK010000009.1, forward strand.
GCGATACTACAGCAAATTTAAGTACACAGTTAAACTCAAAAAGCAAAACTTCACCTAATAGGTTTTATGAAATAGTTTAACCTTTTTTCGACATGGGAAAAATACACAAACAAGAATTTCTCATTTAAAGTAAGAGGATTCACAAAAGGTTATTTCCTAATGTGAAAAACTTAATAGCTCTCACAGAAAAATATTTCTTAAATTTAAATACCCACTGAAAAAGAACAATAATCAACATTACAAGGTTTTTATATTTTAGCAGCAAACCATAACCATACAATTAAAAAAAAAATCTACTAAAAATGAGCATTTGCTGTTCTAAATGTTCTAAGTTATCAAGTAAAATACATCACAATTTCCATTTACTGTATAACGGATGTTCAACGTATTTGTGAACAAAAAGTAAAGATTAAAGTAATCTCAAAAGGCTTTGTACTTTTCTCAGATAAATATGAAGGAAGTTGAAATATTTTCCTTTAAAAATATAATTTCAGCGTCAAACACTAACTGGCTATTGTATGGGTGTTACTCGAACCAGATGATCTTTTAAGAAGCTTTGAAGGATCTATGGACCTATGAGAATCGATATTTATTTTTCCTTCCGGATTTTCTCTCCAGTAACGAATATTTATTTTGGATACCTTTGAACTTTTGCCAAACGAAACACTGTTACTCTCTGCCTCAATGATAGCAGTCTAAACAGTGGTGAGCGGTGCACACGGCAGTGTTGTGGTATTGTGCAATCGCTGTTTGTCCGCCTCACTCCAGCGTGCCAACTATTCGGTTGGGCGTTGACTTCCTACCCCGTCAAACGATATTTTATGCTCCGAGACTGTTCTAAAATGGGATATTAGTGACCTACTCTATATAAAGTTTTTTAAGACCTCTTTACAAATTTACACTAAAATACATTGTAGTTTTTCGTACAATTATAGTCTGTTTATGCCTACAATAGTTTTAATTGATTTTTACTAACTTATGTCGATACCTGCCTTGAGAAAGGTATTAAACTAATACAAAAATATTGATTTTTGTCATCAGAGTCTATCGGAAAGTTGTATGGGAGATATTTAGGATATTTAGTTTCTATCAATCAATTAAACTACTCATAGTACGTTTTTTAACATCCGTTCTTCGTTACGATGCGATTGGTAGGTCGCCATTTCAAGAAATGTATACTGTATATCGATAAGCTAATACAATTAGGTAAAATCTTGTAGTCTGTATCTTTTGCAAAATTACCACCGTGATACGTATAAATCTCAAAGACATTACAACGAGCTGTAATAACGCCCTTGCCGTTTGGAAAGATCAAACAGTTCGCGCATTATATCTCCGGCTACGGCTACTGTGCTGCTAACCATGTCATATGATATTTTCAACATGTGATATCGGTAAACACAACGTTTTACAAACAGCGGGGCTTTAGGAAAATGTTTTCAGAAAAGTACACTCTCCCCCCCACGCCTTGCAACCAGCTGACTTTGCCATAGCCGGAGGTAGGTATAATGCTCGAACTGTACTCGTATGATGGCAATTCAACATGTATAAATAGCGATTGTACATATGTTACAGTATGCTAATCTAGTGTTGATTTACTACAAGACCATCTAACGAAGCTTGTCCATAACAATGCTCCCAGCTGGCATTTAACACATGGTCACCTGTATTGTTGCCAAGCTTTGTTGTTAGAAATGTTGCTTGCACAGCTGACGCATGTACAACCTTTTAGAAGTTGCTAATTTTAAACCACAGTATCCTGGAGCGCAGTAAAGATTATTTTGTATAAAATTCCCATCTATACTTTGGTTTTCTAATCGATACGGACTTCGTAAATGAAACCCCTCTTTCGAAAAAGGGCGAATCTTTATGATAAAAACTTGCATAGGTGGTACCAGCTTATTTTTGAATAGGTTAAAAATTCTTCAAAGAGATTATTTATCATTTGGTTTTTGTAGCGGCAAGGTGGTTGTTTTGTAACAGTTGTATTTATGAAGAACAGTTTTATTTGTGCCGCCAAGCGTTCTTACCTCTATTTCGGTGCCTGTGTTTGTTGTGGTTCCTTTTAGTTGAAGCCCCATCCGTGATAGTACTCGTTACTGTGCCTCTGTAAAACTAACACAATCCAGATTACATTTAATTTCATTTCACCAATATAATACATCGCATAAGATACAGTGGCTCTGATAACCATAGATTTTTTTCTTATATTTATATAACTTTTGTGAAATCGGCGAAATACTAACTACTAAGTATCAGTATGAAATACAAAATGGTTTACGACTTAATATCGTAGAGAAATTTCAAAATTTCAAACTCGCTCTCAGTTTTTTTTTAGTTATTCATCACATGTTACCTTGAGATTTTTGCATTTCTCTAGACGTGAAAGCCTATCAGAGAAAAAGAGGACAGAGTAATTTCATGCCCCTATAATTAAAACTGCGTCAATAAAAAGTAACTAAGAAATCATTTAAGCTACCTTGGGGTTGGACCCTCTGGCCGGCGTGACGCGCACCTCCTCCCCCGGGGCCACGAGGGCGGAGCCCCGCTGCTGCGAGTGCCACAGGCCCCGGGTGTCCTCCTTGGCCCTGGGCAGCACGACGAGGCGGGGGCGGAGGGCGGCGGGCCCCGGGCCCTGGTCGGCCTGGTAGCGGTACCGCCCCTCGTGGTCTACGTCGTGGTCGGCCCGGTGGCGCCGCTCCGGGTCGGGCCGCCGCGTGGTCCCGGGGTCCCAGCCGTCCCGGGCCAGCCGCTGGGACGCCGCCCAATCGATGTCCCAGTCCCGCGGGTAGCTGAACACTCGCCTAGAGCGCCCTCGGTGGCCCCATCTGTAGAGGAAACTAATGCCTAAGTCATGATTTAATAATTTCATTTGATGTTTAAAATATATAAAAAAATAGGTGCAACAAATTGACCTTTTTCTCAGAGGTGAGCTTACATGGAGTTTTACCATATGGTCTCATAATTATGGACCATAATCCCATAATGGTCTCTCTTTATGAAGCTGAAACTATTTTCCAAAACAGACAATTGTAAAAAAAATAAGACTTATATGTTCCCCTTACAGGAACTTTTTTATTTTTAAGACTTTGAACTTTTTTATTTTTATTTTTTTGATCTTTGATTTTTGTTATACAGTGGAACCTGGATAATTCGAACCTCAAGGGACCAGCTAAAAATTTCGAATTATCCATAAATTCGAATTAAAGAAGTTCTAAAGAATGGGGCCAAAACATTAAACTCCACATTGTTAATTTAACCTCTTGATTAAATTGACACTCTAAAAGAATAAATTCATCAACAAACGCTAGTTATAAATAAGGGTTCAAAAACTACAATCATAAAACAGAAATAACTACCTTAAAGTATAAACTACGTACGACGCGACGTACGATAATACAAAGAAACATTTCTGCTAGAAAAAATACAGTACGTTCTGCTACTTCTGAACTTGATACAAGCTACTAACTTAACTTCGTGTAACATTGACAATTGCACGCTCATTGACTTTCCGCTAAAGTGAGTGTTTTATAGGTCCGAGATTTTGTTGACATGGTAACTACAATCATTTAACGTTACGTAAAAACTTTTAAACACTTAAAAACAAGACACTGCACAGATTAAAATAAAAAATAAAAAAACGGAATGCTGCACTGGAATTCGGAAGTTAGTGTGGCAGGTGGGGGAAGGAAGGGGGTCGCAGTGTTGAGTGGCCTTTGTGTCGACACAGAAAACTGCGCATCAGGTCTGGCGCATGGCTCGTCTGCCGGGAGCCCTTCTACACAGAATCAAGCGCGAAAAGACTAGTGGCGCTGACACGGCGAGGGCAACCCTTTCCGAACCCAGTCAGCGTTCTGTACTGTTTTAGTTTACATTATTGGTGTCGCGTTACAAGCGATGTTGGGGCAGGGTGGGAGGTGGAAGGGATGAGTCATTTGACCATAAACTGACACGCCATAGGTCTGGCGTTAATTTTGTATTGAACGTCGTAGTAAAACGTGTTTTCCAATGAATTTGTAACTATTTCCAGTCGTGAAATGAAATTAATGTACCTTAATTTGGCACTTCAAAATTCGAATTATCCAAAATAAAATTCGATTTATCCACGATATTATAGCATTGTTTGGATACAAAATGCTAGGGACCAAGAAAAATATTCGAATTAAAGAAGATTTCGAATTATACACGTTCGAATTATCCAGGTTCCACTGTAATAACGTCAAGAGAAACGTAGATGGCTAAAACAAAACATTGCAAACATTTGCGTATGGGTTGAGTAATAATAAGCATTTTAATGTTTCATAATTTGTTATCACGGGTATTATTGTTATTTTAATGTAGTTTGAACATAATTTATTAATTAGACTCGAGACCTTTGCTTATGCCCCCACAAATTATATGGAAAAAATTAATATGTGATTAAAAATATAAAGAAGTAGGAATGTAATCCGACATTTTTTTTACTTTTGTAGACTCTTCTTAAAGGTTAGTCTTGCTGTACTTATTTATATAAATCAGTAGAAATATTTTAATACGGTGATAGTTTTTCTTAAATTCATCAATCATTATTTGAATTTTTTCTTAGGTAGTATTGGATAGTCTTGAATCGATTGCTATTTTCCAACATTTGCAATTGTGTATATTTAACGTCTTGTGTGTAAATATAGTATAAGTGTAAACATATTTTTAAATGTTTGAAGACGTTTTTTAAATACATCCAATGAATACAACAACACGTATCATGCTAATCAAGAAATTATAAAGTTTTAAAAAGCTAAAATTTGTATCTAGGTCTTGAACAATATACATTATCAGAGTAACATATGTTTGTGATTTATTGAACGTTGAAAATGGCACAGACGCAGGAACACATATTTCACTGAAATATAACTGTTGTAGGCAATGGGCCATTTTACAGTTTGGTTGGGTTCAAAATACTGTAATCCGAGACATTAATAATGAAGGATAATATCCCAATTTAACTTGTCAACAAACACATTACAAATATCTAAAACGGCAACTCTCTCTCATAAATCTGAGCGATTCTTCATCGCAAAGCCGGAAGACCTTGGTCAACCAAGAAGCTTGTACGGTATTACGTCACTAGAATTATTTGCTGACCATTCATAATTCTAAAACAGGAATAGTGATTAGCCATGGTGTCAGTAGCAGAACTCAACACGTTTGTGTGAAACTAAGAATACAGTATATTACGACCTTCCACGTCTTTAGACTGATTTCCCTAGGCTTTTAGTTAGGTGAAAACAAGAAAATCGTCGCTAATTTTTCAACTATTTGTAGAAATCCACCAGTTATTTTACTATGTACGATTTTCGTGAAAGTTTCTAGTTATTGACAACATAGTATTTCGTATATATTTCAAATAAAATTATAATTTATAGTTCTGCACAAGAATTATAAATATTTTACATTTTTACCCAGAGAGTTTTGCATAAAAATAAAGATTCAATTATCATCCTACCCAAAAGCAATAATTTTGCACAGCGGCTTCCCTATATATCTCAAACACGCCATAACATCAAACCAAACAAGGTAATCAAACAAGATCAACATTTTAACCAATCAGTTTTCATGTAGCTGACACGCGCCTGAATCAACGTCAACAGCGGTTTCGGCCAATTCATAACGCCGTTGGACGGTCTCCAGGTCTGGACACCGAGTCCCAAGACAGACAACATTGTTGAGAGAGGTCCAACCAGTATAATTGGGCTCGGTCGATTTTTGCACATTAGGCGACTATTTCCGTCCTCACTAATGAACGGAGAGTCTCAGCATGTAGATCGATTTCTGTTTTTTTCAGCTTATTTTGGCTTGGCAGACGGTTTTCTTACCGGTCAATTAGAGGCTTCGTTACGTTTTGTAAAGCGAACTTTACAAGGTTGCTTGGTGAAGCAATTAAGTGAGTGGCTTTTTGCGGTTAATTGCAGCTATATGTAAAGCAAAGTATTATTGATACATGGCACTTGATATCCGTGGCTTTGCTTGCGATAAGCATAGAACAGCTGCTTATCTTAACGAAGGGGAACATTTTTTCTAAATAGCTGAAAAAACTACAATAGAATCAATTGTTTAACTATTGGCATACTCATAAATAATAAGATATACTGTACAGATACGTTGTACATATTTATACAATTTTAACTGTGTATTTTTATATTGATGGCAAACTTCACCCAACACTTTTGGATGTAGTTAAGTAACTGCTGCATACAACATTACAATTCATATTCTATGTTTGTCATATCGAGAAGGATGTTTGTGGGATTCAAAATTCCGAGATTAATAATCAATTCCTCTACTGAAGTCTACCCGAGATTAATAATCAATTCCTCTACTGAAGTCCAGCGAGGATTTGTAAAACCGTTTCTAATATGAACACATAGGTAAACTCCATTTGGGTACGTCTTGTTTGTACTAAACTATATCATAAGTAACATTTATTGACCTACTAAACTGTTTCAACAATTCTAAGGTAAATGGTAAGGTAAATTGTAAGGTAATTAATTGTATAATAAATTAAAGATAAAATGACTGCAATTTGAATTTTATTAATGGCGGTTCTTTTAAAAACCCTCTCTTGTATTTATTGGATCTTCCATTAAAAGAGACTTGAACTTTTTCTTCTATCTCTATCTATATCTTTTTTTTCTACCTCTATAGAAGATTTACATTTGATGTATTATTTTGCAGATTGAATGTAACTCTCCCTAAAGAAAGGAAATGTTTTTAAAACAATACTTTTTCGTGTTTTTTTCATTTTTATTTTTTTATATTCTCAATTTAAGGGTGTCATGAGTTCAGTGATGTCACACATATTGTAGGGCGAAACATATTGATTAATTCAATTAGAAACTCAAATCGGTCATAAAGTAACTCGCTACAAAACTGTTAAGATCGAGAAAGGTCTACAATAATAAAAAATTCAAATGTTTCTTAATTGTACAATAATAATAAATCTATCGTAGTGTCAGGAATACCATATGAAACACCGACATAGAGCTGAACAAAGGATGCAATACGATTCTACGAGTATAATGAAGAGATGAGTGACGTCATCGAACGTGACCACATGTCTACTGTAGGATAACATCTCGTATGCATCACTGCAGCCGGACAACGTGTGCAAACATTCGATACAATCAATAAACACAACGATGAATCAAACAGAGACTGTCGGCAAACTACGACTTCATTAAAAATAATTGAATTGTTTGTATTTTTATTTACAGTTTTATATTTTAATCGGTAATGGACCATGTTTCCAAATCATTAGCGTGTTAAGGGAAATATTTGTTCTTCCCATTAAAAATACTTTCAACAAATACGTCAGTTTTCAGCGTTAGGGTAAAATTAAACTTACATTTATTACAATTACTTGCAAATGTTTTTATGTCAACTGCAGCTACAGTCTGCTAGATGAAGTTAATTAAAATTATTTCAACCCAGGGAATTTTAAGAGAGTCTATGCAGTAGCATCAGATTATCCGTTTTTGAAAATCTTAATTTACTAACATTTATTTTATCTAATTATATATAAGTAAACTACGAGATCAGTATGTGTATAGCCAAATGACTTTGCCTTTAGCCGGTTGACTACTGGACCCATTAAATAATTGTTATAAGGGATGTCGTATTTTTCGTAATCGTGGCAATGTGTCCGTGTACTTGCGTATATACATTTTAAAGAAATATGACGACCTTCAATTGAAGTGAAATGAAGACTCCTTGTATGGCCCGGTGATGGTTAACTTGAACCGAAACTAGACGCCACAGCAACTTATTTGGTTACTTTGAAGCAGGTATTTAAACCATTAATATGGATGTTTTATATTCAATATATAGTTTATACGGTATAGATGTTATTAAAAACGTACAATTACACTAGTTCCGGAGCTCTCTGTTGTAGTATAATGGAAAAAATTAATGGCTTTAGCTACTGAGGTGGTCATATAAGATATCTATGGGGCTTACCTCACAGCTGGAGCTAAGTGATATGGAATCAGAACAATCGCTTCATCAGAGCTAGGAAGTGCTAAAAGGTTTATCCTTATATTGAAAACCGGTTAGGTTTTCATTGGCAACAAGTCAATCTAATTCGTGCCCTACCTGATTCAACTTTCTTTGATTGATGAACCGCTTATTTGTTCCAGTGGCCTAAACAACTCAAAATTAATTATTTTGATGTATTTAAGCTTCTTGCAAAACTGATTCAAAACTACTAATTTATTAGTAAAAAGTTGTAGAATAAGTGTACGCCTAATGCAGTGCATTTGTAAATACGCAAACAGATACAACAACACTATGCTATTAAGGTTCTAAGTATAAAAAGGAACTTTTGTGAGCAAATCATGTCGTAAAAACTCAACAGAAACTATTTACTATAATGTCTTGACGTGGTGTCTTGTTTCTATTGAAATTGATTTTTGGTAACGGTTATCAATTATACTACAAATGTATCAAAGATATGCCAAAAATTGATATCGAACGAAGAATAAATTCTGTTAGGTAACTTTCCTTTAATAACTTGATAGCCTATTTCTGAAAAAAAAACGATAGGATAGTAAAAGTGAAACTCGTTTTGTTAAATAATATGTCGAACACATTTTCAAAGGTAGTGATGAACCCATAATCTTAACTAGTTTTCTGGAAATAGCTACTTGTAACGTTTACATGGAGAAATGTTTATGGATTAAAGAAGATATGCTGGTGTTTAAATCCGACAAATAGTGTGCAAAGTTCTAAATGCAGATTAAACCGTTGATGTCTGCATCTTCCTATAACGGTAGCCATAAACTTCACAGACTTTAATCATTGCTGGGTTGCTTATGTATTCAGTGAGCGGCTAGATTGGTGTTAAATTGTTTGCTGACAAAACAACTACACACTACGGAATCTTCATAAACAAAAAGGAAGATATTGAGCAGACGGCATTGTTGAACGGGATCCAGATATTTATAATTAGGCTACTCGGATTTGCACATTACCACATCACTGGACTATTTTTACAGCTGTTAATGAAAACCATTCTTGTAAATTGAGCTATTTGTCTCTTAGGTGACCCTTTTCTCAGAAAACTTATCTGTAAAGAAAGGTTTGGTGACTTCTTTTCGTGTAAGAAAAGGTATACATAAAAAATCTATAATTACCGTTACTACTGTTTCATTTACTAATAAATATATGATGTATACGGTTAACATTTGTATTTATTAAGGTTTGCACATTTACACAATTTAATGTTAAAAGTATACTCTAAAAACATGTAGAACTTACCATAGTTACTATATTCATTTACTGTTTATTGACTTTATATTAAAGTTTTGTTTTATTGAATTTTATATTGAAATAAAACATATTTAAAGACTTATTTTGCTGATTGCACAGATGTTTCCTCAAGTCGATTAATAACATCATTGGAAAGCCATTGACCTAAACACAAATTCGTTTACCGTTATCGGAAATTCAGAAACATTAAAGTTCGTTTACCTGCTTAAATTATACCTGAGCTAAACAGGTAGATTCAGCTAAACAGATGCAAATCACTCCTTAAAGAGTTGTTATCATGACGGGGCTCCTTATTAAGAGAGTAACCCACTCTAATGATACAGAACGGATGAGAAAAAACGTGTGGCGCCTACATAAAATAACATGTCTTCGAAATTTATTAAGATTAGGATGTAGAAAATATCGATCGATGACGACGGTTTAATCTTATCTCAGCTCAAGGCATAGAAATAAACTTTGTCAAGCAAAAAATGAATAAAATTAAAAGTTACGCTTAGTAATATTAATAAAGATTACCGTTTTTGCGAAATTCCAAATGATTGGAAGAATTTCTAGTCAAAAGTCGCATGACTACACAGGATCTAGTCTAACTGGAAGTCTCTGGTGTGTGCACTTTCATTTCCAAATTCCATGCTTTAACTCAGAGTGGAGCTCTGTTACTTTTGGTTGTAGATCCTGTTCAGGGGCCCTCAGCGGAAACTCTATATTCATATTCTATACATTCATGTGTTTTACAACTTAGTGAAAGGAACCGTTTCAGTAATATATATGAATCTGAATTATTTCTCACCTCACTGATTAATTTAATTTCCTTAATTTCTAAATTTTGTTTTTTAAAAGCAATAAAATAAGTTTGAATTAACAAACCTAAAACGTTTTGACAAGATCACTCAAGATTACTCACACTGCAGCGATTTTTGAGGAATTGACCATTATGCTACACCTCAGAATTCTCAGAACATGTAGCACCGACAGGCAAAAGAGGGTAAATACCTTAACATTCGTATTGAATATAGGCTAGGTAATAAAAAAACAAGCTCTGATGAAATGCATCATCAATAATAAAGTACCCCTGCAACTTTCCGGATCTCGCCTCCCACTTTATGGTCAATTGATGGTTTTTACATGCGCTGAGTTGGCAGCTTCTTTTCTGACATCATGGCTTAAAATAATCTGTAGATTGTAAACCACTCTGCCATGTCATTCAACACATTTAGCTGCCGAGAGTGTGACAATAAAACATTTCATTACTCAAAATTCTTGGCAGAGTATTTAGGGTATAGAGCACAAAAACATTTGTTGTTTGTTGGCTAGCATAAGAAAGACCAATTTTAAGATACGGTCACTAAAACTGAAGTCACTTAATCACTTAATCACTTTGATAAGACAGGTACCTCATGGAGGACGTTACCCTGAATATGAATGAAGGATGAGTGTGATGATCGTGATGATAGTGGCACGATCCTGTAGCCTTTATTGGGATTACTTCAATATACATCCTAAAAGTGAATTTAGGTTATGGTTAAATTCCTTTCCCTTTTAATACAAGTTCAACATTCATTTACCCTACTTTTTTCAAAATGTTTAACCTCAACCGATTAAAATAGGACAAATACTGCCTAAAACTGGTGTTACTGCCTGAAAAAGGAAATTCTTTATTTAATTAATAATATATATATACGGCATGAAATTGCGAGCTTCTAAATTACTCAAACGGTTGATTCCCTTTTATGATTTATATTAGGAATCATCATTTTAAGTACCTCGAAGCAAACAATTTCATATCACCTAGTATAATATATATTAATCACAATTATAAGAGAAGAAAAGTATAGTTCGAATCAAATAACATGACCTCCTGTCCACCCATAACACCAAAGCTAATTTTTTCACCGGCCTGGGCCACGTCATTTGACTCGGATTACTCAATGTTTTATGCATCAAACTGCAATTTGAAGCATTTTGAAACATTTGAGTCAAATATTCTTTGTACATCTCAAATACATCATTCGTAAAGAAACTTAAAATGTAAAAGTTCCGTTTAGAAATCCTTTTCCTCTCTTATAAGCGATAATTTTTTATAAATTTAGCCGGTTGCCGGTTTTGGACACATAGATTTTGGTCGTACGATAAAAGTTCGCACGTCCACATTTCAACAGTGGCGTAATGAAATAAGTGTGTCCTTTACATACATCGATCCCAAGCACGGCACGATTTCCGTGTAGCGGTCGTCCACTGCCTCGACTATACATACACGACCGCCGCGCCGGATAGAGATCGGGGAAGCAGTGGCAGCAGTGATCAAATGCACGCATTCACACACATCGAATTCTGTTCGCACGCCCGCAAGTTTAGTTTCATTTTGGACTATTGGTTGTGCCTGTGTCTAGTGGAACAAATTTGGAGAATAGTTTTAGTTTTAATGGATTTTTTGGTTTATCGATAATTTATTTTAAAGTTTACATTGCGTCTTGTTCTTTTGTTGTCGTTTTTCTCGTGTTTGTTGCTCGCATTCGCAAAAGTATAGATAATAAACAGTCGATATTACTTTTAGAAGCTAGGCCTGTTTTGTGGAACAAAACAATAGACGTGATGCATAAAGACAGAGTCGCTACAAGAAATATTTTGAGAGAGGCGAGTCTTTGAGAGAGCTACGACGATGCAGCAACCACATAGCAAGAACACTAACCTTAAAAGGATTCATTCAAGACGTCACCTCGATCAAGATCGACGAGCAACTGAAGCACAATTGTATGTAACTGCGGAAAAAATTTGATGTGAAAGCCTCGCCTCTCTTACGAACTTTTATCGTACGACCAAAATCGATGTGTGTAAAACCGGATTAATCCAGAACAGAGTATTACAAAACAACAAGATAAACTAATTCCTTTTAAATGGTATATTTAAGAGACATAATTTATGTAAATATAACTTAACAGTCTCAAACATCACTCTACTTGGCACTATTGGATAGGTAATTAAAATGTATGACACTGTCGTGATTCATCTCCTTTATGCAAATCAACACGATTAAGAATAAAAACCTGACCATACAACTCTATTACCATACTTAATTACCAACGTTTGGCGCTTCTTGGATTGTTTTAGTTTCCTTTGATTTTTTAAAATATTTATAATATTTAAACGTATTCAAATGGATGAGTAATGCTCGACATCTGAAGCATGAAAACATTATATTATTAAATTGCAAAGCGGTAAAATGCTGAATAATATTTACAACAGGAAAAGCTGGACTTTCGAAACCTTGCTCACTTATGCCTTTGAAGATTCGGAAACATAAAAACGACCCGTCCAGTAGGTTTCAGCGAATACCTGAGGGTGTCGTCTAACTGATTAGCAAAGTAAGTTTTTTGCCCCAATACCATCAGACACTTTGGACAGGAACATAAATTAGATAAACTAATGCCGTTTTCACGCTGCGTATCATTTACTTACTTTTAAACCTCCTAACATCATGATTACATTTTATATTAAAGTACCGCCACCTTTTAAACTCTCTGTTTTTGTCATCATATCTCAAGCTGGTAACTCATAATAAAAAATGTTGTTATTATTGTTAAAATTATTATTATAATTACTTTTAGTAGATTCCCTACGGTCAGCTTCCCTTCCATTTATGTTAAAACTAACTTTCGACTTTTCGTGACATGCGGGTCTGATACCGTCATAAATAATGAAAAAATACGTAAAACGTGACAACAAATTAAATAACCATTAATGTCACCATAATTCTCAGAAATAACGCAAGTTTGTCATCTTCCAGATTTTAGTTGACCCTTGGTTTCAGATTAAGGTGATACAATGTAAAAACTACATATATTGTAGTTAACTACATACATACATATTGGGTAACTACGTACATAGTATTTTATGGAACATTACAAAAGATACTTAATATAATACGATCAATGTTGTTTCTAAAATTAAAAATATATTTCCTAGTAAATAATTAAAAGTACAAAGTTGTATTTTACGTTGCTGGGCTGCAAAAAAATAACGATTAAAAACTTTAGAGTCAGTAAATCTGCGAGATCGATAAACCTGAGATCGGCCGCTGGCGCCTTACCGCGGCGCCGACAAGTGAATTAATGTCCTACATGGTTGATTCCTGCTTCTTCGCCGCCGTAGAGTATGTACGTGGTTTGAATTATTTATCAGTTTCCCCCAAGAGAGCATTTAAATTGATTTGGAAAGTGTTCATTTATGTTAAACTGTCAGGTGTAGTAATTATTAGAAAACTGTTGCTAGTAATAATTTGTTTTGCTTGCACGGACTTAATCTAGTTAGAATCTTTTTGAACATGTTTACAGTTTTATGCAACCGTTACTTACCAGTGTGCATCAGGTCAGTGGGTAAAGTATTTTAAATTTGTTTTATGGTATTGATAGTATTTTTTTAGCTCGGTTACACATTTCACAATGGTATATTTTAATATTGAATGTGATATATCCAACTGATGGATATTTCTAAGGAAATAATAAATATTATATTACTTAACGATCCAACTATTCCTATTGGAAAAATATACTCAATGAGACAGTTAATGTTTAATAGGTCAAAGGGTTAATCAAATTACAATCTAACGAGTTAAAAAATCTCTACCTGCATATTTGAAAACATGTATTTTACCTGTCGTTAGTACAGTGTATTTATTATTCGTGTATGTACAGATATCGTGCTTCGTTTAACAAGAGTTACTTAACTTACGCAAAACTTAACTAAGGAGATTTCGGGTTCCAATGGTGGATGGAATATCCTCCATCTTGTTAATCCCCCCACAAATATGTAGGTAGCAAGAACTAACTGCGCATTACCTTGTTGAAGGTGATTTGGCCGCGTGCCGCGAGGTGGCGCCGCTGTTGCAACCGACTTCCGGATCCGAGTTTATGAAGGGATTATCAACTGTGTATTAATTTATTAGTTAATTTGTTGTTTTTTGTATAAGCTTGCCCGCAATTCCAATACATAGGTTATAGTTATAAAGGTTTACCTTTATATGCTGTTTTCTAACATTAATATTTCGCGTCCTATATGGTTTAATATTTATAAATTTTATAGGCTGTCCTCTTTTTTAATAAACTTTTCCTCTTTAAATTTCTAAGTAAAATTCTTTCCCATAATTTACTAGTTTAAAGGTATTTTTGAGATTATAGTTGGGATAAAGTAAAACATTTTATTAGAATAATAATTTCAATAAACCGCAAGGGTAAAGATTTACCATGTATGTTCGTGAGATTGCTTATAAAACAGCAATTTTCAATACATTTATCTCGGGGTTAGGTTATTAATGTTACGCCCCAGGGAGAAAAAGAGCCAGTCGGTGACGAGCTCATAAGCCGTTCGTATTTGTCATATTTTTTTAACACAAACATAGAATATTATATGCTGATTGTTAAAAATATATATATGAAAGCTATTTCAATGGAAATTTTTGAAGATAAACGAGCTGTAAAATTATTGTTTTGTGAAGTAACTAGCTTAATACATGCAAAATAACATAACGGAACATATTGTTCATCAAACGGCCAAAACGTGTTTTTTTTTTCAAAACTAGCTCATCTTTCATACGAAAACAAGCTCGTACGAAAGGCGTCACTTAAACATAGTATATACCAATTTTAGTGTTAAAAGCATCATAAAACTTTTGAAATAGAAAGGAATATTTATCAAATTAATAATACCACGCAAACAATGTTAGGAAATTTGTAATCACAGTATATAATATTATTCAAAAATATATCATAATACCGTAGTTTTTCGTTTAGGAACGAAATCTTGTCAACAAACTGATTCTTCTAAGACGTAATTTAACGAAACGTTTTAGCCTAAAATATATTTTGACTATTTTTATTGTTACTATACAAACTTTATAACAATGTTGAAGGTTGGCACAATGTTGTAAATAAGTAAATAAACAATAACTTTATTCACCATTGTTACAATGTTACATCTGAATCATAATTATCAATGAATATATATATATATATATATTTTTTTTCTTAAATTAAAACAGAAATTTAATAAAACTCTGGTGAATAATTTAGTTCCCCTAGGCCAATACCCATAAGGGGTCACCTTAATAAAAACAAAAAACAAAATTAATAAAATTTATTCAAAATCAGTGTTGCTCATAATTATTTGATATGTAATTTTCTCTTTTATAGTATATATTTTTATATTTATATTGCTACTAATTTGGTAAGTGGTTTATAAATCTATTTGAAAAAAATATTAATATAGGTTATCTCCTTAAAAAAAATTCAACATTTTCAATTCCTAAAAATGTTGTACTCTAATACTCTGGATTTTAAACCATAAACAGGAACAGCAATTAAAGTAATAGGATGGAAGGTGAAATGAATAGCAGGAGAAGACAGTGGGCGAGGAAGGGATTATACAAGACTGGACTGAAGTAATTACTGGCAGCTGATAAGCCGTTGTTATATTTAGATTTAGATTTTACGTTAAACATGTTTTTAAAAACACCTAATCAATGTCTCATCTTCACGTTTTTTGTGGCTTAGACCCCAACTCTACTGGGAGTTCCAGTTTGTCCCTCGACTGAGAGATTTGTATCTTGCCGCCTACGATATCATACATCACAGAACCGTGTGTGTATCTGACTCTCAATTATAATGATATATTGGGGACATAACTACTATAAAGTGACGTTATAACGGAACAAGAAAGAAATGTAATCAAGTATATACATGGTGGGTAAGTTTACTATATTTGGTAAAACATCGTTAGTGAAATTGTTATCTGTAACAGAGTTAAAAGTCGTAAGGAAATCAAACAAACCTGTAACTGTCTTCGTACCACGAGAGAGCTCCATCTGAAAAATAGAAATATTTTATTGTTGGACTGTGAAAAATAATCAACTGTTTAGGATACTCATTTTTTAAACTACAGTTGCACATTTATTCGCCATGAACCATTGAGCAGCATTAAATAAAAGTACTTAACAGTTTTTTGTTCAGGATACAGTATATGGATTTGCTAGTCAACATTCCATATTTTCCACACATTTTCAATTTACTTCTAAATTAACTTGAAATAGTTCAATTAATTCAACTAAAAAATAATATTAAAATAATACCAAAAACTACCCCCACCTAAACCTGAGCAATTAAATCGGATATAACGCCCAGGAAGTATATTTTGTTAGCTGGACCTAAGACTTGGTTCACTGAATCACGACTTAAAGACTCTTGAATGGCAAACGCTTTTCTTATCGACTACCCTCCATCAAAAAAGTAATGATTATCTGAATATACCGGTAACATGGAAAACATTTCTAGTTTTTGACCGATGAATACTAGTGACCTACATAAATCATGTATGTGAGCACAGTCAACATTGATTGGATGTGACAACGCTCGCTCGCACACTTTTTATGCTAAGGGACCATGTAAACTTCATATCTTGTTTAAATATTTAACGAGTCAATATAATAAATCACAGATAGATCTAGCTGCTCGCGGCAGTGAGTGAGTGAGAGAGTGAGTGATAAGCGACATGGGTGTTTAGTTATGAGTGACAGGTGAGTAGGCGGTGTCAGCTGGTTTGGCCTAGGGCCAGTGGCAAGTTGTTACATCTCTGCTCGCTGTCGGAGGTGTCCGCCGTAAGTGAATATGTCACTAAGATTTTATTGAGTCTCTTTTGTGTTATAGTCTTGATAATGTATGTTTGATTCACACGTCGACGTCATTGTCGACCTAGTTTTAGAACAGTATAAACTCCCTCAACTTCACGGATTTTTCAATGTTAGTTCCATGCTAATGGAATAGAAGGTGATTTCAAGTTTTTTTTCGGTTTCAAGAGGAGTCAATTAAAACAGGCTGGATAGTGTTTAAAAATGTTCAATATATTGTAATTAAGAGTAAACTATCGTTTTGGCATCCTAAACATTGGGGGCAGGATAAAACCACATAGTAGGGATGACATTCCAATGCGTATTGTGGAAATCTATGCAAGCGAAAATAGGAAGGTAAATTGTATGAGTCATAAATTTATGTATTCTTAAGGTTAGAATAAGGTAACTTGGTTACTATAAAAATATTGCAAAAAATATTATTACAATAACGAATATTGCATATAGGTACGCCATTAATTAAAATGCTTCAAAATTAATTAAAATTACTATGTAAGACAAAAAGTTATCGTACATCAGGAAGTAGGTTAGTTTTTAGCATAACAAATAGCCACAATCTACTTACTTACAAACTACTTTACATTACTACAACCTTTACATACTATCAATAGATAACATTTAACACGCGAAATTGTGACAAGACGCTATATGGAAAGAATGACCACAAATACGGTTCTCTTTCATTAATAAACCTTTCCATATATTTTTTTTCAAATTAACTTGAAAAATTGAAACACAGATGTATCACAGTCATGACCTCCTTTCCTAAAATAATTAACTAGGGATTGGAAATTTATTAGGTGCATTCGAAATACTTCAGGTGACCCTGAGTTTACAACAGGTACATTCATAGCGAAGCAAGGTCTGCGAGACAGTTTAAATTATTCATTCAATAACTCGGTACTGCCGCTCTAAGAGAATAAATATTCGCTGTCCAGCTACAGAGCTCTCTGACTTCGCTTGTAGCCCTTCAGCTCTAAATAATGATCAAGCAGAAACTGCACTTCCAGCTACAAGACAAGGATGCAAACGACGGGCGTTGGTCGGGGATATCAAACTGTAAAAATGAATCTTTTAGTAGCAAATTAAAACAATGGTATATGGGCATACTGAGTGCAAACAAAGGAATCCTACTTGAGAACGTAGGCTAGGCATCAAATATTTGTCGACTAGAAAGGAGTGAGCCCTCGAAGGCGCATGATAAAGAAGAGTCTGCCTCAAACGAAGCAATAAAAAGTTCCCACGAGAAATGGTTATGCTCGGTGATCTTTGTTTAGTAAATTACTGAAAAACATTGGTTATAGTTCAGATATAAAATTGCTACTTTGCCTTACCATTATATTAAAGTTCCAGAGGCCCAGATTAAATTATGGCTAGCTATACAAATAAAAAACATTTTCCTGTCAAAGCTACTCTAAAAATCATAACAGCAAATCCAGTTTGTAATGTATATGTTATATTATTAGCCTACTTTTAATTGCAATAATGTCCTTTGATGTAATTCAAAACATCGGGAAGTTGTAGTTTCCGAAATAAGAATTTTGTAAAATCCCCGAACAAAACGTCGAGTCTGAGAGAAGATTGGGATTGATCTAATTCAGTTTGAGACATTCTTTTCGATCGACATTGAGACATTCGTTTAGAACTCCCGCCCGACGTCAGACTCAGCCTCTTAAACCTCTTGACTATCTATTGACTTCCTCTAGTGCGTCCCTCGGATAGGCAAAAAGGGACAAAAGCGTAAGAGAGGACTCGCATAGAGGCCCAACAAAAAACTCTGAATTGGAGACGCTTTTTCAGCAGATCCAGGTTAAAACGGAATCCCTTGGAGTTTTCCTATAATTCTCCAAACTGGTTTACCATAACTAAAGCGTGTCGATTCAAGCAAAATTACCGTGAAAGAAATAAAAAGCAGTAGTGGTGTATTCAGCAGAGCATGATTCTAAGAAATGTTAAAGTAGCCGAGTAGTTTAAAAATGTTGAATATATTTCCACTTACGAAATAGAAACCAGACTTATGTGCATAAACAATGTTCTATCAGAACACAGTTTTCTGTATAAAATAGTAAACCCCATGAGCCTAATCCCTTGTGGGCTGCTAATTCTATATAATACTCGTGTGGGAGCTGCATTGTTATACAGAGTGCCAGCACGAGCTTCTGTTGTTTGAAGTGCTGCCCACTTCGGCATTCACGCAAACAATTGGATTGCGGTAAAGTGTTTACTTTAATCTTGGGTTGTGCCACTGAATGTTGGCTTGTTGGCCGAATCTCTTTTGTAGTTCTTATTTGTCACAGATAACTTTGTTGGATCTACATTTTGTATGCTGACAATTTTATTAGACAATCCCGTCGTTTAAATTTTCTGGACTCCTAGTTTATTTTATTGCAACAGCTCATCGACTTGGTGTTAACTTATGCCTTGGTGTTAACTTAGGTAAAATAATTTATTAAAACCTTATAATTACTTAAGAAAATAATCGGTTCCAGTATGTTTTGTACATAACTTTCAGACCGTGTTAATTGGATATACTTTGAAACTATTATAAGAACTTAAGAGTAATAATAAGATTGAGAGTTTTTGCGGTGTAACTATGACCACCCGCAGGCAGTCACGTCAAGTTGTCATGTCTTGACGACCGTGAAATGTTAAACTTTTTCAAGAACTGTAAATGTCAGATGGCTCTTGGATGAGATTATGGTAATGAGGTAGAATATTGTGCTTATTTGTATGTCAGGTGGGGGGGGATTTCGTTAGAGTTATAAAGTGTGAGGTTATTTTGATAAGGAAAATCGACAATTATAAGGCAACATTTTTTTTGTTAAAGATGCTTTACGAAATTTGTAATGCAATAGTTAAAGACAAAACCAATAACGATCAAGTGTTAATTCATTAAACTAAACCATGATCCAGATAGTTTAGCAGTTTGGAAAATCGTCCATATGAAATCGTCCACAATAATATTTTTATTATTTGTTATGTTTTTACCATTATTTATACCCTGGGGTTTCGGCTCAGGGTAAGACTACACGTAGGACTATGATTACTTTATAAGTTTTCATTATTGTATATAAAAATACCCGAACAGAGGAGGTAATTACGGTGGACAGTCAAGCCCTAGATAATTTATATGGTCTACCTATACTGTGATATGTAACGTGCACTAATTAATGTTCGTCTGGCCTAACTTTCTTCTTTTTTTGCGACTAGCATATTTATTTGCTAGAGAAATGGACTTGATTTTGGTGAGCTTGGACTTGAGTTGTGAGTCGGACTGCTGTCTTATTATTTAAATACTAGGAATTGCTGACAGTAAATTTAAATTTAGTTCAGCTCAATGGCTCAACAAATTCATTTGATTAAATTTGTATTAGTGTTTAAATGAACGACTTAAAATTTAAGAAATAAATGTTTTAATAATATTATTATTACTTTTAAAGAGATGACATTAGAATATCCTTTTTTATAGCCATTGTTATGATGGGGTTTTTAAGGGGCGCAAAAACACTAAAATTTGAAAAAGTGATACTCATTAATATTATTTTATGAAAATTCAGGGGATTCCAAAATTGTTTGCTCTTATTAATTGGTAACCATTATGCTATAAAAGCGTAACATTATCTACCGGTATGAGTACCAATAGAACTTAAAGATCACTAGTTACTCATTCATTTGGGACGCGGTTATATTATTAAATCTAATTGAAGTATTCCGTTCTTACATTATTATTACGCCTAATCGAAGCATGTAAGAGCAATATAATTACACAGTTTTAAATAATTTACCTGTATTGGAGTTTTATGTAATGAGCCATTTAAATTGCACGTATTTATTCCTCCACAATCTTGGAAACTGCTCCAATAATAACTGTTTACATTTATGTGAAATATGTAGATTCTAATTTAAAACGTTTGTGATTTGTTAAGATTGTTCAAAATACGAAATTAAATAAGATACTAATACACCAAATATCGAAGCTCATAACTATCGAGAAAATTAGAGTCGTGTGAAGAGAATTTAGAAAAAATATTGTCTGTTTCTATTTGAGATTCATAGTATTCTGATTAAAGAAAGATTGTGATGAAATTGGTTAGTAACATTAGTTTGTTTACTCTTGAAGTTCCTTTGTAATAAATGCTGTGTTTACGAGAAAATTTTTTTTTCTCTTATGATAAATTATTTAACAGTGCAATTGTTTCATAAAGAGGGCAGTCTGATACCCTCAGTTTTTTCTTCCTCAGGCACCTTCCTCAGTTTTTCTCAGCTTCATAGATTAAAGTTCTAGATAAAAGAGACTCCTCCAATTATTGAAGAAACATTCAACCTACGGCCGGTGAAGTGCCAAGGTTCCATGTTGAACAAATTGCTTGTATTTTTAAACCAAGCCCACTCTACCGCAAATTTATGTAGCGTCAGGCTATACATTTATCAAATTATGATTCGAAAAATCTCCTAGACATGGAAATGTGGATTTCGCGACAAACATTATGTGCCATAACTTTGGACAAATCTGTTTATTTTTAGACTTTTCTCTTATACCGCAAATTGAAATGTCTACGTTATGATTGAGACGCTAACTGTAAATTAGAAAATCTAAAATCTTAAATCAATAATCCTTAAATCATTTAAACGACCCGCGGAACTGGAGTAACTAAGCATATCCTTTCAAGGAATGATAAAATCATGGTGGTGATAAAACCTACCCTGTATTTCTAACATCTTGCCTTGGCAATGCCCTGTCCCACTTGTTCAAGAACTATTTTAAGTCCATTAAAGATATCTCTCGTGGAAACCAAAACGTTAAATCATCAAGTCCGAGAAGCACCTTAAACTCTTTAAAAAAAAATGTTTAAATGCACCTGAATTCTTTAGAAATTTTAATAACCATAATAGCCTTAATTTGAGCAATATCTGCCCGTTAATCAAAATAAATAAAGATGAACAGGAAAACAATTCACAATACTGGTAATGTGGCGCTCTGTAATAAATGAGATCTTGAGCGTCAAAGGGGTCCAGGTAAGCCGACATTTTATGTTTAGTAACTTGATCGTAAGCTAGTACGAAGCATACATTCACCCCCCAACCTGTCTGCACTTCAGTTGTCAAGTTTCAGTCGCAAATAACTACCTCGCTGCTTGGAGTTGTTTCTACCTCGATACTTAACGAGGACATGTCAGATTTAATGGTTATACGCCTGTAACGTTCTGGTTTATGTTTGTATTACCGGCGATTTATACAGGTTCTCCTTTACCTTGCCTTACGTGATCAAGATTCCTTCGACCAATTAAACAGTTAGTGCAGTTTTAACTATCTGGTTGCAAGTCCGTTGAATATCTTCCAATTAACGCCAATTTCCAATTATTTGGCAACAATTTTAATTGCTTTTATTCACTGCGATTTTTCTTGTTCGTCTCTGTTCGGTGTCCACAGCTCATAAGTCAAAGTAATTTAATAAAAGTGATACGCTTATAATTATCCTTAAATTTGCTCTTTTAAAACGCCCACTTGTGTTTGTCAATCACTAGATAAACTGCCTTTGTTCGTGACTTAGCTGCATTCTTGATTCATTTTATGGCCACTAAAATTTCGCCAGTAAGCGAAACGTGTCCCTCAGGACTATAACGCTGCCCACATTTCCCTCTGACCGCCGCCGCCGCCTTCCATTCATTATGTCATTAGAAGTTTTGTGTTTTTTCAAGTGCTGTACTTACAAGTAAATTTAATAAGATTTATTTAGATTGGATCGTTAAAAAGAGAAAAGCCTTAAAAATAATTGATTCTAAGAATAAAATCCTTAAAAACTGTTTAATTCCAATAACATCCGTGTAATTGGCAACCATATATCAGGCGCGACGCTGCTCAAAGAGGAGCGAATGATAAACAGCTGTGAGATACGGCTTTAGTCAAACAAGACGATCCTCGCGGGCTGAGTGTGTTTGGATCGAGACGATTACAGGCTGCATACAATTGTTCCGGGACGATCCACATTTGTAAATACAGTACTGAATAAGCGTGATTCTATGTTAATTTTAAAGAAACATTATCTACTTGGGTACTCATTTTTTTTTGCTATTAATTGCAAGAGTGCTCCAAAATTACATCTTCATTTGCAACGTTTGCGCTAAGAAGAACCATGGTCTATTACTACAGCCAGCCGGTTATTTGGCAGCTACCGAAACCCAAAAAATATCTTTAGCAAGATAAACGTTTTACAGTTTTTAACTGAACTTTCAATTTACAATATGTTTTAGCCTTGTATGTTTACAATAATTCACTATAAACATACACTATGAACATTAGGTATAAAATGGTCTTAGTTTACTTTTCCAATTTGTTATTGCTAACTATGCTTCCTCTCTATCAACATTTAAAATTAAAACTATAGTTGTCGAATTATGTCGCTCACTACCAAAAATATGATTTTTTAGTTTCAATTCTTTATTATATTCTAAGTGTACATAACAAGAGTTTAACGTAAATGAAAAATGCAATGTGAAGGAAATTAAAAAATGATTAAATAAAATATTTCCACGTAAGGTTGAACAGATATTGGATAAGTAACAAGGATAATTTATGCCCCTATAACGTGAAGGTATAATGTCAAGTAATTCTACCTCAATGACACTTAAGCAGTAGTTAGCCAAACTTATACTTTCATGGTTTATTCTCAATAATATTCCTTTTTACCAAAGTCAATTCGCAAAGGTCAACATACTTTCAGTGAGATATTTTTAAATGTGACACGGCCAGTAAAGTTGTTTAAAGTATGACATTTACCAGAACAAGACAACCCCCCGACGACTTACAACTGTTGGTGTCATTAAACCCAAGGTCAGAACGCGGTTTGAGTTCCACCTGCAATCCCGTGGGCGGTGCGGTCATTGTGGACCTACTTTATGCAACTTACGGAAAGATTATTTACCTGGAGTCGCATTGTAACGCCTACGTCAAGTGTGAGTGCAATATTGTTGAGTAAATACATTTATCTTCGTGTTACACCATTCGAATGTAGATTCCATCGGTACTTAACAACCCTCCCACCAGTTGTAAATTGTTTGCTTACGATTGTGCCAAAGTAATCGTAATAATTTTATTGCAAGTGCGGGGATTTAAAAGGGGGCCCCCCTCCCCTCAGTATCGGGTTTTTACCTGCTTCTACCGTTACGGTACTTCTTGAGTGCACGCAGGTTCCGATTCCGATTCAGTTTCAGATTATCGGCGCCTGTTTGGGCTGAATCAGACCTTTTGTAGGTGGCCATAGTGGAGACATGAAAGGTTTCGCCGACTCGGCGAGCAGGCAATAGAGTTGCCAATGTTGTGTACATTATTTCACCATTGATTGTACAGCTAATGTAATAAATACATAATATAATAAATGTTATTAATTACTTAACACGGCATATTGGTAATTTAGGAGGCCTCTGAGAAAAAGATGTCGGGGAGAGGTAAAAAGCACTAAGCAATAATTAATTGTTTTGTAATGGTAAACGGCAGCAAAGCAAGCAGCTTAACAACAAAGATAATTTATGCTCGCAACCTCGACATAGTCAGGATTTAATTTGTGTACTTTATCTCAAGTATTTCTAGTTCGTGGAAATCAACAAAAAATAAATTGAGATAGTGCGACGAGCAGATAAGGAAACAACACTGGATTTACAAAAACATGTAGGCGCGTATAAGGAATATTTTAACTCTCATTTTAGCTGACTGATATAATAACCTATCATTTTAAATTTGACCTTTAGTTCCTATGACTTGAATCAGACCATTATATACTTTCTTTTAAGTTTGAGTAAGCTGCTTTATTTGTAAGAAAATCCTTATTTTGTCTTATCCACTAGGCCTACAGTCATTGAACATAAAAGAAGTATTGTATAAATGATCTTGCACAAGGTTGTTTCACTAACCTTAAACGCCGAGCTCCAATGAAATTTCTTTCCAACATATTTGGTATTTACTATATCTCTGTTTGAATATTCTATGAGTATTTAATCTCAGATTGGTGGGTTTTATGCAATATGAGAGATTATAGCTGGTAAATCCATTAAACTACTGAACAAGGTTTGAAAATTAAATGTTGCTATTAAAAATGGCTGGAGGTTGGAGCAATCGGAAACTGAAATCCGCAACCGGAATGAATAATACATTCCAGTGAGCAGGCACCTGCGCGCAAGCTCTGCCACAGTACCTAGAATCTTTATACGGTAGGTATCTTGCGCAGGTGAGAGTAAGAAAAATATGTGACGTTATGGTAGTCTAACACTTGAAAGAAGATTCAGCAAGTTGAAGTGCAAATCTCGTGAAACTACGCCAAATCTCGTGAGATTTTTCATTACTAGAATGAAACATAGCCTTCATTTGTTGACAAATAAATATTTAACCTTGAAATAAAAGATGAGTTAGAAGCTTAAGAAACATGTTATAATAATAAATCAGCTGTCTGTGGTTGGTGCTAATTTGGCTTGCAGTGAGACTTGCTGGTGCGTCAACTTGCGCAATAATAAGTGTAAAAGTAGTCCCGTCGCTGGTGCGCACCACCGGCCAGCAGAACGGTTGCTGATTGGCTGGTCCAATGCGCATATTGTTTATGATACTTACTGTATAGATGTTCAAGTTACTGTGAGCTCTGCTTCCGGCTGCCACAGTGCATGGCCACTTCCGTCAAAATACAAGTGTCATTCCTATCGCCGAAAATCTGAATCTGAGTCGGAATCGAAACCAGCGTGCAATCAGGACGTACCGTTAGGTGAATTTCAACTTGCAATGACTGCTCCTCTTTTAATAAGGGTTTTTAACTAGGATACGCACTTTAAGGAACAACACAAAACATTTCACATCCTCTGTCAAAATGTTCATTTTCTTTTAATAATAACTGACACCACTTTTAAAGTTAGTGATACCCTATTTAAACATGAGACCAAGAGATTTAAACGGGCACTCAATAATAGCTCACCTTAAATTTACTTTTAGCGAATTTCCCCCTATAGGGAAGTAGCTATTACCGTAGGCGGCATGGTAAGACTTAAGCACGGGACCACCGTAACTTTTCATTTTGATGCCCCCAGACCCCAAAAACACCGTTCGTTCATTTTCATATATATAAGGATATATATATATATACCTGTCCGTAGGCACGATAACTTTCGTAAAAAAGGTCTGATCGCGATAAAATTTGGCACATACGTCTAGAGTAATATATATTACTTCGAGTTCGAAAACCAGCGCGATAAGTTAACTCTAAGGAGGGTTTTTTGACAAAATAAAATTTATTTTTAGGATTTAATATCTTTATATTATTTTCTTGTAAATTTAAGTGTCAAAATTGGATTCAGCTTAAAAAAATGAACAATTTAGCATTTTGAAATATTATTCTACGTCAATCCGTTGCTGAGATATTGAAAGTGCTAAACACAGTACGTTGTCCAATATTATTTTAAATTTAACCTCCAAAAAGTATAGTTACCCTGATTTGACAGATTAAAAAAACAATTCTGAACATATGATCAAATTTTCAGGTGATGAATATTTTATTTGTGTTTATTTTGAATAGTTAGAGTTCCTTGATCAAGATTTTTTGGAAAAAATATACTATATCAAAAAATATATAAATCATTTTTAAGTTAATAAAGAAAGTATGAGCATTTGGAGGGGGGATGTGTCTTGGTCTAAACTGCCTGAAAATGTAACATAATATTATGTTATGTTTACAATGATGAGGATTGATGATATGTTTTATTGAAATTGGCTGGAGATCCAGGTCTGCTATAATAGGGGTGTTTACTGTAATTATAAAACTGACCATATGATTGAATTGATTTTTTTCATGAGATTAAGTTATTTGTTTGTTTTGAGTGTTTTGAATTTATTGATTATATGTTTGTTGACATTTATATACTATAACAAGATTACTTTTTTTTAATTAAAAGACTAAGAATTATATAAAATACAAAAGTGTATGCGTTACCGGTACAAATGAAAACCAATGTGGTCTCCTTGTTAATTTTCCTCATGTTTAAAGCTCATGAATGATTAAGTTGCTCACATATACAAAATAAATCCTATGGAAATTCGCTGAGTACGCAGGTCTGCTGCGACGGGGGTATTTAGGAACTATAAAGAAAGTATGCCAGTAAATGTAGTAATTATGGTATTTAAATAATAAATAACCCGCCGCAGTTTGCACTTAATGGTCCGCTCACGTATGCGGACTACTTATCCTTCATATTAATTATACTGAATACTCCATTAATAATTATATATAATTTACACTGATGGCTTATCGCGTATCAATTATTCGCTGCGGCGCGTTCCAGTAACACATTAAAACATGTACAAAAAACAGGCCAAACGAAAGTAGATAGTATGGAATTTTTTTAATGTTATTGCAAAACTCCCCCTGTACTATTCAAAGAAAACGCCGGTTAAAAAGGAACCTTTTTAAATTTGTTTGTGTTTACATTTTCTACTGGAAATCAAAAACGCCAATTTGAGATTGCATTTATTCTAACGACACTGTTATTAGTTAGTTTAGCATACACTAAGTATATGGAATTAATAAATGGTTCGCTTGGTTTGTACGAGAAGAACGCAAGTCAAGATAATACATTTTATTTTTGAACTATTATGAAACAAAATACGCAGTAAATGCCACAGCGTTTACCGAGCAAAGCCTCGGTCACATAGAGTTGGATCTTGGCAAATTAAAATCTCCGTCCACTCTTTAAATCACTAAGTCGTGATGGACCACGACACACTCGCTACTGGGCAGACGAGGAGCCGTGTAAACAAACAGCTTGTGATGTTTACTGCCCAATGGTCAAGTAAATTATAAAACTAGTGGCATAAATTCGCCAGGTTATGGGGAAGGTTATCCTTGTCTTTACGACATATGGACTGATATTCAAACATTTTAATTCTACTAGGATTAAGTAGGTCTGACATGATATTTATGAAGTACCTTTGATGTTGTGTATTGTGAATTACTCATATTACGTGTTTTGCAAAATAAGATGAAATAAATATTTGTTGCTATGAATATTAACCTGTCAAATAAAACTATTGAATTAAGTATTAAACTTTAAACTGTTTGCAATTACTCAGATTCGATCATTTCATATTGTATATTCCAATTAATTAGATAATAGCTTTGACTATGAATAATTAATAGACCTCCCATTCTTCTGGCCCAGCTGTAGCTCAAAGCATTGACTTTGAATCTGAAGCAAAGTCAATAATAATAGCCTAAATAACATACTCATACCTCAACCCCCCCCCCCCCCCCGAACATCTAATCATGCCGCAAACATCAGCTCATTATAAAACACCTCAGCTCAGCTCATTTTAACCTAATGAAAATGGTCCAAAATCTTTGACACATTAAAATTGTACACAAGAGCTAACATGACAAACAATGCCTTGAGGTTTTTTTGTTTCCAAGGTAAATCCAACACCTTTATTTTCACGATAACCTTTTTTAATTTATGGTTTAAAATAATCAGTTTAAATATTGTGGAAAAACTTACATCTCTATGGAAACAGGAAAATCAAATGTTTAATTTACTTTTCATTTGCGATACAATCAATTACGGAAAAAATACTCATTTTTTCGTTTTTGAAATACCACCACCAGAGGAAGAAAAACAAGTGACGACGGCCGAGGTGGTGTTACGTGAGTGAAGATTTCTTTTGTGAAACATTAAGATTCAAATTAGAGGCATATCTCTACATACCACTGACTTCATTCCAATTAACATTCCCTACATTTTCAAGACTACTGTACTTAGTCAATATTGATTTCTTGAAATAATATTTTGCAGTTTTCGTCTTTACCATTTCAATAATAACTCACATAACCAAGCAAATAGCGCATTTGTCGACTTTGCATTTTTTAACGTTGTTTAAAAAGGTTATTCATGGCATTAAAATGTATGAAAAAAGTTAAGATGAGTTAAGCTACACTCTAAAAACTCCAATATCCCTTAAAGGGCTACAACATTGGGGTTACACAAAGGGTATTTGTTATTCGCCTGTGCTATTACCTTTAGATTGAGTTGCATCAACATGTTTTTTTATGGATAAAACTACCATTAATATTTCAAAATTGACGCATACAACGTAGTACAAACAACAAACATATCATTGGAGCGATATTTTCTCATATAATAACCTATTTTTTGTAAGGGCCTTTTAGTGAGTTGGTGGCGCAGTTGGTAGCGCACATGTCCTGAAATTGGGGTGGCAGCGTTGATTTGTCTTGGTTGTAGGTTCAAGTCGAGTTGTATACTTTTAACAGAACTGTTCATCCTTACAGGCCTGGGGCCCATGTGGGGGGGGGGGGGCAAATACAAGATAAAAAAGAGGCCGCCACCCTCCTAAAAAATTGGCTAATATGTTTTTAGGACCTCTAAATAAGTAAGAAAACCAATAAACCATTAAGACGACCCATTTTAACTTTAAGCAAAGTGTAAACTATCGTAATAGGCCTTTCTAGGGAAACAAAACTATAAATCTGTTTTTCATTCAAATTTTGAAAATCTTCAATCTATTTGGAAGGATAGATTGAATTTGCCGCTGCAACTATAGCTGTTGCAGCGGCAAATATCTCATGGTTTTGGATTTACGTGCACCACAAACAAATAATATATTATTTTTATTGAATTAAAAGCAATGCAAGTTTGCTTAACAGTTACTGTTAATTGTTATGACAAAACTATTTTCAATGAGTTATCACATAAAAAAGCTTTAAAAATAAAAACTAACATAAATATTCAAAATTTTAAGAGTCCTAAATGTCTTGGTTTGAATTCCATATTAATAAGTTACATATGAATAAAATTAAGTTTTGGTAAAATTTCTTTTAAGTTAAAAAGCTAGTAAAGTATTTCACTAACTGCTACAAAAATGAATGATTTAGCTTAAAAAATTTGAAATTTAATTATTTATTATTTAATTATTTATATTTGAAATTATAATTATTTACACATTGCAATGTTTATATAAGAAAAATTTTATTTTGAGGCATATATTTATCAGAATTGGAACATTAATTATCTCCGTGGGCTCGGCAGGGAGGCCCCTTACTGCGCCTGAATTCCCTACTGGCGCGATAAAGTCTACGGACGTCTCCATTACGTTCATTCAGCCTGTCAGGTTTCATGTGAGTGGTGCAATGGGCCTCAGCGCACACATTAAACCTGACAGGCGTTGAAGACTGAAGAGGCAACACCTGCGACAGAAGACGTATAGGAAATGGACTAAGAAGACAAGCAACCGTTGGAGGACGATCTTTAAGGTTTGTTGTTTAATAGTTTAATTTTAGATTGAAGATACTAATTTTTACCAGCAGGAAGCTACGAATGTTACTTGGCATTGACAGCTGAACTAAATGTTATAATTTTTTCAGAAAAATTAAAAGTAAATAGCTGTAAAACTCATCGTCAAAACACATGTAGACAAAACCATCTCCTGAGGCATCAGACTTTTTATGGTATATACGCATATCGAATTATGTTGCTTGTTTACAATAAAGTACAATAAAGAGAATTAAAAATCTGTACAATTTTAACAATACTATGATAACAACTTTCAAAAATATGAAAAAACTCCTACTTACATTCAAAATTGTAGCTCAAGTACAATATGTTTTTTCCTATATATCTGAGACCAGTGTTATTTTCATCATACCTGTCCAATCTCTTTTACGATTAAGTCTGAATTTTCTATTAGTATTTTTAGGGAGAAGAATGAGGCGAAAACGCCTCTTGCATGCAAAGCTGCTTGCTGGCTTAATCAGCTTTGGAGAACAGGAGGCCAACCAGGGGAGATTACTTTTACTCTTTCGGACACTAACCTGGCAACTACAAAGCTTTACCGACCATCATGTAACGTCAAGCTAGGCCTACTTAATACCTCATTCTTTCTGCATGACAGAAACGTCTTTCTAAGACCCAGCTCACATTCCGGACACCACGGAACAGCCTAACGTATAGTCCCAGCACCTCCCCTCCCAACATCTCCGCACAGCCTGAACTCACCGACTTCAGGACAATCTAGCCTCCAGGCGAGGTCATTTCCAACACGGGCAGCATCATTAGAATCAATATTTCACAGCCTGATGATAAACTGTACCCAAGTAAGTCAGATATCGTACCTTCAGAAATAACAACACCAACTGTACTAATGCAGGCAAATAGGTTTTAGATTGATTTTAAAGGGGGAGGAGGAGATCGTTGGATCAGTCTTTTTTATCCGCGAATAATAGACTGTGACAAATTAATGCCACTACGATAAGTTCTTGGTTCTTGCAGTCGGACAAGTGACCCGTCTAGAGAGAAGAATATGCTAAGGGTTTAAACAGCAGGAGGGCCGACCCCAGCTTTTGTCTGGTAGACACTGTGAGTTAGAGTGTGGAAACCACCTGGGAACACCTATCTCAGCCCTCGGTGACAGTCAGACTGAGCAATGATTCTCACATTCAGAATGACTTCTGTTTCTGGCCCACCCTGTTTCTTTTTCAGCATATGCACAAAAGAAAACGTGCCTAACAGACTAATGATGGGACATCCTTTTCTATTTATCATCGTTCTACCATCAATAATGATAGATAATTATTTATACCTCAGATCGTTACAGGTTGTAGCCTGCTGATGAGATAAAACATATCCAACAATCGAAAAGTTATGAATTTATTTACAAAAATAGTAATAAGTAGCAATAGTTTGTTTCGATTAATTTTTTATTCAATAACTTCTATCCTGTAATATCACCGTATATAGTCTCAGTGACATATTGCAAGAAATTAAACACAGTGGGAGTTAGTTCAATCAGATTAAAATTATCTCTGATAACCGGCCTAAGGTATATGCCTTAGGCCGTATTTCTTTAAACTGTAAATATCTTATGTATGAATTGGGTTACCTTTATGTATCATAGAAACATTCCACAATCAAAGTAGTGCAAAGATGTCAGACTGACTGATCGTTTCGCCCAGTTGCAATAAGTAGCTGTAAGTAGATCTTATCATGAGCAATATGAGCATGTATCACTGTTACTTCAGCAATAGCAATGTAGACGTCTACTGGAACAAATGACGCGCGATACACTCTTTATGGGTGACTAATCTTTTGTTGTACGTTATCTGTCTTTGTGACTAGTTGTGCGTACGTTATCTGTCTTTGTGACTAGTTGTGCGTACGTTATCTGTCTTAGTGACTAGTTGTACGTACGTTATCTGTCTTTGTGACTAGTTGTGCTTACGTTATCTATCTGTATTTGTGTCTAGTTTTGCGTACGTTTAATTCAGAAACAGAAGCCGTAGCATATAGCATATTTGTGTTGTGTACAAATGTCGGCATGGAATTTTCTTTTGTTTCTTGTCTATTTTACACCCGAATCATTGGCGAACCAATAGTAGTAACTAGGTGCTGTCCCCAATCTTAACACAGTTCACCTGGAAAACAATGATAGTTCCCTAGGAATCCGAATAAGAATTACCATAATCCCATAAAATCCAATTAATATGAATATTTATTTATTTATAAAAAGCCTATAGGATGGAGTTCAAGAAGATTTTAAGAACGTGAACAGGCCTATGATTGGCTTGGACCGTTATCTACCTTTGTGCAAACTTTAAGCAGGGTCGGTTCAGTAGTTTTTGCGTTAATGTCTCACATAGTACAGACAGACAGACATTGTACATAAACTACCTGTTCTTTATAATATAAATATAGTAATAATATTCCGATAGTTTATTTTTCTCTTTTTTAATTTTTTTCAACAATCCAACTTCATCTATAACCATTTAAAGGATTATTAGAAAAAACTTATAAGTAGTATACCTAAATTCTCATTAATTTATTTTAAGCTACTTCTTTAAAATTCAATGAAACCTTAAATCTAGCTTTGTATAGTATGACACATAATATTACAACATTTTCGTCATTAATATATTTTTGAATATGCGTAAAAATAACAATCAAACCAATAATTTCATCTATGAAAACTTAAAATTATGAATTAATCCAAACATTACTCGAGACATCGGAATGAAACTTTTAAAAAATTTAAGGTGATAATTAATTATAATGTGTATGTTTTAACAATAACAATCCATCTGAGTTACTAAAAATGCAGGTAAATTATTACCAGATTTGTCAAAAAACATTGTAAAGGTCAAAAAACCTGTTGTACTTTATCCACAACTAATGTTTTTACGGCTGCAAGTCAACCTTGAAATTATCTTTCACATCAATCCACTGCATCCGCAAACACTCTTAACACCAGTGTTGGATTAAAGTGTACAACTGATAAACACTCTTAGCCTATATTTACATACAACTCAAGAAGCTAACGAAAGAATATTTTGTACTTTGATACTGACTTTAATCGAGCTAAATAGAGTAATAATATCTATTAACAATCATAATTGGTACAATTTCCAGGTCAAGTATTTAGGTTTTATGTACTCCAGCTAGGTAAACTTATTTTTAACTCAGGTTAACAAGGTGACCAGAATTTATTTTTCTTTGATATTATTTATTTTAACTTTGTTATCCTATTCTGCTTCATAAAAGAACAATTTTAGTCTTTATCTTAGAGAGAGTTATATCTAATTTAAAAAATAACACGAACCCTTGAAGGAATTGTACTATAATACAATTGCACTCATTGCAGTCACAAAAATTACTACGAAGATCAAAACCTACTAAATAATAGGTTATTATTGTAATAATAATTAAATTCAATAATTGCTGTTGTCATATAATTTTTAAAATTTCCTATTGTATTTGAGATTGTTAAAATTTATTAATTAATAAAATGAAGCTATAAAATTCGCAAGTTCAATAAAGTAAGTTCAATATTATTAGCATTAGTATTAGTATTAAAGTGCAGTAATAAAATGACTGGACTATTTAATAAAGTAACACTACTCTTTAGGACTACATTAGTTTCGTACTAAAATATAAAACAATGCTTTTAGTGTGAAAATTTTACATTTACTGTAAGGTTAGTCGAAGAAGCTTTTTTACAAAGTAGTGGTCCAAATTATTCAGACTAAATTTAACTGAATATATACACATATAATATGTAATATATGATACTATGTAAAAGTACTATTACAAATGTTCAAATACTTTTATATACCGACTTTGTAAAAACAAAAATACCTATTACCTAAAAATAAGAAAAATATAAAAACATTCTTTTAGTATATTATCTGAACAAAACACAAGTATTGTTAGATTTTTTTACTACACAAATTAATATTTTTTTGGGTACGCAAGTCGTAAGCACGGCACTCACCTATCACTAGGAGCAGCAGGAGCGCGCACAACCATCGCGGCACGGCCATCGCGCACCACTGACGCCGCAGACCGCGACAGACGCGCGGAGCTGATCTGCGGAGATTTGAACGACTCTCCCGAGGGATCAGATCAATGAACTAGTTCCTCTGATATTACAGGGGTTGGACGAGTGATGGTAGCTCTAGGTTTAGTGTATTTTAAAGTTACAAAAGGGCTGAAGATATGCAAGAGTAATGGAGTTTATATAGCGTGATCACAAATAATAATTTATTTAAGCTCTTTTGAAAGTTTGGCCATGTTTGGGTTTTTCATTGCTGTAAATCCAGAAAAGTAAATATTGATTCCATAGGAACCCTTGAGTCAAAAAAGCGAAATAAAAAAATTTTACTAATAATAGTGTGACGTGCACAAAAGTGAACCGTTTTACAATGTACAATAAATCTATATTACATACACACAGAGGTCCTAAGTGCCAAAAACAAAAATATGCCAATATTGATACAACCCCGTGGGGAAAACCGTTTGATCAACAGGGCCTAAATTTTGGGAATTTGTATGATTCATTAATAGCTAAAACTAGAACCTAATATAAAAATTCATTTTTTATGTTTTCTGGAAATTATTGTTTTGATCAATTTGAAATCAAGTTAATTCCAAAATCAAGTTAATTTTGAAGCTTATCAATACCATACAATGACAACTTAATTTTAAAATCTTTTCCCTGTGGAGTTGTACCAACAAATTTAACTTTGCGCCTGCATAAGCCAGTTGGCTAGGCAACCCGCATAAAACAAATTAAAACCGTGCCTCTGCCTGTAATCAAGTGCATCACCTAATAACAAGAAGAATTTTTTCTAATTCTTTGTCAAACACCCTTAAGCGCGATAAAAATAATATTGATAACATTGCATCACGTACATGAAATCCGCTCTTATATTAACATGTTATCTTGCGTGCGTGTGTGCGTTCGTGCGTGCTTGCTTGCTTGCTTACAAAATTATATCAAAAAATGCTGCGAGGATATCCTTCAAAGTCTGGAAATACATAATTTACTATTAAAAAACGAGTTCTATGCAGATTACTTGGCCAGAGAAAATCTAATAATGTAATAAAATTAATTTTAAAGCTGTAAAATTTTAACATTGGCCTTATAAGTTGCCATAATAGCAATAAAATAAACAAGGAAAGTGTAAACAAATGAAGTATTCATAACAGCTGTTTGCAATCTACAGCCATAAAGGAAAATACAGCGTGTGGGATGAAGATTGTATTGAACAAAAGAAAAAGGTTTATATTTATCCATTTTATGACATTGAAATATTTTTTAGCAGTTGAATGAACTGATAAAGATGAAATAACACTGAGCAAGGCTCGGCCTACCAGGCACTTACCTATCATTCGTGATCCACAGTACTCAGTACATGACGGTAAGTAAAAAGGTATGTAATACTTTGAGCAAAAAAGGATAAATACCCCCGTTGCAGCAGACCTGCATACTCAGCGAATTTCAAATGCAAAACAACATATTTCAATCCAAAATAGCGAGATTTTACATGTTTTGAAAGCTCCATAAGAATAACATGGGAAATGAGTATGCAGGTTTGCTGCTACGGGTATATTAAAACTGGGTGATTTTAATTCAATATTTAGTAGATCTGAACTAGAAAAAGCCATTTACCAAGTTTTATCAAGATATGTTGAGAAATAAGCAAGATATAGATTTTTTCTTATTCCCCATAAGGTTAACATTGGGACAACTTACTGTGTTAACCACTTTCAATATCTCAGTAACAAATGGACATAGAACAGAGATTCAACATACTAAATTGTATTTTTTTGAGCTGAATTCAATGGTACCAACAAAAATTTGATTATTTTTATTTTTCTATATAAAACACTCAAAATACCCATTTTTTGGGGGCTTTAACCCTCTTTACCCCCCCTTCCGGTGCAAACAATCAAACAAGGAAAGTGCAAACACATGAGAGTAATCATAACAGCTGTTTGCAAACTAAAGCTTTCTCGCAAGTCGCAAAAATACAGCGTGTGGTATGAATATTGCATGAAGTAATATAAAATTGTATTTATAAATATTATCGAATTGTTTAGTAGTTACGAGCAAGGCTCGGTCTGCCTTAGAGAGCGAAATGATAAGTACCTTAACTACACAATGTATTTTGCATGATTGGTATAGAATAGGTAAGTCCATCACCCTTAAAGTTTTTACTTAATACAAACTGATCTTAAGATGATGGTTTTGAAGGAAACTTTTTTTTCTTACAGCGTGAGGATCCAAGATAAGCTTCTTAAAAATTGCTTATTAATATTTTTAATAAACTACCAAGAAGTACAACGTTGTTTCATTTCTTCCAATAATTAAACCGTTTTAACTGTACGCAGGGACCTACGGAGCATTGTCTGTACTTCAAGGTCCTTGACATTGAAACTTCAACGTTTGCAATTACCTCTTGCCCTTGAGTTGTATTTATTGATGACTTATCATTCACACTTTCACTTATGTCATCGTTGATTGCTTTGTCTTGCTTCCAGCCCACCTACCCTGATTATAACAAAAACCAAGAGTTAAGTACTTTTTTATTTCAAACCCCGAGATTTGAGATTTGAGAAACGTATCATTCATTCCCTCGGACTGTGTTCAATTTGAAACTTATTTAAAACTCTTCGTTATAGAGGCTACATCTTAAAGAAATCGTTTTCAAGCCTTTATGTTACATTAAAAGGGATTTTAAATGTAATAAGAAATAACAAGGCAATAATTAACAAACAACTTGTTTTTTATGCATGGACTTATTTTATGCATGGTTTTTAACGAATTATTGGACTTAATTCATAAATATTGCATCCGTTTTGTATCCGTTTGACGGGGGTGGGGGTGGGGTTGTTTGTTAGTAAATGAAAACCAATTTTAATTTCAATAGTTGTGGACCCCCTTTTTCTAATATATAACGCATTACCTGGATTCATAAAATTTCTGAATTACAACTAAACAAAATAAAACCAATGTGACACAAAAAGTTAGTATAGTAAAATTTAATGTAAACATGTTTCAGAAAATTTAAATCGATATTGTATGTTCAAAGTTGCATGTAGATTGATTCATTAATGAACTTTATAACGGTCACATTAGCCCATGTGGTATGAACTTTACTGAAACAATGTGCCGATTCATGTAGTATTGTTTTCCAATGGGAATCATTTCTTGGTCCTCATTTCATCTGGGATTGTGAAGTTAATCAGACTTTTGTTTGGACTGATTCGATTGATCCAAGATATGTCAGGTCAACATCGTCGTATCGGTTACTAATGTATCATCACCAAATCAACATTTCTGTATCAGTTACTAATGTGCCGTTGACTCAACTTAACTATAATACTTTGTAAATCAATATTTACATTCCTTTTTCAAGCTTTCTATAAAAGGCCTTTTTTATTCCAGCAAAATTATTTCATGAAAGAGCAGGTTTCCAATTTGCATATATATAGCCTTTAATTTTCCTTGAAAGTTCTTGGATATAATTGCTTCCTCCAGGATAATCGCATGTTACGTATACTGAAAAGGAAATGTTAGCAAACTGATTTTATTTTTCTGCTTTAATATCCAGAAGATTGACCTTTGCATTTCATGACGGATAACTATCTTTCACAAAGTAAATATAACTGTATTCCGTAAAGACTTTTTTGATGAAAATTACAACTTTTAATGGAACTGTCTGATCATAACGGACACGAATGAAAATCTTAACATAAGAAAATTCGTGATCGCTATAGCTGTAACCTGTAGGATGTATAACACTCACACAATATCGCCAAATCGTAATTTTAAGAATTTTTAGGGTTTAATACTTTTTAGTAGAGTAGTGTGGACTTCACTCTATCCCCTCAAACTTCATGCAACCACAGATTCGTAAGAAATAATCATAATTAAATTGCATTATGAGTATTGTTTGCGTGAACTCATTTTCTGTCAAAAAGTCTTAGACCAAAAAATTTAAGAAAATTACTAAGAGATAGTTAGTGATGATATTTATTTTCCTTTGTTCTTTGATTCTCAAACCCGTTGATACACTATGAGCAGTGGTGCGTTTGAATCGTCTTTAAAACTCACACTGGTTTGATTTCTCGTATTATGCGTGTTATACGAGTACCAATTGTGTTCCTCATGATACCAAATTTCGTAATAACTAGGTCTACGTATGTTTTGCATTGTCAGTAAGAAGAAGCTAAAAACATGCAATAAGACTTTGACCGTTGCCACAAGTCAGCCAAAGACTGGGACCCAGACCGGATTATTATTCTGCCGGGTCAGCTGCAATAAAGATCGCACGGACATTCAAATGTAGACGCAAACACAGACACCGTCTTCGGCAGACATGCACGGCGAGGCCGCCCGGTCAGCGGGTCTGGTCTGCCTGTATCAGGTGACTGGGAACATTTAAATGTCTTGTTGAAAAGGAAAATCTCGTTTTACCTCTTGACTCCGGAGAAAAATTGAATACTTTGAGACAACAGCCAACAGTAAGTTTAAGTTTAGTTTAATTTCATCACAGAGGTACCCAAAATGTACGCCAAATGCAAGACCTATTATAAATTTCTTCGTTGAACAAATCGTTGTTATACCTCCTAATACTCAATTTAGAATTAGAAATATATTGAAAACAGTTTAAAACTAATTTGGAAACCATAAATTCATCCTCAGTTCATCCACCATTACTATGGATGAATCCCACTATTGATTTTCAATTCGTAACCAGTCAACACTTCAAAATTACAACGAACGAAATGCAAGTTCATATCGCTTCATCAACTGTATCACATGAACTTGTTTGTGATTCTGAAATCTTTTAGTCGAGTGGCTCTCGGTACAACGTCTTGTAGCAGTAAAGCAAGATCAGCTATCAGGCGAACATTGACAGCTTGCATACAACAGCCGACACCTCAGACACTTGTACAGATTGCAATACAAGTAACCAAGATCGC
Source organism: Flexamia atlantica (assembly GCA_035578135.1). Taxonomy (NCBI): domain Eukaryota; kingdom Metazoa; phylum Arthropoda; class Insecta; order Hemiptera; family Cicadellidae; genus Flexamia; species Flexamia atlantica. The sequence goes on from JAQJVK010000009.1 coordinate 2,649,310, forward strand.
CGGCGAGTGTCGCGTGTGTTTACTTGTTTCAGAAATAACATAATTCTTATGAAAATTAAATTAAAATTACCAAGGGTTTCAACTGTAAATTTATAAAACACTCGACACTCGTAATATACTCTGCAACACACTAATACAGGATGTTTTTTTTATCGTAACCCATTTTGTAATGAGTATTGTTTTGTTAGTCTTTACATTTTAAACAAACTTTTATGTAAGTTTAATAGCATTTAGTTGACATTATGTAATCAAATCTCCGCCTTTCAGATGTATATAAAGTTGTACTCTCTCTTTCAAATTCCTGAACAAGTTTTGCAAAGTACCTTATTGAATTTCTTGTATTAAATTTGTTTTGAGGTGTTGAATATCCTGTGTTTTCGTAGGCCTTACCTTTTATGTATCCCCGGCCTTACCTTGTGGGGTCGAATCCGGGATCTTGGGGTATGTAATCCTTCACTGACAAAATAAAGTTTTGGGTTGCGCTTTAAGAAAAACGCCCTATACTTGTAATGCTTTTTTGTGAAACTGTTATTTCTTCAAATTCATATTCACACTTTTTCTAGTATCCGTAATCAAATTAGTTTGATAAATTACTATGGACGTTGATAGTGATAAAGGAATATTATTAAAAGCAATTGCTTGGTAAAGTTATCAGTAAATTATTTTTTTAATTTACTTAGTAAGTTTTCAAAAACTTTTTTAAATAAGTCTATAGAACTTTAATTATTCTAAAATTCTTTTAGTTCTGTTTCAGAGATCTACACGCTCCAGTACGAGGCAGTGTAGTAATAAATCAAATGGGCTACTCTCATTGTTGATAAACGTGACGAATATATCATTGAATCATCTCAAAGAGTCCGCCCCTAAAACGACATATAAAATTTAAGAAGCGAATAAATTCATTAAGATTGTAGGAAGGACAATTACTAGTATTACTTCTCTACTATAAACTACTTATTTGTTAACCTAACTATTGATAGGCTAATAACAGTTAAGTTTTCTTACCACTGCATGTCATCATTCGTACTTTGAAAAATATCAAACGAATGTTTTTTGGAAAACTTTGATTATTGAATATTACGTTAAGTGAATGTTGGATCCGTTGAACTGAATTTACTTTCAGCGTCCACTAAAGGCATCTCTACCAATGATTATCAATCATATACATACAGTAGAGATCGACACATGTATTGTTGGAATGCACTGAAGGTTGGACTGTGATCACGTATTTCTGAGTAGGCCTAAATCATCTCACAGTTCTTTTCGCCTATAACATGGTAGGTTTGAACTGTCGAAATACAGCCTTTTACAGCTTTTACATTGTCTCTAAAACAACCTGAACATCTTAGAACGATCATAAAACAGTTAAAAATAAATTACACAACTGCATTTTCTTCTCACCCCACCAACTTTCTCCCAACTAATTCAACCCGATCCGGCGACATTTACAACCGTAAAGATTCTTCCGTCAAAACGATCTGGTCCCATCCTCCTGCCGTGTAACAAGATCCGTCAAGCGATAAGACTAATCCGTGTTGTACCGTTTTAGTTTTATTTTCGACCGGTTCCAAGCGCCACCTAGGACTAGACTCTAGACACGACAGTAGTCAATCGAGTGCCCCACGACTGGCACTAAACTGTGGTAGTTACTGCAGAGTTGACTACTGCATAATACCAGGGTGCAAGGCCTTCCGTGAGTCAACACTTAATTATTGGTCATATACTTGACATATTATATTCGAGACTACATGGCTTCATTGCACCGGTTGAAGTTAATAGGATTGCAAATGTCTGAGAGAAATGTACCCTTGTTTCTTCTCGGCTATTGTGGTGGTGAGGACATTAGTATCCGTATAGTATAGAATAGTATGGTACAGTATCCGTATAGTATCAACTGATAGGTTTATGATAACATTAAAAATTTCAAAATTGTTGAAAATTATTGTGGACACACATTAACATTAAGAAAACCGAAGAATTTATTTATTGGTACATAGTACTATGTTTGTAGAAGGATCTAACCGATGCATGAATCACTGCATTATTATTAGACAATTTATTAGTTAGTAATAAATAATTCAAGTTATATGGCAAAGGTCAAGAAGAGGATAATAAATAATGATATTTCGCCCTTAATGTCCCCTGGTCCTACGCGACCATGTTGTCTATTGAGCTTAGATTAGTGCAAACATATATTTCTCGACAGTAAAAATGAATATTCCAAAAATAAAAATTAAGATGTAACTTTACTGTACTCTATTTCTATATTCAATAAGTCCATCAAATTTCGTGTTACCCAACTCAATCAAATATTCTAAAGATTAACCATAGGTAACCTTTTTATTAAAAAAAAAAGGCCATCGTCATAATGTGGTTTATTTCAGAAGGGATCAACATAATTCACTGTGACCAGCGTGTGGTGGGAGTCGTCAGTTCCGCACGGACACTTGGCTGCTAACCGGTCGTGAGGTGGTCAGTTCATCCATCTTTCATAAGTCAAACAGCTGAACACTTGTCAACTCCTAAACATAGTTCAGCACGTTCCACCTATATTTTATTTAGGCTCAAGCGAAATGACCGTGTTGTGGCATAAAGTAGATTTAAAATGTTGATATTGTCCGTATCGAGTCTAAAAAGTTCTAAGAACTTGTAGGCTACATTTAGAGGTAGATATTTTATTTAAGTTTTATTAATTTACAAACTATAATTTGTTTCTAATTACTTTTGAATTAATAAGTGGGTTTTCTTTAACAATATTTGGCATCATTACCCAATACATTCAATAAATAATAACAAATAAAAGTGTTAGATTAATTCTGAAGGACTATTTTATTATTAAAATTGATTAATACCTACCAGCTAGGTCACCATTTCATAAAAAGTATCTCAGTATCCAATAATCTCAATTGTTCACATAATCTACAAAATAATTGTGCTTGAATATCGTTAAAATCACTCCGTACTGCTACTAGATAGAAGTTCGGACTTTTTACTTCTTGTGTATTGTAAGTATTTTAGAGTGTTTTTACTTTTACTTTAGTATATGTGCCACATCTGAACAATGTATGCCAATGCTTGAATTACACTTTTAGCTTTCAACTGTTAAGTGTTGAGAGAATTTGGCCATGCATGCGTGTGCAAATCAACGGTCCCACGATCTACGATCTGCCTCAGGTATTTTGTCAGATTATCGTCTGCTCTACGACACTCCCTAAGCAGCTTAACACATAAAATCTGTTGGACTGCTTCTAAAAGACATCCAAGACCTTTACGAAACGATGTGAGTGGCCTTTACGAAACATCCGTGACCGCGAACAAAACAAAAATAAGAAACATATTTTCAAAATCCAGCTGAAATGGCTTTATTTGCTTTTAAAATGTTGGCAGAAAATATGCTATGTCATTTTTAATTTATTTCTACAATGGACGTTAAATTTACTTTACATTATTTTCTCTCTTAAGCTACCATTTAATCCCCTATCGCCTTTTGTCATACTTTCCACAATATTGTACTGTCTCATTTGTAGCAACCGTTAAGTTCAAGTAAAACTGTTTCGTTGTTTTGTCTGAATGATATAGTAAAATAAATACCCCCGTTGCAGCAGACCTGCATCTCCAGCGAATTTCGATAAAATAAAATTTAATTATGCATTCACGGCAACGATTCTCATCGACATAGCTTTAGAGTATTCTTATCGACAGATTTTACGAATTCTTTTAGGCTACATGAACAACACGATGGTAGAGCAATGTAAAGGTTAAGATAAGTGAATTGCAATAATCCAATTGTGTACATGAATGCTAAAGTGGGCAGTAAGCCTATTTCAAAACAAACAGAAGCGGGCTCGACAATGGAAGCACCCATACCATACGGGCATTATAATGGACTACCCGATTACCGGTCTATGGGACGTTAGAGGCTTTATTCAAATTCTAATACCTTTTTAAAGGAACCCGGGTGCATTTTGAAAGATTTTTCCACTCAATTTAAAAATAGTCAAAGTCAGAGTCAAAGTAAAAATCAATTTATTTTCCATAAATAAGTATACAATTTTACAATGAAACATAATATCATGAGAAAGGTCCCCGCATAGGTAAATCTGTGCGCGGGGGCCGAATCCTAAGCAGTCACTCTTTTTTTTAATTAACGTTAGTTATTAAAATTATATAAAACTGTACCTACAATGGTTTTTCTAAGCTTACATCAAGTGTCTATATAATTAATACGCCAACACGAAATTTGTCTTATAAACTCCTCCGTCATTTCTTAACCGATTTTGATCATTGACGGCTCTTTGGAAAGAGCGTGTCGCGTAGATTTGCAAACTGGCCTTACATTTTTGAAAAAGTCCCTTGGGATCTGCCCCATTGGCTTTTAAAGTTCCCATGTTATCCTTGTGAAGAACATAATTGTTTACATTTTGATCAGCTGGATAATTTAATTGCTGTTATTTTTTAATTTGTGTAAACATAACCCTCAAGACGGATCGTGTTAGCATGATTGTGTTTTAAATTTGTCGCCATTTGAATTATCGCTCTGCTAGAGTAGCGCACGATTCCGTGCGCTCGGATCCACTAGTAATGTTTAATACAACGGATGGTAATTACATGGAAGAGTTTAAGTAAATGCAAGATGAATTCTGATCGAATTCTGATCTACAAATAATTAATTTTGTGTTCTTGGTACTATTAAAGGCAATGATTTGAGTTATTAAGAGATCTTAACACATATAAAAAAACATTAGTCGACCAGCTGTAAAATAGTTTGTCTTGTTGAGCAAATATGGCCCCTCTTCAGAAGCACCAAACCGGATCCGGAAAGGAATTACTGTAATTAGAAGAAGTGAGAAGGAGAACATCACTGTGGGCGGGGAGGGGCCAGCGCTAGCGCCACCTCTCGAGTCCACAGTGAACTGACTTATGGCAACCGTCGTCGGCGTCGCATCGCAATATATAATAGGAGAGCACATTTGTGATAATACGAGATTGCACTGATTTAAAACTTTCATTTCTATTTTCAATTGTCTTAAAGACACGATTCAGGCTGCCGTACGCCGACAAAGATCAAAATCTCAAGTTATAAAACCGCCAATATGTTTTAATTTAGCTAAGCGGTGTTGAGTTGAGAAACAAGATTTGAAACTGTACTTGGTTGTAATTGCAGTTGGATGTAGTAAGTAGTGGTTACAATTTGTATTGCCATCGAGCTCACATTGATATTTAAATACAAAGGCTATAATTAAAAACATTTGATATGCCGCGAGGCTAAGGGCGTATTTGAAAGTTCCCTTGCATGAAGGGAGGACACTTAAGTTGTATTCTGGACCTATAGCAATTTGTGATTCTAAACAACGTTATAAGAAAGTGATCGTTGCTAAGACTCTTGATTTTTTTTATTGTCTAACAATATTGTTACAGAGGTATTTTCAATCATGGAACATTTTATAATTAGAATATCTTTCGAAGGTTATACTAATTATCTCCTAATTTCAAAAATAATTTAATTTTTTAACGCTAAGTAGTGTGAGTAAGGCATATCATAGTCTACAACTCACAAACCTTGAGATATATTTGAATATACTTAAAGCTCTTAAACATTGCGAATTTATGACAATGGCATTGTTAAGTTTCGCAGAAAGTCGTATAAACCCTCAATCATTTGACGGTTAACGAATTTCTTGAATCTTGAACTGCTCAAAACTTTGAGTTTTAAGATGATAAGATGATTCCATTATGTTAAAGGAAATCAGTTAATATGGAGCGGACCAAGGACTTTCTTGTTTTGCCAATCAAATATGCTAAATTATTTACGTTTGTTTGGAAATGGTTTCAACCAGAGATGTGCTTCATCTGTGTTTCAACTAAAAGTTTTATATAACAACGTACTTACTTATATCTCTGTCGTTTTCAAATATACTATTTACATTAGGCAAAATTCCAAGAATGCCACAAAATCAGTAGGTATCCACTTGGCACGTACGTCGCGGTGTCGTTAAGATGGCGAATGGAGATAAACGCTAATGCTGGGCATATTGATCGGATCAGGCGTGGAGTCGGCATTCAGTGAAATCGAATGACTACCTAACGACCACCGAGCATATTAATTACCTCGCAACATTCCGGGCGGCGCGGCGGGAATTGTCTCCCTCGTCCCCCGTGTCACGCACCGCCACACAAACTTTGTCTAAAGTTTGAAGTATTGAATCGTTTATGAATAAATTACTCGTAGTTTTGGCTTCCCAAACGGTGGATATTGTTCAACCGTCAATTTCGTATATCTATGTTTTTCTTTTAAAATGACGTTTTTAGAGGGTAAAATACAGTACACGTTTTAAGGGAATTAGTCTACACCCCTCAAATTCTTATGTTTACAACTTTGTCTTCATGTAAATTAGTGTGATATTGCTTTAGTTTTAGAGGTCCAAACATTATGACCTTTAATAATTCATTTCATCCACATTAAAACCGATTTAATAAAAATTAACTATTTACGAATTTGTATATATTTTTTAAACAAATTTTAAACAAAATTAAATTTATGGGGCTATTACTTTCATCTCGCCAAGATTATTCACATTAAAATGTATATAATGATAAGTAGACTATGATAATCAACGAAAAATAAACACAAAACTTGTACACAGGATTAATATATTACTCATACTAATTCGGTATCAAAAAAATTAATCTTAATGCATTTTTCATAGATAATAGACAATTATTTTCTCTGCTTGATCAAAATCTAACTACAGACTATAATTTATGCGATTACTAGAGTACTGAACAATGAGAGTATAATGTGTTATTGTTTAAACGCGGTTTGTCCTTGGTATCATTCTGTTCCGAAGATATCCGATAGACAGTTAACAACTCCTGATTATAGGTTGGTGAGTTCGGCAATCAATCAATTACTTATCGAACGTACAGAGGCATTGCGTGGGTTCTTAGCACCAACTTTTACTTCGACCAACCTTAATACGGAGCAATGTTGGATAGGCTGTGGGCGCCGTATCCAATACTGTATTACGACCACTATGTTTGATCATGAGGAAAAGTAAAATTATGGATCCGGACCACATATTAGACATGATTTATTGCAAAGGGGAAAATATGGGTTGGAGTGAGACTGTCCGTTGCTTGCGAGATTGAATTATTTTAAGGAAAAAACATTGTATTACAAGTTTAACAGTAAGAAAAACGAGCTTTGTCCTCTTTAAAACAATGTGTCACAGTGGCGAAACAGTTACCAGATAACGAATCAATTCATTAACATAAAACTTGTGTTCATTTCGATCAAATTTTCTGATCGCAGAAGATATTATTTTAGACAGTCTGATGTTAGCGGTACTATCAACATTTGTCAGATATTATAAAATGTTGATAATGTACCATAACTGAAAAGATGAATTAAACCTCAAAACTGACACTTGTCGAGACTGCGCCTGACCACTGAGTTGGTGTGAGCCGAGCTGAAAAGTCTTCAAAGTGATCAATACGCAGATAGGTACGGTATTTATTTCAAAAATCATTGCTTAACTAACTGACATAAATTATGCATAGAAATTGTTGACAGTATATACAAACGAGGTATTTGAAAAAAATGTTTACATAAGCATTTTATTGTACAAATGAAAATATCCCAAAAAATCATACAAAATTATTTTCTATTTGTAATATCAGGGTTATTGATTTAGAGACCTAGAGTTTCCAAATGTGCTTTAAGGCTTAAAAAACAGATTAACATAATATAACCATTAAAGGAATGAACTTCAAACTTATTAGAATGACCGATTTGACCAATTTTCGTGTGGAATACTAAGTTTCTACTTGGTTCCGTTTCAAAGATGCGGCCATTTTTTGTTGTTTTCAAAACTTATATCTCAAAAACCATAAATTTTATGAAGAATGCCAAGCATAGAAAGTTAAAATATGCGGACTTTAATTAACTTTGAGTTATTATTTAAGGGTTGCTACACAACTTAGGTAACCGAAACTAAGTTAAGCGAAAAATAAGTTTCCTGTGGTTAATACTGCGCTGAAAATTTGGGGCTTTTTTGTTGGCCTGTAACTATTGAAATAATTTATTGCCATTGCAATAAAAATGTCTTTATTGCTTACTTGTGTCGAGGCCCTAATAAGATTATAACATATTGACCAATTAAGTTCCACATCTTGGTGCTTGAATTTTGTGAAATTCATAGTTTTTTAGACATTAAGCTTTGAAAAGAAAAATGGCTGAAACAGTAGAAACGAGAAATTTTATTTTCATTACTTCCCACATAAATTGGTCATTATTCATGTTTCCAGTTTGAGGATCATACCCTAAATGCTTTTTAAGTTATGTTTTATTATGTAAAAACAAGTGCAGACAGATAAACGGAAAACTAAGAACGCACTTATATCCAAGTGACTTTGTTTGCTTATTTTTATCTTTGCAATGACAATAACATCCTAAAGTAACGGAATTTTGGACACACAGTAGGCTATGTTATTCTATTACAGCGAAAAACTTTATTTTCCTTAAAGGCCTTGTAGAGTATTGTCCGAGCCAAATAATGTGGCCCATGTCATCCATAAGCTTAATGCTAAAATTAACACTAGTTATATATACGGAACGGGACCATGTTATTAGAACTGGTCTATACATCCTGTATCATATGGTGTTTTCGGTTCTGCGGGTACTTCTAAGACATTTTTATCATTTGGTATCTTCCTAGACAAAGGCAGCTTGAAGTTAAATTACAATGAGTAAGAGTTAAACTTTGGCAGGATTATCTCAAAAAGGCGAGTTTATAAAAGTTACAAAGAATAATAATAGCTAAAAATAATATGTAGTTTGCGTTCATTCATAAACTGGATTTAGAACATAAAATTTTATTGCATATTAAATACAATTTAATCCTACACTCGTTTTTTTCTTTATGTTGAGCTAAAAATATAAACTAGTTTCAACCCAACATGTGAACTCGTAATTAATTAGGACTCTTTCCTTTTTTATTTTATTGAAAAAATAAAAGTTTCATATTGTAAGTGTTTTATTTTTCTTTAGTTTTAATACTTAGTTTTTTCTTTAATCTTTAAAATAACATGTCAAAATAAAAAGAAAAGACTAATGTATCAAGAATATCGCTTTTTGAACAAATCCTTAGGAATATGTAGGGTAGTTCAATGTAATCTATTCACTTAATGCAATAAGAGTTAGCCTCGCAAAACAACTTGGCGGATGAGATTTCTCTACTAGTCAGCTTGTTATCTGTGTTGAGTGTGTTAAGTACAGCATTTTCTCACTAGTGAAAATGTTGGCGCCTGAGCTTGCAAAGGCGACAATTTTCACGAGGGAGACAATGTACTTTGCTCTCGAAATTCACACAACATTTTTCCCTTATCTGCAATAATAATTACTCAATCTTTAAACATCTATTTCAATAACTTAGTAATTAACAAACAATATCTTGTTTGACTTGATCAGCAAATTAGCGCCTGTGTCTGAGTAGCTGCAACCAGTAATGCACCTGCGATCAGCTGATTGTTGCAACGTTTTTAAATGCTTAATTCTTGATGCTCTCACAGCTGATTGTTGTTAATGGGATTGATATTATTCTTATGTAATAATTCCTGTTACTAAATCAGCAGTGGAAATTTGAAGGCGCTCTAATTTTTTAATTATTGATTTCAATGTTATTCTTATGGGTTTACTTTGTCTTCTGCCAGGAGACAAATTAACCGATTTACTCCCGCTGGGACACAAATTATTATTTTACTCACACACTACAAGGAGTAAAAGGCATCTAAACATTGCAGGTGGGGGAAAAATCTATTTTCATTTTATCAATTTTCTCAATGTTTTGATTTTTTCTATGAGCCAGGAGGGTGCAAGAGCACCATCTTCCACCTTCCTGCCTTAATTCTTGATGCTCTCACAGCTGATTGTTGTTAATGGGATTGATATTATTCTTATGTAATAATTCCTGTTACTAAATCAGCAGTGGAAATTTGAAGGCGCTCTAATTTTTTAATTATTGATTTCAATGTTATTCTTATGGGTTTACTTTGTCTTCTGCCAGGAGACAAATTAACCGATTTACTCCCGCTGGGACACAAATTATTATTTTACTCACACACTACAAGGAGTAAAAGGCATCTAAACATTGCAGGTGGGGGAAAAATCTATTTTCATTTTATCAATTTTCTCAATGTTTTGATTTTTTCTATGAGCCAGGAGGGTGCAAGAGCACCATCTTCCACCTTCCTGCCTGCGAACACGGAAGACATGAGCTTTTCATACACTCAACTCACCCACCCGATCTTTATATGCCCTTTGCTGCATATCTAGCTTCTAGTTTACGAAGTAACATCTCTTACCCCCAGATTTCTCATTTGAGGCTGTAATGAACTATATACAGACAAATATCAATTAATTATCCTTAACAGTTGGCGGGTGGAGATTTTCAATCATGTAAACACATGAAGTTTTAAGGGAAGTTGCACGGCAGGCAGTATCCGAGCCAACTGCTTCTTCACCTCTTTGAACTAAGTAGGTAATGAGCAGTTTTAAGAAAATTCTTGATGTCGGGCTTTTATAATGACCACCAGGTTGGAAGCCGCAACACATTCAACTTAAGTATAGGTGTTTTGGCAATATTGGATTAGGGATGATGGGTGCCCAACTATAAGACCCATACTTTATCGTTGATGAATTTCTGGAGGAACTAAAAATAACTATAGAAAATGCATAACACTCTGTCAGAAATCATATGTCTGCAAAATGTACAGTGACAGTCAAGCAGTGGCAAACCTAACGCCAATGCAACCAATGCGGTGCATTGGGGCGCGGGCCTTCAGGGGGTGCAGGCTTTAGGGGGGGCGCTACAAATTGATATTCTGGAAAATGTTTAGCAAAAAATATGTTGAAGCAAAACTCCCTGTAGCTTACCGAAAATCAATGTAAAAAAATATTCGTGGTACAGTAGAACCTTGATAAGAAGACTCTCAACGAGATAATGAAAACAGTCTTGTTATCAAGGGACTCTTCTTATTGAGGTTCGTTTTATAAAGACATTGAGTGCAATTACAATTTCAAGGAGACTTGAAAAGTGCACTTCTTATCGAGGTTTTTGTGTTATCGAGTGTCTTCTTATCGAGGCTCTGCTGTACTTTATTCCTTTACAGTCACATTAGAATTTTGGTGACTCTTTTGTTTACTATTATCGTTATCTCCTCGGCGCGATCTTCTAGTGACTGTGAGTTAAGTGATCCTGTGCACTGCTTTAAAGTTAAGCTATTTTTGAGAGCTGTTGGTATTTTTATTTCACAGTTAAACGAAAGGCTTAAATCTATGCTACGTATAGCTGACATGTTCAGTTTTTTAAACCCACATAATTTAATACAGTTTTCTGACGAACAATTTGTAAAGTCAGCCTCTGAGTTTTGAAAAAATATGAATCTGATGTGACTCATACTTTGGTCAGTGAAGTAATTTGCTTTAGAAATGTAGTCAAAGACTATCAAAAGTAATAACACCCCCGTCGCAGCAGACCTGCGTACTCAGCGAATTTCCATAGGATTTATTTTGTATATGTGAACATTCAACTTGTTTGAAGGAAGTATCATTTGAATACGTTAAGTAAATAATATACTAAAAACGCATATTTAATCATTCATGAGCTTTAAACATGAGGAAAATTAACAAAGAGACCATATTGGTTTTCATTAGTAATACATACACTTTTGTATTTTATATAATTCTTAGTCTTTTAATTTTTAATAACTGTAATCTTGTTATCTATAAGTATAAAAAAGGATGTTGGTACATATATATATATATATATATATATATATATATATATATATTTGGCACTGATAAACTCAGACACCGCTGGACCGATGACCACGAAACTTGGTAGATACATGTAGAATTTCATGGAGTACGTTTATACACCATCAGTTTCGTGACAACTTTCAGGGCTTAGCCCTGGGACCGTCTTAAAGGTACCCATGTCAGGGATTTTGAAGGAAGTTGAGTTAGATTTGTTTACTAACAAAACATATGAAAGTAAAATTTAAAACAGGTGATTTAAATTAATGGTATTTCTTTCTGCTATTTAATTGTATTTGTTTATATGAAGATTTGTTACTTGGTGCCAGGTGGTTAATGAACTAGACTTTTGCATTTTTTCAAAGTGCAATACACTATATAAAATGTTGGTATGTAGTATAACATAAAATAAATAACTGATTACTGAAGGACTTCAGTGATCACTGATCACTTACACTTGAAGGACTTCTTTTTTATGACAACAAACTGCTATTTAAAGAGGAAGAGTGTGCTACTGTAATGAATCAGTTTTATCTACAGCCCTTTAAAAAAATTGCCGGGATGGCTCATTCAATCTTTTTGTTCAATATAGAGTCTAAAAACGTGTCAGCCCTTTTTAATAATTGCTGGATTGGCAATGTAATTTTTGTTCAAGGTAGACCCTAAAACCTTAAGAAAATGATCTCTTACAGTGAATAAAATTTCAAGCCATGTTCTATGGTTCCTCTAACACGTGTATGCCTTCATGAAGGAAAGAAATAGTAGAAATCCTATCTTTCCTTCATGAAGGCATACACGTGAAGACATGCACATACGCATGTCTGCAGGTCTACTGCGACGGGGGTGCATAATAAAGTTCTAATTAAGGGTAACATATGCGAGCAGATTCAAAGTGCTGTCGAAAAAGCCAAGGGTGCCGTTTTGTATAGACAGGCACTTTATATAGAGGAATAGAATACCCCCGTCGTAGCAGACCTGCTTACTAAGAGCGGATTTCTAAAAACTTTTTTTGCTTTATGGATGTACATTTGATATGTTCAAAGAAGTAGATTTTACAACAAGAAAAATAAATGGGAAAGCAAAACTATATAACTGATGGGTGATATTGTATGTTTAATTTTAATCGTGAGTGAAGCCACGGGTTTTTCTAGTAGAATATAAATGTCAACAAACATATAACCAATGAACTCAAAACACTCAAAACAAACAAATAATTTAATTTTATGAAAAAATTAAATTCAATCATATGGTCAGTTTTATAGTAATTAAAACATCCCTGTTGCAACAGACCTACATCTGCAGCCAATTTCAATAAAACATATTATCAATCCTCATAATTGTAAACATACCATATGTTATGCTACATTTTCAGGCAGTTTAGATCAAGACATCCCCCCCTCCAAATGCTCTTACTTTCTTTATTAAATTTAAAAATAATTTGTATTTTTTTATATAGTACATTTTTTCTGCAAAACATTGATCAATGAACTCTAACTATTCAAAATAAACACAAATAAAATATTCAACACCTGCAAATTTAATCATATGTTCAGAATTGTATTTTTTTTAAATCTCAAATCAGGGTGACTATACTTTTTGAAGGGAAAAATTAAAAACAATATTGGACAACGAACTGTGTTTAGCACATCCAATATTATCCAAAATCTAAGCAACAGATTGACATAGAATAATAATTCAAAATGCTCATTTTTTGTTTTTTTAAGCTGAATTCAGTTTTGACAATTAAGTTTAAAAATAATTAGTAAAAAGGTGTTAAATTTTGAAAATAAATTTTATTTTGTGAAAAAAAAACCTTCTTAGAGTAAATCAATCTTGCTGGTTTTCGAACTCGAAGTCATGAATGACGCTTTATACGTTTGCTCCAAATTTCATCAAGATCGGACCTTTTTTACAAAAGTTATCGCGCCTACGGACAGGTATATACATATATGAAAATGAACAAACGGTGTTTTTGGGATCTGGGGACCTCAAAATGAAAAAATGGTCCCGGGCTTAAGTCTCACCACCTTAAGTCTCACTCAGCCTACGGTAATAGCTACTTCCCTATAGGGGAAATTCGCTAATACTTCCCTATAGGGGAAATTCGCTAAAATAAGCAAAATCAGCCAGTTGGCTGATTATCTATTGATCTATATAAATAAAAATCAATTTGATGAGTGGTAAACACAGTACGTTGTTCCAATATTAATCTTACCTAAATAAATAAAAACATTTCTATTTCTTCAAAATTCAACAACTTTTTTATTTGGGCACCAAATTGGATAATTCTTTATTTGTTTTCTTTGTATTTTTTAGGACAAGGTTTTGTGTGAAATAAAATTTTTAATTTGACCCTGGGGCTCTCTCCCACTGGCCTTTAAGTTTACCATATATGCATTCTGGTAGAGTAACTTGAGAACTAATTCATAACCATATGTTGACATGTAAACAAATGTGAATTTGAAATATGTGTTTATTTGTATTTACACTTGTATTATTTACTTTTGTATGTGAAGGATTTTGAGAAATTAAAAGGTCCAATCAAAAGTTACTTTTCGTACCTGAAGAATTCTGATTACATGACACATGAATCTACCTTTTTATCTAACTAACCTTTTAGGATGTTCAGTAATGAAGATAAATCCTCGTAGTTTTGTTTGGTTTTAGAACAATTAATATTGCAAGCCTTATATGAGTGTGTGAAAAACTGCAGTTTTTTATTTGACCAGAGGGTTTGAGAAGTGTTTGAGTTCATAGTTCACCAAAATCATGACTATATTTTAAGTTTAATATAACATTGATTCAGTATTATTCTGATTCTTGAAAATGCCACGTTACCCTCGACGCAACAACCTGGGCCGTAGAGAACGCAGTGCTGTGAGTGTAGGACACTTTCGGGTAAGTCAAAATGACAAGCAAAACAAGTCTCGAAATGATGATGAATGTGCTTTATTTCATCTAAACCATCAACGAGGAGATATTGCATTCAATCCCATTGAGCTGCGTTCAATTATAACGCGACGATCGATTACAGTCTATTGCCAATAGTTGCTATCAGCTCAATGAACATTGTGTGTCAATGGTTACAATGATTTTTGGTTTAAAAATGAAGCCCATGTAATGTACTGCACCAGTTGCCACCATTGACACCATTGTCATATCACGTTGAACCAGGCAAAACTCCATTCCGTGGAATACGTACATCTTCGGGATGCTACCCATACTGATTGAAATGCATTTAATGATGGCAGAGTGACTATTGTCCCAGGAACATACGACGGAAGTCCGCGATATATGCGCATGAGTACGATCAGGATGCTAATTTGGATGTATGTCATTATGGTAACCAGATTTGTTTATATTGCGTTCACATGCAATTCAAATTGGTCAGAAATTCTACAAGAATCATTTCCTGGCCAATCTCCCATTGATCGCCTTATTACCACAAGAGTTTTTAAAAGAAAATCCAAGTTACTCATGGATTTTATTGTTAAGCATTGCATGTTCAGCGAGACGTATTTTGGGACGTATTCAGTGGAATGACAAAAACGCGGGTTGCAACACGCACACATCCTTATTTGGTTGGTTGAGAGGATAAAACCGAATGAAATGGATTATGTGATATCAGCTAATACAATGAAGGATATCCATTCAGCTAAAAGTCGGTTCAGTAATTATTGTGCTGCGGATCATTAACTCACTACCTACGTATTTGTAACGGCACTCAGCTGACAGTGAAAAAATTAACTAACAACATAACTGAGGCAACGATTTTGCAAAAAAAACTACAAAGGTGAAGACGTTTTTATTCCACGTATCCAAATAATTCCAAACGATACGCCCTTTGACTACTAATAACGGAGAAATATTAACTTTCCTGAATAAAAACATAGTCCTTTAGAACAAACTGTCAGAAATTTCCATGTTTTTATTTGGAAAAATTAAAATTTCTCCGTTATTAGTAGTTTGATCATCATAATCTTAATATCGGCATTAACTGGATTAAATTTCACAACTTTTTTGTCTCTAGTATAATTTTTCTAAAATTTACGGTTGTTAAGATATTTAGCTTTGAAAACAAAAAGCAGTCGCCATTTTGAAATGGTACAAAGTAGAAATTTGATACTTCTTACAAAAATAGGTCTTACTAGTGGTCATCCATGTACCAAGTTTGAAGTTTATACATTAAGAGGTTCATGAGATATGATTAAATATGTAAAAATCACAAACAGACACACAGACAGAAAATGAAGCACTTTTGGACCTATGTTTATATCATCTTTTTTTCTTATTTTTACCTGTACTATCATATACTAAAATATTTTACCATAATTTCCGGACACCCTGTATAACTTCCATCCAAATAAAACAAGTTATGGAATAAAAATGAAAAAATAAGAATTTAACCCAAACCTGCAACGTAGTAATTCACAGACAAACCACTGGACTACGAAACCATTTCACTGATTATTTATTCACCTGTTTCAATAATCAGCTGAACAATGACAAATTTTCCTCTTCCTCCCTAATCGTCATTGTGTATAACGATCTGCAATTAGCCGTTATTGATTTAATGTTTCATTTTGTTTGTCATACAGTAGACTCCTTCCTATCTGGACACCTCGGGATCGAGACCCGTCCAGATATCGAGTTTTCTGGTTGAACCGACATTTCCTAAAACATGTTAAATAGCAACTCTAATGCACACTGTATAAGCCAATTCTCTGATTTAGACTTGTGATTATTTGTCTATAATTTTCCCACGAGAATCATTGATGCAGTACTGTCCATTTCCTGCCGGTCTTGTCCACTTAAACCAATGTGTTGATCAAAATCATCCGGTTAAAAGATGTCACATCCAAGGAGTGTATTCCGGTTAAACCGATGTCCGGTTAAAAGGTGTCCAGATAAGAGGTAGTTTACTGTTCTTCATTATTTGGCCAAGACAACTTAAGCTTCCCTCCAAGTTTAACATTGAAACTTTGTAGTAGCATAGGGCATAGCCCTGAAGAAATCCGTTTTAATCCGTTCTTAGTGGATGCCTGCGCATTAATAGGAATATCTATGCAAAGTTTTAAGGTTCTAGGTCAAGTAGTTTGGGCTGTACGATGATGATAGGTCAGTGGTATTTTACAAAGATTTGATTTTAAGGTAATAATAACTTTCACTTCTAAAGCTCTAATAACATTTTATCTAACAACATCAAAATAAATTACACTGGTTTTATAAAGGGGCAACATATTTACTTATTAGTAGCGGATGGCTGGGGTTGCCTGTACTTCAACATTTCAACTTCAGCCTCGAAGTATGAGATAGGATTGTAGCAGAAGTATTCTGGATTCTTGTATGGCCCATTCTTGGATGCCCCTGGTCCAACTTCTGAAATATAAAAATTACATAACAATATATGCATTACCTACATTATTTATATGGAAATTGGTATACAGGGGTGCTGAAAAGTCCCGGAACGGCTAAATATTGGTATGACTTTGTTGTTTGTAAATTCATTTTCAGGTCAAAATTTATAGCCATTCAGCCATTTATTTAAGCCAAGCTAAAGTTTTAAAGTGTGAGGTTCGCTAACTGCCAGGGCAGTCAAAGTTGATTCCAAAATCAAAAATAAAACTAATTACTTATTAAGGAAAATATTGGTCATAAATTATTAATTCATGAATTTTCCAACTTTTAACTTTATGTTTATACCTAAATGGGCTTACATTATTCTACTGTCCATTTGGTTGATAGTACGGAATGTAATTTTGCAAAAATACCTGCATATATTAACATATTTTGACATATGTTTAGAGCTGTAAAAATATTTAATTTGTTAATTCAGATATTAACACGTTCAGCCCGATGGAAGTCAACAGTCAGTTTTTTTTACTTTCCATAATCCCGACGTGCACCACCGGTGGCGCACTGCAAACTTTCCAAAAACTCCGACGTGTCCCACCAGTGGTGCACTGTTCCCATTTGATTCAATCGTGATACAGCGCTTTTGGAGCTTTGCTGGGTTATATTATTAGTGTGTTCGTATTGTAGGGTGGTGTAGACACACCGTGGCCAACGGTGGCTCACGTGTGAACTCTTTTGTAAAAATAATAGATGTTGAAAAGATCAAATTGATGTAAAAATGCCAAAAATGGCGGGAGGGGCGTAAAAAGACCGGGGAAGTACTTTACTCGTACGGAGGTTATAATAACTAACAGTGTATCGTTCGCCACTTCGCCGCCTGCTGCCCCGTAGCGAATCATGCGTGTGCCACCGGTGGCGCACATTGGCTGGCACGTCGACCCGTGGTGATTTCAGTATGCCTACCGGACGACAAGCGCCACCGGTGGTACACAATAAATATTAATTAATTTCACTCAAATTAGCTATTTTAGATGTATAAAAGGCAAAATCAACGGACGTTTTAAAGATTTAGTTTAAAGTACGACTTAAGTTAGTACGGTCTTTTTGGTCAGTTTACTGATTATTGCAACGTCCTTTTAATCAGTTCGAAAATTCAGTCGTGTACCACCACTGGCGCATGTCAGGCTGAACATGTTAAAAGAATTCTTAAAGTTGTTCTTACACTTGCTGTCCCGTAATCCAAATTGTTGCTGACCTGGTGGCAACAAGTTTTGATTCCTGTATGGAATCACTCTCGGGCCGTCCACGGATTTAATTCTCTTCATTTGAAGATGATTGTTCATTTACAAATGGGTCAATATACATTAAGATGGACACGAACAATACAAACTTGAACAATGCTTCTCTCTCGATTGTACAGGGTTGTGTTTCTCTTCCTTGACTGTTAATTTGTTTTTATTGTGTTTCGTTGTTTATGCTTCTAATGTTTGTGTCCACCTGTATGTGTGTTATATTACACTTTTAAATCAATAACAATCTTCCAATGAAGAGGATCACACCCTTGGATGGCCTAGGGATGACTATACAAGATATGAAAATAGTTGCCACTAGCAACAATTTGGATTATGTGAAAGTGGGTCTATGAATAGGGTTACCAGACATCCTGATTTTCCCTAGACGGTCGGGGTTTTGAGGGCTTTGTACAGTGTCTGTTCTGGGGCTGCTATTTGTCTAGGGTTTTCATAATTTTTGCAAAAAATAAACTTTTTCTCAAGATTCACATGAAATAATGCAACATTTCAACATGTGTCATAATTAATTGACAGGTTTAGAGTTTTTAGGAGACTGATGAGGTAAATCTAGCATAAAAACTAAAGTTGGTAACCCTGCAGGAGTGTGTCAACAACAAGCCAACTTAACCTCTACTATACTGCCCTCTGTTTCTGTCTCTGTCATCTGTATAGAACAGTGAAAGTAGTGTTGTGATTTAGGTTGGAGCTGGCTTATCTAATACAAATTTAAGATAAGCATTAAGTAAAAAACCTTCATAATACTTAACAATCTTATTTTACTATCTTCGGCTGTGATATTTAGGGGTTGTGTTTATTCACCACACCTCAAACTGTCATGGGTTAGCCTAAAAAATATCTGGTAACCCTACCTACAAACCACTTTTAGTACTTCCCTGTAATCTAGAGGCTATAAACACAACAAACATCAATTCAAAACATTACTAATCATCAGTTGCAGTTTGTAATTTGTATTTTTTCACCAATTAAACTATTAAAAAAAGGTCTATGTCACGTAATAAGAAAGCTAAGATTTGATATTTGCCTTTAAGTTGTCTAGTGCTGGTCAATGAATAACGTTAGTAAAATTCGTGTTTGATAAGGTCTAATATTTCCCATAACTTACTCTTAATGGGGTTACTATACTAATAATAACTTGACCGAAAAATCTTATTTAACTTTTTATTTGTACTTCCAGAGAGAGAGTATATTTTTACTCATTCAAACAGTCTAAATCCAAATATTTACATCAGCTGTAAAATAATGTAAAATAATCAGCTTGTGAAGACTTTCAGGATGGCACCACACTAGCCTCCCACGGAGACTGGAAGTCCCGGTGAGCGAAAACGAACTTGACGTCCTGACCGGGTGGTGTAGGACAATCTTGTTGTGTCGCCTCGTCGTTGATTGTTCTCTTCATTTCGTACGTCATCAGCAACGAAATATGCAGGTTTCACCCGATCTATGCTGACACGTGTCTGGTGTCCGTTGATGATAATAGTTATCGTTTTGTCATCACGCTCGATTACTTGATATGGACCTGCATAAGGAGGCTGTAATGATTTCCGCACGGTGTCATCCCGGAGGAAAACATGTGAACAATGCTGGAGTCTCAGCTCAGCTCTGATTGGGTGTGGACGTGCTCTCTCCTGCCTGGTGATTCTTGATACTTGTGATTCCTGTGTTATTTTGTGTATTGCTTTTCTTTTCAGCTTATTGTTTTCGTGACTGCTTTTACAGTTCTCTGTTTTAGCTGTTTTTCTCCAGGTTTTCCTGGCTATGTGTTACTAATCTTGTTATGTTCTAGGTTTTCTTCGACCTGAAGACGGTATCAGATTCCAGATCCCGAAACGTCGTGAAACTTGTTTTTTACATCAGTGATGGCAAATGTCCGCAAAAATCCTAATCAAAATATGTGAAAAGTTTTTAATCCTTGGAAAACGAAAGGAGTTTGTTTGCCAAGACTCGATCCAGGCACTGGTCGAAGCTTGGACATGTGGCTGCGGAGCTGGACAACAAATTCTGAGGGATCAATTTGCTGTTGATGAACACTGGATTCAACCACGCCGGGAAGTCGAAGAGGCTCGCCATATACCAATTATGCTGATGATGTTTTCAGATCAGAACGAAATGCGCTGCGAATCGCAAGTAGGACAATTGGTAAAGCTTGGAGCCAGGTTGTCCCACGATGGCACATAATTGCGGCTTTCAGCTGTCTGTGGAAACGTTCGACCATCCCATTAGCACAAGGATGCCAGCTGCATGTACGATGACGTTCGATGCCGAGAGACACACCCAGACGGCGAAAGAGGTCTGATTCAAACTGCCTTCCTTGATCTGTTGTAATCCGATAAGGTGTTCCGAAACGAGAAATCCAACAGTTGATTAGTGCTTCAGCAACTTCGTTGGCTGTAATGCTTTGCAGAGGCCAAACTTCAGGCCATCTAGTAAACCTATCTACAACTGTGAGGCAATAGCGGTAAGATCTTGCTGAAGGGAGAGGTCCAATGAGGTCGATATGTATGTGCTGGAAACGCGTTGATGGACTGAGAAATTTTCCAGGAGGTGCTTGTACATGACGAGTCACTTTTGAACGTTGGCAATGTTCACAGGCACGGGCCCAATTGCGACAATCTTGTTGCATGCGGGGCCAAACAAATCGTTCTGCTACAAGTTTCGCAGAAGCTTTGATGCCCGGGTGACTTAGGTTATGGAGAGAACTGAAAATAGAGCGTCGGAGAGATCGAGGGACAAAGGGACGTTGATTGGATGTTGAGGAGTCACAGTAAAGATGGAAATCCGTCCCAGGGATGTTGACGGGTGTCAAACGAAGAGATGAATCCGAATATTTACCATGGCTAGATAAAATCTCTTGAAGTTCGGGATCGGTAGCTTGATGTTGGGCCATAATGTTAATGTCCACAACATTAGGAGGATTACTAGACAGTGCATCGACACGAGAAAATGTATCAGCAACTATGTTAGTCAATCCAGAAACGTGCCTGATATCTGTAGTGAACTGGGAGATAAAAGTGAGTTGATTCTGTTGTACTGGAGGAAGTTTTTCTCGTTTTTGACTGAAAGCAAATGTTATGGGCTTGAGATCCGTAAAAACAATGCAATGGTTTGCCTCAAGAATATGACAAAAATGATTTATAGCAGCATAGATCGCAAAAATTCACGATAGTATGCTGGCCAAAGGGATTGTTTTGGGGTAATTTTCTGCGACAAAAAGGAAAGAGGTTCCCAGATGGAGTCATCAACCCGTTGTTGGAGAACAGCCGCGACCGAAGTGCTCGAAGCATCGCAAAACAAAGCGAGAGGGGCTTTGTGATCCGGGCGAGCTAGTAAGGTAGCATTTGCGAGATGTTCTTTGCAAGCAGTAAACGCAGCATCCAAATCAGGAGTCCAGTTCACAGGTTGGTTGCCTCGAAGTGCCGTTAAAGCGCCATGGAGCGGTGCTTGATGTTCGGCAGCTGAGGGAATAAATCTGCGATAGAAATTCAACATACCCAGGAAACGACGCAAAGCCTTCGCTGTCAATGGGCGTGCAAACTGCCGCAGGACTTTGACACGATCAGGAAGTGGTCTTGTACCAGCAGCGGAAACTTCGTACCCTAGGAATGTTACACTGTTAGCGTTAAGTACGGACTTTCCGACGTTGATTAATAGTCCATACTCTGTCAGACGCCTGAACAAAGTGCGGAGGTGGGTTTCGTGTTCAGTGGCATCTTTGGAAAAAACAAGTATGTCGTCAATGTAGGCAAAACAGAAATCTAGGCCAGACACAACTTCATCAATGAAACGTTGAAAGGTTTGGCCGGCATCTTGAAGTTGTCTTTCGAGTTCATCCATGGTAAAAAAAAAAACGGTTTTGGTGTCAAAGTTACTTTCAAATATAACGAATAAAGAAATTGAAAAGATCAGAAAGGTGAATATTCTTTTAAAATGGATGGGGTCACCATTTAACGGGGTTACTATACTAATAATAACTTGACCGAAAAATCTTATTTAACTGTTTATTTGTACTTCCAGAGAGAGAGTATATTTTTACTCATTCAAACAGTCTAAATCCAAATATTTACATCAGCTGTAAAATAATGTAAAATAATCAGCTTGTGAAGA